>CAWUFW010000896.1:0-1200000 GCA_963921515.1 Calotriton arnoldi
TATTTGGGGTAGTGCGCGCGCTTAGGCCCTGTAACTTTTGACCACATAAGGTATCCACGCCAAATTTGCGCGTCTTTTTTCTAACATCATGGGGATTATAAAGGTACCCAGGGTTTGTGGATTCCCCTGGAGGGGACCCAGAAATTAGCCAAAATACAGCAACATTTTGTTTTTTGGGGAAAATGCGAAAAAAGGGCTACAGATGAAAGCGTCTTGTTTTTCCCTGCTGAATGGCATCAAAAGGGGTTGTGGTGCTGAAATCACCATCTTCCCAGCTTTCAGGGACAAGCAGACTTTTGTCAGAAAACCAACTTTTTTACACAGTTTGGCATTTTTCTGGGACATAGCCTATTTTTGCTATTTTTTGTGCTTTCAACCTCCTTCGAGTTAATGGTAGAAATGGGTATGAAACCAATAATGGATCCTAGAAAGCCATACATTTCTGAAAAGTAGACAAAATTCTGAATTCAGCAAGGGTCATTTGTGTAGATCATAAAAGTTTTCCTTATAGAAACTAACAGTTAAATGAAGGAAAAATTGAAAATTAGTAAGAAAAAACAGCCATTTGTGTCAACGTTTTCACCTGTAACTTCTTCTAATTATGACAGCTATTTGAAAGCAATATACCGTTATATCCACTGGACCTTTCTGGTTGTGGGGATATATAGGACTTGTAGGTTCACCAAGAACCCGACGAACCCAGAGCCAATAACTGAGCAGCATCTTGCAATGGTTTTTATTATGTACCGGGTATATAGCAATTATTTTGGGAAAATGTATACATGGAAAAATTGTTATGAAAGACACCTATGTATTTCGAAATGGGAACAAAATGTAGATTTTAGAAACAGTAGATATTTGCACATTTCCGAAATTGGGAGTACCCATACTAGCATGAGAATTATAGGTCATTTTCAAAATGACTTATTTACATTCTTTCATTTGGAAGGCAGAAATTCATCGAAAGTCAATAGGTAATAACAGTTGCTCTACAATTCTGTGTTAACCCTAAGTCTCCCATAAAATGGTACCTCACTTGTGTGGGTAGGCCTTGTGCCCGCGACAGGAAACGGCCCCAAACGCAAGGGGGACGTTACACACATTTTACAGAGTAGAAAAATGACCCTTTTTTTGCAAAGTGCCTAGCTGTCGCAGCCTGAACCCTGGGCTTCTGCCGGCACCTATGGGAAACCCTAGCAAACCTGCTACAGTATTTTTGAAAAGCTAGACACCTAGGGGAATCCAGGATGGGGTGACTTGACTGGCTCTCCACCAGGTTCTGTGTTTCACCCAGAAATCCCTTGCAAACCTTAAAACAGTGGCAAAAACAACACATTTCCCTCACATTTCTTCTGTGGTGGAAAGTTCTGGAGACTGCGTGGATCCGGTGCAAATTCCACTCCACCCGCAGAGCCTCCCAAGGTCTTCCCTGAAAAATGGTACCTCACTTGTGTGGGTAGGCCTAGTGCCCGCGACAGGAAACAGCGCAAAACGCAAGCGTGGACACACCACACTTTCCACAGTGAAAAATGACCCTTTTTGCAAAGTGCCTAGCTGTAGTTTTTTGAACCCTAGCTCTGCCGGCACCTAGGGAAACCTAGCAAACCTATACATTTTTGAAAACTAGACACCCAGGGAATCCAGGATGGGGTGACTTGACTGGCTCTCACCAGGTTCTGTTACCCAGAATCCCTTGCAAACCTAAACAATTGTGCAAAAAAAACACATTTTTCCTCACTCTTCTGTGGTGGAAAGGTTCTGGGAATCTGCGTGGATCCACAAAATTCCACCCACCCCGCGTTCCCCAAGGTCTTCCGAAGAAAATGGTGCCTCACTTCGTGTGGGGTGGGCTGGAGTGCCCGCGACAGGAAGCAGCGCAAAGCGCTTAGACGTGGACACACCACATTTTCACAGTGAAAAATGACCCCCTTTTTTTGCAAAGTGCCTAGCTGTAGTTTTGAACCTAGCTCTGCCGGCACCTAGAAACCTACAAACCCACACATTTCTGAAAAGTAGACACACGGGGATTCCAGGAGGTATGGCTTGCGTGGATCTCACCAACGCCAAATCCCTTGCAAACCTGACATTTGCTGAAAAATCCTTTTTTACACATTTGTGGTGGTAAAGGTGTGGCATCACCGGGCTGACACAAATCTCCTGCCACCCAGCTCTCCCCTCTGATAAAAATGGTGCCTCACTCGGGCGGGAAGCCCAAGTACACTGCGACAGGCAAGGTCCCACAACATTTGTGATAGGCAATTTTAATGTCGCCTCAATACGCCAGGGCCCTTGCCTGTCGCGGGTACTTGGGCCTCCCACCCGAGTGAGGCACCATTTTATCGGGAGACCTGGGGGACGCTGGGTGGTAGGAAATTTGTGTCAGCCCGGTGATGCCACAACTTTACCACACAAAATGTGTGTAAAAGGGATTTTTCAGCAAAATGTCAGGTTTGCAGGGGATTCTGGGTAAGAAAACGTTGGGGGATCCACGCAAGCCATACCTCCCTGGAATCCCCGGGTGTCTACTTTTCAGAAATGTGTGGGTTTGGTAGGTTTCCCTAGGTGGCCGCCGAGCACCGGGCCAAAACGCCATGGTGACCCCCTTGCAAAACCAGGTCGTTTTGTGATAGGCCATTTTGAGGTCGCCTCAATACGTTGTGGGCCCTTGCCTGTCGCGGGTACTTGGGCCTCCCACACAAGTGAGGCACCATTTTTATCGGGAGACCTGGGGGAACGCTGGGTGGTAGGAAATTTGTGTGAGCCCGGTGATGCCACACTTTCCCACACAAACATTTCTGAAAAAAGTGATTTTTCAGCTAAAATTGAGGTTTGCAGGGGATTCTGGGTAAGGCAACGTTGGGGGATCCACGCAAGCCATACCTCCCTGGAAGCCCCGGGTGTCTACTTTTCAGAAATGTGTGGCTTTGGTAGGTTTCCCTAGGTGGCCGCCGAGCACCGGGCCAAAAACCCAGGTGACCCCCTTGCAAAACCAGGTCATTTTGAGATAATGTGTTGTTTATTTCTGCAGCGTGAAAATTTTGGCACAATATTGCAAGGAAAATGTGACAGACATTTTGAGGTTTGCAGGACATTGTGGGTACCATAACTTGTTGGGATCCACAAGAGAGATATCACCATGTACTCCCATGGGTGTTTCGTTTACGACAATATCTACAGTTGGTAGGTTATTCTTAGACGGAATGTACACCTTGGCAGACAGACTAAAAAGACAAGGATTACTGCACAGCCATCTATTCCTCAAGCACACACACATACTGGTTGGATTTGGCACGAGGGCAAGTGATGGTTCAGTATATACAATTTTATTAACAAGAGATTTCACAAAAATGAAATGCACTGTCAATAATTGAAAGGACAAAAAACTGAACCAGTGACTCGCAGCTCGTGAGCTGTAAAGCCACGTCAAGGCCCCAACCGCTTTACAGGCCATTCACACACCTTTCATACGTGATACACACAAGACCATTCACACCACCAGGCACGAAACAAACACATTACAACATTCACAAAAAGGGACAAAGTACACCCTGCTTGAGAAAGACAAAAAAAAATATTACTGCACAGCCATCTAATCCTCAAGCACACACACATACTGGTTGGATTTGGCACGAGGGTGAGGGATGGTACAGTATATACAATTGTATTAACAAGTGATTTCATAAAAATGAAATGCACTGTTAATAATTGAAAGGACGAGAAACTGAACCATTGACTCACAGCTCGTGAGCTGTAAAGCCACGACAAGGCACCAACCTCTTTACAGGCCATTCATACACCTTTCATACGTGTGACAAATACAAAACCATTCACACCACCAGCCGCGGGCCCATCACATTACAACACTCACACCAGCAGACAGCGCCATTCAAGGGCCCATCACTTTCACACGCCCGCATTCCTAACACAGCAACCACACAAGTTGATGGATTGCGTGGAGTGTCGCTCGGCTAGCAGTGTGTGTAGTGACCAGCAGCAAGTCAATACTCACACACTGCCAGCCGAGCGCCAGTCCACGCACACCGCCAGCCAAGCGCCACTCACGCACACCGCCAGCCAAGCACCACTCCACGCACACCGCCAGCCTAGCGCCACTCACGCACACCGCCAGCCTAGCGCCACTCCACGCACACCGCCAGCCAAGCGCCACTCCACGCACACCGCCAGCCAAGCGCCACTCCACGCACACCGCCAGCCAAGCGCCACTCCACGCACACCGCCAGCCAAGAGCCACTCCACGCACACCGCCAGCCAAGCGCCACTCCACGCACACCGCCAGCCAAGCGCCACTCCACGCACACCGCCAGCCAAGCACCAGCCTACACACACCACCATCACATTTAGGATTTTTATACAAAAAAGAAAACACAAACAAATTGCAAATAGATACAAATCTACTAACACAAAATCAGAAACTAAATACATTGCACTAATGCCAACCTTGAAACAGAACAACAATTCTTAAACATTACAGACCAGGCAGTTCACTTTACCACTCATGGTTGCTCCCAATAATTCTTTTGCTTGTGGTACGCTCTATAACAAGCAGGCACACACAGCCCAGGGTTAGAAGGACACTCAGGGCAGTACATACGAGTCTCCTTCCGCGTACCTCTTCGCCAACAGACTCTACATCTCCTAGTGGGAAAGTCTTTTGAGGGTGTAGGAGGAATGTGATCAGGAAAGTGGCGATCTTTCAATCGAGCCACATCCTCCACCACTCCAACTCTAGGAACACTTGCCTGTTCCACAACAACAAGTCTGCCTATGACAGACTGCTGAAACTGAACAAAAGTCAACTTTGACGCAGGAGAACACTCCTTGAACACAACAAAAGCATTGAAAGTTGCTAAATTGAAGAGATGGATGGCCAACTTCTTATACCAAATGTAAGCCTTACGAATAGCAGTGTAAGGTTCCAACCTCTGATCTACTCTATCAACACCACCCATGTGCTTATTGTAGTCTAAAATGCACACAGGTTTGCGAACTTCAGCAATCTGACCCCAAACAGCCACAGGTGAAGTACTCTCATCATGGATGGTAGTCAGCATGTACACATCCCTCCTGTCCACAAATTTCACAGCTAGCAGTTCCTCACTACGCAAGGCACTTCACTGTCCCCTCTGAAGTTTTTGCAAACAAGCTCTTTTGGATAACCTTTACGGTTAGAGCAGATTGTGCCACAAGCAAAAGTGTCCACTTTGAACAATTCCTTAAACAATTGCACAGCAGTGTAGAAGTTATCAAGGTACAAATGGTGGCCTCTGTTAAACAGTCCTCTAGCAAGATCCCACACAATTTTCTCTGAAACTCCAAAAGTGGACGGACAACCAGGGGGTCAATAGTGGAATCCCTACCAGTGTACACACGCAAATTAAAAACATATCCTGTCCTACTCTCAGGCAACATATACAGCTTAATTCCATAGCGTGCCCTCTTGCTAGGAATGTACTGCCTAAAAACCAAACGGCCCTTGAACAGGACCAAAGACTCATCAATAGATATTTCTTTCCCTGGAGTATAGATCTCTGAAAATCGATCTACAAAGTGATCAAGAACAGGCCGAATCTTAAAAAGACGGTCACATTCAGGGTGATCTCGTGGCAACGCCAAACCATTATCAACAAAATGCAGCATCCGAAGCAAAAGTAAATACCGATCACGAGTCATAACTGCAGGAAATATGGCCGTTGCCATCAAGGGACTGGTAGACCAATATGAACCCATGGACGGCTTCCTTATCAAACCCATCAAAAAAGTCAAACCCAAAAACTTCTTCATCTCTTCCAGATTTGTGGGACTCCACCGGGTAGCTCTAGAATGGGGCCTAAGTCTGGCACTGTTGTCCCTCAAAAACTGTTCAGCATACAAATTAGTCTGCTCAACAATCTCACCCAAAAATACATCATCCATAAACAACTGAAAATACTGTATAGGCAAATAATGTTCACAATCCACTCTACACCCTGCATAACCACTAAAGGCAGGCAACACCGGCTGCACCATGTTTGGATCAACCCAGAGTCCAGCACTTCCAGTAGGAAGCCTAGCAGCCCCAGGCTGCAATCCAGATGCCTCTTGCACCATCGGCACAGTAGTATCCTCCTCTAAAACAGGCACTTCATCTGCACTGAGAGTACCTTCATCATCCGATGATTCCATGTGGAGAGAAAACTCACTACCTGAATCTTCCCCTCCCTCCTCTCCCTCAGACGCACTGTCAGTCTCATAATCCTGCTCAGAGGAAGATTCAAGAAGCAAACCAACCACCTGCTGAGCAGTAATTCTAAGGCTAGCCATAATGCTTACTAATAAAGGTTACTTGTCAAACAAGTCAACAACAACAAACCCTTTGTAAAAAAAGAAATAAACAAAATGTAGCTTTATCACAAAGACCTATATACTCCAACACTATACCACTCACGTGACAGAAGCAGCTAGACTCACCACCACCTACTCTGCACAGACACAGTAAGGATCAACAATATCCCACTAAAAAAGAAGAAAAAAAAATTACACATAAGACAATGCAAAACATCGCAAAGAATTTCATGCTCTGAACACTAACAAATATGCTGCCATTATGACACCACTTACAAAAAAATTCATTCATGCATGACAATAATACTCATTTGGAGTACACACAACAAAAATATTTTTCTTACCAAATAAATGCAATTACGCAAAACTGCAGAACAACCACTGCCGAAACTGCAAACAGGAATCAAAAGCTTTACACTAGAATAAAAAGGAGAAAAAAAACATTACAATCACATATGCAAATAATGCACCAGTCCACACACAATCCACCAGCCAAGCTAAGGGGTAGGTGGGCCAAAGAGTATAAATAAAATATTCACCCCCGTAAAGGGGAGCAACCCTTGCCCTTTTGGCCACTCCCCAACACAAAAATTTAAAAAACCCTGGTGTCTAGTGGCTTCTGCCCTCCTTGGGGGCAGATGGGCCTAAAAACATACTGCTATTCTGCCACCCAAGGGGTCACTCTCCACAAATAAATGCCTGGTGGACTAGTGGGAAGATACCTTTATCTTCCGCACACGATCTCTCACTACTCAACTCTACTCTCAACTCTATTCACAACTGGATGTTAGCTCACCAACTCATTCTGAATCCCGCCACAACTGAATTCCTCCTCCTCTCTACCTCTCTCTCACCTCCTCCTGTTCAATCTTGGATGGATCAGCTGAACCTACTCAACAACAAACCCATCATTGTCGACAGCGCTAAATCCCTAGGTGTCATTCTTGACAAAAGACTCAACCTAATCTCCCACATCAACTCTATTGCTAAGAACGCACGTTACCAGTTGCGCCTTCTATGGGGGATCCGTCGGTTCTTCCCGGAGAAAGACTTAAAAACCTTGGTACAATCTCTGGTTCTCTCAAGACTGGATTATTGCAATTCTCTTCTGACGGGCCTACCCAAATCCCACCTCTCCCCTCTCAAATCCATCCTCCATTCAGCAGCTCGCTTCATTTCAGGGTCTAAACGAAGTGACCACGTCACTCCTATCCTGTCCTCTCTTTGATGGCTTCCGATCGAGGCAAGATCTATTTACAAAACTGCCTGCATCACACACAAAGCCTTACACACGTCCTCCCCTCGTTACCTGGCGAATAAATTGAAATTGTCCGGTGGCTCTCGCCCTTCTCGCAATGCGAAAAAGCTTCTGCTTGAGCCCCCCCGTCTTCAAAGGGAAAGATCGATGGCGCAATCCTTCTCAGGCAATGCGGTGAGAATCTGGAACTCGCTTCCCCCATTGCTCCGTGCCACCTCCTCTACCCGGATCTTCTAAGCTGACCTCAAATCTCTTCTCTTCCAAAGACACTTTCAGAACTAATACTTTCACTCTCAGCCCCCTCTAGGAAGTTTGCTCTTCATTGTAAATTTGTACTTTTTCCTGTACATTCCTCACCCTTGCGTGCTGTGCTGGATTTGTGTACCTTCATTTTTCACGCCCTCTCTACTCCCTCAAGGAAGTTCTTCCACTATAGGAAATTCTGTACTCCATGCCTATAGAAGTGCCTTCCCAGTGTGTTCTGCCACTTATTGCAGTATTATACCTCTATTTGTATTTTGTATCTCATGTATCATGCACAATTGTCACTTTTTCCTCATGTAATGTAACGCTTGCTTTTGTATTATGCTCACTTGTAACCTTCTCATCATGTAATGTTACTGATTGAGCGCTCTCACACCTTCGGGTAAAGCCCCGCGCTATATAAATAAAACTGCCCCTCCCCCAGGGGGCAGAGCACCAAAAACATAAGGCCCCCAAAGGGGAGCGACCCTTGCCCAAGGGGCCGCTCCCAAAACAGTATTTTCTGTGTTTTAAAAAAATTCCCTGGCGTCTAGTGGGCATTCCTGCTGCACGATCGCATGATCGTGCAGCAGGAATGCACAAAAGAGGCATCGAGGGAAAGGAAAGGGTTTTCCTTTCCCTCGATGCCTCTTCTGTTTCAAATCCCCCTCCCCGGAGCCAAAACGAACCTTATTCCCCAACGCGCTGGAAGCAAATGGCTTCCAGCGCGTCGGAGACTAAGGAAACCCCCAATGACGTCAGCGCGCCTCGCGCGCTGGCGTCATTGAGGAGGGGGTGGGGGAGGCAGGGGCAGCCCTTCCCCTGCCTTCCCCCAAAAAACCCGACGATCAGATTCCCACGGGGAGCGCCAGCGCTTCCCCGTGGGTGGTCTTATGACGAGCTGGACTCGTCATGAGCACACGACCACTGTGTGCCATGACGAGTCCAGCTCGTCATGAGCATCGAAGGGGTTAATGAATCCCCTGTATGATTCAGATAGGAAACATTCTTCCAGATGATTTTATGAATAAAATAAGGAATGTCCTGAAATAAAATCAATCATATTTAAATAAAAAATCATGGGATTTAAACGGATGTTATCAAGAAAATGAGTAAGGGTTTATAAAAACCACTAGGGTAGGCATATTATTGAACGTTTATTATAGCGTACCTTCTTATGTGGTACTATTCCTTCGTAAAATACATTCGTAGGAGCCACCGATAGGTTTATAGCTGTATTTTAGCGACCTTTAAAATGAAAAAGAGTATAAGCTTCTCTATACAGAATGATAATATGTTGTTAAAAATAACGTTTTGTAAAAGAACGAGAGCTTACCATTAAAAAACCAGTACACTTTCATCAACTAACCAGGTGAGCCGTGATTAAGCCTCCAATTGCTAATGCTCCAATTTTTCTCTTAGGAGAAGTTGTACTAAGAAATAGGGTTGTATACTTAATTAATATCTAAAATGCCATTCGAAGTATACATTTACTCAAATGTATAGAAATACAGGCTGTGAATTTACCTGGTTATGTTGCTCTCTTGGCATTGCAACTCAAAGGATAAAAATCTGTAACAATCAAGAAAGAGCAGCCTTTTAGTACGATCTGTTTGTTTTTGTTGCGGCTACTCTTATCTATGTTTTGGGGCTATAGGCCTGATAGTTCTATTTGTTTGATATAGCTCTCTTGATCATATTATATATTTATTTGGCTATTGATGTTTTGGGGCTATAGGTCTAATAGTCCCATTTGTTTAATATAGCTGCCTCGATCATATTATATATTTATAATATAGTACGATCTGTTTGTTTTTGTTGCGGCTACTCTTATCTATGTTTTGGGGCTATAGGCCTGATAGTTCTATTTGTTTGATATAGCTCTCTTGATCATATTATATATTTATTTGGCTATTGATGTTTTGGGGCTATAGGTCTAATAGTCCCATTTGTTTAATATAGCTGCCTCGATCATATTATATATTTATTTGGCTTTTTTCATCGCACGCCTTAATGGTTCGTGTTGGTTCGACTCCCCCTTATTACAGGGATATGAAAGTATTCTGTCTTGCTCAGGTTCAGGCGTTGTCTTTTCCTCAACTGATACACAAATACGAATAGAAAAATTGCGATTTAAATAATCTTGCATACTGGGTTAGGTTGCTTACTATATATATTAAGAAAAAATGCGCGAGAAATGCTTAAAAGTCTGAAGTTTAAAATTCAAACCCCCAGGCTCGCTATGTATTAGCCAAAAAACCGTAATTACAATGGTCATAGACTGAGTTTCTCTTTACAAAGACCGTAATTACATTGGTCATAGACTGAGTTTCTCTTTACATGCGTTTCACAAATGGGCAGAAGGCTCAATGTCAAGGCACGTGTTCGAGCAAGGACGCAACTGATCACACCCCAATTCTTACCTGATAAAAATGTTCCGGCCTCCCTGCTGCCTACGAACATCTTCCGGGTCAGGATACGTAACGGACCTGCCTCGGAGGAAGTCTTAAATACCTTGCTCGCGGTCACGTGATAAATTAAGTTCTGAAGTTTGTGGTAAAGTACGATAGTTTTGGTTGCAAGCAACTTGAAATTATTATGAAAACTTCTAATTAGGACGAGGATTTTGCCGTATTTAAATCCATTATTGTTACTGAACGGACAGAAACTATTGCTATTCTTAAGATGGGAAACAGATCTTCCCAAACGGCAGCCATCTTTGAATGTCCACTAGGCTAGTTCATGACTTCAAGGTAAAATACGATAGTTTTGTTTGCAAACGACTTGCAATTATTATGAAAAATTATAATTTGGACGGGGATTTGGCCGTATTTAAATCCATTATTATTACTAAATGGACAGAATCTATTGTTATTTTTGAGATGGGAAACAGTGCTACAAAAGTGGCAGCCATCTATGAATGTCCACTAGGCTAGTTCATGGCTTGAAGGAAAAACTATATCGACCACTATATAAGGATCGTACTGAAACCAAAGGCTTCTACGGCTCCATGTATTAATTCATATAAAGTGTGCCGAAAAAGTTCTACATAATGTTAAAAGATCATAAGAAGAATTGCACCCTTTTCAAATGAAACGTGGAAATCTTAAACAAAATGTTACAAATTCAGTATATATTCCGGGTCGAGATATAAAACAGGAGAGAGGACAGGGGCAGAGTACAGAAGCCTGCCCTTTAGATAAGTTTTTCCCAATCCTCTTTGCTATTTAGGCCTTATCTAAAAGTCTTGAATTTAGACATATAAAATTGTTCCCGTTTTTTGCGTTTCATTGTCAGATCGCCACCACGTGCATTTGTCTGAATTATCTCGACAATACACCATTTGAGCTGGTCAATTTTGTGTCCCTTCTCCAGCCAATGCTCTACCAAAGGGGCATTCCTCTTGCTGGTACGTATTGCTGATTTGTGCTCATTAATCCTTATTCTAATCTCTCTGGATGTTTCTCCTATGTAACCCAAACTGCATGGGCATAGGATTAAGTAAATAAGATTTTTGGAACGACAGTTAGCCATATTGCCACTGCCACTCTGCTAGGGGACCCTTCGTGCTGGCCTGCCTGTGCCCTGTTCTCTGCCCCAGTGACCTCCCAGGGCTTTTGTGGCTTGCCCTGTGTGATTTTTGACACAGCGCGTGGTGAGCCCTGTGTTTTCCCACCCTGTTGTTGCAAAGCGCGTGGAGAGCGCTATTTGCCAGTCCCAGCGCTGGTTCCTTGAGGCACAAGTAGCGCTGCACTGTCCCCGTGTGGCGTGTGGTGAGTGCTCCCCTTTTGAGTGGTTTTCCTCTCAGTAGGACTGAGCAGCTACCGAGGAGCAGAGTGTATCTCTTGAGGGCAGAGGCCCCGTCAAATAACCCAGCGCTGGTTGGCATGCCTGGGTTTTGTGAAAGGTGGCTGCAGTACAGGGAATTTGACCCGTGCCCAGGAGCCGCAGCTGAGGTTCTCAGCAGGACTCCACATGTTGCCGTGGCAACAGGAAGCCCAACGGAGGCAGCGCAGAGTGGAGAAGAGGCGCATTGACCTCATGAACAGGGGTGGGCCAGACCCCTGAGGCCCTTCCATCTTGTCACACGCCCGGACTAGCGGGATTTGTGGGCTGACCACTCGTCCCATGTGGAGAGCCAACCGACACCACAAGGATTGCACAGCCGCCACCGCAGAAGACTTCAGGAGCAGGTCAGGAGAGACCGAACTGGCGCTGAGTAAGCGGCTATGGCTGGCTTGCGGCAGCTTTGCACGTGGAACCGCTTGAGTTGAGAGGGACCCAGAGAGGGGTCTCCCCGCTGTCTGGAGAAGTTAGGCAGCTCCGGGGTACTAGCAGCAGCACCGAACGGTAGCAGACCGCTGCACTGATTTCCCTCATCACCCCTAACTACGGGAGACCCAGGGAGATCTTCCCCCTTACCAGTTGCCAAGTAAGTGCCCCTCCTCCTTAATATCTGCACCTACCTGGGGGGCATTGTGGTGTTTTTGGCAGCTCGGGGTAAAACCTTGACGGAGGCCCACACTCGTCATCTAGAAAGAGGAGTAGTATGGGAGATCCCCGAGTGGGAAGAAATCATCCAGAATTACAGCATTGCATGGTGTAGGCGGCCATGTAGCCCAGGAGCCTACGAGGCGGTGCCGCTCTTACTGTTGTTCTAACCTATGATAGTGTGCACACTGGTAATTTGTATGTATTGTGCCCTGATGTAATGTTGCCTATTGCAGGGATATTCACAGTGGTGATCAATCAATCAATCAATCATGTCACTTATAAAGCGCACTACATACCCGCGAGGGTCTCAAGGCGCTGGGGGAAGAGGGGGGTGGTGCTGCTACTGATCGAAGAACCAGGTCTTGAGGAGTCTTCTGAAGGCCAGTAGGTCTTGGGTCTGTCGGAGGTTGGTGGGGAGGGTGTTCCAGGTCTTGGCGGCGAGGTGGGAGAAGGATCTGCCGCCGGCGGTCGTTTTCCGGATGCGGGGGACTGTGGCGAGGGAGAGGCTAGTCGAGCAGAGCTGGCGGGTGGGGTGTAGAAGCTGAGTCGTCTGTTGAGGTAGGCTGGTCCGGAGTTGTGGAGTGCTTTCTGTGCGTGGGTGAGGAGCTTGAAGGTTATCCTCTTGTTGACAGGGAGCCAGTGCAGGTCTCTCAGGTGGGGTGTGATGTGGCTGCGTCGGGGGATGTCGAGGATAAGACGTGCAGAGGCGTTCTGGATGCGTTGCAGCCGTCTCAGGAGCTTAGCCGTCGTTCCTGCGTAGAGGGCGTTTCCGTAGTCCAGCCTGCTGGTGATCCACTTGAAGATCCTGCGGAGCATTCGGAGGATGTTGAAGCAGGATGAGGAAACGGCGTTGACCTGCTTAGTCATGGAGAGGGTGGGGTCGAGGATGACCCCTAGGTTGCGTACGTGGTCGGTGGGTGGCGGGGCTGTTCCCAGTGATGTTGGCCACCAGGAGTCATCCCAGGCTGAAGGGTTGGAACCAAGGATGAGGACCTCCATCTTGTCCGAGTTCAGCTTCAGGCGGCTGGTCCTCATCCATTCGGCGACGGCCTTCATTCCTTCGTGGAGGTGGGCTTTGGCGGTGTGAGGGTCTTTGGTGAGGGAGAGGATCAGCTGGGTGTCGTCGGCGTAGGAGATGATGTTGAGGTTGTGCTGTCGGGCGACGTGGGCGAGGGGTGCCATGTAGATGTTGAACAGCGTTGGGCTGAGGGAGGAGCCTTGGGGTACGCCACAGATGATCTTGGTGGCCTTGGATCGGAAGGGGGCGAGGCGGACGCTTTGTGTTCTGCCGGAAAGGAAGGATGTGGTCCAGTCCAGGGCCTTCTCTTGGATCCCGGCGTCGTGAAGGCGTGTTCGTAGTGTGTGGTGGCAGACCGTGTCGAAGGCGGCTGATAGGTCCAGGAGGATGAGGGCTGCTGTTTCTCCGTTGTCTAGCAGGGTCCTGATGTCATCGGTGGCGGCGATGAGGGCGGTTTCGGTGCTGTGGTTGCTGCGGAAGCCGGACTGGGAAGGGTCCAGGATGTTGTTCTCCTCGAGGTAGCGGGTCAGTTGTTTGTTGACGATTTTCTCGGTGACCTTCGCGGGGAACGGGAGCAGAGAGATGGGTCGGAAGTTCTTGAGGTCCTTGGGGTCTGCCTTGGGTTTCTTGAGTAAGGCGGTGATCTCGGCGTGCTTCCAGCTTTCCGGGAAGGTTGCTGTCTCGAAGGAGATGTTGATTATTTTCCGGAGATGGGGCGCGATGGCTGTACTGGCTTTGTTGAAGATGTGGTGAGGGCACGGGTCTAGCGGTGAACCGGAGTGGATGGTGTTCATGATCTCGCTGGTGTCCTCGTCGTTGATGTTGGTCCAGGAGAGCAGGCGGTTAGTGGTTGTGGGGGCAGTGGTCTCGGTGGTTGCAGGGGCGGTCGTGGTGTTGAAGCTGTCGTGGATGTCGGCGATTTTGCGGTGGAAGAAGGTGGCCAGTGAGTCGCACAGGTCTCGCGACGGCTGGATGTCGTTGGTGTTGGAGCTGGGGTTGGAGAGTTCCTTCACGATGTTGAAGAGCTCTTTGCTGTTGTGTGCGTTGTTGTCTAGGCGGTCTTTGAGTGAGGCCCTTTTGGCGGATCTGATGAGGTGATGGTGACTGCGGGTGGCGCTCTTGTGGGCGGCGTAGCTGTCCGCTGTCCGTTCGTGGAGCCAGATCTTCTCCAGTTTTCGGCATGTTCGTTTGGAGGCCTGGAGGTCTTCGGTGAACCAGGTGGCTTTCCTGCTGGTGTGGCTGTTGGGCGGATTCTTGAGCGGGGCGAGGGTGTTGGCGCAGTCGTCGATCCACTGTCTGAGGTTGTGGGCGGCGGTGTCGGGGTCGGAGGGTTCGGCGGGTGGGCTCAGGGCGAGGGTTGTGGTTAGCTGGTCTTCCGTGACTCTGCTCCAGCAGCGGCGAGGCATTTGTTCGGTGCGGTGCGTGGTGGGCTTCCTGTAGGTGAAGTGGATGCAGTGGTGGTCAGTCCAGTGGGGTTCGGAGGTGTGGTTGAAGGAGACGTGTGGGCTTGCGGAAAAGATGGAGTCTAGCATGTGGCCGGCGGCGTGGGTGGGTGTAGTCACGAGCTGTCTGAGTCCGAGGGTGGCGAGTGATGTGTTTCTAATGTGTGCAATCTACAAGCCTTTATGTGATTGCACTGCTGGTACTGTTATGACCATTGCCTAGTGGCAAAGTGATGTTTTGATTTAAGTGATTGTGGTCTAATGTGTTTTTGAATAATACAAAGGATATTTTTATATAACCTTGTGTGGAGTCTCTTTTGTGGTGTGCCTAGTGTGTCACTGTTGTGTGAGTGAGTTGAGCAAATGCTTTACACATTGCCTCTGGGATACGTCTGACTGCTCTGCCAAGCTACCAAGGGGGTGAGAAGGGGTTACCGTCAGTGTGTAATTCCCTTGCCCTGACTAGAGTGGTGGATTCTGCCTGGCTTAGGTGCATACCCTAGCCAACCAGAAACCCAATTTCTAACAAGCACCATCGGTAGAAAACCATGCTATCAACTATGTTGTCTATTTGGAATCCACCATTACATTCAAGAGCAAGATCTGAAATCTCTTGCTCATATGCTGATGCTCTCCAGAATCGACTATTGTAACTCTTTCTTGACTGGTCCCCCCAAACCTGATCTCATCCCCCTGAAATTGATCCTACACTCAGCAGCAGGGTACATCTACGGGGCCAAAAAGAATGGCCACATTATACCTATGCCGGCTCACTCTCCGCTGAATTTGAAGCCAGGACTATTTACAAATTTGCTTACACCACCAATAAAGCTCTACACATATCCACTCTATGACCCGGCAGACAAACTCAACTTATCAGGCAGCTCTATACCTTTGTGAAAGGCCAAAGCAATGTTGCTAGTACCCCCGTCCTTTAAAAAGGAATTACTCCTGGCACAATCATTCTTTGGTAGTGCAATTAGAATTTAGAATGTATTACCTTAAAATCTACACACAACAACCTTGCTGGCAACTTTAAAAACGGACCTGAAAGCCCTTCTCCTGCAACAATATTTTAGCTATGCCATTTCAACTATTCTTGGCATACACATCTACATTACCTCAGGCTCATCAGGTGCTAACAACCTTTTCACTGCTGCATATAGCTCTTATACATTTTGTTTTCTAAAATGATTGACCGTTTTGTATTCCTGATCTTTGTAACATTTTTGGCAATATTTGGTCATTTCAAATCATCTGTAATTTCCATATAAAGATGTAGAAGGGACCAAGGGAAGTGCTGGAAAAATGAGGAATAATGACTAACAAATGGAAAGGGGTTAGAGAATTTTAAGAATGGTTTTAGGAGAGTGTGTTAATACAAAACACACATCTACAATAGATTAAAAATAGCAATACCCAATATTCTCTTTGAAAGTTATTACAGTGCTAAATGTGTCAAATCAATCTCAAGTGTATTCCAGCCAGCCTTGGAGTAAGTCAAGCACCAGACATTGCCAACCACAGGTACTGCAACACACTCCCATGGAAAACAATGGAGGCATGATTTAATATAATACCCCATATGAACTAATGTTAAGTACATTACATGAGTTTGACATTTAAAATTATATAAATATTTAAGTGCTAAAAAACGTAGATATATAAATTTATTTTTTATTTTAATAATAACTCAATTAACAAAATAACCTTTTACACTTTTTAAAAAGATAAGAATTTTTATATTTAAATACATATATATGTTCACAATTAAATGTACAACATTTAACCTCGTTTACTAAATATTACATAAAATAGAAATGTAAGTCACAGTGAGTATTTTCTTTAATTATTGTTGTAAAATATTTCTTACTTAAATCAATGCATTCAAATTATTTTCTTATGTAATACATATTGAATTTAATGAATAAATGTACTGCACAATGTAATTGTTTTATTTCCAGGTTATTAATACCTTTTTTAAATTGTTTTACATCTATATTATAAGTTAAAGCGTTTTTATTTTTTAAATAATGAGCTTTATTAAATTTTCCCATACATTACCATCACCAACAGGTGAAAAGTTACTATTAGTGACTATACACTCATAAATTCTGTTGTAGGAGGCTCTATCCCCTCATTTAAGGGGATGCAGACATACGCAGGTGTAAATCTCAACTCGGAAATGGCGAGTAGCAAAAAAATGCTATTCGCCATTTATGGTAAAGGAGCAAGTGAATATATACATGAGTAAATATACACTTTGTGAATCAGGCCGTTTGTGTCCATTTTTGTTCTTGTGTCTTTTTGTAATGTGGGCAAGATTACCTACTTTATTCATGTAGTGTCCAGTGTGTACATGCACGGGATGGATATAAGCAGATTAATGATGGTCACAGAAGCTCTGAGTTGTTGTTAAGTATGTATCACATGTAATAGTTTGATGTTAATGATTCTACAAGGTTTGTTGTCAGTTTCCATGGCCAGAGCTGTTAGTAGGCCATACCAGGTCATTATTTTCGAGTGTCCCATCGGAGGTCTTTGTTATAAAGACATGGCCGTGTGTTCTGCTTCAGCATATTTTAACAGTTCACTCATCTACACGTTTCTCTGTGGTGCTGATTTCAAGATACGACTAACTCTCTTTGTGAATAGGAACACCAGGTATAAGAATCTACTGTCTTTTTTGGTCTTGTAATTCACCCCTGTAGGGCAGGCTTCCCGTCTGTGTCGGATGATTTTACCCGTAGGTTCCAAAGTCAGGTCAGTAACATTTCTGTAGCACTTGCACAGGTCCAGGAAAGCAAATAACATATGGATGAAGTCTGCAACAACTCCTCCACACCTAGGACAAGTGCGTTCATTTTATGTAGTTACTGTTGCATTAAATAGGCCCTGTGTACTTTACTGAATTTGATTAATTATAATCGTGTGTTTCTCAATACCTTTGAAGGGATTGCCACCACATTTGCCCAGTAGGTGCCTGTCAGCTTTTTGCTCTAGGTCCATAACCCACTTGTCTCTTTGAGATGCCGGGTCGATTTTCAACATAGATGTTATGCTGTGGTACATTACTCATTGCCTATCATGCGCTGCCATGCATGAGGAGTGTAAATAGTAGCATCTGGGTCATGGAATGATGTTTCTCCACAACTGCAGGTCTGCCTAGTCAGTTGGGCAAGCGTGCAATGGGCCAAGAAGTGACACACTGACACAGTTTAGTTTTGGCGTCGTTTGCCAAATGTTTGTAATGTCCTGTCTAGAGGCAGCCACATCGGGAGTTCTGGTGAGTACACCTTGGTAGATCTAGTGCATGTGAGGCCCTGGATGCATCAGTGTCTATGTCTAGTAATCTTGTGCATAGTGGTGCCTTGTTATGTAGGTCTAGTACTATGCTGACCAAGAAAGCGCAGTGGAGAGGACCTCTAATACGTTTAGATTCTTCTGCATTGAGGGTGGCAAACCATTTGGCCATCGCCTGCGATTGCGCTGATTGGTAGCACATTTCATAATCTGGAGCTTGCAGTCCTCTTTCCGAGGCAGGTAGTTGTATCTTCCGCAGTGCTACACGGTGCCTGCCTGATATCCATATCTGTATTGTTAGCAGTGTATTTAGGGATTTGTATATTATCTTTGGAACTTTCACTGGTATATTTGCTAAATAAAACAAAAAAAAAAAGCAGTACTATAGAGTGCCAGTCTGCCCATCACCAAGAATGGTAGATTTTCCAAAATTGAAATCTTTTGATTGAATTACTACTGTTTTTCCCTATGGTCTCTATAGCTCCTTGATGAACCTGAACTACTAGGTAATAAAATTTGTGATGTTACCATTTGAAAAGGAAATGGGCAGCTTTAGGGTTTCTCAGGCATTGAGAGGGGTCTTCGAATGCAGGGGGGAAACTTATAACTTGTTTTTCTTTTCTTTCAAGCTAACATATTTGCTTACATTGCTCTGTCTGTCATCAGCTGCCCTAGGACTAAGCCTACATTCCAAAGGTATAATTATTAGGATTGGTTGGAATGTAAATTATGCTGCCGGAATTCATGTAATTTCACAAATGTCACATTACACTCGTGACACGAAATTCCTGTAATTACATTATACTACCATGTCACTATTTACATTGCCATTCGCAGTGAAAATATTGCACAGAAACAACATAAACAACCAGAATGTGAGTGGCTTTTGTGCACAGCAAATGTGTTTTTTCTCCGCACCTTTTTATGCCATGAAATTCATTCTTGCATCAAACATTGACGCTAGGACACATTTCATCCAATATTACATAATTACATATCATTTTGACGAAATATTGCCCAATTACGTGAAAACAAATTGTGCACATTTCACACACCCATAATAATAATAATACAACTTCTGAATATATCGATATTACATGTGGGTGTCCATTCAGCGTGATTCCCCTCAGATTTATATCTTTCCTGATGATCTCTGCCATCAACTTCATTACCAAGGCAAGTAGGAGCAGCGACAGGGGAAATCTTGTTTCGTTCCTCTCTGTAATCTCCAAGATTCAGAGATAATATGACCGCTGCACAGCTGAGCCTTTTGGCCTGAGTGCAGCAGCTGTATTAGCACTTTTATTTGGTCACGGAATCCTATCTCGTCTAAGAACATGAACACATACCCCCAGTCAAGCGTATCAAAAGGTTTTCCTGTGTTAGTGGCAGCCACAGATAATCGTTATCAAAGGATTATCAATGAGGTGGAATAAGCATAAGCATCAAACATTTGGAGACATGTTTCCGTCAGCCATGAATCTGAACTGGCTATGGTGGATTAAAGCTCGTAGGACTCGGGCTATCCTGGTCGCCAGTACTTTATCCAGCCAGGATTCAGCATTGACAGTGGGCAATAGGAAGTTGTATCTAATAGTTCTTTGTGTGGCTATATGAGTGCAGCTATTATAGGTTCAGTGGATCAGCATTCCTGCCCCCTTTTCTGCCAAGTATATTTGGAATGGGCGAGGGACAAGAATGTCTTGACAGGTTGGATAGAATTCCCTGGCAAGGCTACCACTACCCATGGTATTAGCCAGCTCTCTAACAGTGGTTCTTATTTCACCCATCAGGTAGCAGTGCATTAAGCTGTGTAGCTTGATCAAGTGTCAACATTTTTAGGTGAGCCCTTATATGTATTCTCTTTGTCGTTCAGGCATACTAGTGGCACTGGATCTATACAGGCAGCCATAGAATTCTGATCTTGTGTTGTTTATTTGTACCTGTGAGTGAGCAACGATGCCATCAGGTTTTCGTAAAATCACTATGAGGCGTTTGCCTTTTTGGACCTAACCAACCTGCCTTACTGCCTTCATTATGCTTTTTGGCCAGACATTATTTTATAATTAAGTAGTTTGAATATGTCTGGCAGCAATTGTTCCCTTGCATCTGTGTCTGTCACTACTGCCGTCCCCAAGTCTTGTATGATGGTCAAGTTTAATGGCATCCCTATAGAGTGCCGTATTAACCCTGTGTGTTATCTTGGTACAAGATCCCTTCATGCAAACTTTGAATGCCTCCCATTCAACAAATATGCTGTCTGTTGATGCTGCATTGTCAGAAAATTATTTACGTGCTCAGGGGTTGTCTAATGTAGTCTAATGGAGGACCAAAGGTTGTAGTCACCAAGACGGTATGCACATCGGGTTTCTGCCCCAATGTAGTTTCATTAATAAAGAATTGTGCTCTGATATCATTTTACTCAGATATTCTGTGATTATTATAATTAGGGGTGGGAGTAACTTGCGTAATTCAGTGTAGCGTAATCACAAGGAATAACCTAAGAATTCAGCGAGATTACGCAGAATTACGTGAGAAAAGTAATTTGGCATTTAGAGCTATTTCTTAGCGAGGATCCATTTTGCACTAAGAAATTGGGCTAAATGCAACAGAACACAAATAGAGAGCAAGTAGCCGCTTGCATTCGCTAAATGTGCTCCTGGGGTAGGATTTTTCCCCAATTTACTCCTGGCATTTAGCACTATTGCCTTAGCGCAAAATGCACCCTCCCATCCAATATGGACAAGAGGATACATTTTTGCGCTAAGAAATAGCACTAAATGCAGCAGAACATAAACAGCCAGTTCTCGCAGTAGGATATTTCCCCCAAATTATTCAAGCAGGAGTAATCGCTTAATTATCAGTAATTCCACATCAAAGAGTAATGCGGAATTACTGAAATTATTCCATTTGCCGAGGCCTAATTGTAATGCTCCACAAATGTGCAACATTCCTATTCTGGTGTGAAGGAAGTGTGTGTTGTAATAGAAGGAGCAATACGTTTCTCTTGGGTGTGCATTTCACCATATGTCTCAATCAACTATCTTATTGACAATTATTGACAATTTGGTGAATGTGTAGGCATAGAGCTGGCTGCAGCCCCAGGCAGTGGTGTGTCTGGCTCTAAAGCACAATTGGAGACACCTCCCCATATCATCGGTCCATGTTGTCACAAATGGAAATTGTCAATAAGATAGTTGATCTTTACAATTAGGCCTCGGCAAATGGAGTAATTTCAGTAACTCCATTATGAAAAGGACACATGGGTAAATCTACTGCAGTGTACCTTTGGTATAGGAAGAGTAGGATGTGTAGTGTACTTCACCTCTCCATAATTCCCTTGGTTTCTCTCCTTCCCTCCTTAGTTAAGCGAGTTTCCCTTATGAACGCAATGTCTGCTACATGTTGCCTTTTGTATGCACTTATTCTATGACCCTTGAAAAGATTGATCATCCCCTCTACATTCCATGTGACAAGATGTATGTTGTTCCTTCTCACCTTGAGTGTTTATTCTGGATGAGTATAGGTGAGCTGGGCCTTCTCGCCTGGCGAATATTGATATCTGGCCCTCCACCTGACTGGGTCTTCCAGTGCCTCTTTGAGGGATATGTAGTCTGGGTGGATGTGGTGTTCCCAGTCCAGTCCTTATTACTTACATTGCATGTTGCTGGATCTTTGGTCTGAACGTAACTTTCCATGGTTAACTCTGACCAAGGACATACAAATCAACTGTCTTTGCCCAGTGTGAATACTAACTGTCTAGAAAAGTTCTTCATTCTCAACTTGTGAATTAAACTTGTGTGTTTGGGGGGGCGGGCCATGGTGTAAGATGACGCTCACTCCATCTTACCGACATTGGGTGTCCAAGCAACAAGTTTATGGCATTCTCTTTCACCTAGGGGGTCTGAAGTTGCAAAATGAATATTAACCTTTGTACACAGTACTAATACATACAGTAAGTGTTCCTTTAGAAGTTTGTTTCTTCCATTGCGGTCATTAAGTAATCTGGGCCTATACTCTGGACAATGCATCTTTGCATTCCACCAGCAGTGCCTTATGCATGTTTCATGCTTGGTCATTCAGTCTTCCTAATACCATTTTAGCCCTCATGAATGAGACTTCAGCAATGTTGCAATCAGTGTCTCCTGTGTCACCTTCATCTATTCGATTCTGCTATTCAGTGTATGCTTCTCTTGCTGATGTATCTCTGGATTCCCAGGTACTGACACTTGCAATTACTGATTTCCTTTCCATGGATATTTAGGCAGTCGTTGGTTTAGGAGTGCTCTGTAGTCATCGTCTATTCCTATTCTTTTTGGGCTTCTGGGGAGAGAGTCATTGGGTTTCATATCTTTTTCTTCTGCCCATTTTCTAGCTTAGTTCCATGACTGGCTCCCATCTATGATTTTTAACTTGGCCAATTCTTTAAAGGTTTTTCTTCACTTCACTTCTATGAAGATTTGTCTTTTGAACAGAAATATTTTATGATTATCTACAACTATGGAACCCTTCTTTTTTGCTTCTGGTAGAAGCAGTTCCCTGCTCCTGTAATTAAGAATTCTCAGCCCTAGTGTTTAGGGAGATGATCCTGATGTTGGCAGTGTGGCCAATACTCTGTATTTTCTTTCATTTGTGAAGTGTTTGGAGACAGCAGATGGGGCTACGTTTTTTTAAATCAGGTTTCCCAGAATAGTGCCATGTTTTGACTCTTGGATCTTTTGGGTAGCCCGACAATTCTTATTTTATTATGCCCGGATGATCCGCCACATGTGTATAAGAAAATGCACACGCTCTTGAAGTACTGTGGAATTTTTCTGTATTTATTGGACTATAGGGTTGAGTTCCTCCAGTGTGCTTTCGATATACATGAACCTTGAAGAAATTTTCTGCTGATCTGCCAACAACAGGTTCAGTTCTGTGGCCATCATATCAATTTTGTGTTCCAGAGCATCTCTAGTGCCTCGTATAGTAAAATGTATGTGTCCATGTTGTCTGTTGGAGTTTTGGTGTCTCTATGTCCAGTGTAAAGCAGTTGAAGAGAGTTGTACTCTAGTGGGTTGCCATTTTCCCTTGTTGTCTTGGTTTTCCTCTAAGTTCACCCCATGGGATAGGTCTCCTGGTGCTTTATGCAGGCAGCAGATTTTTGCCCCTGTATGACTTCCACTGCAGCAATGCCACAGTATTAGGGGGAGGTTATTTACCATTGTGAAGAGCCAAGATTAGTTCAACTTGTCTCACTTTGGCGGAAAGTCAGTTTCTAGGCATTGCTCTATTTGCTGCCCTGCACTACAGCAGGGTTGGCTCCTCCGTTTGAGTGGAGGAGCGTCGCACCCAGTCGCGGCTCCTAGAGGGAGTGCTGTGGGGCAGTGGGGTGGGGCGGGGGAGGGTCACGGTGGGGGGTAGTAAACTCTGGCATACGGCCGAACGGAGGTAAGTACATAAATAAATAAATAAAATGAATTACATTGCGCGCGCTGCAACGCCAAATGGCGATGCGGCGTGCGCAATGTAATTCGTTTTATTTATTTATTTATGTACTTACCTCCGTTCGGCCGTATGCCGGAGTTTACTACCCCCCGCCCCGCCCCACCTCCCCGCAGCACTCCCTCCAGGAGCCGCGACTGGTTGCACCACAAACAGAAATGCCCCAAAAAAGCCCCAGAGATGAAAAAGAAAATTGTAATAAACTTAATTTATTACCATTTTATTTTTCATCCACCCGTCCCGAACTGAGTGTCATGACAGGATGGGGCCTGCTACGTGACAGCAGCAGGGAGGAGGGTGGGCTGACTGGACAGTTCAAAGTGCGCATGTCCCTTTGGCTGGCCGTTTTGAAATGGCTAGCCAGACATGCACACTTTGAAACCTCTAACCCTGCTGTGTTAGACGCAGCACCTCCAAGCCCTTGGAATTGCAGAGAGAGGCTGCTCCCTCCAATCGTGGTGCTGCTCTCATGCAGGTCAACAGTATGAGAGCAGCACCAGGATTGGTTAGAGGAGTTCTTGAGGGTCCCATGCTGGAGGCAGAGCCGAGCAGAAGAAAACTGGACCGACAAAGACCATCGTGCAGGTAAGTGCCATTGTATTTATTATTTTTGTTATAATTTGTGTTTTTACATACAGCCACCCATTTGCCCGCCCCACTACTCACAAGTGCTGCCAGCCACAACTGCATGACAGCACCTACCAGTCACCGATACCAGGAGCATTTGGGCAGTGTTGCTCACAGCTGGCATGCATTTCCCTTGCTCAATATCTTCCTTTTTGAGGATGTTATCTATCGGTGTGTTCCGCCCTTGGGGTAGTGGCACATGTGGCTTGTGTAGCCAGCAGGTCCATGCACTAATAGCTGATAGCTGAGGACGGGTTACTAAAAGATGGGGGCGAGAGCCCCAGCCCTCTGAGCTCCCCATCAGACTTCGACTGTCCTATTTGAGTTCATAGCAGCCATTTTTCATATCTGCAAATGTCCACCAGCAGCAGCCTCAGCTTTTTCAGATCTCCTGCTCACCAGTATGGTGGAGCTTTTGTCTCTACTGCTTGCCTCTGTGTCTCCCTGTGCCCCGGAGGAGGGGGCCTGAGCGGGTGGCTCATGGTCATCTCCACAGCCAGAGGCAAGCCTGTGGTACCTATATGGTCACGCCCTGGTTTGCTACACCGCTGCAGGTCTCTCTCTCCTGCTGTTACAGATGCTGTGTTTCCCCACTGCCCCTGCGTCAGCGTGCTCCATCAGGTAGCACCTCTCTGAGGAGCCTCGAGGCCCCTCTTCTCTCAACAACTAAGGTGCTTATAGGATCTCAGAGGCGGTTACTAACTTGGCTATAGAATCAATCCATCCACTTGTTTTTCCGCTGTGTCACCCTGTTTGGCGAGAATATCAGGTGCTTCCAGGGCCAGCTTTAGTGCTGGTGGCACCCAGTGTGACAATGTTTGTTGTCGCCCCCCAATGACCACCTCCGCCACAGATTCCCTCACTACCACCTTTTTACAGTGCCTCTCAAGTCTCCATAACCGCTCTCTCTCTCAGATGCATTTAATTTGTTTTATTGCACCGCCAACGCTCATACCAGTGTAGGATGTCAGAGCACTTTACATCACACACACTACACAATCAATCATAGGTGTGTAAATCAATGTATAGTAAATGTTACATAAGACAGAGGAGTTCAAGGTGTAGGAGTCACATGTCTTAAGAGTGCTTGGTGTGGAGAAGCACAAACTAAGAATTTAAAATGTGAGACCATGGTTGGGGGTTCTCTTTAGTAATCAGAATTGATTTCTGTCCAAAGAACCCTTTTTCCAACATTAGAATAACAAAAGGAAAAAATCAATACATTCTAATCTATACCTTGCAGTTTGCATGCAGCTCTTTATGACAGCAGCTCACTGTTCTGTGTTAGGTTTATAACCTATAAACTGCAAGTAACAAAGGATCTCTCAGACAAAAGCAGCAACTCACAGAGCTATTTACATTGTATGCATTTTGTAATCTGAATGGTACATGTTCTTTGCAGCAGGCATATTAACCCTCTGCGCTACCTTACCGTGAGTCAAAACTTCCACTAGACGAACCTTCGATCTCACTCTAGGAAGAACATTAATTACTGGAGTTATCTTAACATTTTTATTGTTGCCTGAAAATTGCTGGAGACCAGGAACGTGGCAGCAGGTGCTTTTAAAACTATAACATACTTCAAACATGATGCCCCCACCCGAAGTTAGCGCCTGGTGAGGTCGCACCGCACTAGAGCCGGCCCTGGGTGCCTCCTGTAGTTTTGTGCGCAGATCATCAAAGGAACTTATTTCATGTTCTTAGGGCTGCTAGGATCTGAGATGAAAAAGGATATTCAAAGTGGATAAGTAGGCCTAACCATGACCTGACTAGAGAGCGTCAGCAATTTGTCAAGCCCCCAGCCATTTGTTTAATACTTATTTGGCTGTACACTTTTCTTGTTTTTCACAACTCCAGACACCAATATTGCATTTCAAACGGATTAACCATATGAAATGAATTTTCCTTCTATATTCTCTCACCGAGGTGTTTGTACCTTAATTCGCTGTTAGACTTTAAGCCTGTGGTCCCAGGACCCCACGCGGTCCGTGAGGACTACTCAGGGGGTCTGCAACCCGTTTGAAAAATTAAATAAAATTGCAATTAATAAGTATTTTAAAGTATATACAAATAAAGAAGCAAAATTGAAAATCTGAAACTTTTTTCTATATGTGATTGTGCATTAAACAAAATATTTGAATATTTTAGCGTTTGTTTGGTGTATACTTGTTTTTGTATTTGTAAGACGCAAATCATAGAAATTGCTTAGGTTTGGGATCACAATACTGACTCAGTGGGTGTCCCCGGATGCCAGCTATGATTCACTAGGGGCCCTTAGCAGTCAAAAGGTTAAGAACCACTGCTTTAAACAGTAAATCTGACATTAAAATGCAATACCTGCTAGAAATAAACGATCACATAATTCCATCATATAAATAAGTCCCACCACACTTTTCACTTTGCATTATGTTTTTGATTTTCCAACTCTGTGGCACTCATTTTATGGCCATAAGAACGATGAAAGGCAGATACTAATCTAGCAATTTCAGGTTACAGACACACAGATCTCTACAGCAGGGGTTCAGAGATAAGGTACTTGTAATCAGAAATAGATTATGAAAAGTCTGCTCTTGGCTGTGCGAGTTCGAGGGAACATGCTAGCGGCAAATGTGTAGCTTGCTTCAGTGAGTTTTAAAAGAAGTGGTTTGTAAAGCAACAAAAATGGGGTAGTGGTCACCAATTTGCTGTCAGCCAGTCCTGCAAACAGAGCATGAATAAAAAAAATGTAAGTGACACTTTTGAATAAAAAACAAAATGAAAGATGTCTAAAACCAGTTATCAAAAGGGGCACTACCCCTTTAAGCCCTGAAACCCAAACGAAAAAAGGAAATTAATGAAGTACTGGACTCTGCTCAGGCGCCATGGAAAGAATACACAATCTGTGCCCTGCATGCCAAATCTGAAGTGAAAATGAAGGTGATCCGTCATATTGTGGTGTTTTTTTAAGACAGAATATATATTTTTGAAAGTTGACCAAGCAATTACCCAAAATTAAAGAAGCTGGAAAAGCAAACACTGGTTGAAAATGCTTTAAGGTATTTTGGGTGTAAATTATGTCTAAAAAGTCTGTTTTTTATTATCTGAACATCGAAAAAGTTGGCTCATAAATGGAGAATAATGTTGTAGAATATTTTAGCATAATATGTTGGAATAATTTAATATGTGTGTTGATAAAAAATCGCAAGCAAGAGCAGACATTGCAATTTTTATAAAAATGTGCTATTTATAGAGAGATTACTGCAATCGGTTTGTTACTTTTATGCACTGTGAACTGTAGTTTTGTTACCATGAAAGCTCAGTATTTTGTCAGTTGAAAAATAAAAAAAAAGCTCAGTGACCACTACAAAATGCAACCAGCCGACATGCAGATCTCATAGAAATTTCAATCACTGAAGCAAAACCCTGGGCTACTTTACCTGCTAGGTAGGTGTAGTACCAGTCGCGGCTCCTGGAGGGAGTGCTGCGGGGCGGTGGGACGGGGCAGGGGAGGGGCAGGGTGGGGGGTAGTAAACTCCGGCATACGGCCGAACGGAGGTAAGTACATAAATAAATAAATAAAACAAAATTACATTGCGCGCGCTGCAACGCCAAATGGCGATGCGGCACGCACAATGTAATTTGTTTTATTTATTTATTTATGTACTTACCTCCGTTCAGCCTTATGCCAGAATTTACTACCCCCCGCCCCGCGACTGTGTAGTACGATAATCAGCAATGGGTTAGTGGAGCCTGTCATCCAAACGCACATATTTTTTCCTTTTTTTCTTCATGCTGAAAGATTTTTTCCCATGGAGAAAGCCTTCCTCCTACACCCCCACCAATTCTGGGGTTGACCCCTTCCCTTACTCCTCCTTGGATGGAGTAACAGTCTGACCCTTTCCAGGATGGGAAGGTGTTCCATTGGAGTCTGTGCATGCTCACCGCCATACATGCTTGTGATCGTTTACTAACTTAAAAGGCAAACCACACCTTGTTCTGCCGACTTTCCACTTTTTGCATGGGATTTACAATTTTTCACACACTTGGAGGAGAATTCTGCAGTAGAAAATCCAAAATCCTTTTGGGAATTCCTAGCAGGTGCAAATGAGGCATTTTTAGTTGGAAGTATTCGTTTATGGCCGAAAATGTATTTGTGGATAGGGCCCCAAGTTTTTATTGTAATAAATGTAAGGCTCTGTTATGTATTAATGCAAAATGGTATATTATCAGCCGAGTGAATGACATTGGTGTTCATTATGAGTGGCCCTGTAAATGGGATGGATTTTCCACACCCCTTGACTTACCAATACCATGGGTAGTGGGAGCTCCAGGGGTGGAGAAAATCAGGCCCAATACAAGTTGTTCCGTGAGGGTGCACTAAAAAATGAGGAATTACCAGGCGAATCTGTAATTTCCAGGTCTGATGCCGCCTCTAATTACTCATTTTCACTCCAATTTTCAGGCAGAGATTTCTGCTGTTTTTCAGCTGCCGAAATCTATGGGTGAAAGTTAAGAGATCCATGGTGTTCCTGCAGATCTCATGCTTTAAGATAGGGCCGGTAAATGTTCTTAACTACCCCATCAGAATTATGAGGCCACTGGCAATCAGGGACATAGGGCCAGATGTACGACCCACCAATTTGCGACTCACAAATTGCATCGCATTTGCGACTCGCAATTTGCGACTCGCAAATTGGGATGTATAACAGTGTCTCAGACACTGTTAGCGATTCCTAATGGGTTCGCAAATTGCATGCCTCATGGATATTAATGAGGCTGTCGCAATTTCGACCCCATTAGGAATGGCTAGCACTCCCAGGGATGGTGGCCTGCTGGGGTCAGCAGACCACCATGTCTGGGACTGCTTTTAAATAAAGCAGTCTTTTTCTATTTTTTAAATGCAGCCCGTTTTCCTTAAAGGAAAACGGGATGCATTTAAAAAAGAAAAATGAAACTTTTCAGTTTTATTTTTTTAAGGGCAGGCGGTGGTCCCTGGGACCACTGCCTGCTCTTAAAATTATTTTCTCACATACTCACAAAGGGGAAGGGGTCCTCTGGAGACCCCTTCCTGTTTGCGAGTGGTTTATCACCTACTTGAAGTAGGTGGTAAACTGCGAGTGTTTTGCGGCCGCAAATGCGGTTGCAAAACAATTGTACATGGCATGGTGACTCGCTATAAGGAAGAGACGCCCCTTCCTAATAGCGGGAGTCGCAAATGCTATTTTGCGAGTCAGTGACTCGCAAAATAGCATTTGTACATGCCATTACCCTTTTTTGCAGTTGTAAACGGGAGGATCTCCCGTTTGCGGCCACCTAAAAGGGTCGTACATCTAGCCCATAGAGTGTTAATCTCTAGAAATTCAATTTAGGGGAGTGCAGTAGTAGTACTATTTTCTGTGAAATACTCTTAATTTCTGAAAACTTACACATTGCTTGAAACACATTTCACTGTTATCTTGGCTAACAGTTCTATGTGAGAATATGCCTCTCACAATGAAAATGTCTTGTTGGATGAGAAAAGGTCTTACTGTGAGACGTTGTCTTCTATTGCCAGATATCTGTGAGGAAAAGTTAAGCATAATTGAATGCTATGAGGAATGCAAATAATTTTGCACACTTTGCATAACATCAAATTCGGAAATTACATAAGATTACACTGGCATAACAAAAACTTTGCGTTGGCCTAAAATAGGGCTCCAAGTTTTATGTTATTTCTCTTTTTCCACTGGAGTCAAGCTCGTCTGCCTGATGAGGGGTGAAACCCTGAAACCGGTCTAAGGATGCTTGTTTCTGGTACAGGGAGGACCTGGCCTGGCAGTTCGGGCTGGATTGTTTCCATGGGTAGCAGGTTCAAGACTGATTTGCATATGGCTGGGTCTAAATTGGAATGGCATGGTGAGTAACAAAAAATATAGATTTAGGCCCAGATCTCTGTACTGGGGGTGAATGTTTGACGCTGTTCAGCATTCTGTCCATCAATTGTTCTTTTTGCATTTGTCAACCCGAGTGGGACGGGTATGTCACACGGGGGTCATGTGCTCTCCATGCCACTGTAGTCAAGTTAGCCTGGCTGATGAGGGATGGTGGCCCGAAACCAGTCCCAGGATGCTTGTTTCCTGTCCACGGAGGACCTTGCCTGGCAGTTCGGGCAGGACTGTTTATATGGCGAGCTGGGTCATGACTGATTTGCATATGGCTGGGTACAATCGGGAATGGCAGCATGGTGAGCAAAAAAACAATGGATTTAGGCCCAGTTCTCTGTACTGGGGGTGAATGTTTGACATTGTTCAGCATTCGGACCATAAATTGTTCTTTTTGCATTGATCACATATATTATAGCATCATAACACAACATTTATTGAGTTTTCCATTTTTCATTGACGTGTTTAAATTAATTGATTTCTTAGCATCACATGCAAACATGCTGTAAATGGGTTATTTCATTAAACAGTACAGAATAGTTTTGCTGTGGATGCTCACTAACAACCAATAAATGGGAGTAGAGTTGGTGAATGTGATATTGTAAGATAAGTATGGTAGTAAAAGTGGTAAAGTCCAGTGACCAAGCATAAAGCATACAGTGAGCTGGAATGGCTGCTGAATATAGGAGGTCCTACAAGTCCAAGAAGATGGTGCTTGAGGGCTTTTTGCAGACATCTAGGGAGGGGATGGATCTCAATTTGAGGAGTGGGCAACTGCAGGGATGGAAATTCTCTCTCTTGGGGAGAGGTATACAATTTGGAGGTGGCAAGGCTATGTTGAGTTAAGATCAAAACTATGCCAAAAGATGCAAAGTGAAATGTGGAAAGAAAAGGATAGAATTTGAACAATCGAGTGAAGGGAGTGCTTTGTTACCTGGATGTGGTGGTGGATCTCTAAAGGTTGAGGAAAGTGGTAATGACAAAGCGGATAGCTTTCTCAAGTTTTTGAAGTTGTATTTATTTATTTGCAATGGCTCCCACATTATGGCAATTATCAAGGTCACTCATCGGTTCCAGGGTGGCTTTCTCAAACTCACTGACTGCCTTGGGCCTCGAGACCCCTACTCCATCAAGGCGATCACACTCGGGTTCTGAGCCAGACCTTGCCAGGCTACTTTTCTCTGAGAGGTCGCAAATGCGGTTGCAAAACAATTGTACATGGCATGGTGACTCGCTATAAGGAAGAGACGCCCCTTCCTAATAGCGGGAGTCGCAAATGCTATTTTGCGAGTCAGTGACTCGCAAAATAGCATTTGTACATGCCATTACCCTTTTTTGCAGTTGTAAACGGGAGGATCTCCCGTTTGCGGCCACCTAAAAGGGTCGTACATCTAGCCCATAGAGTGTTAATCTCTAGAAATTCAATTTAGGGAGTGCAGTAGTAGTACTATTTTCTGTGAAATACTCTTAATTTCTGAAAACTTACACATTGCTTGAAACACATTTCACTGTTATCTTGGCTAACAGTTCTATGTGAGAATATGCCTCTCACAATGAAAATGTCTTGTTGGATGAGAAAAGGTCTTACTGTGAGACGTTGTCTTCTATTGCCAGATATCTGTGAGGAAAAGTTAAGCATAATTGAATGCTATGAGGAATGCAAATAATTTTGCACACTTTGCATAACATCAAATTCGGAAATTACATAAGATTACACTGGCATAACAAAAACTTTGCGTTGGCCTAAAATAGGGCTCCAAGTTTTATGTTATTTCTCTTTTTCCACTGGAGTCAAGCTCGTCTGCCTGATGAGGGGTGAAACCCTGAAACCGGTCTAAGGATGCTTGTTTCTGGTACAGGGAGGACCTGGCCTGGCAGTTCGGGCTGGATTGTTTCCATGGGTAGCAGGTTCAAGACTGATTTGCATATGGCTGGGTCTAAATTGGAATGGCATGGTGAGTAACAAAAAATATAGATTTAGGCCCAGATCTCTGTACTGGGGGTGAATGTTTGACGCTGTTCAGCATTCTGTCCATCAATTGTTCTTTTTGCATTTGTCAACCCGAGTGGGACGGGTATGTCACACGGGGGTCATGTGCTCTCCATGCCACTGTAGTCAAGTTAGCCTGGCTGATGAGGGATGGTGGCCCGAAACCAGTCCCAGGATGCTTGTTTCCTGTCCACGGAGGACCTTGCCTGGCAGTTCGGGCAGGACTGTTTATATGGCGAGCTGGGTCATGACTGATTTGCATATGGCTGGGTACAATCGGGAATGGCAGCATGGTGAGCAAAAAAACAATGGATTTAGGCCCAGTTCTCTGTACTGGGGGTGAATGTTTGACATTGTTCAGCATTCGGACCATAAATTGTTCTTTTTGCATTGATCACATATATTATAGCATCATAACACAACATTTATTGAGTTTTCCATTTTTCATTGACGTGTTTAAATTAATTGATTTCTTAGCATCACATGCAAACATGCTGTAAATGGGTTATTTCATTAAACAGTACAGAATAGTTTTGCTGTGGATGCTCACTAACAACCAATAAATGGGAGTAGAGTTGGTGAATGTGATATTGTAAGATAAGTATGGTAGTAAAAGTGGTAAAGTCCAGTGACCAAGCATAAAGCATACAGTGAGCTGGAATGGCTGCTGAATATAGGAGGTCCTACAAGTCCAAGAAGATGGTGCTTGAGGGCTTTTTGCAGACATCTAGGGAGGGGATGGATCTCAATTTGAGGAGTGGGCAACTGCAGGGATGGAAATTCTCTCTCTTGGGGAGAGGTATACAATTTGGAGGTGGCAAGGCTATGTTGAGTTAAGATCAAAACTATGCCAAAAGATGCAAAGTGAAATGTGGAAAGAAAAGGATAGAATTTGAACAATCGAGTGAAGGGAGTGCTTTGTTACCTGGATGTGGTGGTGGATCTCTAAAGGTTGAGGAAAGTGGTAATGACAAAGCGGATAGCTTTCTCAAGTTTTTGAAGTTGTATTTATTTATTTGCAATGGCTCCCACATTATGGCAATTATCAAGGTCACTCATCGGTTCCAGGGTGGCTTTCTCAAACTCACTGACTGCCTTGGGCCTCGAGACCCCTACTCCATCAAGGCGATCACACTCGGGTTCTGAGCCAGACCTTGCCAGGCTACTTTTCTCTGAGAGGTCGGATAGAGAAAACAAAACTTTCAGCACTTCTTGACATTCGTGAGAAGCATTCCCCTATTAATATGGAGATCGGAGCAGAACCAGGAGCCGATCCCTACCTTGCACTGTCACTAGTAGAGCCACCCTCGATTGCAGAATCCCCCACATGCCCCAGAAGCAGCAAATTAGCATTCCTCAGATTTACGGAGGTGATCCCAAACCTGTGAGTTGCCTCCCCAATCCCAGAGGAACCAGACACAGAGGTAGTGGGTGCCAGCAGCCCCGAGCTTTTAGTAGCAAATAGGTCAACCATCGTTTTTCTGGCAGAGATTAATTAGCATTAGCTGATATGTCAACAGAGGGTCTCAAAAGGGTGCCTACCTTAAGTGCTTGGGGTATATGTGTAAGTGATCCCGAAACCAGCACCAAACCACCAACACCAGAAGTATCGTCGGGAGTAGCAGCCATTTCATGAGCCAAGTCGGCTGGATTTCGACAGCCTGCCCTGGAATCATTAGTTGTTAGTATTTCAAGCTTCTCAAACAGTTCCATGGCTTTCATGGGCACCCTGGGCTCCTTGGGCTCCCTAGATTTCCTATTTGGGCTTGCTAGCTGGTCCTGCAGCCAGACACGGGCAAGCACCGGGACAATACCTCTCCTGATGGCCTGTCATCACCAGCCTTGTCAGCCTTGCTGGAATGGCACCCTCCTTCCTCATCTGGACCCTCACACAAAATAGAGCCATGAACGACGACACCAAGCCCACCAGTAGCAGCGCAAAGACTGCTTCGCTCCATGCAAAGTCGATGCCTTCTCCGCCACGGCCTTCGGACACCTGGAAACCCGGGTCAAGCAGATAGGCATTTGAAGTAAGGCGCAGCTGCTGCTTGACTGGAACCATGTAGAGCAGCATCAGAACAAACGCTGCCTGAAAGCGGGCCAATCACTGACCCTGCAGAGTATTTCTAGATTTCAGGCAGGGAATGGCCAACATTCTTCAACACAGGGGGTGGAGCCACGTCTGCCACGTCAGCCATGCACCGCCATCATCCGTACCCGGTTGTTAATATTCTATCATGCACCTACAAAGGCCCAGATTTATTATTCTTTTCAGGTAATCAAGCAACACTGTTTAGCACTTTGTGATGTAGATTAACACAGCAGCGCTTATCTACTTTCTGGTACAAAGTATATTTTGCTTTCAAAAGTTGACATATGCGCAGTACAGAATGACATTGCAGTAAGGAATTGTCAGCACTCCTCATTATTAATGCACGGGAGTGTAATGGGGCCAAAACACCACAAAGATCCGACCATTTTCAATGAAAACCAGATCTAATAATATAGAATGTGTGTGTGTGTGTGCATGTGTGTGTGTGTGTGTTCAGCTTCTTCCTTCCAAAGGTAACACTTCCCCTTACACAAAATCATGTAAAATTGTTAGTTTTTCATAGAGAGAACTACCTCCCAGCAGCTAGACTCAAGCATTTTTCATATGAATATTGTCTTTCACTTTAACCCTCATACTGCCGGTGCATGGAATGGATAATGTCAGAAACAAATTGCAATGCCATCAAAATCAAAGGATAGAGTCTAACAGTTCTCATTTTGCTAACCTTACATTAAAATACCACATTTTCCAAGAAAGTTCAAAAGTACTGTTTGACAGATTACAATGGATCACATTGTCAAAACAGTTTTTTTTATTTTGTGTTCCTTTGTACATCAATTAGTGTCAACTTTGTTTCTAAGAGACATTTGAATAGTTCCCTTGTCAGGTGTGCATGAGTAGCTCACCAAGCCCAGTTTTTGGTTCCCTGCTGGTACTTACAGTTTTACATATCCCATTATATAACCTGTACTACAAGTATCAAAATATAAAGATAAAGGACTCAGACTTGATATGACGCATCTTGAGATCTCTGTCGCAGAAAGGGGTCAAGATGTGCCCTGTGATTCCTTTATTTCACATTATAAAGATGTAGTGTTAATAAAATGTATTTCATTAGCAAGCGCTAAATTGAAATCCCTAAATTGTATACAGATCTTGCACAGCCAGGAAAGCGCTATCACTATCTATAAGGATTAAGATAAGCGAGTGGTTAGCGGCTTTGAGTATGTTAGACCTCACACCTGCGAGTTTATGCCTTTTGTAAATTACCTCACATAGCCTCAAACAGCACAGAAATTATCTCTCTGCTCTGTGAAGTTAATACACCATCAAGACCCCCTACAGCTCACGCAAGAGATTCAAGTGTTCATTAACACTGGAAGAACCGAGGCAAACAACTCCTCTGGGATGTAACTGTGCAGGCAGTATTCCTGCAAGAAGTTTTTCAAAGTTGCTGGTAGTAATCCTGTACTCTTAAAATAGGTCTAAATTTAAAGTATGAGGAGTCTTGGTGGCCAGAGCAGTAAATCGGGAAAATCAAGAGGGGGTTATGAAGAACCAAAATCAAGTTCCCTCAAAAATCTAGGTCCCATAATTCTCAATTATAAGGGACCAATCCCCATTGCTCAGGCAGCAATGCCATAGTTGATTTTGAAGAAAATTACAGGTAATGAAAAACAGAATATGGAAAAAACGTTCTCCTTCCGCTTTCATTTAACAGTTCCCAGTCCCAATTATTGATTAACAAAGTATAAGGCCATCAGATGCATATTCAGAAAGTAGCTTAAGTAGTGAGCAAGAACAACTGTGAAAATGGGGACTAATCTGTTAAGAATGGTAATTGCCCATACACCATGTGTCAGTTGAATCCAGACCATCCTTGAAAGAAGCATGACAAGGAAGTTGGGGGCCTATTATGATGGCGCAACGGCAAACGGGACCGCCCGCAAGAGGTGCGGCGGTCCCGCACTGGCAATTAGGATGCCACCGCCACGGTGGCGGTGGCATCCCGCATATATTGAATTGCGGCGGGCGGTGCTGTAAGCAGCACCTGCCACAATGCAATATATGCATGTTGTGCATTGGCATGCACAACGTGACAGGCACCGCGGGGTGCCTGCCACCTTGTCCATGCCAATGTTGGTACCCCCAAGTGCAGCCCCCCACCCCCCTGGGGGCCCGCAACGGGCACCCGATGCGAAAGCCGCATGCCTTTCCATGGCGGAGTCTCCGCCATGGAAAGGCATAACACCGCCCACATCATAATATGAATGGCGGTGCCTGCAAGGCACCGCCACCATATTATAGGCCTTTTCCGCCCGGTAGGCAATCGTGATGATTGCCTACCGGTGGAAAAGCTGCGGACGGTCTTTCCATCTGCCGCGGTACCCCCGCCATGCTAATGTGGCGGGGGTAAAAGGCCGTCCGGCGGGGTGTTTTGGCGGGCAGATCGCCACCGCCGGTCGGGTGGTGGTGATCCGCCCGCCATGCTAATAGGCCCCTTGGTTCGATAAATGCTAGACGTGAGTGTGATAGGTGTGATGAAAAAAACCACAAAAGGCCACGGCAAGCTCCTCAAACAAACAGAAGTAATTATTCAATAGGGTTTAGTCTCTCGTTTTTTTACTATGTCCATCCTCTTCATCTTCATTAAGATATCTGTGCACCTTCGAAAGTGAAGCCTACAGGCTCTCAAGAAATGGGCTGGACCATGTTGGCTCTTTGTTTTGATACAAAAAAGACTGGTCAGTTGCGCTCTCCAAAAGTGACACAATGCAGACAGTCCTTGCAAATTGTCAACCAAGTAGCTGCAAAAGACATTAGCATCAACTCTGGGAACTGGTTCTACGTTTCAACAATATGATTCTATGTTTTGCCTAAAGACATTGGTTCTCAATTTGCTTGAAGGGTTTTAAGAAATCTACTTCTGGTAATTTAAGACTCCCAGCCCATGTGGCCAAAATCCTATAGCTATTAGGTGAAGAATAGGCAATTTAATATTTAAACGTTAAATGGTACTTATTGAAAATAAGATGAAAAGGGCCAAAATCAATTATAAAAGAAACATACAATATTCTATGTCTCTATACTTAAAGTTATGACTCATGAGAGGGCCTCCAAGATAAAGTTTTCGCTATCTGACAGATAACGTCAGTCCTGGAAAAATGAGGAACTGTGTTTTAACAGAGTTTGCATCCACAAATGTGTACACACAGAAATCTATATATTTTTAGGATGCAGAAAAAGAAACATGCCCAAGATCTTCATGTGAAGTAGACAAATTGACAGGAAGATCACACTCATTAAATTGATTCAGCATGCCTATTTGACCCTTCCAAATCTGGATATTTTCTTTTTTGTTCTATTGCCCTAAACCTGCATTACTATATTACTATTGTTACAATATTTTGACATTTCTTCTTCTTCTCTCCCTCTGTAGACTTAATAGTTTCCTCATAGAATTTCTGCTGCTTCCACCTCCCTGCCTCTTTTTCTTCATTTCCACTGTATCTAATCCCTGTTTTGAACTTTGATCCATTTCTGCAGTCCCTTGAAGCTATTTTACACTAAATTGCATGTTTTTATCTTTTGTATTATATATATATATTGTTTTCTTTTCTGGCATAAAAGGATTAAGAAGCTGAAAGTTATTTTGACATTTATGGCATCAGTTTCAATCTTGTAAATGTTTGACAAATTTCACCATATATAAATAGCCTAGGCCTGATTCACAAACTGCACTTTGTAGTACATTTTGTAGTACTACAAAAGTTACTTCTGAGTGCTATTCACAAACAGCACTTTCGTGGTAACTTACACTTTTGTGATACATACCTACCTCAATTATTTTCTGTGGGAGGGTTTTGTAGTACCAGTGGTTGGCCATGTGTAGTGTTGTACATACTACAAAAGTGTAAATTACTACAAAAGTGTAAATTACTATAAAAGTGCAGTTTGTGAATACTGAAAAGTAGTAAACTTACTCCAAAGTGTAACCTTACTTAAAAATGTATGTTACCTTTGTGAAACAGGCACGAAGTCTCAGCATTGGTGTTTGGATTTGTGATTTGTGATTGCCTACTTGAAAACATTTTCTCAAAAAGTAATTCTTTTTCAGTTCTCCTGGACAATATTTAAGCAAAAACATAATGCTGGAAATGGGTTTCTCAGGCAAAATTAGTACTAGGCAGAGCAAGTTCAGACAAGCCGAAAAGTTCATAGAAGAATCTTTAGCTATTTCTTTTACAAATGTTTGCTGCACCCCCTGCAGTTTTAAGGGCGCACAGTGAGTCCTGTGTTTTTTTATGTGGTACTACCACACCCAATAAATACCAGTAGTGCAGTTTGCGGTGTTTACCGGGTGCAATATTGCTACATTATTCAGAATCACAGATCTCCAAAATGGAGGTTACCACAATATACAGCATTTGTTCCTTGTTGAAAGGTGTAAACACTAAGAATGTCATTTTTTCCCCCAAGAGAAATACAATCATGGTTTACCTGGAGAAGATTGTGTGGGAAAAGCACACCTCTATTGTCTGTACTTACTGCTCAACTCAGACAGGAGACACATTTTGGACCTTACTCTGATTTTCACCATTTTCTGAGGTTTTCTAAGGCTTTATACTTATTGACACTTTTTGTGGAGACATTTTTTGTCAGAGGTATATATGCAATGTTACATACGCATCTATATGCCAAGTGCCCCTCACATTGAGAAGAGATTAAACTGTTAATTCCTTGCCGTGCTAAGGGAATATGCTTGTCATATTTATTTTCTACTGCCTGAGGTCAGGGTACAGCACACAAGATTTACTGGCAGAAAAGTAAAAATTAAAACATTTTTTTAAACAGAAAACTGATGGTGCAAACGGTTACAGGTTTGGTTTTTATGAAAATATTTACTCAACTACAACACCTTTACCTTTTATACTGCATATTTGGACTATGTTCTAAATCAGTTATGGTATCCTCATACATTTATGGTTTTTCCACTATTAAAAATCCAGATTTTCCTTTTTTCCAATTTATCTGCCAAATTTCAATCTGTAATGGTATTTTTTTAACTGGTTTGAGCTTTGAGAGAGAAAAACATGGGGCGCTTCATTAAGGTGCTTATAGTCTATTCCATTTATATAAAGAAACTATCAGTCTAAGTTCATGAGGCTGCATACAATTTTGCGAAGAACGCAGCACCCACTCTGTGCTAGCTATGACACAATATTGATTCTGTAGTAAGAGATACGTGCCAATCTCATGGCGTAAGTGTTTAAAGATCACAGAATACAATATTTGTATTCCATTTACGCAATTAACTAATGTGGTTATTGAACACCATACTAAATGATTTCATTAAAATACAAGCTGAGGTGTGACCAGGAGCCATATTTGCAAAGGTATGTGTGAGCAAATCGAATATGTGTGTGCCCATTTCTCTTCTCCAGTGGCTTCTTTAGTATTGCAGAATGACTTCAATATGCTTGTGTGACCTTTTTTCTAATATGTACTGTGGAGACAGGAAGTTAATGCATGTACTTACAAATTAGCCTAATTCAAATAAAGGAGTGTCTTTGCCTGTGCACCCATGCATATTAGTTATGCAAGGGCATGGACAGAAAGGTCTAAAAGGACCGGCCAACAGTCCAGTATCCATTGGGCAGAGCACAATTAGAGATCTAATCTAGAGAACACGTTAGGAAGGAGCACAGAGGGTCTCAGGAAGCCCCCTCCCGCAGATATCTTTCAAGTGAGGATGGGGAAGTCAGACAATGCATCTTGCTTTAGAGATTCATTGGACTGCTGCAAAGAAAGTCCAGATTTGCCCTGAAGAGACACTGCAGTACAGTAAGAACCACACTGTCAATGTCTGTTTAGTGGCAACCCCGACTGTAACACTTCAGGGTAGTCATGAAGTATGACAGAATGGCAGATGCAGCATTCGATGCCATCAACCCATGTGAGTGCCTTCTGGGCACCCCTCAAAGGTCAGAAGAATGGTTTCCATAGAAATGTAGAGCTAAGGGTGAACCTCAAAGATTGTGTTTGCATAATGTGTGGTCTGCATCTTATGTGCCAACTCACAGTCCGTACACTCCAGACAACAAATGTGTTGTTAATTGATTGCAAAGCTCTTGTCTCAGGCACTCTGGCACTTATAAAGGCTGTGCACCAATTTTCTAACCTGGTCCCAAAGAGGGAAGAGAGCAAACATTAATGATGACTTGTTTATATCAATTATATATTGCCAGCATCCAGAGGCTTATCACTACTATAAAATTATAGGTGTATCCAATACCTAACCAAGTGGTGATCATTTTATCTTAGTCTTGCTGGAGAAACAAGGGCTCCACGGTCTTTTTTATTTTAATAATCTTTTTATTGTAACACAACAGAATCATGGCAGTACATCATCAGACTTACAAGCACAATTGACCAATGGCATCACGTCCACCCTTGTGCATTGCTCCTGGCCCACGCAGGGCCTCCGCCCTTCTTATTTCCTGGAATATTGGCAGCATCAGATTGTTTCTGCTTGAGCCAAGGCAAGGGGTGTAACCCCCACTGGGGGCGCACACAGACTCCCCCTAAATACATTCCATTTGTCCCAGATTTACCCCCATTTTTTCGGGCAGCCTCTTTGCGTATATACCGTTTTCTCCGCCACCATGCACCAGTCCATGTCTTTTTTCCAGTCCCACAATAGTGGCGGGAAGAGGCCCCCCAATGGCGCGCTCTGTTTCTTTTGGCCAGCATAAAGCCCAGAGTTACCCTGGTTTGGTCTGCCCTCCCTAGGTCTGTGTCCTCCCATACATTCAGAAGGCACCACTTAGGCGATATCCGGAGCAATTCACTCACCACCGCCAAAATATATTCTCCCACTGCCTGCCAATAGAGCTGAATCTCTCGACATTGCCATATAATATGGTACAATGATCCTGCCTCTCCGCATCCCCTATTACAGGTGGCTTCCACCCTACGACCCATCTTCACAAGTGTGGTGCATGAAATGTATATTCTATGTAGTATTTTGATTTGGACTAGTCGGAACCGGGCCCTTATCGTTACCTACCTCGGAGAGGCCAGTGCCTCTGGCCATTCCTCCTCCTGGAAGTCTGGGATGTCCACACTCCAGCGATCCCTCAGCACTACGAGTGAGTCAGGTAAGTTATTGATTAGCTTTTTATACGTTAGTGAGATCGCTTTCTTGGAGAGATGTTCCTCGAGGAGTCTACACTCCAGAGGCGACGACTCCGGGAGTTCAGTTCCCTTGGGCACTGCCGCCTGTAAAGCATGACGGATCTGCAGATATCGGAAATATTCCGTCTTGGACAGATCGTATGTTTTCTGTAGGTTTTCGAAGGAGATCATTCCACTGCTTGTGTATAGATCTTCCAAACTGGAAATTCCGATCAAGTCCCATTGAGTGAAACTCTTTCTAATGCCTTCTGTCCCAAGTTGCTGTGATTCCCAGAGTGGTGTAGCTTTGGTGAATTTATTTTTCCATCCTAATTTGGAGAGAGTCTCATGCCATTGACGAATCGTCACCGCAGTGGGACCCTCGAGCGTGAGTCTTCGTGGGTCAGTATATAGTGCATAGAGATACCCTCTCGGTTGCATTACCAGCCTATCCATTTGGTACGCTGGTTCTATTAACGACCGGTGGACCCATTGATTGACGGTTGCAATCTGAACTGCCCTATACTACATCTAGATATGTGGCAATGCGATCCCCCCATCGTACCATCCACGGGTCAGTTTATTCAGTGCAATCTTTGGCGGGCCCCCATCCCACAGCAGCGAGCGCACCTCACTATTTATTGAGGTGAAATTTGAGTCTTGAACCAAAAAGGGTGTATTCTGTAGTACATATAAAAATCTCGGCAGGGTCATCATTTTAAACAGTGCTGCCCTGCCAAGAAGAGAAAGCGGAAGGGCTCGCCAGTGGCGGACATCACCCCTGAGTCGCTCCAGAGGGGGCAGAAGATTGCAGGTATGAAACCGGGCCTGATTAGTTGTGACAAAGATACCCAAGTAGCGGAAACCATCCGTAGCCACCAGTGCCTCACAGGTCAGCGGTAATTTTGGCGGCATACCACAGAGGACGAACACCACTGATTTGGCCCAGTTGATGGTATACCCGGAATATCGGCCAAATGTAGCGAAGATATTTAGTATTCTGGCTATGGGCCCCTGGGGACGCGACATATAAGAGGACATTGTCGGCGTACAACGATATCCTATCTTCCCAGTCCTCTGCCCAGCGCAGCCCACGTATTATAGGATCTTTCCGAATCCATGCCGCCACCAGTTCGAAAATTAGGGCAAAGACCAATGGCGACAGGGGACATCCCTGCCTCGTGCCCCGTTGAAGCTGAAAGGTGCGTGACCTCTCACAGTTAACAACCACTTGGGCCTCCGGTTTTGTGTAGAGGAGGCTAAGCCAAGATATGAACCGTGGACCAAACCCCATTCGTTTGAGCACCGCCATCATATATGGCCATTCGACCGAGTCGAATGCCATCCGTGCATCCAAGGACAGCACTGATGCATCCTCTTTGATTATATGGGCTCTTCCCAAAACTCCCTGGAGCCGCCTGAGATTCAAGGCGGTGCTGCGTCCTGGCATGAACCGAGACTGGTCCGGATGGACCAAGACCAGGAGGAGGGGGAGAAGCCGTTGAGCCAGCAGTTTAGCAAGAATCTTTGCTTCCGCGTTTAGTAGCGTAATTGGCCTGTATGACGTGCATTGGTCTCTTGGCTTACCCTCTTTATGTATAACGACTATGATTCCTAATCGCTGGTCTGGTGAGAGTGCACCTTTAGCGTTGCTTTCTTCCAATATTGCCAGTAGGTGGGGCGCGATTGTTTGTGCTGTGGATTTGTATAACTCTATGGGAATGCCATTTGGCCCCAGTGCCCGACCCGACTTTAGGGCTCACATCACTTGCGTTATCTCTTCTATTGTGAGGTCTTCCTCAAAAGGATGGCTTTCCTTTTTAGTTAATACTGGTAATGAGATATCCTGTAGAAACTCTAGGGATTCTTGTTCTGAGTGTATGGTGCTGGCAGAATAAACCGCCTCGTAGTAATTCGCAAAGGCGTCTGCAATCTCAACCGGATTCCTAATCTCCTTCCCCTTCCGAGACGTGAGCAAAGGGACACACATATCCGCCCTTTGTCTCTGATCGAGCCAGGCCAGTAATTTGCCGGCTTTGTCACCGTGTTTGTATACTCGGTGTTGTGTTGTGCAAATTTTGATCCTCGCCTCTTCAGTGACCAAGTCCCTATATTCGTGTTGTTTAAGTTTCAGGGAGTGTTGCTTATCTTCATCGTCATTTCGCACGATTTGGAGCTCCAAATCGAGTATTTTGGTTTCAAGCTGTGTCACTGTCGCCCTTTTCTCTTTTTTGTGCCCCGATACAAGCAAGAGGGCTTGCCCCCTAACCACGGCCTTATACGCTTCCCACAACGTCTGTGACTATGTGACCAAGCCCGCATTTTCTTGGAAAAATAGAGTGGTGGCTTCAAGCAGACCTTTTTTAATATTAGGGATCTTAATATACCAAGGGTTTATCGGTATTGGTCCCCCTCTTCGCCTCTCCCCCACCCTGTATGTTGCCCATATGGGGGAGTGATCGGAGATACCCCGCGCTAGGTGTCGAACTTACGCGAAGTGGGGGAGGAGAGTGGGTAGAGATATCAGGAAATCGATTCTCGACAGACTCCCATGCGCTCCGGGGTGGAACGTAAATTCCAGTACATGTGGCTCGAGAGCCCTCCAGACATCTATAAGGCCTAAAGCTACCAAAATATCTACCAGCCCTGTGGGTTTAGGGGTGGACGCTCTAGGAGGCATACGGTCTAAGCAATCGCACCCCGCCATGTTGAAGTCTCCTCCCAGGAATAAGCGACCCACCGGGAGTTCCAGTAGTGTAGCCCCCAAGTCTGTCAGGGTTGAGTCTCCCAGCGTGGGCGGGACATATGCAGACATTATATTGATTACCTCGCCAAGCCATTGCCCTGAGATTGCCACAAACCTGCCCAATCTGTCTGTCCAGGTTCTCTCTATTGTAATGGGAAGATTCTTTTTAATAAGGATTCCTACACCACTCGAGCCAGACGTATACCCTGCGTGCGCCCTCATTACATAGCCCCATCTGTTCAGGGCCTGACAGCTATTTCCCAGGAGGTGGGTTTCTTGCAGGAGGACCACATCTGGGGCATGCCTTTTAACAAACTGGAGTACAATACCCCTTTTGACCTTGCTCCCCAGCTCGTTTACGTTCCAGGACATCAGCTTCAATTCAGTCAACACTTGTCTTATCATGGTGGCTCTAAATTTCGTGGATCATTGCTTGAGTTTTGGGGCAGAATGTGGTGACTTCCCACCCCATCCATCCTCTGATTCTCTGATTGGGGCGTCTTTTCCCGGCCGCTTCCGCTTGTGCTATTTATTTGTGTCAAGTGACATGTGAAACTGCCAACTAAACTAGCATTACAAATTAGAAAACATAAAACAACCCCCCGCCCTCCCTCTTCCCCTACCTCCTCCCACCCTGCAACCCTGCTAGGCGGACTCCCAACTGCCCGCCCCCCCAACTCAGCAGAGAGCCTGTCGACCTCCCCCAACAGCAAGTTAAACTGAGGGCACAGTCACCTGCCTTTCCCACTCTTCTCCCCCTTTTCCAGCCGTCACGTAATACCTGACCGCAACGAATTACAAGCTTAGTGTCCCAACATTTCCTGTGTGTTCTGTTGTCTCAAGCCAGTTCTACAGTGGACTTTGGGTAGAGCCCAGAGCATACGTCTATTCTCCTCTTTCGATACATAAATGTTCGGCGATTGCCCCAACACGAGTTAAACCAGTAGTACTGCATCTATTCGAGCTGGAAACCAGTCTTTCACTCACTGTCTCTTGACATCTGATTCCGCTCTGTCTTGGTCCCTTCCGTCATGACACGTCATTCATCCGTCCTTCTTCAGCAGCTCGCCCTGTTGGAGCCGTCACCGATTTTTTGGTTTTCCCCCGGTTAACCTCCTTTCCAGCACCTCCCACCTGTCTCCAGCCTTCTATCCAGCCCCATCCTTCCTCTGGAGTCGCAAAGAACCAAACCTTCCCCTCAGATTCCACCCGGAGGCATACTGGAAAAAGCATGGAGTACTTCACTCCTTTGTCTCTGAGCACTCTTTTTACTTCAACAAAACTACGTCTTAATTTCTGGGTCTTCAGAGTAAAATCCGGAAAGAGGGTTACCTGCGAATTTTCAAAGAGGACCGGGGGGGGGACACTCGCGCTGATTGGAGGATGACGTATCGGTCTTTATAATTAAAGAGGCATGCGATGATGGGTCTAGGTGGGGCCCCAGGCTTGGGGCGACCACCCGGTATCCGGTGGGCTCTCTCCACCGAGAAAAACTTTGAAAGACCTCTCGGTTGGAGTTGCCCCAAAATCAATTCCTCCATAAAGAGGTCGACTGTGGACCCTTCTGCCTTTTCAGGGACCCCTAGGATTCAGACGGTGTTCCGTCGCGATCTCCCTTCCTGGTCTTCAAGCTTGGCCTCCAGCTGGGCCATCCGTGCGTGCAGATCTTTCGTTTGGGCCATAAGACTTGAGGTGCCTTGGAGCAGAGTTTTGGTCGTGTCTTCTACCGTCTGCACTCTCGCCCCCATGTAACGCAGATCGGCTCGTATTAGGGACACCTCTGTTGTCACAGTGTCTATTCGGGTTTCCAGCGCTGTTTGCACGCCCCGAATTGCGGCCATTATATCATGCAGGGATAGCGTGTCTTTATTCTGTATTGCCTGGGCCTCTAGTGTAGGGCGTTCTTGCATTTGGTCCTGGGTTTCCGCTCCTTTGGGCAGAGCAAACTTGTCCAATTTGGTTTGATGAGAGCTCTTTGTATTCTTCCCACCGGACATCTTCTCAGCTTGAGCAAACCTCCCTAGAGAGTCTTCTTTTGCAGTCCCCGGGCGCGCTTCTGCCGCCTGCCAGGAATAGACAAACAACCCCTGCGGCCTGTCAGGGTTACGCCCAGGTTCCACATGCTTGTAGCTCACACTCACTCCGTGTCCGGTTTGTGGTAGAGATAACTGCCACTTGGAGCCTCCACCGCCTTTACTCTTTAACTTAGTCCTCAGTCCCACAATGCGGGTGACTTGGGGTTGGGCTGAGCCTCTCTACTGCCCACTGTATTGAGTAGGCTATTTGGCCAAGGCCCCGCTCTTTGCAGTCTCCTCCTTTTACTTCAGTACTGGCTACTACGTCGCTATTTCAATTTGAAGGGATCCAGCGTATATGCAAGCATTCACTATTGTGGCCACTGGACGGTGGGGTCCCTTGGTGGTTCCCGGCCCCACCGCTTCTTCGTCTGCCCCGTATAACGTGTGTGTGGTGGAGTTGCACCCTCGTCGAGCACTAAATGCCACTAGTCCACCTCACACAGCTCCTACTCCGTGATTCCTTAACCCAGGGGGGTAGGGGGGCCGCCGCCGCCGTTTTGCTTCCTCCCCTCTCACCGGGACAACACCAACCTTTAAAAGGCCCGCTCGGATCAGAGCCTGCCTTCCTTGGCGTCTCCGCGTACTTCCTCAGTGCATTCCAGGCACGGACAGCCGGGCGGGATAGAGCACCGCAGGCCTCAGCAACTTAGCAGGCAAGACTCCACAGCGTCAGTACTTCACTCGCCTGTGGATCAGTGAGGCAGCTCGGCCGTCCGCTGCAGGTCTAGGCCGTTATCCATTCCTCGCTCTCCCGGAGGCTCCTTAAATCTCGCGCCTCCCTCTGCGTCGCTCCACTCGCCGGCCGCGTCGTTTACGCAGGGCAGGTGCTCCTCTTCTCTTACTCAGCCCCAAAGCAGGATCGGCGATGATACGGCCATGTTTGCCACCAGGCTTCACACCGCATTCAGCTCCACACGGTCCACAGTCTTTTCCGCGCCTCAGCGCGGTTTCGGTATCGGATTAAGTACGGATTTACGGGGGAATCAGGGGAAGGGGTTTCGGAGCTGCTCTAAGAAGCGGCCATCTTTTGTTGCGGCAAGCCACGCCCCCCAAGGGCTCCACTGTCTTGAATAATATCAACTGTATACAAGAGCGAAGTTTAATTGAACCAAAATCAGAACTCGGCTTATAGACCATAATACATTACTCTAAAATATAGAATTATGTGTTTGGAATGAGAGCAGTGATGAATTAAGGGAGATATGGTTTGCCATTGAGGTGCCAAAACTCTAAGAAACAAGGCTGTTGTGGGCTGTCTCATGACTGTTTCCTGTAATTGAGATCTGTGTATCAAGAACTGCCTGTAGAGATCTGTGAGGAACATGCAGGTCACGGTTTTAAACCCAAAAGAATTTACTCGGCCTTTTCTATTGTTAAGGTTGATAAAATAGGTACCAATAATTTGGGAAATATTCAAGCACTAAAGGCTAATTTGTCTTTCTGCATATACGGGCATGAATCACACTAGTAAAACAACAGAAGGCACCAAGACACAGTTCATCATGGTATGCTTAGAAATTTGGGAAACACTGTGAAGTTGATGATTTAGGCCCTTATTATAACAAATGGAGGAAGGCTGATTACTTTCGCATCAGGAATTACTCATATCACATACATATAGTTGGGTAATTGCAAGTATACCGAATTACCACATTATTACAAGTTTTTCTCTGAAGCAAGGATATTTAGCATGAAATTCTGTATTTTCACCATGATTTTCATATGTATTGTAGTTCACCTGGGGAAAGTCCCCAAGCGCAGATTGACAACATTACTTATAATCCCATTTCAATCTTTAACACCTGTTATGGGTTGAATCAGTACCCCCACAACACTCATAATCATCCTGAGAAACTGGAAGTGCATACACACAAGAGAAGTGTTGAACAAGCGTAGGTAATTCCTATAAGTTTGGTATATTTATACTGCATGTCGCATAAAGGCGCAATGCAAAAGGTCACATGTGGCATGCATACATGTGTTTATGCAAACAGATCAACACACCTACAGATTTCACTGCACATAAAGCTCAACACATACAAGCACCATCTCTTTCTTGCTTACCTCTCTCTCATGCTCAGTGCAACCCTACTGTGTCCTGGAGAATAGATACAGTGTGCAACCGTGAGTGACAGTACCAAAGAAAAATGTATTTGTTAACAGTAACTGCAAAAGCACCAGAGCAGTGAGCGCCAGACATATGCCTTGCAAGTCCCAAAAAAAAGAAAAAAATACTTGCCCTGTGAGAATGGTGATAATAGTATTAGTTTCCATCTTTTCTGGCTGACCGTTTTCCTTCTGCTTTCAGTGTTGCTTTGCAACCTTACAACACCTGCTGAATTGCTGCTTTGTTTTTCAACTATGACTGACAGGATGCATTCCAAATTACATGAGTTAACTATGGGAATCAAAACTACACATTTCGCATTACTTCAGTCATGTGCATGTGAGCTGTGCTGAAAAGGAATTACAGCAATGGCCAGTGCAAATACACAACTTCTTTAACGTCACACTTCAATAGTATGAGGAAGTGCCATATGCTAATTGAACAATAGCTAAATCCAATCCATCATGCATGACACTTGAATTCTTCACCAGTTACCAGGTTTATCTTTCTGCATTCCAGCCCCTGACCTTGCCTTTTATATGGTAAAAAGATTGCCATGATTGACACTTTAAAAATAAATTTACAAATTCAGAACACATTTTCAAGAAGAACGAAGAATGCTTGACAAACGGGATTTGTAGAGGAGCTCTCTTCTCATGTTCTCTGTAACATGGATTTTCTGAACCTTTACATCACATTTCATGCATATATAGCCATAGTAAAAGCCTACTGCAACTAGACCCATACCAGGAATATCGTTTGTAGTGCTAATTTGGCTGTGGAATGGCCACCTTCAAATTCCCATCCATTCTAGAAAGACACCATAACCAATTTCTATTTGGAAGGGAAATGCTGTGCAGTCTAGTTCACCATCATATGTTGTCTCATGTCCCTGTTTTGACTCAGAAGCCAGGCTAATTGGGGGCTTACTCTAAACTCTCTTAAAATCTAATGTGGTGATGCTGCACCAGCAAGGTATGATCTCAAACAGTGCTGCATCTGGCTGGTGCCAATTTATCACACCGTTCCGAGTTTCAGATCCCAGAATGGAGAATAACATGCTATTTGCACGTTTTCCATATTAGGAGGTTCACAAAATTGGAATGTGTAGCACTTCTCGATTTTTTTTCAGGATTTTCTTGCTGAAAATTACGTGAGCACCCCCCAGTCACCCCAGAATCTGTAATTAGCACACTAGTGCTAATCCGGATTCAGTTGTACACTCCTGATTAGACTTGTGGGAAGATATATGTGGGATTACATTGACTCCATTAACCTCTAATCCAATGTTCCTCACTTTATGAGATAGTGTTCACAGGTAAATAACTTTCTCTTTACCCCCTACAGCCGAGGAGGGGCACTCTTAGACAAGGTAGGTGCTAGGAAGCAAGTACAAAGGCACATTAGACACCGATATACTGGAACAAACCTCGATTTATTACGTTTCCTCGGCAGGCACAGAATGGACGACAAAGTCTTGCTAACAGGCCTGACAGAAAGATAAGGTTTCAATGCACTTCTGTTGCCAGATTAAGGCAGACTGTAGTTGTAAGGCTTGGCCCGCGCTCCGAGCTGGGGAGGTTTGAAAATTCAGCAGTAGTAGCTATTCAGTGTGTTGTTCTAGAACCAGTGCCAGTAAAAACGCTGACTGAATGGTCTAATTTATCACACATTGGGGCTTGAATTGCCCATGATCAGGGTGCCCGGGCAGCGGGCCTGGCGCGACTGCAAAAACAGACGTCTGAACGAGGAATCCCTGCCTTCGGGAAGTGGGGAAATAATTCCAATTTAGTGTTCTGTACAAATAAACATCACAAGCTACAAGGTAGTCACCTTCGCGCAAATCAAAGAAAAAGGTGAAAAGGATTATTCATTTGCTTCTATGTTTGCGACTTTTCCCGATTTAAATAGCTTTTTTATTCATTAAAGAATATGATACAAAGAGAGTAATCACGTAAAGGGTGCTTATGTTTTATTTAATGCACGTACTTGTGCATCAATGCAGCTTAACCTAGGCACAAGTCCTTATCAATGCAACTTCCAGTCCTCAAAGAATCGAGAGGCATACTAAGGTTTTGCGTCGCCCTGTGCCACGCAAGGAGAGCAGGGAGGCGCAAAACCTACAATGAGACTTATCAAGCCACGCAAGGCTACACTGCACAGCTTAGTAAATTCAGTGTAACGCAGGGCAGTGCAAGTCACTTCCATGGGTTACACTGTGTGGTGAGGGTGTTACATGGGTGTGGCTTGGTTGTTCCCATGCATCCACCCATGTATTCTAACAAATTCCCAGATTTACCAAGAGTGGTAGACCTGGGAATGCATTAGAAGTGTACCCCTTCCCCCAAGAGGGGCAACGAGGAGAAATATCTTTATTTCTCCTTATTGTTCCTTCTTTCTAAGTGGGCTGCATTCTGCAGCCCACTTAGAAAGAGGAAAATGCCTCTGAGCATTGTTTTTCTGCAGGAAGGTGGCCCTTCCTGCACAAAAACAATCCTGCCTACAATGCAGGCACCCTTGCACCATGGTGCAAGAGTGCCTGCTTTGGCGCTAGGCAGCATATTGTGCGCCAGCTCAGGCAGAGAGCAGGAATGTGCCGTATAATGCTAAATACGGCGCATTCCTGTGCTCTCCCTTTCACGCAGCGCAGTAAGGTGACTTGCTGCGGGTGCACTGCGAGAAAGTTTGTTAAATATGCCCCCAAATAGCTACAACTTTAGCACTGCTTTACTTTTTCCAACTTGATTTTTAAGTAATGTATGGTATGTCTTTGTGTTTTTTAAGATTTAAACATTTAATCCGCAATATTTGCTGCCCATCTCAACAACTAATAACATTGTGATGCTCTCTCCATCCCAACATGATCCAAAACTGGTTCTATATTTCTACGTTCACCACCAGTTCATTCATGTAATTTTGCAGGAGCCTCTAATCACATGCATTTTTATTTATTTATATTTTTATATCACAACACTGTATCAGGTGTAAGTGCAGCGCTTTACATTGAACGAAGGAGGAAATATATGCAAAAGATGTGTACAAGAACAATAAACAGAATAGGTAGAACATTGCGAAGAACTCAGTGAAGGGAATAGTTCATGGAGAGAGGACTAAAGGAAGCTGGGGGAAATAGAAGGGAAGAGGAGGCCAGTACACAGTAATCCATGACTATACAGTGATTTGCCAGGGGGAATCAGGGAACAGAGATGAGCCTAGGTAAGGGGGAACCTTGAGTGATGTTAGAGTTCATAGAGCAGGGCACTCACTTTAGAAAGAGTTTAACGTTTCATAACAGTCTTTTCCTAGGTACTCTTTGAAAAGGGGCGTCTTACCTTCTTGGAATGGTAGGATGTATGGGGATAGCCTTAGTTGGATGGACAGGGTGTTCCAGTGGATCTGGAGAAGGTCTCCTTTTGAGCTTTCACTGTGTGGAATTTCGATTTTTCCAGTAGGTGAGGATTCTTGCTGCTGGATTCTCTCGAGCCAGCTGGAAGTGTTAGTGGGTCTTCTAGATAGTTGGGTCTGCCTAAGTGGAGGAATTTGAAAGTTAGACAACACATTTTGAAACTTATTCAAGACTCTTAGGGGAGCCAGAGGAGGTTCTGCAGGATTGGGCAAATGTGGTTACAATTCCTTTTATCTGCTGGAAGAGTACTGAGTTGCTTTAAGAGATATCAGGGCACCTGCTGGGACACCATTCAAAATGGCATTGCTGACAACCCCTCTTGGAAATGACAAGTGTGTGAGCTGCTGCCTTCAGATGTAGAGGAGTTATTTTACTTTTTTAGTTGGTGTAGATGAAGTTAGCTGATTCAAGTGATGTGTAGGACTTAAAGGAAGGAGCTGTTGATTAGGAATCCAAGAGTTTTTACTGTAGCCTGAGGTGATGGGGAGAAGTCATACTCTTTTAGATCTATCAATAAGATTTTGTGAATTCTTTTGCTGGGCATGTGAGACAGCAGTAGGAATTCTGTCTTCAGTGGATTTAGTTTCAAGCAGTTCGTTGCATCGCAATTGAGCATGTTCTCCAAGCTCTTTTGGAGAATGGCTGTGTCTTGCTTTAGGTACAGTATAGTATTGTATGCATATTGGTGGAGTTTAATGCCAGACATTTCTTGCAGCGAGCCTATGGTTTCCAAGTACAGATTGAAATGTACATGATGAGAGGAAGGGGCCTTGTGGGACGCTGTAGGATATCTGTTCTAGTCATGAGGAATACTTTCCTAGTTTGTCTAACTGAGTTACCCAGTGTAGAAGGACCAAAACCAGCAGAGATTGAATCTTTGAGGTCCATTCTGCATTTGAGCAATTTCAGAAGTCATCCATGGTCAACTGTGTCAAACGCCACAGAAAGATTTGATAGAACTAGGAAGCATTACCTCCTCGTCCTGTCTTCCCGTCCCATTCCTTAACAGTGAGCAGCTAGTCTGCTCCACAGAAACCTACTACCTAGCAGAGCTTTTCGCACTTCCCCCAACATGGCGCCACCATCAGGTGAGGATAAAAGGGGAAGTGCGTCCTAGAACATCCTGTTCTTTTTTTCTGCCTTCGCAGTCTACTGATGTCCTAGCAGGAGCTGTTGGGGGTAAGTTTTCTCTCCATTTTTTTGTTTTTGGCGCGGCCTGCTTTAGCGGCCGCCTTTTTCTTTTTGTTGCATGTGTGACTACCGGAGGTTCGATCCCTGCACTTTGTGGCTCCGCCTTTGTGTACTTTTATGTGGGGGGGCCTATCACTTGCGCGGTCCGCTCTAGCGGCCGCTTGTGCATCTTTTTGCCGCTGCCCACCTGTGCCTCCTCGGCCTGCTCTAGCGGCCGTTGCTCTCCACGCCGGTCCCGATGCGCCCTGCTTTAGCGGGCGGGGATTCTTCGGCGGTGTTTCCTGCAGCGTGCGCAGCTCCTGGGGATTTCTTTGGGCGGCCGGCCGCTTTTAGCGTCCTCCCCTTTTCCTGGTCCCGTGTGAGGACGGGGCCTCGGGACTTCGTGCCTTTCGAGGCGGGTCTCTTTTCTTGGTTCCCGTCCTCTGTGGCCGTTTTGTTTCATCCTCTCTTGCGTTGCTGCCATGGCACAGGGTGCCTCTTCTTCCGCACCTCCTCTGGATTCCTTGCGCCTGCTTCTTAATGTAGCGGTTGCTGCTGCCTTCCGGGCTCGGGCGGCTGTTGGCCCTCCTGCCAAGGATCTGTAGATGCACCTGACGCTCCTTTTGACGGGGTGGGCCCTGATGGTGAGGGGTGTGTGTATGGCAGCTTTGTTCAGGGTGCGGAGCTCTCTGACTTGTTCATCCATGTGTGGGATGCTTTGGGGTGTACGCAGCTGGTTCGTGATTGGTGGGAGGTGGACGAGTCTGCCTTTCCTCGCTTTTTGTCTAAGCGTTCTCCTCTGGAGGGGTTTGCTGCTGAGTTCCCCCTATCCATCCTGGTTGGCGTTTTGATGGCTGACCTTTCCTCGCAGGGTTTGGTTTTGTCTGACGACACCCTTCCTTCTGGCACTGTGGATACGCATGTTGAGGGGGCGGTGAAGCGTTCCTATGCTGCTTCCCACTTTTCTTTCCGGCGACGGCCTGTTCCACTTACATGGTCCGTTCCCTTCTGTCGGATTTCCAGGCCCTGGCTATTATTTTGCGGGATGGAGAGGATGCCTCCTCTCTCTTGGCCCTCCTGGAGTTGCAGGTGCGCTGCTTGTCTGACATTTCGTTTGACACTGTGTGCCGCTGCGGCTGCTTCTGGTGCTTCGTTTGCTGCGAGGCGTCCTATCTGGATGCGTTCCTGGAAGGCTGGGTCTTCTCAGTAGTCGGTCCTGCTTAAATTGCCCTTTGTCCCGGGTGTTCGGGCCTCCACTGGTGGACATGATCGTGCTGTCGGCAGGGAGCCGCGAGATTGTGGCTCCTGCCCACCCTCCTTCTCGGGGCGTGGGTTTGGCTCCTGCCGTGCCTTGGGGCCTTCTGCTCGGGGTGCTTTGCTGCCCTTTCGTGGCAGGGGTCGTGGCCGGGGGGCCCCTGTAGGTGCCTAGTCCCGTGCCCCTGCCGGTGGTGCTGCCCCCGCTCCTGCCTCTGCGCAGTGACTGTCTGCTTTTTCCGGTTGGGGGTCGCCATCGTTGTTTCCTGCCCCAGTGGTTAGCGGTTCCGGATGCCTGGGCGGTGCAGACTGTGTCCGGGGGTTGTCGGATCGTGTTCTCCTCTCCTCCCCCTGGTCTTCCGGGTGTCCCCCTGCCCCGTCCTCCTCTACGGCGGGAGGCTTTGCTGGTCGGTGTGCGCCTCCTGTTGGAGTAGGCGGCTATCATGGAGATTCCTCTTCTGGGGAGGGGCATGGGTTGTTCTTCGATTCTCTTCCTGGTCTCCGGGTACGATGCTTCGGATCTGCGCCCTGTCTTGGATCTGGTGTGGGTCGTTCTCTTCGTCCCCCGCCGTACGTTCATGGTGGTGGCTTTGTTGTCCATCCTGCCTCGGGTGCTTCCTGGGGGCTTCCTGGAGTCCCTGGTCCTGATGGCTACTTATCTGCACGTCCTGATCCGTCCTGCGGATCGGCGGTTTCTCCGGTTTACGGTTGGTTCCCGGCACTTCCGGTTCCAGGTGCTTCCTTTCGGCCTTTCCTCGGCACCATGGGTTTTCGCGCAGCTCTTGGCCCCTCTGGTGGGTGTTCTCCATTCCAGAGGTCTGCGTCTGTCGGATGTGGACCGGGTGTGTCGTCTTCTGGGGTCCTATGGGTTCCTCGTCATTCACCGGGAGTCCTCCCTGCTGCCCTCCCAGACTCTGGGGTTCCTGGGTGCTCTGTTCCGCATGGTTCTGGGGATGGTGTTCCTCTCCCAGGAGCGCCAGTTGACTTTGTTCCGTCACCTCTCTTGGGTTCTGTCCCAGTCCCGGGTGTCTGCCCGTCTCTGGTTGCGGAGTCAGGGTGTTGGCTTCCACTCTGCCTCTCCTCCCTTGGGCCCGGCTGCATTTGTATCCCCTCCTGCTTCATGTCCTGTCGCAATGGGATCCTGCCTCTCTGGTCTAAGGTGCCCTGGTTCCCGTCACTCCGGGGATTCGGGATGATCTCCAGTGGTGGTTGTCCCCTCCGTCTCTTTCCCGGGGTTCCACCTTATTCCTCCTCGGAATGTGGTTGTGTTGTCCATGGAGTGCGGTCCTGGGTGCTTCCGAGGCTCGGGTCGGTGGTCCTGTTTCGGGTCTCTCCTGTCCTCGAACTGGAAGGAGTTACGGGTGTTTTGGTTGGCTCTTCAGTGGTTTGCGCCTCTCCTTCTGGGCCATGCTGTCTCGGTTCGGACCGACTGCCAGGTTGTTCGGGCTTCTGTCAATCGCCTTGGGGGCATGTGCTGGTCTTTGTTTCTCCTTTCCAGGGTGTTCGGTCTTTGGGCCGACCGGTATCTCTGGCGGCTGTGTATCTTCCTGGGACGGAGATTGGGCCTGCAGACTCTCCGAGAGGAGTGTTCCCTTCCTCTGTGGCTGTGTCTGTCCCCGGCTCTGTTCGATCTGATTGTCCTCCGGTTCCGCCTTCCCTGGCTGGATCTTTTGCCTCGGAGGACTCTGCCCTTCTGCCTAAGGTTTGCGGCCTCGTTCCCTCCCGGTTGGCCTGGGCGATCGACGCTTTCTCTGTTCCGTGGTCGCTGGGGCTCCTGTTTGCCTTCCCTCCGTTTGCTTTGATTCCCCGGGTCCTCCGGTGGTTTCGGTTGGACCGGGCGGAGGTTCTTCTGGTTGTGCCGCAGTGGTCCCGTCGGCCTTGGTTTCCCCTGCTTCTGTCCTTGTCAGTATGCCCCCTTTGGCGGTCCGCACTGTGTCCCTCCCCTCTGCGGGCTCCTCTTCTCAGGGTTGCCTCCCTACGCCGCCTCCGGCTGGGGGTTTGGCGCTTGTGGGATTGAGTTTGTTGGGTCAGGGTTGCTCTGCTGGGGTTGCCCAGTGCATCCAGTTGTCTCGGCGCCCTTCCTCCTTGAAGTCCTACGACCGTCATTGGACGACCTTCTCCTCCTGGTGTCTTGGGTAGGGTCTCTCTTCTTCCTCCTGTGAGGCTGTGAGGGTGCTGGACTTCTTGCGGGATGGGTTCGTCCTGGGACTCGCTGTCTCTTCGCTCCGTGCGCTTTGGGCTGCCGTTCTTGCTTTTCGGGGTTCCTCTGTGTCTTCTGTCTCCCCGTTAGTGGCTCGCCTTTTGCGGGGTTTCTTGATTCAGCGACCTGTCTCTCACCTGTGCCGGCCTGGGGTCTTACCCTGGTTCTCCAGGCCTTGACGGGCCACCTTTCGAGCCTTTGGTTTCGGTGGACCTTACGTTCCTTTCTGCTAAGGTTCTTTTCCTGGTGGCCCTTGCTTCTGGGCGGAGTTTGGTGTGCTTGGTGCTTTGATTACTTCGCCCCCTTTTTGCGTTTCTACGCTGCCGAGGTCATTCTCCGTCCCAGTCAAATTTTTCTGCCCTGGTTTTTGTCCTCTTTTCCCTGTCGGGGTTTTTGTTCTCCCTGTTTTTCTTCCGGACCCTGCCTCCCCGGAGGTGTTGGTCCTCTGTTCTTTGGATGTGCTGTGGGCTCTCCGCATCTCTTTGGATCGGACCGGTGGTTTCCGGAAGGTTGATTCCTTGTTTGTCACCTGCGGCCTCTCTGGGAGGGGTCTTCCTCCTTCCTTGTCTACCTTGTCTCGTTGGGTCAAGGGTGCTGTTGTTTCGGCCTACGAGTCCACCCGCTGTCCTCTCCCTTCTTCGGTTCGGGGTCGGTCTACCAGGGGTGTCTCCTCCTCCTGGGCCATGTTCAATGGGGCCTCCTTGGGGGACATTTGTATTGCTGCCACATGGGCTTCTCCCCATCCTTTTGTTTCCCGTTATCGCCTTCGGTTGGGGATGGCGGGCTCGGCTGCCTTTGGCACCCATGTTTTGTCTGCTGTACATGGTTTATGTTTTGTACTGCTTTGTGTTGATTAAATGGACCTGCTTTTCGCATTTCTGGTCTGTTTTCTTACAATCACCGTGTGCTTGGGTATGGGCTCACTGTTAAGGAATGGGACGGGAAGACAGGACGAGGAGGTAATGCCCGGTTACTCACCGGTAATATTCATTACTCCGAGTCCTGGTCTTCCCGTCCCATTCCTGAGCCCTTCCCTCCCTCCCTGAGTTTTGTGTTTGGTGATTGTTTCCTTTCTGGGTTTTCTTTGGTATTCTCAGGATGTTCTGTGACGCACTTCCCCCTTTTATCCTCACCTGATGGTGGCGCCATGTTGGGGGAAGTGCGAAAGCTCTGCTAGGTAGTAGGTTTCTGTGGAGCAGACTAGCTGCTCACTGTTAAGGAATGGGACGGGAAGACCAGGACTCGGAGTAATGAATATTACCGGTGAGTAACCGGGCATATTTCCCCATTATCAAGCATGCAATGAGTGTCATCAATGATTTTTATCATTACCATTTCAGCACTGAGACCTGCTCCGAATCCAGAGTGGGGACTGAGTTAGCAGTGAGTTGTCATCAATGTATTAGCTTAATTGTATCATTACACATTTCATAATAGTTTTACCCAACTAAGGTAGTTGAGTTATTGGTCTGTAATTGTATAAGTTTTCTCGATCAACATGTTTCTTTTTCAGGATTGCCAAAACCTGATGACCTTCTGAGCACAGTGTAGGCTGTGTAAAGCTGCAATGTTTTTTAAAATCTGAACGTTTGCAGCTATTTCAAGTTATTTAGAGAAAAAAAGATCACTAGCATCTATCCAGCTTTAAAGCTCAGTGGAAAACAGCTTTCAAAGTTTATTCGCAAGAAAGTATCACAGTCATTTTTATGCAAAATAGCATGCATGCAGAAATATTACTAGTTTGCAGGCAAAACCTAAGCCAGGAAGAGCAAAAAACTCTACAAAGCATAAATAGTCCAATAGCCAATCTACGTGAGATTTCGGTCACATAATGAAAGTTTTTGCACCTCTTACTCGGCTCTGCAGTAGTTTGAGAATTCAACAGGAGCCAAGATTTAATTTCTGTGAACTGTGAAAAGTTTCTTAGAATTACAAATCGGTTATTTGCACAATACTGTGAGAACAGATCCAGTTTACACCCTTTGTACAATTGTAGGATTTCCAAAAGATAAGCAGTGGGTTTCAATGAACAGTTGTAGCATTCAAACTAAACTGTACGCAGGACAAGCATACATTTGGGAGGTCATTGTAAAAAATCTCCATCTGCAATTGTATCATGGCTGAGTGGAAATGTATGCCCAGTGTCAAACAAGAGAAATTTCGCAGCATTTTACATATTGCAATTCTATAGAAAATAGGCCTTCTCGGTGCTTGTTTTGTAAACAAATAAGTTCCATGTCTCTCCTCAGGAGTCCACTGCAGCTTACACCACCCATTGTCCCTGTCAGCGCTACCAATGGCATACCAACAAAACGAATTTCCATCACACTCCTACAAGTGGGACAGTTCAGCATATTCCAGGCCACCCAACACTATTACAATAGCTTGGGCATGGGTTTTTGACGTTTTTAAAGTATATTGATTAATAAACAAATGTTGTTGTGCTTATCTCTGAATTTGACAAAACACGCCACCATGTGGCAGACTGTCATAAGTGCCAGTGTTGACAATTAACTGCTGGTGCCGAGCACCAGAAACCACAAGTTCAAAATAAGCAATGGGCCTTTTACAGGTGGTATATAGCACTGATGAAGTGGACAACAAATACAGAGTTGCAGGCTGCCAAACACATGCACCAGGTGTTTTTCATCTGTACAGAAATCTTTTAAGCTACAGGTTTGGTGGATTTGAATGACAAAATTACTATGCACTTAATCTCATGATTTATAAAAATTCTGTCTAGTCTCATTTGTGACATGGCTGCAGTAAAAGCAAGATTAAATCAAGAGTCCCAAATTAATCTACAAGTTCTCAGTACAGTCTAAATCATTTTGTTTTGTTACATGAAAAACATGAAGTAACATTCAAATCTTCCATGATAATGTCAACCACTTTTAGGCACATAAGTGGAGGTGGGAAAGACAGCTCTCCAGTGTTTGCAGAAAGTGAAGGACAATTCTTATAGGTTAACTGAATACAGAATCATAATTTTATTAAAGACAAGGAGGCTAGCATTATGCATAAACCTTTATTCATTCCTTCTGAGCAGCAGCCTTTAAAAGCTTCCAAACAGAACTTTAAAACATCACAATGAATCTTAGACCTTTCAGTCCCATAAGTACTCCTTATCCTCCATCTTCTTCCTCTCTAGTTTGTTTCTTCTCAATCTTATTTTCCTATATGAACATATCTTTATCCACATCTAATTATCTGCAAAATAAATAAAACACATATCCGTGACTTTGTATGCTTTCACTTACCAACGTAAACCTGCTCTAAACAATATACATTTTTTATGATATCCAAATACGTTAATGGCTCTGTAAATTCCCTACCCACTTAACTTCCTTCACATAAGGCAAGGGTGGGTGGGATAATGCTAGCCTACTTGTTTTTAATAAAAACATGATTTTTTTTTCAGTTAAACTATAGGAATTGTCATTTTATGGCAAGACAGTAGGCTGGCATTATGCTTGTTCAAAGTCTTTCCTAACAGAACTTGAAACATGGTCTAAAATAAAATCTTCTGAACATCTCAGCAGCTGACCAATCTGCTACTTTCATAATGTCCTCCAATTAATGTCCTCCTATTGGAGGACATTATGAAAGTAGCAGATTGGTCCCATCAAACAAATCTCACTTGCCATAGCACCTCTGATAGAACCTGCTGTGAATTTTGACATATTCCTGCCTGCTTCCTTCATGGCAGCCTTCACCCACTTTGCAATTGTTGCACTCATGACTGCTTTAAATGGTTTTACATAAGACATTAATAACTGATCTACCCCAGCACATATTTTAGCTACCATTCTACTTTAATATTCTTTTAAACATCACATCACACACAAATTAGGTGAATTGTCAAAACTTGGATACAAAATATACCCTGACATAGTCTTTGTTTGCTTGAAAATTTCAAAAACGACTCCATCTGGCTGAAAAAATCTATGTGATGCTTCCAATGCTCGAACATCTGAGACTCTTCTGAAAGAAATTAGGCATAATAATGTCTTCTACCGACTGACAATCCTTGTTGTAATGAATGGCCTGCTGCCACCACCGACCTGTAACAATTCACTGTTCTGTAAGACATCCCTTTGTCAAATAACCCTGATAGGAATTTTATCAGCTCTACTTTATCTGCCTCACGGGATCCAAGTCCCTCTCCACGCACCAACGTAACCATACCTTCCATGCCCCTCTGTATCTTTTCCTTGTTCGTGGTGCCCATGACTCATTGAGTAAGGTTGTAGCTGTTCCCGAAAGTCTTGAAATCTTCCTGAACACCTGATATCCTCCATACTAGAAGGTTGAGTGAACCCAACTCCACCAAAGGATGTTCCTTGTTCTTTATGTCTAACAAAAGACCTTTGCATGACATTATCAAATATGGTACTCCCACCGCCATTTCCATCACTGTTGGAAACCATGCACGTGTTTTCCAAATAGGTGCAACTAGTAAACACTGACATCTCTGTCTCCTCACCTCTACAAATAATCTCTGAATTATTGAGATTGAGGGAAAACCATACCCTCTAATTTCCTTCCAATCCTGCGTAAATGCATCCACTGCTATCACTCCTGGATCCGGTCTCCAATTGATATAACTTGGTAATTGATAAGCCAGTCTGGAAGCAAACAAATAAACCTCTAAAGGCCCCATTAGTCTCAGAATCCTCTGAAAATTATCTTCCCTTAACTTCCAGTTAGCTGTAATCTCTCATATTTCGTGAATTCCAGTCAGCTATCACATTTCTATTGTGCGCTTAGAGCAAAATTCCCACATCTCTTTTTCTAATTTCGACAATCTCTTGAACCTGCTTTCTCCCAACCTTTTGATATATGTCACAGCAGTCATGTTGTCCATTTTTGATTAAACTGAATTTCCCTTCAATTTTGTCTTGAAACTTTGGAGCACAAACAAACCTTCTTGCACCTCAAAATTATTTATATGCTCCTCTTTCTCTAACAGAGTCCAAACTCCGCCTGTCTCCTGATCTAAGCATGTAGCTCTCCATCCTAAATTGCTGGCATGCATCTCCTGAACATAATCTGTTTTTGTTCCAAAAAATAGCCTGACTGTTCTAGGATTCCAAATTCTTCATCCACAATATTAACTCCACTCTCACATCTTTACTCGGAGACATCATATCCCCTACCACAAACCTCTCGCCAGGCCTAAAGTCTTCAAACGCTGAAGGGCCGTGTAATGTATTGGTCCCAGAAATACTGCTTGAAATGATGATGACAATAGGCCAATCACCCTAGCCAACTCTCTCATTTTCACTTCCTTCTTCCATGACAATAACTTTACCTCTTGACTCATTTTCTTCACTTTATTCTCTGGTAACTGTGACTTACCACTATGTCTACCACAAATCCAAGAAACTCAAAATTTTGCATTGGAATCAGTACAGATTTATCTGAATTTATCACAAAACCCAGACCCTGTAACAAACACTTCACCAGATCCAATTGTTCTTCAAACTCGCCTGCGTTTTAATTCATTATCAATATATTGTTCAAATAAACAGTCATTCTTATACTTAGAAAACCTATAGCTGGTCTTAGCACCTTTGTAAAAGACCAAGGTGCTGCAGACAGTCCGAACGGGAGTCTTCAGAACTGATACAGCTGTCCCTTCAATCTGAACTGCAAGTATCCGTGACTCTCTATTGCTATTGGAATCATAAAATATGCTTCTTTGAGATCCATTTTCACCATCCAGTCCAAATCCTGAAGCACATCTCTCAGTAAATCTATCCCTTCCATTTTGAAATCTTGATACATTATGAATTGATTTAAATTCCTCAAATTTAGCACCAGTCTCGCCCCTTTGTCTTTTTGCTCCACCAGAAACGATGTATTTACAAATTTCCTCTCTTCCTCTCCTATCTTTACTATTGTATTCTTTTCTATCATTTTGTTCAAATACTTAGTCATTCGGCTTTCTCAAATGGTATGGTTCTGTGTCAAACTCTATTCAATAACCTTCTATTGCTTGTAACACTCATGTATCTTTTGTTATTGTTCTCCTTTGCTCTTTGAAAAACCTCAACCTTCCTCCCAAACTTGTTGGGATAAGACCAGAAACAGTCTTCATACTCACCTTGGCTTTGACTTTGTTTAGGATTTTGTCTCCTTCTTCTGTTAGTGCGACCTCGTCCTCTCCGCCTCTTGGGAGCCTTCCTTGTCACCTTCCTTGGTTCCCGCTGCAATATCCATACTCCTGCTATCCTGCATTCTGGTAATGAGCTCTATAGTTTGCTCAGCCAGAAGGTGCCATCTCCTACTGTCCCTGTCATAAAAACTATTGCCTGAAAACACTCTGCGCATAGAATAGTGCACCTTATCGAAACTCGTGAAAGTCTGTGATATTTAGTTAGGGATTTCACCCTCCCCTCTCTAAAAAGTAAACCTCTTGCTTCATCGCCAGATTCCTTCTTAGCCAAATCTTTTAATTTCGGATTTATGTGCATAAGCATCATCCTGCGCCTTTCTGCCGAAAAGCCTGAATTTGCATTGCCTAAAAAACAAATGACACGCTGACACAATCCCCTTAGAAAATTAATATCCAAGTCGACGCCCTACAAAAAGGCATCCTCCACAGCATCAAATATCTTTGCCAACGGACCCAGGATATCCATCACCCTGTTTTGGCACTAAGTGATTTTTCCAACCTTTTCTCAGGTCTTTCCCCATCTTAAAAAGGTTTGTTAGGAGTTCGGCGGTCTAAATTTGGTGTCATTGTCACTTTCTCATCTATTATAGGGCGGGAACATTCTGCTCCCATAATATTCCTCTCTTCCTTTTCTAAGGATCTACGCAATATGACTTTAATATATCTAGAGACATGGTCCAAAGGCCATCAGTCCTTGCCTCTGGAGTGCCTAATATCTCTTGGGTCAAACAACTTCTCCCCAAAAGGATCTACCACCGTAGCTACATATTTATTTTCATCACTTGTTTTCATTTTCCTCTTCTAATCCATCTTTATAATCTAAGTCTAGGATGTATTCATCCATACTAGACCTTTCTTCTCGCACCCCCATTTCTTCTTTGGAATCAAAACCAATTTCAGTATCAAACTGACCCTTCCATGTGCCGCTTCAGGCACCAACTCTCATTGAGCTGCTTTGGGCTCCTTTACAACTGGATGATTCATCCACATGTTTACTTTTTTTTAAGGCATTTTCCACCTGGATCTCTATTTAGGTCCTGCTCATCTGAAATTGAGAAGTATTCCTCCTCATCTATATATCTTTTTTCCTTTTTTTGCCAAAAATTTGTGTAACTGACTCTTGGACAGCAACCTGTATCTCCTTACTTACAATTCTCCAAATCAATTCCTCCTGATTGGTGTCTTCCATAACTTTCTCAGTCATATTGACTTATTACTTGTCTTACAAATATTGTTCACATCCTTTCCCTGTTCTCTTATTTGTATTTTCTGGCCTTAAATATTTCTTTAAAATATTATTTTAACCTTTTCTTGTTTTTTCTATATTTTTGACTGCCACAAACTCTCCCTTCATTAATGTGTCTCAGTACCAACCGTTCCTGGCAACAAGCTCACTTTCAACGCATTATATTGCCAAGGAGAATGGTCCTCGCAGGCATGTTACAAAAAAGAAAAAGGCTGCAATGGCCTGATGCGTCCAACTGCCTTTAAAAATCAACATATGTGTTGACCTTCTGGTCTAACATGCAAGCATGGTACTGAAACAAGGTCAAACGCTGTATAAAATAAAAATGCCAGATGCATTTTGCACTGATGTCCCGTAATCTGTAAAGCTTATGCTGCCTTTTTTAAATTGCTTGCACGCAGCGCCAGCTGACTCACACTGTACGGGAGCAAGTAAGAATGTGCTATGAGGTACAAACTGCTCACGCAAAGCAAATACAAAAATAACTTACTCCTAAATTATCATATATAAATAATTTTAAATACATCAGCCTAATATATCCTAGTACACAATAATACTTATCTGCTCAAAAGCAGCAAACAAAAGACGAGGAAGTTGGAGAACAAGGATTATTTATGGAACTGAAAGTTCAAAGATTCACTGTGATGTTTTAAAGTTCTGTTTTGGAAGCTTTTAGAAGTTGCTGCTCAGAAGGAGTGAATAAACGTTTATGCATAATCCTAGCCTCCTGTCTTGCCATAAAATCCTTAATGAAGTTATATGTGCCAGTATATACCTTCTGCTTCAATCACGCGCGCATCACTGACAGGTATGTGACCTGCATGTGCTTGGATACCTTTTTCCAATACACCTAGCTGGTTCTGAGTAAGTCACGCTCTTCAAATTATAATGACTCTATATTCCAATAGGGCACTTTCATTCAGAAGTGTTTAATGTTTCTTTTTCCTTTCATATAGTGTGGATTCTTCTTCACCCCTGGCTCTTTGTGCATGTATTGCCCTCATTTCACCCTTTTTCCCATGGTTGGGTACTCCAGTACCACAAAACTACTTTTCTGTTTGCTTGCACCTGGTACTCTAGATGCTTGTAGGGTGGTCCCAAGAAGGTGGCCTAGTAGCTCACTAAATTTGTGTATTCCTTAGTTCTATGAATAGCAAGTATATACCCCCAATTCCCCATGGCCACTTTCAAAATAGCTTTAGGTAAGATTCTTTTTACTACGTTTTTCACATCAGTCAACTGTATTTTTGTACTGGGTTTTGAGTGCCTGAATTTTTCATTTTCATTTGTAATTTTGGAGAGTTCTCCTATCAAATGGTAATTATACTTGCCTTGATAAAGACCTCTTTATAGTCTGCCCTCAGGGTAATAAACATGCTTTGGTATTATTAATGTTTTGATAGTATACACTGTTGACTTATGCTTAATCAGAAAGACCTGACTGTGTCTTAGGTGTGCCGCGTGGCGGCATGGTACCCAACCACCCCCCTTTTTTAACATTGGACAGCAGTAGTGGCCAGGGTGAGGGTCCTCCTTTCTGACACTCTTGCCTGCGTTCTACATCTTGACCATCCCTGGCCCCACCTGTCTGCTCTTCAGGGACCTGCTGTCCAATGGGCCTTGGGGTTCGTATTCCACCCCTGGGCCACCCTTGGCCTTGGCTTGGGACCTCCCTTGTCTCCTTCCTCCCCTTGCTACTAGACTATTGGACCCTGGGCCCTAGAGGATGGGAAGGGGAAAGGTTCCGCCGCAGACCCCGGTCCAGACGAGAATGGACCAATACACGGTAGGGTCGTCAGGAAAGGTGGCTTGTTTCACCGTCCCCGCTCCCTGCGGGGGCCATAGTACTGTTCCTCTTCCCCTGCTGCAGCCCTCCCTGCAATCGCTGCAATCCTTTATCTTGACTCTCCCCCAGGGCTTTAAAGTGGTTAGAGGAGATTTTAATGCAGTACCCGATCCTGTGCTGGATGCCTAAACTACCCCATACCCTGGCAGGCATTCCCGATTGGTCTACCTGTCCTCGTGGGCTGATTCATTGGGCCTTTGTGATATATAGCACTCTTGGCATCCTGGCCAACACATTTATACTCATCAATCAGCGGCGCATGCTTCAGAATCCTGCATAGATTTGTTGTGGTTGCCGGCAGCTAATCTCCTATCGGCTCAATCTGTGTGCTTTCTCCCATGCGGTATCTCTGACCATGCTCTGCTCTTGCTGTCTTGGGGAACTCAACCCTCCATTCAGCCCCCCACTTGGAGCTTCAGTGCTTGGCACTTGCAGAGCCCTGAATGTGCTGTTTTTTAAAGAACTACAGCAGTTCTTTAAACTCAACATAGGTTCAGTCCCTTCGGCAGTGATGCTCTGGGCAGTTAGTAACAAGGCAGGGCTAGGGAAGGTGCTCCTAGGTGGTCGTGTCTGACCCCCAAAATAGAAACAAATGTGGTTTTACTGTAGGATTCAGGGCTTCTGCCATCAATCCACAGAGCCACAAGTTGGCATGTTAGGTATGCTGGATCCATTGATGCAGCACCAAAACCACAGTTCCAAAGAATGAAAAAGGTAAAAAATCAATGCATTAGAGAGTCATATCAGGTGAGTTCAAGACTCAGCCTAAAGTCACCCCATGTGGTCAATCAAACTAAATTCTGCTCAGAGAAGAGTTTGAATGCATGGCCTGGTATTGTTCTGCAACCAAAACCCACTGAACTTCAGCTGTGCACAGCAGCTGATTGCAGAAGAGGTTCTAGTCAGATCCTGTGGCCAAACTCTTCTCTGTACAATTGAAGGCCTTTAACAGCAGAGACTAATCGCAAGGGAGGCTGGGCACAGATCGTTCAACTGCCATTGACCAAGGCAGAAGGCTGATTTGCATTGATGTTTTTCAAAAGGAAGATTGGATGTAACACCTGGCTTCAGGTCTGACTCATATGACCAGCTCACCCAAAGGCCATAGGCAGCATGTGACATGGGAGGTGGGTCAGGCCAGGCCCTGCAGACAACCCTGATATGAATGGTGAAAGGCTGTGCACAGTTGACATTGGAATTATGCATGCTGATCCCAACTGTTAATGACTAATGGCCATGTCCCATGTGGGTTGGCAACCCAGTAGATAGTTATATGGCCTGGCCACATGCCACAACCTGTGGTCAAATATTACTGTGCATGACTGAAGGTACAGAGGCTCATGGAGGTTGGTTGTGCAAGACTGAAAGTAATGTGCTGTAGTGTAGGTACAATCATGTGGGTTTATTTGGCGATAGTCTGGATTAAGTTTATGTAAATACATTTATAAATAAGAAAGATCTTTGGATAGTCCTTGGATATGTGCAACAAATGGGATTTACATCAATCAGTGAAGGGTCTGCAAGGAAGAAAGCAACTGTGGAAATTCATCAAAAATCTAGTTATTGGATAATCATAAGAAAGGCTGTTGTATTTTTGATGATCAATGAATGAGTGACAAAAAGTGTTGAATACCCATATGTTTTCCAAGATCAAATATTTCCATGTGGAGTTCAATTCATTACATTTCATGAAATATGTTTGTCATATCTTTATTGTTGGTAAAACGTATGGAATACCATAGTTGTATAAGGACCAACTGCAGCCTGTAAATCAGCAATGAAACTCATGCAAAGTTCCTGAATGACTTCTGCCTGCTTTCCATGTCAAACTTGGATACATTGGAAAAACTACAGTTGCTTCCATGGACTACAGGTACCATAATGCACTGCCAAGTATTCCCTAAGACCTGGCATCTACTGTATAGCACACAACTGTGACCAGTCTTGTGCAGCCCAGTCATGGGACTCCACCCTGGGCTTGCAGCCTGGAACTGCTTATAATCTGCCATTTGCTGAAACTCCTTGTTCGTGCATTGAAATTTGAACCTCTGTGTACCGGACCCCTTGTTACCTATTTTCCTGCCTTGCTTCAGCCAGAACCTATGTCCTGTTTCTGTGCAGCCTGCTGCAGATTTCTCTCAGCCCTTCATTGCTTTTGCTTTATTCTCTTGTCTGCATTTTTCTACAGTCAGGTGGAGACCCTGGGCTGCTCACTTTCTTATTGTTCCCAGTTTGCTCCTACTATTAATTTCCTTGCTTATTCCTTTATTTGTCATAGCTCTTTCATTTTCTCCCCAGTCTTCTAAATTTTACCCCTTGTTTATGTTCCCTTTCTTATAGATTCTCTTGCAGTCTTTAATTCCCCTGAAGTTCCAGTCTCTTGTTTGTTACAATTCCTAGAATCCTTGTGCTTGGCTTGCGATTTGGTCTCCAGTTTTTCCATGAATGCCCTGCACCTGCTACAGCTCTTAGGTTCCTTTTTAGTGCTTGCTCTGCATTCTCCTCTTGGGCTACTGTGTTTGGTAAGTGTGCTGTTTTGATCTCACCTTTGTATAAGTCTATTCCTTTGTACAGGGGTTGGCTCCTGGATTCTAGGAAGCAATTCCTGCCCTATCCTTTGCCTTGCGTTCATGTACCCTCAAGTGCCTAAACTGTGACAGTGTGAGATTTCCATTTTCTTAGGAACAGCCACTGTATCTCCTGTTGCACGCAAAAGTGATTGTCTTATATATGTGCAATCCTTGTTTATGCTCTAGGGTCCAGATACACAATCACTTCTGCTGCCTCCTTTCTATGGCGTTTGCAGGGTGACTATCTGTAAGAGTAATATGTGCAGGGACATCAATATATCCTGTTGCTGTGGGAAGTTCTGAATCTTACCTTAGTGCAATCGTAGTACTAACCCTGTCTGTTTATTATTGTTTCGTTCCCTGTTTTTTCACATTATGGTTGCTTGTCTTCTCTCTCTATTCCTGTGCTTTGACCTGTTTGTGTCTGTTCTTTCCTGTGTGTGCCTTTGGCTGGTCCTTTGAATTGGTACGCTATTTTCAAGGCAGATATTCCTTGACCTTGGGGGTGCTCCATCCGGAGTCCTTGGCATAGGTAGAAATTGAATTCATTTGATTCCTGTGGTACCTACCCAAGTGACCAAATTGAAAAATCTCAAGTTCAGGTAATTTGGCAAGATGCACAGCTGCTTCTCAGGCCAGTAGATCCACTAATCATCAACAGTGCAAACACAAACAAAGTCCATCCTTTAGTCAGGCAAAGAGCTGCAGAATAAATTATCATTAGCTCCAAAACAAGCATACACAGCTATTATACTGGCAAGGCACTCCCTGCTGCAGAATAAAAACTGGATACAGATGTGGAAATTGGGAAATTTATCTGATAGAAATGCATTGTGAGTAGTGTTTTTAATAAGCAAAGCTTTTGTAAGGTCAAAAAACACAACAAGACTGCACAGAATTTCCTTTCTATCATTGAAAGGACCGAATCATTTAATTGCTGATTCCATCAATCAACAGTGATTCTCTGCTTGTAAAAGGCAACTGTACGATGACATTTTCACCTCAGTACTGGATCCAATTTAATACTGGAGTTTCATATTGGGCACCTTTAAATTCATCATTGACAAATTGACAGTTTACAAGATGGTAGAGGTAAATTGATTTTTATAAGGTATGTTTAGATTAAACTCACTAAACAAAAGTAGAGTTCTGAGGACTCTGAGATGGAGCTGCTGTTCAAGCTCATTTACATGACTTCCTGTTGGAAAGTCTACATATCCGATAATAGAATTGCGGATCTTCTCACACACAGCTAAAGGAATTTCTCATGTCAAATACCTAAAAACAGTGCTTAAGAGAAGATTAGAGTCAAATTAGTGTTTATAATGTCAATAGTTTATGAACTCAGGGCCTGATTCACAGAACTAACTTACGTCAAAAACGTAAAGTTATTACTTTTTGGTATTCACAGAATACACTTACTCATTTTGGTATTCACAGAATGCACTTACTCATTTTGGTATTCATAGAATGCACTTACTCATTTTGGTATTCACAGAATGCACTTACTCATTTTGGTATTCTCAGAATGCACTTACTCATACTAACTTTATGTCCGCACTCGGGCCGGAGATTCCGGCCCGGAGGTGGAGATTCCGGCCCGGAGGTGGAGATTCCGGCCCGATGGTGGAGAGATTCTGGCCGGTTGTGGAGATTCCGGCTGGTGGCGGAATGTCCGCCACCGGCCGGAATCTCCACAGACTTTTTCACAAAAATTTCCTAGGGAGAAGAAATTCCTGCAAAGAATATTATTCCTCTAAAATATGTAGAATAATTATCCTCCTAAACAGTACATTTTGTGGGCTAGCTCAACCGCAAAGTATAATTTTTGCAGGACTTTCTCACAATTTTTTTTATACATTGACAACTTTATTTACTTGATACAGCTAATAAAAAACTTAATGAAATCGGCAGAACCAACTTCACAAATTTTTCACATGGCAAATTTTAAGAGGTTCTTCAGTGCAAATATCACCTTGTCTTAAGAGGCGGCACAACGGTACTGCCAAGCATCAGTACACATTTTAGACAAAATGATTCCTCAAAATCGCTATTTTTTAAATTAAATTGTTTCATTTTACACCCTTGTTGTAATCTAAAACATGTATTCAGTGCAACACAATTTTTAAATATTTTGCAGATATTTTGGCCAGGACATGGAAATCCATTTGGGGACATAAAGGGGCATTTCAGTGTCAAAGTGATTGTGTACAAGTCTTCAATATAGTCATGGGATAATAATGCCTCCCCCTATGGATACCATAAATTACATGAGGAAACCTGTAGGGGAAGGATGTACCATGTGTACATTAAGGGCCTAATTACAAGTCTGGTGTTCCAAGGACCACCAGAGTCATGGTGGTGCGGCGGTGGCAGTCTTGCAACCACCACACTATGGCCCTAGTGGTCATGCCGGCGTGGGACCGTCGACTCCGCCAGAGAACCGCCGTTCCCTGGTGGTTGCGTGGCGGTCAAGAGGCACATATATGCATGGCGGGACCGCCGCGGTCCCCCAAGCATATTACGACTTTCATCTCCACCACTGATTTCATGGAGGTCTTTCATGTGTGCATACACAGAAGTTCCAGCATGGCATGGACTTTCAAGTCCATGCATGCTGGAACTTCCTTTGACGCTACCATTGTGGTGGCACCGCCGTGGGAACCGCAAAGGAATCGCTCACCAATGGCAACAAAGTCATTATTTGGCGGGCGGTTCGCACGCGGGATTGGTGGTGTGGCGGTCCCACCGCCGCACCATCAAACTCGTAATCAGGCCCTATGCCTTCATCTATGAAACGGTGTCTGGAACAATCCTAGCATGCTTTCAAATGCAAATTTTGTATAGGGGCCAGATGCAACTGTGCACAACCATTTCCAGACATGTATCAAATGTTGTACAGTTTAATTTTTTTTTTATTTGGGTTCGTGCAATATCTGCAGTTTTCCCTATATACACTAACACAGGTTGTCAAAATTTTTGTGAATCAGGCTCATATTAAACAGACTCATTCCTAATCCTAGACCCAAAACAATTTGTGGAAAAATATTTCTTATTCATAGAAGGATGACCATTCACACTGCCTAATTCAAATAATGTGCAATGCAGCAAATGACACCAGTACAGTGAAAAACACACATTAATGAGTCTTTAGTCCGCAGCCCGACACCAGCAAAATCTAATATATTTACCAAAATGGCAAGACAGCTAACTATAGTCAAAAAATGATAATCAGTTCATTAAAAAGCTGTTACTCTTGATGCCAATGTTACAGCAAGGTAACAAGTTATGCCCATAAATTGTAGCTTACCCTTGTGTAAAAGGTTTGGCTTCAATTATCCCTAGACCAGTGATTCCCAAACATTTTGGAACCACAACCCAATTTTTAGAGCAATAAAGTTTCGCAATCCACCTAGCTTTAATGGACATGAGGTGGGTGATTTTTTTATGTAACTAATTCATTGTGTGATAGTGTGCTGTAATTTACAGACAACAGATCTTCCATTGAAATGGGCACTACATTTGCACAGATATTCAGCTTAAATGATATAACTATATTGCACACAAATGATAATGTGTGAAAATTGGGTTTCAGTGAGTTTTTGTTCCATTTGTGCATCATCAAGTAAAATGTTTTGATTTGTTTTGATCCTTCTAATATCTTTGTTTCCATCACACTTAGGAATGATAAAAAATGTGCTTCATTTTTGCTTTCCTAACTGCTTAATGTGTTCATTTAGGTATTTACATTTTGGTGTGTGTTACCCCAAAAATGACATCCTACAGCCTTTCCTTTCACACTCCCTTTAGCCCAGCAAGATTGTCACATAATTCACTTTACTTCTCTTTCTCTGACTGCAAAGTGCTAGGAGTTTGTAGACAACAATCCCACCTTAAAAAAATAGGTAGCAATTTGTCAGAAGACATAACCTGACATTTGACCTCTGTCGTTCAAGGCCAGCATATGTGACAAGTTAAATACCGAATTTAAAGGCATCTTTATTAATTGCTTGGACTTTTGCGACTCACCAAAATTCAGCTTGCAAGCCACCAGTGGGTTGCAATCCATGATCTGTGAAACACTGCCCTAGAGTGTTTGGAATACGCATGGTCGTCTTTTTGTCTTTAAATAGTTTTATAAAGTGCAAATTTACATGAGCACCAATTACATTACACAAGGTCACATTCATTTTTAGACAGGGGTAGATTGAGTGATTTGAACAAAATCACAGGATGTTGAACCAACACAGACAGGAATCTGGTCCTCCAGCTCTGAAGTCTGCAGCTCTGGCTGTAATGCCACATGTTTTCCTTGAAAACATAACTGCTTATTTAGAGTTTGGAGGCTGGTATGCTCCATCAAAGCAGATGTATTACAAGTGTCATAGGCTATAATGCAGCGGACGAGAATTCCGCCACATTTGTGAGAAAATCTGGTCAAATTAGGACCCTGAATACCTAGAGCTTGGCCCTACTATGGTCCCAGCGCTCCCTGAGGGTCCCAGAACAGCCAGAAAAAGGGCAGTTTAACAGGCAAGGAGGCCAGTTCAATTACAACCAAGAAAACCGCAGCTGCAGTACTGACAGATTCATTTTCTACCACATCTGGTAGCAAGTAGGGATACGTTAGATTTTAAGCTGCTCTAATTCTGCCTCTTTGACTTGACAGTTGTTTATCTGAAGGGCCTAGCACTGTAAATAAAGTTTATGGTTCATTAGAAGGGTTCTGGCACAGGCCCCGATGCCGTGGATCCTACACTTACATGCTAAGCTGTGTATACATCATGCCCCGCTGGCGTGTCCATACGTCAGCCAAAACATGGATTCCCCAGAGCACCCTGCAACTGGCGTGTTCAACATGCAAAACAAACTCACTCATGTGCAGCCAGACAGAAGGGCAACATTCTCGTAGATGAACATGGAAAGGGAAAAATGATATCAAAACACGAATTAGAAACTGTAATCAAAGAGAAACTGGAGATTCTCTTTTCTGGTCATAACCTAAGGTTTGAAAGCAAGGTATTATAATTGCCTTCGGCCATAAAAGGCACTTGTGACCAATAAAACGTGGAAACACTGGCACGACAGAGGCACATTCCTTCATTTTACTGACAGAATATCTCCAACAACCTATTCAGGATCAAGTGCCAGGGGAACTTAGGAGGAGTGAAAAGACACCCAAGCAGCGCTGTGAAGGCTGTTTGTGTGCTATATGAATACCAAACAACAATATCAATTTTATTTTCAGGATAAAGTGTAATTGTAGCGTGCTATCTGTCTTATGATGTGCTTCGAACCTCGCAGTGGGCTATGAAGAGCTATACAAATGCAATTACAATACAATAAAGAAAACTTCAAATTTGTCGCTGTCACAAACAACACCTTTTACGTCTTTTTTAACTAGGGGGCAAAGCCTACATTCATGATCAAATATATAGCATGCATGTTTTTATTCTATTATGGCACGTTTGATTATAAGAAAATTCACTTGTCATGCATATTAACTAATAATAATGTAATACAATTAGTATTATTTAAATTAAAATCAATTGTGGGCAGAAAACTGAGAAAATATGTGACACTCAGTAAAAGAGCAGCGGTCGGTTTTCTGATTTTAGCATAATGGGGATAATTAACAATACCATATTTTAGTGATAATTATGATAATCGTGGTATTTAGCTCGATAGTAGAGATCAGTAGTGTGCAGTATAACAGTGACCATGTGGTATAACAAGGGTACTCATCTCCCTGCAGTGTCATACTGATCTGGAGCTGGGGATCTGGGTTTGAGTCTCGGCGTCGGCTCAACATCCTGTGATTCTGGGCAAATCACTTAATTTCCCCCGTGTGATTGGACAGCTCCTGGATACCCTCACAGCTGATAAGCCGCGCCGTATATATCCTCTAATTAAATTCAATTAAAATTACCGGTGGTGTTTAGTGCAATAGAGGAAATGAGAGAAGTACAGAATATTAGTGGTAACTAATGACGTGATGCACTATGGGCTAGTCAAGTAGTTGTACTGCTTCCAAATACAAGTGTTTTACTTTAAGAAATCTACAGAAAGATGTAACAAATGACAGGCATTTACAGCCAAGAAACGCTAGAAACTGAGGGAAGGCGGAAACACTGGGCTGAGAGACAATAAGTTTAAAGCAAGAGACAACCATCAGTTTAAGCAACATCTACTAGGACCAAATATGTTTTTTCTCTGTCCTCTGTTAAGACTTGGTTATATGATGTTATATGATTTGTCTAATGCGCACAGCTACTCCAAGGAGGGACTAAAAAGCTCGCCAGCACTAAGCAAAGAGATAAGTTTTTAACAGTTTTTTAAAAACCACAGGATCTTTGATGTTGCGAAGCGCAAACGGAAGGGCATTCCATGCCTGAGCAGCCATAACGGCCAGGGAACAGCCACCAAGCCTGTGCCGGAAGAAGCGGGGCACTTTCGCCAGAAGAAGAGCGGAGGAGCGTAACTGTCTCCCTGGGACGTAAAAAGAAAAACGCTTCCGCAGATAAGCTGGCCCAAGACCATGCAGGGCACGATGGGCGATGGCAAGAGATTTTAATTTCACCCGGGCCGCCATAGGAAGCCAGTGAAGAGAACGAAGATGACCTCGCACACTGCTTCTTAAGGGGATCTCTAAAAGGAGCCGAGCAGACGCATTTTGCACCACCTGGAGTTTATTCAGGGAGTACGCATGGGAAAGAGGCATAGGAATGTGGAAGCCAGTAAGGGCTATGGCATGTTGCTGTTTTAAATGGATATTCCTTGATTAGAAAGAAAATAGAGGAAACACCTTCCATCCTTGCTTCATGGATGATTACCAAGACAACAGCTTTCTGAAGGAATACTTAAAAAGGGTTACATAGGGTCAACTGAAAAGCTAAAGAATGCTCGGTTCACATATTGTTGAAATTGAAAGACATCCCTTCCTCATAGCTGAGCCTTACCACTAATTCATTATCTCCTATATAGTAACAGAAGAGTTAACCTCACGTTGGAAATAAAATGTTACTTTGAATCATTTGTATCCTCAACTACCATTATGTGTTAAAATTAGGGGTGGGCAGAGAACTCCGCTCCGCCAGCGGAGCGGAGTTAGCCAGCCACCCCCGCCCCCTGGCCCGGTCCCTGCTTCTGAATGCAGCCAGGCCGGGTTGAGCCTCCCTGGGCCCTGATGGACCCCCATCCCCAGCGCCCGGACCCTCCAATGGCTTGCAGGACGGGGGACTCCCGCACCCCGGGGCCCGCCAGACGGAGCTCGAGCCCCGGGCCCGGTCCCAGCTTCCGAGCCCTAGCCAGGCCGGGGAGAGCCTCCCCGGGCCCCGGTGGACCCCCGTTTCCAGCGCCCGGACCCTCGGCTGGCTTGCACGACAGGGGGCTCCCGCACCCCAGGGCCCGCCGGACGGAGCTCGAGCCCTGGGCCTGGTCCCAGCTTCCGAGGGGAGGACGGCCCAGGATCGATGGAGCCCGTCCCGGGCACTTTGCCACGCGACGGGCCGGAGGAGGGAGCCCCGGACGGTGGGGAGGTGTTGTCTGGGCCTAGCCCATCTGGTCCCCGGCTGAGAACCGCCAGCCCCAGAGGGGTTCCTGCATACCCTGCCCCTAGTAATCCAGAGGAAAGCTACCCCTCTTTCTGGTAACCCGTGTGCACCGAGTGACGGAGGGGACCCAGGGCGCGGAGGCACCCGACCTCCTGGAGCCCTAGCTGGGATCGGGGAGGCGGACGAGCCCTCATTCCGACCTCCTGGAGCCCTGGCTGGGATCGGGGAGGCGGACGAGCCCTCATCGGGACTTCCAGGCCGGCCCGGCCATCTGGTCGCCCCATTGGAAAGCATTGCGTGCGACCAGATGGGCGAGGGGAAAAGGCGCGATCAGATGGCCGGGCCTGAAGGACGCCCATATGCCCGCCCCGAGCCTTCGTGGTAGGGGTCCCGCATGCCCTTGCTGGGCTCGGGGGCTCCGCGTCCCGGGGGCTCGGAGAACCCAGCTGGGCCTCAGGCACCGGGAGCCCGCAGGAGCTCTCAGGCCCGGACGCCCGGGGGAGGACTGCCCAGGACAGATGGAGCCCTTCCCGGGCACTTTGCCATGCGGCGGGCCGGAGGAGGGAGCCCAGGACGGTTGGGAGGTGTTGTCCGGGCCTAGCCCATCTGGTCCCCGGCTGAGAACCACCAGCCCCAGAGGGGTTCCGGCATACCCTGCCCCTAGTAATCCGGAGGAAAGCTACCCCTCTTTCTGGTAACCCATGCGCACCGAGTGACAGAGGGGACCCAGGGCGCGGAGGCACTCGACCTCCTGGAGCCCGAGCTGGGATCGGGAAGGCGGACGAGCCCTCATCGGAACTTCCAGGCCGGCATGGCAATCTGGTCGCCCCATTGGAAAGCATTGCGCGTGACCAGATGGCTGAGGGGAAAAGGCGCGATCAGATGGCCGGGCCCGAAGAACGCCCATCTGCCCGCCCCGAGCCTTCGCAGTAGGGGTCCCGCCTGCCCTTGCAGGGCTCCAGGGCTCTGCGTCCCGGGGGCTCGGAGAACCCAGCTGGGCCTCAGGCACGGGGAGCCTGCAGGAGCTCTCGGGCCCGGACGTCTGGGGGAGGACTGCCCAGGACAGATGGAGCCCGTCCAGGGCACTTTGCCACGCGGCGGGCCGGAGGAGGGAGCCCCGGACGGTGGGGAGGTGTTGTCCGGGCCTAGCCCATCTGGTCCCCGGCTGAGAACCGCCAGCCCCAGAGGGGTTCCGGCATACCCTGCCCCTTGTAATCCGGAGGAAAGCTACCCTTCTTTCTGGCAACCCATGCGCACTGAGTGACGGAGGGGACCCAGGGCGCAGAGGCACCCGACCTCCTGGAGCCCTGGCTGGGATCGGGGAGGCAAACGAGCCCTCATCGGGACTTCCTTGGGAGCCCGGCCATCTGGTCACCCCATTGGAAAGCATTGCGCACGACCAGATGGCCTAGGGGAAAAGGAGCGACCAGATGGCCGGGACCGAAGGATGCCCATCTGCCCGCCCCGAGCCTTCACCGGAGGGCTCCCGCTTGCCCTTTGGAGGGCACGGGGCTCTGCACCAGGGACCCTTGTCCCGGGCAGACGGACCCTTGGCAGGCCGCAGGACGGGGGCTCCCACACCCTGCCCGAAACCCAGGCCCCAGGCCCGGTCCCTGCTTCTCAACCCAGCCAGGCCGGGGAGATCTGGGAGCCTGCCCGGGCACGAGGGACCCCCGTCCCGGGCACACTGAACCTCGGCTGGCCGCAGGACGTGGGCTCCTGTTCCACAGATTTTTTCGATAACTCCGTGGAACTCCGCGTAGTGGCGCTACGCCAACTCTGCCCATCCCTAGATAAAATTAGTCTTGTGACTTATAATTGGTTAAATTATTTTTAAATGTTCTTTTCTGAAAGCAGGGCTTGGCAGGTCCCAAGATGGGCACCATTGCTTGAGGCTCCTAACTGTGTTCCTGTCTTCTCCTCCAACAGCAAAAATATAATTAAGGTTATGCGGTCTGTAGGCTTGGTGGCAGTGGCAGGTATGAAGCTGTGAAAGGAGAATGTTAAACTTTGGCACACAGACATGCAACTTTGCAAAGATGGGTCTATAGGGATGAAGTCCACTGATGGTGATGAAGGATACACGAGAGGCGAATGCCGACTGTTGAGCTCTGTCTTTGTCCTGAAAATGGGACTGCTGAAGAAGATTAGTTCTGTGCAATCAGTAGCCCAAACAATAGAAAATCAGCGGGGGCCTCAATAAAAAATTTGTAATAGTGGAATAGAGAACTGGATATGTGGAGGGCAGAATACAGGCGCTGGAAGACTTGATGGTAGGAAACACTGTTGAGATGAAAGAATTGTTAGCCTTAAAACGCTGTGCACCTGAAGCCTTGCTGAAACTTGAATTGAAGGTGGAAGATTTGGACAATGGGGAAATAATTTGTGATGGCTGAAGACTTCATGAACAAGGCCCCATGACTAGATGAAGATCGCTCTAAGTGATTTATTAGGTATGCTTGGGGTTGAGGTCACCTCATCACTCAGTAGACCATACTGACTACCTGAAAGGCATGGAGGTGGTGCTCCTGGCTGTGGCGTGATGGTAATGGTTATGGATGTGGTGAAATCACAGGATATTGTAACGTGGCCCGACTAGAAATGATGCCATCTTTATGCTCACGTTTCTTAAGTTGCCTTCTTTATGCAACACTGTGACGTTTGACATACATTTGTGTACGTGTCAGTGCAGGATAGGATTCCCCGAAACTAAATTTGCTAACATGTCAACTTCGTAGGAACACTATCATGACACCATGAACGTTCAGTACGATGTATAGAGTTCACTGCACAAATGACATGGCTTATTGTTGCCCAGCAGGTGATGACGCTATTAAGTAACATAAACAATTGTGGCCTGACAAAGACCTCGACATGCCAACAAGGGATCTGTTTATTATATATGCAAATTCACTTCCTTTTTAAAATCAGAGGAGCACTCAGCTGACACTTCGAAGTCGCAGTACGTCTGAATTCCAGCACAGATGATTCTTGTCCTCTCCACGAGGGATGTTCCACTATACACCAAGACAGACAGCCTGATGACACTTGTTTATAGCTAATGGAGAGTTAGATCACCCAGCAGGGATTCTTGGCAGATCACCCACCTTAGGACAAACTAGGTTAGAGAGCGTTAGGTAGGAGCACACTACCTTTGACTACATTACACTATATATATGCCAGCATATATTCATTGTTTTAGCACAATGGTGGAACTATTAATTTTATCCACTGTTCTTGTATTGATAATTATGGTAATATGTTTCTTTATATTATTAATTGAAGTGTGCGTATTTTACTCAAGAATCTCACTGATTCAATAAATATTGAAATGCAGGTTGTGTATTTCTTGTGTATTTCCTTTGGGTATGCATTGTCGGGTAGTTCCTACTAATCAGTAAGATCTGCACGTTTGTTGTACAACATAAACTAGGAGCTTGGTGCCTAGACTGATTCCAGACACCCCGAAGGATATGTTGCCCTATAGCTCACAGTGCCATTGTAAGCCCCCCTAGCCTTACTAGGGAGCGAATGGTTTCTGGCAACCACTGAACATGACTACCCTGACCCCTCAGGGATCGTGGAAACAGTACAGAACCTTTCGCTGAGTCACTCGTGTTCACTTATTCTCAGAGAAGAATACAGAGAATAGACAGTGGGACTTTCAATATGTTTATTGAATCAAAGTTATTCTTGTATGAAATACATGTGCTGCAATGATTAATAGACAGAAGCAGATAAAAGTGATTACAAGCACCAAAAACGTGAATAGTAGATATAGTTCTACCATGGTGCTAAGACAATGTATATATACAGGCATATAAATTAAGGCAGTAATCGAACGTACTACTACTATGCGAACCCTACTCTAAGTGTACCTAGAGTGTGTGTAGGTGTAGAGCCAAGAATCCACCAAGGGACGATCAAACCCCATTACCTGATGGGAGAAAATGAAGGACCCCGTCTTGGTCATGCATTAGACACCCCTCATGAAATGTCAGACCGGTGCGTGTTGAAGTCTCAGCATGCAAGGACCCTATTTGTCAGCTGAAGTGCCTCCTCTCCTAATCTATCAGGATGCTCATCTTTTATAATAGAACCAACGCTATTCTTGTATAAAATACATGTGCTGCAATGATTAATAGACAGAAGCAGATAAATGTGATTACAAGCACCAAAAGCGTGAATAGTAGATATAGTTCTACCATGGTGCTAAGACAATGTATATATGCAGGCATATAAAACAAGGCAGTAATCAAACGTACTCCTACTATGTGAACCCTACTCTAAGTGTACCTAGAATGTGTATAGGTGTAGAGCCAAGAATCCCCCTAAGCAATGATTGAACCCTATTACCTTATGGGAGATAATGAAGTACCCCATTTTGGTCATGAACTGGACACCCCTCACGAGATGTCATACCGGTGCATCTTGAAGTCTCAGCATGCAAGGACCATTGTTGTCAGCTGTAGTGCCTCCTCTCCTAATCTATCGGGATGCTCATCTTTTATATTAGAAAGCAGCCTTGCGATGTGCGTAAAGATTTGTGATGTTATGGATATGTAGATAGCCTTGTCGCCCTGTGGATGAAGATAGAGATGACATTTGTACATAGTGCATGAAGAGACCTTGTACATGATGTTTGGGGCATTGTGAGAATGTTGTGCGAAGCTAGATGTGTAAACAAGTTTATTTTCAAGGAAACTAATCCAACATTGTCGCACACGTAAATTGTATTGTATTGTATTGTAATTGCATTTATATGGCGCTTACTACCCCTGACGAAGTGTCAAAGCACTTTTACGGCAAGTAGCATGCTACTCCGGAACCCATAAAGTATTAGTGTTGAATTAGTATAGTGAAATATGAAAGTAATTTGAGTGGTGGATAGATTAGTCAGTTATTTGGATTGAGAAGGATAGCGGAGGGATAGAAGAGGGGAAAAGGTCTGCATTTATATAGCGCTTGTTACCCCTGATGGGGTGTTGAGGCGCTTTTTTGGTGAGTAGCACACTACTCCAGAACCCATAATATGTGCAAAAGGTCACTGCTGAAAAATAGGACAATGTAAGAAATAAGCTGCTTCACTACATGGGCCTAACTCGGGAAAATAACACCCACTCCTCATACTAAGGGTCGATACATAAAAAGCTATCTAGAACCATTCTAAAAAAAGCCAGCAGGCCATGATAATATAAAAGCTAAAAGGCTTTAAAAACTGTTGTAAAATCATCCTAAAAGCAAGCTTCCCTTAAGATATCTCATAAAAAGTCTTAAAAGTTAATATAATGTTTGAAATATCAAGCACTCAGAAAGCCATGGTGCCAAGAAAAGAAAGCAAAGGCTGCTTTGGTTCATTTTGTTTAAAAAACAGGGCAAATTGTTCCCACACAGAAAAGCCAATTGTTTATGTGTTCCGAGTGGTAGATGCAACAGTGCTGTTGCCCACAACTGTAGACGACGATTCCAGAGGCGCACCTCAAAGCAGGTTTATGGAGCAAAGTTGATTCCATCCAATTCCCACAGCAGCCGCTGAGGGAGGTGTTGTTACCCACAAGTGATCCGCAGAGCCACTGTTCACATCACTAGGAGCTGAAGCTTCCCAGGGTGGCTCTAAGAATGCATTCACCATCAATGTAATACACTGGGGACAACAATACACATGGGCCTTTAAGGGGTCCATCAGTACTTCAATGTCCAGAGGCGCAACCAGTTGTGATCCGAGACATATATCCAGGACGCATTCATGGCTGCAAAGCAGACAGCGGAAGACAGGTTGCATACAGTCAAGCCAGACAGGCCTGAAGGATAAGAACCAGTGCTCATTCAGTTCTTGAAGCTGAGGTGTGCCAAAGCAGTGTACCATGTGCTCATGGCTGCGCAGCACCAGCAGTGATGTCTCCATTTCGGGTTGAACTGGGATGTCCATTGCAGAGCAGAGAAATTAAAATCAGAATTCCCACCAAAAGCGCCACCAGCAAGAGCCCTCCAAAAGCGCTTCCCAACACAAAGTGTATAAAAGATGGAATAACTCCGAAAATCTTCTGAAGGGTGGTAACCAGACCAGAGCTGATACATTTAAAAAAGTGCACTATTCCCTTCTTATCAGACATGTTAAAGATACGGTGGACCAGCTCCCCAAAATGCAGTGGGAAGTTAGCTTGGAGTAGTGTCTGTATCTCAGACGAGGACCTTGCAACCTGGAGATCAAACGTCTCTCTGTCTAAAGCTAAGGCCACATCCTTTTGAAAAAACATGGCTTTCAGTTTGCTCAAAGAATCAAACTGTATGTTGGAAACATTTATCGAAAGCCATAGTGCTGCCTCCCTATCTGTGTGGGCAGGTGGAAACAGTGCTTGTGTGCAACAAGTCACTATTGAATTAACGTCACTAGATAAGCGATGCCCGGTTCCATCTGCAGCAACCTTGATCATTCAGCATCAAATAGCTACCATTCGAGAGCAGCTTGAACACCGGATGAAGCACGGCAGCTCGAGAACCCTTCAGATAACAAGACAGGTTCGCTACTGAAGTATTGCATTCCCCATGGAGAGAAATGTCCTTGCAGACTAAGGAACCACTTAAAGCATCCTCATAATCTGAACCACTAAGGAAAACCTCTGTGTCCCCATTCCAACATCTAAACCTGAACTGTAACTCCCAATACTCATGCACATATCCTTCCCCTGGCGCTTTCATAGCTGCCTACCTGTTGGTTGGTATTGGAGAGAGTATTGGAATTGGAACGTCGTGACCGGTAGGGTGGTGTAACCATGGATAATCCAGTCTGTGGATGGTGTCTCAGCCACGGTGTAAGAAGCTGGCTCTGTATATACTATACCAAAGTAAGGTATAGTGTGCACAGAGTCCAGTGGATCCCCAAATGTAGGCAGAGGTAAAAGTAGATAATTCCTTGCTCTCTATTTGTGGTAGTGTGGGCGAGCAGTAAGTATTTATCAGAGGGCAATAAGGCTTTATCAGAGGATAGTGTTAAGCATTTATTGTACACGCTTAGGCAAGAAATGATTTCACACACTCAAAGACTGAACTCTGACCAATTGTTTTGTATAAAAATATTTTTTTGTTGTATTTTATTTTTAGTACCAAGCCAGATTTGGTGCAGGTGAGTAAACATAATACTTTTCTAATAATACAGTTGTATGCAGTTGGATGTAGATACAGGTAGGTCAAATGTTCAGAAACAGTTGAAATTACTTTTCAGTTACTTTGCAATTACTTTGTGATTACTTTTTAAATTACTTTTCAGATTACTTTTTCTATTCAGCGTGATATGCCTAGATATCACACTGGGACATAAAAGGTGAGTAAGTCCGTTTTTGTAAATACACAGGGGCATATTAGCAAGACCCACGTTAAAATTATCGCCGTTTTAGCGGCAGGAAACTGCCGCTAAAACGGCGATAATGGGCTTGCTAATATGCGTTATAGAATTCAATAGAAGCCCAGGTTAGATGTGCAGGACATCTAACCTGGGCTTCTATTGGAATTCCATAACGGATATTAGCAAGCCCATTACCGCCGTTTTAGCGGCAGTTTCCTGCCGCTAAAACGGCGATAATTTTAACGTGGGTCTTGCTAATATGCCCCACAGTTTCTTAGGTTTTCATACAATTTCCATGTCCACACTTAGAACTCTTTTTTTACAGAAAAGCAGTCAATGTAATCCTATGGGAGGAAATGAAGTTATTGGTTAAGAGGTAAGTACTTGGTTGTGGGAGTTGGGTTTCTGGGGTTAGAACCAGGGTTCCCCCACGGTCAAGGATGCACTCAAAGAACACCCTCAGTGGCACTAGGGTGGCCGGGTGCAGAGTGCTGAGGCCCAATGTTATCCAATGGTGGATAGGGGGCCTCCGGTTGGTGGCTGGTCACGGGCACCCACGGGAAGTGGGAGCAAAATTCCTAGGGTTTTGGTCAGGGCACACTGGGATTCCGCTGGAGCAGGTCGAGGTCGGGACAGGCCAGTAGGGCTGTGGCCAAGTCAGTTGGTGTCCTTCTCTTCTACCTCCAGCACGGCTTTTCGGTCCTTCTTATTATTATTATTTCTTCATGTCTGAGGAGGCAAGGTTCGGGGTAGCCCCTAAATACTAAATTTAGGGGCGTTTCAAGTAGGTACAGGTCAGGACCAATGGGTCCCTTCCTTGGGGTGGGTACATCCCGTATTATGCTACCCTCCAGTGGGAGGGGGGCATAGGCCTCATTCTGGGTGGCTGGGTCACCCCCTCTTCAAGATGGTGGGGACTGCAAGTTGTGCTTCACCTCGCCTCCCCCACCTGAGCGGTGTGGTTGGCAAAGGTGGGCACACCTCTCCTCCTATCTTGGTTTCCCCGCTGGTTCTCCCGCCCAAAGTGGGGGTCAGAACCGGTGGGCGCCGGTTGCTGGGAGAAGCAAATGGCTGGGTCAGCTTACAAAGGCGGCAAGCCTTTGAAAATCCCCTTCGTGGATCCTGCCCATCCTGGGTGCGGAGGCGTGGCACCTCGACCCAGGATGTGCTTTTGTTTCAGGACCCCAAGAGCGGCAGGCTCTTGACCCAGGGGTCCAGAAACATGTCTGGTGGTGGCAGCTGGAGAGCAGCCCCTCAATCAGGACACTAGAGTCAGGTCGTTTTTCAGAGGGCATCTTGCATTAAATCCCACACTGGCATCAGTGTGGGTTTAATGTGCTGAGAAGTTTGATATCAAACTTCCCAGATTTCAGTAAAGCCATTATGGTGCTGTGGAGTTCGTATTGACAAACTCCTGGATCATATACTCTTTATGGCTTTACTGCACTTACAATGTCTAACAATGGACTTAAATACTGTAGGGGTACAGGGCTCATGCACCTGTACCCTCACCAGTGGCATAGTGCACCCAGCTAGAGGGGTGGCTTACCGATGCCATGGCAGTGGGTTGTAGGCAAGGCACACAGGGATGTGTGCCATGTCGACTCTTCACTTTGCTTTGCACCAAAACACTCAGCCTGCAATGGCAGTGTGTGTGTGTGTAGAGGTACAGGGCCTCTAAGGGTGGCACAATAAGTGCTGCAGCCCTAAGAGACCTTCCCTCTTTACAAGGGACTTACCTGTGGCCAGAGAGTTGCCAATTGGGTTTTACAACAGTACAGCTTTAGGGAAAGAACATAGGCCCTGGGTACCTGGCTGGCAGGAACCCAGGGCACACTCAGTCAAAGAGCATCAACAATAGGCAAAAAGTGGGGGGCAACCATGCATAAAGGGGCACTTTCCTACACACGGTGAAAGGTAATTGGTCTAATTTTTCAATGTGCAACATAGTATACCTTGCATCTCTGCGTGCCATTACCATTTGTCTATTCGTTAGATCATATTCAGAAAACAGACTAGTACTGTTGATGTAACGCCATGGCACGTGGCCAGAATGTAATGTTTGTAACAGAAGACACTATGGGGCATATTCACAAGAACGTGTGCTAAATATCACCAAAAAATGTTAATGCAACTTTACACATCACAGCCGATCGCGGGAAAATAACCCTGTGTTAACGTGGAATTCACAACATGGTGGTACCATGCGATAGTCTCCAGATAACCCGGACAATGTCCGCGATACAACCACCTCGACGGCGATAAAAACACAAACCCCAACACCAAAAAACATGCGGTGAGCCCATTCGCGAGGAGGAAAGCAGCGATAAGCAGCGCAAGGCCCGCGACACATATACGGCATGCGGGAATAGGTACAACAAAAGCAGGAAAAAGAAAGACAAACCAAACAGCGAAGCACAATGGAGGCAGTCGGAGCCAGCACACAACCCCACAAGCACCATTGGCAACAAAACATTAGACATGGCAGGCCATCGTGGACAAGGTGAATGCAGCCAGAGCGCGGAGGAGGACAATGGCAGAAAACCAGAACAGCTGGAATGATGCGAAACACACAAACAAGCACAAACACGCCAACAACCACAAGGCAGCAATGCACACCGGAGGTGGGAGTCCAGCGCCACACCAGGAGCTGGATGACATGGAGGAAATGGTGTCCACCACATCAGTCTGGAGATGGTGGCAGGACTCAGGGACCGGAAACTGCTCAAAATCAACAGACACACCAGCAACAGGGAGAGGAACCACCAGGGCCTGGGGGGATGGGGGGAGATGGCCACAATGGCACACATGCAAAATTAAGCACAGCACAACTGCCGACAAACCATGCCCAAGAGGAACAACACCAACCAAGAGCACAAGTCACACAACTCGGCAATATCACACCACTGAACAAGTACAGAAGTGAAAACCACACTGCCTGAAAGCGAGAAGGGTGAGCCAAATCAGAGCTGAAGGGACATCTCACACACAATGCAGCACACACACATAGGAAGCAGAGCACCCCAACATCCAACACAATGTAGAACAAACACCAACATCTGCACAACCGAACACAGGAGTGCACCCGCTTGTGGCCGGTAAATGGCCATACGCATCTGGCAAACCACGAAACAGGGACATGATAATGCACAAGTACCGACCCACAGCCCTGATGGGGTAGCAATGCATGTAAGGCAGTGACCCAGATAGGCCGTGACACACACATTGGCATACAAATAAACACTCAACACAGTTGGAGACAAGTGAACGTGCGGAAACTTTATCAACAATTGCGTGTCAGTACGGCCAAGGGAAGTGCCACGACATGCAGACCAATGCAGCAGCATGTCTGAATGAGGAACGTTGGAAAGCGCCCATGTCCACCCCGTGGGAGTCCATCACCAACACAAGTCATTGCCAACCCGCGTATGTTGTCCACGCATGGATCAGGAGTCCAGGCCAATACAGCCATGTCCACTGTCTCCCAGGGACATGTGACTAGATCCCCAACATGCATCCAGGCGTCGGGACACGTGCAATGGGTCACATGCAGTCCTGGCTGCAGGTACCTTGTCACTCGTCCATGAACGCGAGTGGAGCAGCGTAGGCCAACATTTCCAATGCAAGATCGTTGTCCACCACATCTGACATGTCAGCGACGTAACCCATCAGCTGACCCGGACAGATGTGCTCACTCCAACCCCTGGCCCCAATATGCAAGAAAGCCCAGTCAGGGAGCGGCTCAATGTGGTCACCGCACATGACGACTCCTGCAATCTCCCAGGTCCAGTTCCCAGCATGCATGCCAAACATCCAGGCATGCCATAAACGGGCATCACGGTGACACTCCTGGTCGTGGTCCAACAGGGGGCACACACACACGTTGAAATCCAGGTCAGCTACAGTCACGCTGGAGAGGCAGACATCCATGGTCCACTCGAATATGCACGAGCGACAATGCAACACAGGCTGAACGCATGTGACGTTCGCAAGGCGGAAGCTCAGCCGGTAACTTATCCGCAGCACTGCCAACGGCAGTGCCCCCAGTACATGCAGCAGACGTGCACGGTACAGGTCCACGTGACTGGAGTCGAGCATGTGTCCGGGATGGTCTGCCATTGCCTCAGTGGCTCTGCTTGAAGCGGCACTGTGAGGACATGCGCCAGTCCTGTGGACGAAACACCACAGCTCGGAGCAATGAGCAGTGTCTGTGTGCAACGGGTGCAGGCCTGGGGTGTGGTGGGAGTACGAGTGAAGGCCATTTCACTAACGCAAACTCCGACCAAGGACTTCTGCGTGTGGGATGTGTACACGTTGGCCTCACGTCTGGCAGTGCGTAGCGTGGGAGTCGTCTGGAAATGCTATCCTATCTTTCAGGGTGTGCTGGGCACATGCAAGTCACATCTAGGAGCTGCAGATATGCTAGCGCCCGATAGTGCAAACAAAGGACCATTCATCCCTACAGTCACTTCACCATCTGCATGCATTCAGAAGATGTACAGAGGCCTGCCGTGGGTGTGGTGGGATGTCTGCGACCCTGGGAATCATGGACGATATGCCCAGCACGTGGCACATGTGCGGACTCACTGTGTGTTACGTTGCCTCACAGCTGCTCCACCCTCCCACGAGCCCCCACACTTGTGTGCCCTGCGCGGTTGTATCACGTGCACTCCTACGGCACACCATTGTGATGCCTGTCCGCGCATGTCCAGCGGCATGCCACCAACACCTTGACGCTGGCCATTGAAGGTGTGCGGCCAAGTGAGTGTAGGCCAATGGTCCGGACAGGGAGGACACAAGTGTACAGTCCATGGCTGGCTGTGGTCACGCTGCGAATGAGGCTAGGCAACTGACTCATGCAGCCGCAGGACTGATACACATAACCCTTGGCATGCATGTGCCAAGACCCCGAGCGGTCTTGCGCTCCTACATTTCCCCGTCCGTGCGGGCCCGCCCTCCTGGTGCATGCTACATTGCTACATCGTCTACTGTGGCCCTGGTGGCGACAACACCCCAACACAGAGACACACTTACCGCACATCCTGCCCAAGGCCAGGTCCGAGCCACACCCTGCTCCCCCTGCCGATTCAGCACACCCCTGCACTGAACTGACATACGCCGGACCAGCACACGCCGCTTGTGCATGCAGGGGGGGCCGGGCGAAGCTACATGTCCAAGGTCACTGCCAACGCTGAGGTGGCATGGTATCGTCCGCTGAGGATAGCACACTGTGATGTTGCAGTGCCGTGCCCATCATGCTGACACAATGACCACACGGACACACTTGCTCAGATGGTGTGAATGGCTACGGGCACGTGCGCCTGGCCACATTTATTAGCAGGCACACATATCGAGTGACACCTGTGTTGGATGTGTGTGGGGTGTGTGCACACCAGCCGGCAAGGGCTGCCTGGTGCAGTCAGAAATGGACAACAGTGTACATCGTAAAGGACACAACCATTCAACCGTAAAGGCCCCATGACTTGTGCTGCACAGAGTTAGTGGCCCCAGATGCACAGCGTCTTGCACGGGCCTACTGCCACAGGCCGCTGACTTGCGGGGGACTGGAGCAGGGTCACAATTGCAGAGCAGGTTTCCGTAGATGACAAAGCGGCTTGTCGCGGAGTGTCTCAGTGGACAGTGGAAGGTGTGCCCCCAGGGCATGATGCAGAGGGCAGAACCATGCTGAAACAGTCACTATGGTGGAGATGAATGGACCAGACACATGTCAGACACCAAGTCCGGTCCTGCCAGATGGAGATGCAGAAAACCACCAGGCCATGGACTCAGACGCCACCAAGGTCCAACCAGATAGTGCCCATGACTCATTGCGCACAGAGTTAGTGGCACCAGTGCTGTCAGGGGATGCCGCCTGCGATGAGGCGTGTCCAATGGTGTGGAATCCTCCACATCTTACCCAAGACACAGTTCCACATGTGTGACCTACTGGACCGCAGTGTAGACCTGAGGCAGCGGTCAGCACGGGCCATTCACCGAGTGTCGCCGGCTTAGGTTGGATGGTCCCACCGGCCTGCGTAGTTCAGGTTCAGTGGCACCACGGGACGCAGACTTGCGGTGAACAGGGTTGATGGCACCAGGTCAGTTGTTGATAGTGTTTGATCACCTCCGTGACTCTGATCCGGCTTTCCTCCGGACTGAGCCGCATCTTCCTCTTACTCCTCTCCGTGCGTTCACTGGTGTGGACTCTGCCATTCATGATTGGCGACTAGGTGCTGGATGTGGGACCTACTGGTCCGCAGGGTAGGCCTGAGCCCTCATCCACGTGTCACCGGCTAGTGTTGAACAGGGTTAGTGGCACCACGTGTAGCCGGCTGGCGTTGAACAGGGTTAGTGGCACCACGTGTAGCTGGCTGGCATTGAACACGGTTAGTGGCACCACGTGTCGCCGGCTTGCGATATGGAATTATGCCTCACTGATCGAAGGGAGTCTGGTGCTGTGGCCGCTGCTACGGACTTGGGGTCACTGCCATTCAAGACTCAGGACACAGTTCCACATGTTGGACCTACTGGGCCCAGGAGGACGCAGGTGGAGTATGTAGATGTAAAAGGAGTAATGTGGCCCAGCGTGGGGGGGGCCAGCGATGGTCTGCGGAGGCTGCAGAGGTCGCGGGACTGGTGCTTGTAGCTTGCACCGGCACGTGGTGGGCCCTCATCGACACACGCCGGTGTAGGCAGGTGAGCGGAGCCTCGTTGGTGCACTGTGGCAGGCATGACGGGTCGGGGGACCAGCGGCCCGGGGTGCAGCAGGCGCACAGGGACGCAGGCCCGGCTGTGCTTGGCGCAGGACTCGTGGCGGACCGAGAGCCGCCGCACTGGCAGACGCGTTGTCCATTCCAAATGAGAACCACACCCAGTGCGAAGGGGTTTTTGTTCACACCCCTATGCAGGCCTGGCGTACGCTGGTCCAACCCACTCTGCCCGCGCATGCAGGGGGGGACGTAACGTGCAACATTTCCGCGTTCTGCCCCACTGACTGTGGGGACATGGTAGCGTCCAGTGGCCACTGCACTCCATGCACCAGCAGTTGATCTCCACATGGCCATTTCCGTGGTTTGCACTCTGTGGTCTGTCCGGCACCTCCACGCCACACCTGGCATTGGGTTCGTTCACATTCCTTGATCACTTGCCGCTCTCGCACATGCCTGCTCCATGCCTCTCCTCGCATCCGTCTATTGTGTGGCATGCCGTAGCTGGGTTGTGTGCATGGCAAGGCCAGCTTCACAATGGAGTCGTGTTGTCGTGTCTGGTCGGTTGGCATGTTGCGTGTCATGTTGAATGTAGTTGTGCTGCGTGTCCATTGCCGGTGTCGTGAGTTGCATGACTGTGGGCTGGAGGTGTGTGGTGTGTTTATTTTGGACTTAACAACAGGCACGGCATTTATATGGGTGCCATCCTGGGAGCGCTGGGTGATGCTGGACTGTCCGGAGATGTGTGAATAATGCACTCGGCCTGGGGAGTTGGCCACAACATTGTTGAGGAGTCCCGGCCGGTCCACTGTTGCCTGCACATTCATGATATGCGTGTGCTTTCTGTTGTGGTAGTTGTGTGCAGTTTCGGCAGGGGGCACGAGGGGTACATGTGTGCAGTAGATTGGCCCTGGCACGTGAGGGAATCCAGCTATGGCGTAGGAGCCTTGCTTGGTCTCCAGCAGCTCCTGCGCAGTGTGGGTGAGGTGGAGGTGCTGGGGTACCAGGCTGTTGTTGGCATCCAGGACAGGTGTGATGACCTTGTATGGGGCTGGCTGTGTGACTCCTCCGACTCTGGCAGTTGTGGGTTGGATGGTACCAGAGGCCGACATGTGCTGCGCAGCTGGCAGCTTTGTCTGCGGAGGGATGTTGGTAGTCCGCTGGGTTGGTACCGTCAACAGGTGGGGGATGTGGGTCAGGATGCAGGGCATGGTTGTCCTTTTGGTCCTGTAGTGGGCAATGTCCTCCTCTGGCATTGGGTCTGGATGGCAGGTGTGTTTCAGGTGGGTACGCTGTCTTTGTGTACGCTGCCTCTGTGGAGTTTCCGGGGGGAGGGGGCGGGAGATCCTAGGGGTGGTGGCGGGCCTGGGGTGGGTGGGGGTGGGTATTGTGTCCCTCATGGGTCTCGGAGCTGCATGATGATTGTCTCCATGGCATCTGTGGGTCTTCGGGTGTGGCTCTTGGCTGGGCTCCCTTTGATACTGCAGGTAGTCGTCCTGCTTAACACCAGCAAAAGGCAGGTGTTAAATCCCTGGTGCTACCGCGGCTTATCGCCTGTTTTTGGTTCGCATCGCAGATCTGGCAGTTTGTTGTGAAAGTGGTGTTGTGGTTTTTTCGTGTGTTTTGGCACGGGAATGCCTACTCTGCATCTCATTAGGGTTAGTTGGTGGTGTTAAATTTTGGGGCAGTTATCGCGGGAATACTGGCGATGTCTGCAGTTTGCACCCGCTTGTGAATGGGGTGTTAAATCTGTCTCCACTTTTGTTGAGTTAAGGTGGAGATCATTCGGAGATAAGTCCTTGTGAATATGCCCCTATGTTGCCCAATGAATAAATCCTAGATTATAATGTGGTCATACCATTGTCAACCACAGCCAAAGCCTTTTCTAAATGAAACCTGTCGATCTTGCGCAATCTCTCAGCCTCTTCCAGTTGAGAAATCTTCCCCAGCTCATTGTATATTCCATACAAAAAGCGCTTTTGACGTGAGTTCTGGGGACCTAATAAAAAAACCCTGAGATCCATGTCATCAGAAAGAAGGGACAAGTGTTCCCTTCACCTGGGAAAGTGTTGAGGTTTTTAGCCAATCTAGGCACAACTTCCCAACACTATATGACGTCACCACCCAAGGTGTTCTGTTTGTTCATATCTCTGATCAGGCCTATTGATCCTAAACCCTTCAGTGTTGCCCAGGAATCTAGATTGACACCTATTTGTGTCTGTAGGCCAAACCAACCATCCCTTCCAATTTGGATTTGATGAATTGAAAGAACTATTATGTATCATGGTATCTAGTATATCTGCCAATTCTCGAAGCGTGAGAATTCAGGAATACGTGGTTTGTTCAAATCCTTCATTTTTGCTATACCAAGATATGAAGTTTGTTGTACTGTTTTGTTCAGGAAAATCATTTGATGTGGTGTGAGGCATGCACGAAATAAGGCCTCAGTTCCCTGAACCTGCCTATCTTTTGTCTCCCAGACAGATTTTGTGTCTATGGTGTCTTTCCAAAAGTTGAAACCCTGTGTAGATAGTTGGGGAATGAAGGAATCAAAGTATATCAGCTTGGTGTTTGTAAGCAGATTTTTCTTTGCAGGTGTATGTGCAAGCTTATAATAATACGAGGCTGGGTCTGATGTTTCAAAACCTGAAAAATAAGGAAACTTTTGTGCAAATATCTTTGAACTACCTTTCGGTGGTGTTGGGCAGTGTTCCCATTGTGTGTAATTATAAACAGCGGATGGGATACTAGCTTTGTGCAGAAGATGGTTTCCATAATGTTGGTAGCAGAACATGTCTCCATAATTAGATGTGCCATCAATACCATTCATCATTAGAAAATGCAGTTGATTGCTCTAGATCTGCAAGCAAATTGTGCACAGTTTCAATGTCCCAATCATCAGAGAAAGTATTAGAGGTGATGATGTCATTTAAAGAAACTTTAAACAAATAAGGAATTTGCAAAGGTTCAGTAGGACCATACACATCATACGATACCCTGACCCAAACAATTTTTTCAGGAACTGGAACTGCTGTAATGTTCACCAGGGACAGGTTTCTTAGTTCACGGTGTGATGATACATGTGGTTTAAGAACCAAGTTCACGAGTTGTACTGCTGAGCATTCTGGGAGATAGTGTCCATTCAGAAGTAGGAAAAAGACAGTCACCAAACCAATCCAAAGTACCAGGAAAAGTAACCAAATTGCAATCCAGAGATGTCACCAGAGTGGAATGAAGCAAGTCGTTTTCAGCCAAAAGTAGAAATTTTACACGCATAGCTTGAAAGGGAGGAGCGGTGGGGGCAGCTCTGGTTCACTTGAATCCGATGAGAAGTCGTCATAATGCATGAAGTAGCCAGATGCCGTCCAGTCTATTTTTGGCATCTCAGCACTTTTTGTGGAACTGGAAGATGACTTGATTTGTGGCATATTCACATAGACGTCGTCAATTTTTTAAAATAAGATTTCAGTGCTTGTCAATTGTACAGATGTAGTTGTTTCAACAGGGAGAAGTATCATTTCATTGTTGTTTACAGCTTCTCTTTGGAGAGTGGAATCTTCTGTCAATTAAAGCTTCCATCTGAGCTTCCTGTACAGTAGCGAGAGGAGTGTGGAGGCTACCCAGGAGCCCCGATGGCCTGCTGTTGCGAATCGTCCACATAGTGCGGATTGATCAGTTAAATGGAGACAAACCTTTTGCCTCTGCGACCGGCATGGGGCGGAAGAAGTGCACTTCTGGTACCTTTAACAGCCAGGACAGGTACAGGCGCTCTGTATGATGGCCTAAATTCTTTTTTGTCCACAATTTTCTTTCTCTGACCAGGTCCCCAATCTTCGGGACCCAGGCAGGTCTTGTCAGAACTACATTCACTTCCCCAGTGGTGATGCGTTTTACTTGGATGTTGCTTTGTAAAGCCAGGAATTCATTGAGTTCCTGTTAAACAGCCAAACGTTCATTGATGTCAAATGGTGTTTCAGCTGCCACTGTGCTGACACTATCGAGGTCTGGTACCCACATTCTCACACCAAACAGAAGTTCATAAAGTGTATGACCCCTTGGGATTTTCTTGGCATGTTGTTAATTGCCCTCTGGACCCCATATAGGTGATTGACCCAACTGCCACTCAAGCCTAATACCCTTGCTGTTAAGGATTGCTTTAAGCCATGGTTCTTCCTCTCAATGACCAAATTTCCCTATGGATGATACGGGGAGGAATACCGCAAGGTCACACCCAAACTTCCCATGGCTTCTTTGTAAGCCCAAGAGGTAACCGCTGGACCCTGGTCGGAATGCAATGTGCCAATTGCGTATGTCCCGATAAAGACTCACAAATCCTTTATAACAGTTTGAGCGTCAGCCAAGCACTGTGGCCAAACCCACAGGAATCTGGAGCATGAATCCACTGCCACCAAGATATACTTGTAAGCCCCATCTGATTGTAAGAGGCCGCAATGGTCCAGATAAACACAAGCCAATGGCTTGTCCGATTTCAATAGAGGTGTCTGTGCTGGACGTGGTACGGTGGAACCTTTTAACTGCTGGCAGATGTCGCATTTAAAAACAAAGTCTTTGGTCTGTTTTGATAGACCTGGCCACCAATAGCGGTGCTTCTGTAATGAAACTGTAGCAGTAATCCCTGCCTGAGCGGAACCCATTCCCCCATGTACAGCTAGGATCAGACCTAATCTGCGATCATTGTTTGGTATTACTCTATCCCCCACTCCTGGAATCTGAGCATAAGGAATGTTTTGGGTTAATCCGGTGCGCCGGGCATTAACTACCACCATAGTAATTCCGTCTATCCTCTTATTCGAACGAGTTATTGCAGCATTTGCAGAAGTACAAACTGTTGCCTTGGTGGCTTCATCTATCATAGAATTCCCTTCAACGTGAACGCCAACACGTTGATGACTCAATGTATGAATAACATGAGCTCGTGGCAGGCCTTCTTTGAGCTTCGCCACCTGTTCCCAAAGCATCTTGTGCATTACCGTGCAACCTTTCGAATCTCTAAATCCATTCTGGCCCCAATAGTGTAAATATTAATTATAGGGCTGGACACAGTAAAATGAATCATGCACAATAAGTGTAGGGAATTCACGATCCGTATTTTGTAGTGCCAGTATTAGGGCTTTGAGTTCTGCCAGGCTTGTGTGTGTATCTTCCCAGGACGGAACTTTCCGTCGTGCATGCATCCTTTTACAATTGTGCATGCCGCAGAATATTGCTGTTTTGTTCCCACGGCAGGTTGTGCAGAACCATTGGTATAAATGATGCATTCATATCAACTCAGAGGCATAATTCGGCAGAGGATATTCTTGTTCGTACTGTAAAAATGCTTGTGTTTGTAATGTAGAGTCGAATCTGTTATCTACAACTGTTGCAGTGAGAGAGTTAGCCCATTTAATCCATCTTGGATGTAAAGCTTTTGCATTTGGAGTGCTTGCTTTGGTGATGGCCTCTAAGATCGGTACCGGGGTCACGACAGTTATGCGTTTTCCCTGTGCTACTGCTTTCTTTCTTACTACAGCAGTCTGTACCACTGTGAGTATTTTCTCAGTGGATGCAAAACGCATTTCAGCGTTTGTGTATAAATGAGATTTGTATGCAATAGGTACTGTATCGCCTTCATTGAAAAAATTATAGGTGTACCCAGTTGGTTCAGCGGCTACACGGATCACCAGGTTAGTTGTGTTAACATGCGTGTGTAAAGGTTTAGAAGCTATCATGTCAGTTTGTACGAAACAATATAAGCAACGTGCCACACATCACAACTTTGCTTCTCCATTTCTACTGCACAACAAGGTTACACCACAAAAACAACACAGCACACCGACTTACTCTCGAACACCATCTCCACCACCTGCTCACACAGACCCATCAAAATGCCTTCTTAGCTTGCTGGTGGAGGACTATGTTACAGAACAGCTACACGATTGCTATCCTAATACAGCTAATACAAGCACTAAAAACAGACCTGCTACAAACCCACACAATACTGATCACTCTTCTACAAAACAAAGTCTCACTGTCACCAAAGCACGTTCTCTAAACTGTCTATTTATAAATGCTCGATCGCTCTCTAAAAACAAATATCACATCTGCGACCTTCTCACTGACGCAAAACCAGACATACTATTCATAACTGAATCATGGTTGGGAGATGATATGGCTCCAGTCCTGTATGAAGCCATTTCTCTAGGCTATCAAACAATCACCCAAAATCGAATAGGCAAAAAAGGAGGTGGCCTAGCTGTTGTGTTCAGGCAAACATGACATAGCACTAAAGTTGACGACATCTCCATAATCTCACTGGATGCAATCCTACACCGTCTTCCTCCTGCAACTTCCTGCTCCTTTTCAGACTTCCACCTAGCAAGGCGACATTCCCAGACACTCTTCTAGACACAGTTTCAAACCTAATAACAATACACTCCTACTTATGCGTTCTGGGTGACCTCAACATTTGGTTTGACAAACCCAATATGCCACATCCAAAAACAATAATCCCTGGCCTAGACGCACTGAACCTGCATCAGATCATCCACAAACCCACACACTCATTTTTGCTAATACTGAACTAGTTACCTTTCAAACTATAACTCCAGTCACATGGTCAGACCACCATTTGCTTGCTTTCCAGCATAAAACAACACTAAGCAACTCACCTAAAACCACCTTACATGCATCCACCTATCGACCGTGGAACAAACTCAATTTGGAACACTTAGAAACACAACTAATATCCAGTACAGATCTGGAAACAATACATTCTGTTCAAAAACTAAACGAGTGACTGCAGGAAGCTTTTGATATCCTGATACCACTCATAACCACACAACAGAACAAAAGAAAACAAGCACCTTGGAGAAATACAGAGATAAAAGACATAAAACAACAAATTAGAAAGCTGCAACGTGCCTGGCTCAAAACAAACGCCAAACAAGACAAACTTTGCCTACAGAAAATTAACAGATGATACAAGTCAGCTATCAAAAAAGCAAAGAAAAGGTACTATTCAGACAGAGTTCAAAATGCTAAATGTGCCAATAAAGAATTCTATAAAATACTCAATGAATTTCGTAAACCAAATTGCCTAGAAGGAACTCATCCCGTCACTCAAGATTTCACAGTCAAACTGGCAAATCATTACACGGACAAAGCAGACACCTTGGACTCATATTTAAAACAGAGACAAAGCACCAGCACTAACCCTTTTACAAAACAACAATCCAAGAATACTCTAACCCCGCCTCTCCATTCCTTTCAACACATTTCACACGATGAATTTATGGACCTGGTCAAAGCAATCAGGCCTGCCGGCAGCCCTTCTGTCCCGTGTCCACCACAAACTTTAAAGACAATTCTTCTAACAACCTCTGCTGCCACTCCAGTAAGAAGAATCATCAACGATTCCTTAACTACCGGAATATTTCCAGAGGAACTCAAAAAGTCATACATACGCCCTTTACTGAAGAAAACAAAGTTGGATCCACTGGACCCACTGAACCCTGACAACTACAGACCCATTACAAATGGACCTTTCCTGGGCAAGAGCAGCGTTTGCCCAGATGTCACAATTCATTGAAGAGAATGCAATACTTTCAGACTTCCAAACAGGATTCTGTCTGGGAAGAGGCACAGAATCTGCCCTTCTTGCCATCTGGGATTACCTGAAGAACACAGTTGACCGCAACGGGGTTGCTGCACTACTCCTCTTGGACATCTCAGCTGCCTTTGACACGGTTGACCATGACACTCTGATACAAAGACTCTACTAAACCGGCATAGAGGGGACTGCTCAAGACTGGATATCGTCCTACCTTCGAAACAGAACTACTGTCATCCATCCCCCACCTTTCTCATCCAAACCATACTCCACAAAAGCAGGAGTCCCTCAAGGCTCTATCATCTCGCCCCTGCTTTTCAACATCTACATGAAGTCATTACCCGTACTGATCAATCAATTTCACCTCACGTGCTATAACTATGCAGATGACACACAAATACTCCTTCACCTGGAATGCCCCAAAGACATTGGGAACTCGCCAATCTTCAGTTGTCTCAGTGCCGTGGATCAATGGATGACTTGGAGCCATCTCAAATTGAATGCTTCCAAAATGGAAATACTCACGTGTGGCGATTGGAAACATTATGACCCGCTTACCGAATGGACTGATGATCTGGGATCACCGCCTAAAGTATAAAAGGAAGTAAGAAACCTCGGAATGACCATAGACTCCAAGCTATCAATGAATGCCCAAGTTGACAAACAAGCAAGATCAAGCTTTGTTACTATAAAAACTCAGCGACGAATCTTCTCCCATTTGGGATTTCCACACAAGGTCCAAGCTACCATCTCCCTTGTTCTGTCCAAACTCGATTACGCCCATAGCCTCTACCATGGATCAGCTTTAACGACCATGAAAAGACTACAACGGATTCAGAACTCGGCTGCCAGACTACTCTTGCATAACAAACCGCGAAACCACATCTCCCCTGCCTTGAAAGCCCTGTATTGGTAACCAGTTGCCAGAAGATCCACGTTCAAGCTGCTTTGTATCACCCACAAAGCGATACATGGAATGGGACCGCTCTTCATCAGGAATAAAATCACCAAACACATTCAACAAAAGAACCTCCGCTGTAGAGTGGCACCTCGCCTCAAAATCCCAAGATACAAGAAAAAAGCCATGGGTGGCACATCCTTCTCTGTACTAGCAGCCAAACTATGGAACTCTTTACGCCCCAAAATAAGATCCATGGACAACCACCTTATCTTCAGAAAACTACTCAGGAATTGGCTCTTTCCCACATAAGCACCATACGCAAACAGAAATATACAGCATATCCCTCTGTATATAAGCATTTATTTGTACTATAGATATTTACCTATATATGTGTATTGCTTTGTATAAACATGTAGAATAATTATGTTTAAAAAAATAAAACTTTTTTTTAAGTACAACAGCATTTGAAAACCAGAGTTCATCTAATGCAACTTTAATCTACATATACTTACTTCCTTCATGCATTAATATAACTTTCATGTACTTGGATCTATATATTTATTACTTTTCTCCTAAAAACGCATATTCAATGCACTACCCTATTTCTCACCCTATACCTCTATCAATATCTTTAATCTACATATACTTACTTCCTTTATGCATCTATATACTTTTCATGTACTTATGGATCTATATATCTATGACTTTCTTCTAATTCAGCATATCCAATGCACTACCCTATTTCTCACCCTATGCCTCTCTCAATATATCTTCTACCTCAACTCTCTGACTCATCTCAAACCTCTTTCTGCTACACTTTCCAATGCACTACCCTATTCTCACCCCATACCTCTATCAATATATCCTCTACATCCACTCTCTCATTCATCCCAAAACCCCATACCACCACTATGATTCCCAAAATATCCCTTTCTAGACTCTCCCCTACTCTACCCATTCTTGCATCATCTGACACCTCGTTTACTATACCAATCCCCCAAAACAAGCCTTTCTAAACTCTTCCCTCTCCACTCTACATCCCCTTTTAACTCATCCCAAGCCTCCTCCTACTGCTATGCCCTCTAAAAAATAAATAAAAAAATTGTCTAAATCCTTCACTCTTCTATCTCTCCACTATCCTTTTCAATCAAAACAACAGAGTAACATCTCCTCTTTTCAAATTTCTTATTTCTCCATACTAATTCACCACTAATCCTATATGGGTTCCGGAGTAGCGTGCTACTCTCCAAAAAAGCGCTTCAACACCCATCAGGGGTAACAAGCACTATATAAATGCAAACCTTTTTCCCTCTTCTATCCCTCCGCTATCCTTCTGAATCCAAATAACTGACTAACTTATCCACCACTCAAATTACTATCATATTTCACTATACTAATTCAACACTAACACTAATCCTTTATGGGTTCCGGAGTAGCGCACTACTCGTCAGGGGTAGTAAGCACTATATAAATACAATTACAATACAATACAATATCTGTATGTTCCTGTGTCCAATGATGTACTGAAAAATCAGGTCTAATTAAGTCGTAGAATGACTTTACTCGTTCTGCGTAATCCAAAATGTAAGTTCTGCCAAAATTTAAAAATCCCAAAATGGATTGTAGTCTTTTCAGAGTCATCGGAGTTTGGAGCAGTGTGCATTTTTCTAAAAAATGTGCTGCCCGGCTCTTGCCTTAACTTGACAACTCGTATCCTAGAAACAGAACACTGAGGTGGGCAATTTTAGATTTTTTTAAATTAAATTTGTAGCCCAGGTGAGCAAACCCAAGAATTATGTGGTTTACTCTAGCCAAGTGTTCCATCAATTCATCGTCCATCAGCTACATATCATCTACATAGGACAATGTCTCCTCATCAAAAATTTGAAGTAACTCTGTCACTCTGGCTGAAAACAACCTGGGGCTATTCTTATACCCCTGAGGTCACCGACAAAATTGGCGTTGAGAACCTGACACTGAGAATGCTATCAAATATCTTCTCCCAAGTGCTATATTTTGGCAGAAAAACCCATTTGGGATATAGTGTTCTTTTGTATTTTTTCCGCACTATGTTGGGGCATATTCTCAAGGACTTATCGCAGAGTTAACGGCACTTTATCGCAGCCAAAGTTGCGATAAATTCATCGCCCCATTCACAAGCTGGTGTCAACAGCCCATAACACCAGTTTACCCGCGATAGCAGCCTCAAAAAACATCGCCACAGATGACACCGGCAACTATCGCTAATGAGATGCAGAGTAGGCGTTCCCGAGCAAAAGGCACGATAACACCACTCCTCAACATTCACAACGACCAGCCAGATCCGCGATAAGATCACAAAACATGCGATAAGGCGCGTTAGCAGCAGGAAACTAACACCTGCTCCGACCTGGTGCAAAGTCGGACGACAGCCTTCACCACAAAAGAGAGCCCAGCCCCAAGCCACACCTGAAGAACAACAGATGCCATGGAGCCACTGAACATGCGTGCTGGACACCCAAGAGGGCCACAACACCCACCGCCACCACCCCCAGGACCACCCCCCCAAACCCCCCCGGCCCCACCCTGGGCACCCCCCACCTCCCCCGGACCAAGACACAGCACATCAACTGCACGGAAACATGAACAGAAGCACCCACCTGATGTCGCACAATTGCAACAATCAACATACATGTGAGCACTGAAATCCTGATTCATACATACACCATTGGAAGACCAAACTAAATGTCACATTCTAATTCGTCACCAAACAACTATTCTGAGGAGTCATGGTGGAGCATCCCTGGACAATCTGTGACTCACAGCCTGCAAGACAATATCCAAGATAAGAAGGTGTGTCAGGCACCCATCAAAGGACAGGGAGAGAGAGAAAGAGAGAGAGAGAGAAAGAAAGAGAGAGAAAGAGAGAGACTGAACAAGGAGCGCAAGGCCAATCGGGCCCTTGGCTCATGCAAACATGCCAACAGCTGCGTGTGTCTCGAAATCTGTGCACCCCAAATCACAGGCCTGGCATCAAAGTCAGCCAAACTCCACATCACAATTAAGACATACAAGCAGTAGTCAAACGAAAATCAGGAATGAAAGCTCTTTGTCTCAACACACAAGGCCGAAGGCCAACCAAACCCCTGACCTTGGTCCTGAATGCGGCTGGCACACCCTGCGTGAGATACCATACCAGCCTCCGACGACTCCCACACCACGAACTGCGCTAATGAAACACCAACGTGCCCACACCCCACACACACTTGTCCCTGCACGACCTACACCTGCAAGGGATGCCCTTGACACATTGGTCAAGAACTACCCATACGTCCAAATGTTGCACACACATACGACTCATTGCCTAGAGCTGTGGCATATCGTCCACCGAACACCCGCCTGTCAGAGGAGTGCCGGTGCCACGAGACCAACAAACGCAATGGCAGGCATTCCCGGGCACATGCACATCTGTCACGTGGAACTGTACCGTGCATGAATGCTGCATCTGTTGGGATCCCTGCCAATGGCAGTGTTGCGAATCAGTTTCCGTCTGAGTTTCCATCTTGCCTACGTCACCTGCGTCCAGCCCTGGTTCCACTGTCGATCATGCACATTCGAGTGGCCCATGGAGGTCTGCCTATCCAACGCAATGGTAGCTGAATTGGATTATGACCCCTGTTGGCCCACGAACAGGAGTGTCACCTGGATAGCCGTGCATGGGATGCACTGATCCTTGGCGTATGTGCTGGCAGTTGCTGCGCATGGGAGATTGCACAACTCCTCATGTGCAGTGACCACATCCAGGCGCTCCCCTATTGGGCTGTGTGGCGGATTGGGGAAACGACGTGGACTGAGCCCATCTGCCCGGACCAGTTAATGGATTGGCTCACCCTGGTGTTCCTTGAACCCGACAACGACGTACTATTGGAACACATTGCACATGAAGCTGCGCTGGCATTCATGGACGAGTAACTACGTCCCTGCACTCACATCGGATTGTCACCCACAGCACTGGTCACAGCACTGGTCCCAACACCTTGTAGCATCGTGGGGAATGCTCACATATCCCACCACAACAGAGGACATGTCTGCCTTCGTCTGGACTCTGAATGCATGTGCGTGGAACTACGCGTGTGTACACACACCTGTGCAAGGTGATGCAGTTTCATGGTCGGAGCAGCACAGCGTCGTTTGGCAACGTTACCAAGTCGGACACACTGCTGGGGGGAGAGTACGCACATGGCAATGTAGCACGACATGTGAACTTGTCGGACCCTTTCACCTGATCACTGTCAGCAGAGCAGACAGTCGGCGAAGTCGGGTGGCAGAGCACTATGCAGACCCCATGGGCTGTGAGTCGTGCCCCCTCACACGGGGCAATGGGCAGATGCCAAACAACACATGACTCGTCCAGCAAGGCAAGGTGGGCTGAGACCGTTGCCATACGTGATGATTGGTGTTCATTTTTGCCTCCCCATTCCCTGCACCTCGACATGTTCCCATGCTGCATGTAAGTGTCTTAAGCATGTCCCTGCCTGTTGTGGCCGTTGCCTTGTCCGTACTGACACGCACATGCCAATAAAGTCTACGCAACACCACTGGTGTCTAACTGTGATGAGTGTTGATTAGATTGACCACTCGTGTGCCACAATGAGCATCATCCCTACACAGGGAGGAACTGACTGACGCATGTACAATGGGGGTGGGTCCCTTTTGACAGCTCCACCTCTGTGAGCCAGACATTGTTTTGGGATAGTTGCTGGTAGACCTGTGCTCTTACATGTCTTCAGCAATGTGAGTATGGTGTCCAACCTCTGACCATGTTGAGCAATGTTATGAATCATTACAGAATGTGTCCACAAAGATGTGTGTGAGTAGGTATGCGATGTGAAGTTCTGTCGTCACATGTGATGTAGGACACCACTTCTGGCCTGCTACCGATTTGGTCATTCCTACACACAGCCCTATTCAATACATGGACTTGTGCCTATGTTGGGGGGTTGTGAGATTGTTGCTAATGTGCAATGGGGACACAGCTAGTACCCACCTTCACAGTCATCCAATTGGCCAGGTGTCTCGGGGATGAACATGCGCATTGATGTCATTTACCAGGGTGTACCTTCTTGTGCAATCATTGTCCCTACATCCAGCCATACTTCCATACGTGAGTGAACATAGTCATGACACATCTGCATGATTTTGAATGTTTTATTCACATTCTGGTGAATGACGGAGAGGGAGCTGTACATGGCCATCCAAGCCCACATAACATGGAAGCCCAGTGGTGGGCCAACCAGAGTCCTTTGGGGATTGAAAAGTGATTTGGAAGAGGGGGTGCAGTCCGCAGCAGGATTGCTGTGTAATTGTCAAGCAGTGGAGATATGGCAGTCCGTGTCGGAGTCCGGGTGAATGTCGCAGAGTGTTCCGGGGGTCAGTGGAAGTTGTTGTCCCAGGGCAGGATGCATAGGGCAGAGCCAGGCAGGGCAAGCCACATGGAGGTGATGGATGATTCTGCCTCCTTCCTCACACAGTAATTATCATCCACATCTTACTCCTCTGATACTTCTTCTGTGTCAGGTGTGTCCGGTGTAATGGCTGCATCACTGTGTGCCACTGACACATCAGGGTGCGAAGGTGATGTGGCTGCATCACTGTGTGCCACTGACACATCAGGGGTCGGAGATGTGTGTGTCGAGGTTCCTGCAGCAGTCATCTGGAACAGGCTCAGTGGCAGCAATGGCAAGATGAGGATCTGCAAGGCATGGAAGATCGCAGCTACATCTCGCTGGTGTTCAGCAGTGGCAGCCATACTTCCAGCCTGCATCGGCTCCATGGTCTCCATTGTCCTCCGCATCTGTGCCAACTCTGTGCTGTTATCGCTGGAGCCTGTCTGCCTAGACAGTTCTTGTATCCGAGTAATGGAACGAGCGATGTCAGCCAAGGATTGTTGGTGGGCATGGTGCGGACAGTGGGTATCCGTTAGGGACTGTAGTTGCTCCCTGATGGGACTCAGGCACCCACATATGGCATCGAGTTTGGCTGCCATGAGCTCGAAACCCAGCCGCAGCTGATCTGCCATCTTCTCCTGGCACCCTAACACACGGCGTTTGAAATCCATGTGTTGGTCTTGGGGGTCCTGGGAGGCAGCCGTGGTGGTGTGTGCTTCCTGCTGTGTGGTCTGTGCAGGTTGTGGGCTCACCGCGATGCAGCTGGGCTGCCCTGCTCCTGGAGTTGGGGTGAGGAGGCTGTCCACGAGCCGTTGGAGTGTGTCTGGGCAAATGGGCAGGGTGTCCTCTTCATCATCACTGAAGAGATGTGTGGTCTGCTATGCAGGAGGTGTTAATTGTCCCTCTGCAATGTAAGGGGAGATGCAGGTGAACAGTGTGTTCCATGAATGTTGACGCATTGTAGATGTTTACATTCAGACTGCATGACGGTGTACATTGTGACTGTTTTGGTGAAGCTGGCTATTTGATGGGAGTCAGTGGACATTTTGACTACATGACGGATGTGTGGTTGTATTCATATATTATCATCTCACAGTGTCATGCATTGCCAGATGTGATTGGCCAGTTTCTACGCACGAGAGGCACCAGTTGTGTCCTCTGTCCTGTGGTGTAGGGGTTGCACTCTGTCCCACATTGTCGTCAATGTTGATGTACTGTGATTGCTATGTGTGTGTGCTGCATTGTTGGCGATTCGCCCCTGCAGCTCTGCATTGGCGGACCCTTGTCCCTTTGAGTCGGTGTGCATTTGACTTGTGTGCTTTTCGGGTGCTGGGATGTTTGCGACTTGGGTCATTTGTGCTACTGGAGATATTTGGTACTCTTGCGCATTGTTTGTCTGCAGATGTGTTCTTGACGTCATGGGTCGTAGGTGCACGTGGATGTGTCAGATTGTGACCGGCTCCTTTACAGATGTGGTCCACACTACGCCACCTCAGTGTCGTCTCGTGCATCATGTCATGTATTGTGACTTCAGCCATGATATCTGTCATGCAGTGTCACTTGCATTGTCAGTGTGGCTCACAGAGCCGCTGCTTTTCTGGATTCAGCACATGTGCATGGGTAGGTTGTGGCATTGGTGATATGGAGGGGGGCCCATTTGTGCACATTGTGGACGGGGGCCTACTTGGTGTTTCTATGTGTGCTGCAGTGTGCCAAGGGTATCAGGGACATGTTCCACACTCATTGCGGGTCTGCAGTGTGCTGTACATGATTGTGCATGTGTGCCATTGTGCCCATCTGCCCCGTCCCCCCAGTCCCTGGTCGTTAATCACCCTGTTGCTGTTGGGTCAGGTCATTTCGGGCTGTGTCCAGACCCCCAAATCCTTGCACCGTCTCCACACTGATGACTGTGGCCACCATTTCCTCCAGCTCATCCAGCTCCTGTGGCGCAGGACTCCCACCTCCAGTCGCCTTTGCTGCCTTCATGTTGGCAGCGAGTTTCTGTTTGGTTTGGCTGTGCACTTCATGCCAGCGCCTCTTGACATCCTCCATTGACCTCCTCGACACTCCGACTGCATTCACTTTGGTGACGATGGACTGCCATATTTCCGTTTGTGTTGCCAATGACGCAGTGGTGGTGACGAACAGTTGTTGGTAGTGTTCTATCACCTCCGTGACGGTGATCTGGTCTTCCTGCGGACTGAACCCCGTCTTCCTCTTCTCCTTGCCCTGTTATGTTATAACCATTTATAGCGCGCTCGGCTACTCATGAGTGTCCCGGCCCTCCCCCGAACAGGGGGTTCCATGCTGGTCCTCCGTGGGGCTTGTGGAGTTCGGCTTGTCCTCTGCACTCGGTCCGGGTGCATCCATGGTGCTACGCAGTTTGGATTGGTTTTGGGGTTTGTTTTTTTATTGCTTTTATAGTGCATTTTCACGCATGACTCGTGGGTATTGCAGGCCTGTCACTGGTTTTCGCTGATTTTGGTATCGCGCTTTGTGGCATTGCAACTTTTTGGGCGATCGTGTTTCGCATTTTTTGTTTATCGCGTTGGTTTTTACGCGGTCATTTGGCGGGTTATCATGCTGCTATCCCATGGTGCAGAGGGGTTGGGAATTGGACATTAAGATGGTGTTAATTTCTCGCGATGGACTGCGATATGCAAAGTTGCGTTAAGCAAAATTTGCGATGATTATCACACGTTCTTGAGAATATGCCCCTATGTTATTCATTAATGCAGCACTGTGTGAATTTTGTACTGCAAATGTGCGTGTGGAAGCATTCCAATTTCTATAGTCTAAGACTAGACGGTATGAATTATCGGGTTTCATTACAGAAACAAGGGATTATTCATAGATGAGGTGCAATTATCTACCACACCCTGGTATTTAAGTTGATCTAGGATCTCCCTGACTTGTTCCTTTGCTTCATGTTTTATTGGGTATTGTCTCTGTGGTTGAGGAATGGATTTTAATGGTATTTCATGATGAGGTGACTCATCATCCCACCCAACATGGTTTGAATAAAGTGCAGGAGCTAGCGCTAACGCCCACTCCTGCGCGTATGAATTTTTAACTGATTCTGATACGAGGACGGAGAAAGCAGGTACAATTACGCCTTCCCCCATTGGGCAATCCATTACGATTCAGGCGGCCAATCATTTTCAGCCAAAAGAATGTCGTAACCATATGTCATGGTCTCCCAAAAGAGACCCTTCACTTGTCTAGGTATGTCCCCCTCCATTTGGACCATTATTTTCATATAAACGACGTGGGACACTTACCCTTGTATCAGGTGTTTCCACATGATATGCTTACTCAGCGCTACTACCATCAGATAATCCATCAGGTTTCGGCGAGCTATTGTGACTTCTGCTGTGCTGTCCAGCATCGTCACTTCCCATTCCCCATTCAGAAGCAGAGTCCTCAGTAACCTGGGCATTTCAAATTTTGATCCTGGCTACCTTCTTCTTTTTAAATTGAGGTTTAGGAGTCTTTTGTTTGTCTTTCTGTTTAATGATGTAGTCTGAAGTGCAATGTGTCTCCCTTTTCGGCTTAACTCGTTTTCCGATCAGTGCTCTGACCATCCGTCTCTCTCCGAATGTTTTTCGGATGACTCCTGAAAGAAACAAGAGGAACGTGTATCAGTATCCTGATACCTGTTAGGCTTTCTAATGTTGTCATTGTTTCTTAAATTGTATTTTCGCTCTGTGCGTTCCTGTTGAGGAGACCCACCCTGTGACTGTGTTTTGTTTTGTTTATTTTTTTGTTTGTTATCCCATTTCTTCTTGGAAGAATCGAGTGCCTGCTTAGAGTAATCCTTCAAAGAATTTCTCTTAACTATTGGCTACCAGATTAACTCTACCTAGTGAAGCATATGCGTCTTCAATAATCTTAGGTAATTCTCGCTCCTGCTGTGCAGGAGTAAACACCCTCAGGTGTTGGCGTATAGCCACTGCTGCTGACTCCCCTTTTATGTTGCTTAACATGATTGCAGATACTTGGGCAAATTTGCCCATTAGTCTCATCCCCAGATCCATGGCAGGCTCTGCCCCGTACTCATTCTGCATTTGTTACAATACATCTGGCATTACTGCTATTGAAGGGGTACCATGAGTTCTGGTATAAACAACAGCGAAGATTGTACCCTAAGTGGTACAGTCTTCTATTGGGGGAGCCACTCCTATTGACAGGCAAATTGTTAAAATTCTGTGTGTTTCCTGCGGACCAGTATGGGAAAAAACTGCTTCAAGCTGAGCCGTTTTCTGCGCTATCCAGAACGGAATTTGCTCCCGACTCGTGGGAATCCTTCCCATAATGGCGTTCAGCATTTGTGGGCTGATACCCGTAGAAGCCAATTGAGGTTGTGCAGCCCTCGCAGGTTGAACAGTCAGTGTTCTCATTATGTATTGTGTAATATTCCTGAAGAGTTTTACTAAGTCTCTATACAGTGTATGCATTCCTGCTGCTGGTAGAGTAGCAATGTCTGGATGTGGTGTATAAGAAGCTAAGACAGTCCAGGTCACTCCTTCTTTACTGAGCGGACCGAGTCTCACATGTTCTGTGGTATGGGATAGGGCACCTTTTAACCAATTAATATGCTCTTGGTAAGTTAACAGGACTTCTATGTCCATGTATTGAAAATATTCTTCAGGTGGTTCATCTTCAATGTAAGTGTGAAACCACTGTGTGGGTGCATCTGCAGGCGGGAATTAAACCCAAGAGTAGAATACCTTTGTTCTGAATACTTTGTATGCCTCAACAATGAAGGTAACATCTCGACCCATTGCCGAAAGGCCATGTTGTAGTAATTTCATAGTAACTGCCTGTCTGCAATTTTCTGTAATACTTAGAGCAGCTACCTGCTTTTCAATGTCCTCACCTTGTTTGGTCATTGTTAAAGAAAAAATAAATTATTCAAATTAATTTGATGGAGATATGTTACTCACAATGCGGGAACTTTCAGTCCTCCAAGCTTGAATAACCTACAGCCAATACATAGGGTATACCTACTCAGCTGAGCTGGATTTATTTCCTTTCTCACTTTGGGCGTCTCTGGTTAAAATGTGAGTAGGGATCTCTGAGACAGGATGACTGAACTACTCAGATTGACCGTTAAATAAGAACCCAACCAACGTTGGCGGCGCTATTTCGTGTAATTCCTTCTAATCCGTAGGATCTGCGTGTTTGTTGGACAACATAAACTAGGGGCTTGGTGCCTAGACTGATTCCAGACACCCCACAGGATATGAGGCCTGTAGGCCAGCTAGCTCACAGAGCCACCGTAAGCCCCCCTAGCCTTACTAGGGAGTGAATGGTTTCTGGCAACCACTGAACATGACAACCCTGACTCCTCAGGAATCGTGGAAACAGTACAGAACCTCTAGCTCAGTCACTTGTGCTTTGTGCTCACTTCTTCACAGAGAAGTATACAGAGAATACACAGTGGGACATTTTCAATATGTTTATTGAACCAATGTTATTCTTGTATGAAATACGTGTGCTGCAATGATTAATAGATAGAAGCAAATAAAAGTGATTACAAGCACCAAAAATGTGAATAGTAGATATAGTCTACCATGGTTCTAAGACAATGTATATATTCAGGCATATAAAACAAGGCAGTAATTGAGCATACTACTACTATGCGAACCCTACTCTTACTGTACCTAGAGTGTGTGTAGGTGTAGAGCCAAGAATCTCCCAATGGACGATTCAACCCCATTACCTGATGGGAGATAATGAAGGACCCCGTCTTGGTCACGCATTAGACACCCCTCGCGAGATGTCAGACCGGTGAGTGTTGAAGTCTCAGCATGCAAGGACCCTTGTTGTCAACTGAACTGCCTCCTCTCCTAATCTATCAGGATGCTCATCTTTTATAATAGAAAGCGATGTGCGTATAGATTTGTAATGTTATGGATATGTAGATAGCCTTGTCGCTCCATTGATGAAGATAGAGACGACATTTGTACATAGTGCGTGAAAAGACCTTGTACATGATGTTCAGGGCATTGTGATAATGTTGTGCAAAGCTAGATATGTAAACAACTTTAGTTTCGGGAAAACTAATCCAACATTGTTGCACTTGCAAATATGTGCCAAAGGTCACTGCTGAAAAATAGGGGAATGTAAGAAATAAGCTGCTTCGCTACATGGGTCTAACTCAGGAATATACCAGCATTAGAGTCTAAACAAAAAGGTTCTAAATCTGATACCATGATTTCCTTGGGGGATCAGGGTTGTCATATTCTGAGGTGGCACACACATTTGTTACCTTGTAAGGTTAGGGGTTTGGATGGTGCACTGTGAGCTAGGAGGACCATAGGCCAACATATCCTGAGTGTGTGAACAGAATCAGTCTAGCACAATCCTGATGTTTCTGTTGTCCCACAAAGACACAGTTTTATCAACGGAGGTACAAACCATATAACATGGCTCTGCCAACGCTAGAGTTTGGGCTCTTATTTAATGGATTGTTTGAGTAGTTTTCTTTTGTATACCCGGAGAACCCTACTCACCAAACAAACGGAGACATCCAAGGTGTTAGGGAAAATCTCCCCCAGCTAAGTAAGGATTTCCTATTTATTGGCTGTTAGGTTGTTCAAGCTTGAACTTTTCAAAAGGATTGTTCCATAGTGGTACCCTCTCTGATTTCCACATACTCTGATGTCCGAGCCAGCAGCAGTAAGTAAAGCTGACAACTGAAGGCATGCAGTTACTCAGAGGCTGCAACAGAATGGTCTCTCACTCACAGGTTGGGAAGTTACTTTCGTGGTTGAGGCTCATGGAGCATTTAGGATACAGGTGTTATATTCATGGATTAAATTCCCAGCAGCTATTGATTGCTCTAGATTGTTTCACAAATAGACTTCAAATGACATTCCACGTAACTACGCCGCTTACAAAGATTTAGAAATACCACTAACATACCAAGAACAGCAAAACTGGTTTAATGGCACCCTACCACACAAAATAGGAGAAGCCAGACTTGGTCCCTTTAGCAATCAGGGAGCAACATGGCCAGTCTTATCCGGCTACACACCACATCCTAATATTGCTAATTTAACAGCTGCACAAGTATGAACACTGTATAATAGTTTGGTCATAATATATAGAAGTTTGCCTAACGGCTAGGGCGGTCGACCTCGAATCTGAGGAACTGGGTTCGAGTCTCGGCAATGACGCTGAACATCCTGTGATTCTGGGCAAATCACTTAATCTCCCCGTGCCTAACAAAAATGAATGTGTCTTCATATAACGCAACTGGTGCTATGTAAAGCGCTCTGATACCCGATACCTTCGGGTCAAGTTCGCGCCATATAAAACTCCGTAAAATAAAAAAAATAAAAAATTACCTTAAATCCTGCAGGGGCTGTTCAAGCTGGACAAGCACAATTGGTTACACAGAGTATCAGCCCACAAACTATAAATGCAGTCATGGGGAAAGTTCCCATTAGGTGGAAGGAAATTCCGTTCTGGATTGCACAGGAAACAAGCCAGCTTGAAGCAGTTTTTTCCCATATGGGAACCCAGGAAAAACACAGGATTCTTACCATGTGCTTGCAGATAGGGATGGCCCACATCTGCAATTCAACAACCGACTAGGCCGCACCACAGCCCCGCTTGTGCACACCAAGACCACACTATGAGCAGCCAAGGCCCAGGTGGCAATGGGGCTGTGGCCCCCAAAATTGCCATTGAGGTTCCACATGCCACTCACTCGGACCTTCAGGCCTGGCCTGGGCCACAGTATTAGAGGATCAAGCACCCCCTCCCAGCATTCATCAAACTGAGTGGCTCACCATGGCAGTGCTATGCTGGCAGGCATGTCTGGTTGGCCAGACTTGATAACTACATCAAAGCCACAAAAGAAACAGATGGGTAGACCAAGGGCTCCCTTCTCCTTCATTATGTAGGAGAAGAGATTTTCTATTTCACAACTACAATGGTGCCATCACATCCCTCAACAGTCACTTTAACCCACAAATGAATCCTGGTTTCAACTGATTTAAACTTCTCCAAGCCCACCATTAGGAAGGAGAATCCATCAAAACTGTCTATGCCGGGGCGTGGCTTGGCAAGCAAGCATGGCGGACGCAGCTTAGTTGAGCTCCGTCCATCCACGCCATAATCCGCCCATTATCCGCACATACTCCTGCCCAGAGACGTCTTACCTTGCTGTACCGCTCACATCTACATCCCTGGGGTGCGGAGACCCACTCGCTGGGACCGTAGACCGAACCGAAGCGGCGACTGCACCAGATCCCCGACTCGACGAGCTGTCTGCCGCTCCCACCGTCGCGGCCTGCCCGGGACCAGCGGGGCGTGATTGAGGTGGCGGTCCCTGCTCGGGATCCGGAGGGGTGATACCGGGGAGGCAGCGCCTTGTGCCTCCCCATGGGCAGCATCGCCGAAGAGATCTGTGCCGGCGTAGAAAAATCACTGCCCTTCCCCCCCCGCCCTGCGGCCGCCATCTTCCCTACGCGGCGTTGAGGGGCGACGGCGGCGATCCTGAAGTGCCGCCTGAGTCCCCGCCGGACGGTGTCTGCCGAGGGGGTTGTGGTTTGGTCGGCGCCCCTGGAGCCCATGAGGAGTGGCCTGTTATCGATACCGACGCAGCCGAGTGAGGTGGCGGCTGGAGGCCCGGGGCCGGATCGCGGCCTCGGACGGTGAGCGCTCCCACCATTACTCCTACCCCTCCCTCCGCCAGCGTGTGATCTGCCCTGCCGGGGAGCCACCTCCATACGAACCAGAGCTAGGCCTAGATCGCCTTGCTGCACAGGCTGTGAAAACAGGGCTCCCAACCGGCGCGCTAAGGGACCCAGTGACATATGGACTACAAGCGGGGCCGATCTGCGCAGACCCCTGCTGCCTATCCAGTGCTATTTCGGAGGATTGGGTGTTGCCCCCAGTGAGTGGAGATCCATGCCCCGGGGCCACTGAGTATTTGCGCTATTCCTGCTGGCAGCCCCCTTGGCGGGCCTCCCCGGGGCTGAATTGTCCGGCCCGGTGCGTTGGGCAGTGGAGGCGGCCCGATTTATTGCCCGACCCTGACTGAACGGATCTCCTGTCCACACCTAACACAGTATTGAGTACCGAGCCTTTACATCCTTTTCCCCACCCGGCGGAGCGACTGCCTAACCTCAGCGGAGTAGGTCCATCGTCCCGACCGCCTACCCCCTCCTTGGTGTGGCTGCACTGCCCTAGGCCATTCCTCCAGATGGGCAAGGGAGGACCGAGTGGGGCCGGCCCCAAACAAGGCACCATCGACCAGTTCACTGCGGCCACTGGGGGCTCCACGGGTGGGGATGGTGGCTGCTCTGCTCCGGACAACGTGACCCTCCTGGCGGCCATCAACAGCGCTTGAGACATGCTGGACGCAAAAATTGGCGCGGTGGGGTCCGAGGTCTCCTTCTTGCACCAAGACCTTCGCAAGGCGGTGGACCGCATCACTGAAGCTGAAACGAGGGTCTCATCGGTGGAAGACTCTGTGACCTCCCTCCAGAAGAAAGTGAATAAGCTCACAGTCGTGACACAGGAACTGGCCTCAAGAGTGGAGGATGCTGAAGGCCGCGCCCGACGGAACAACCTGCGCTTTGTGGGCCTGCCAGAGGGCTGGGAGGGGGATTCCATGACTAACTTCATCACTAAGTGGCTCACAACCATCCAGGGCCGGCTTTAGCACTGGTGGCGCCCAGTGCGAAAATGTTTTTTGGCGCCCCCCAATGACCACCTCCACCACGGATTCCCTCCCCACCACCCTTTAACAGTCTCCATAAGCACTCTCTCTCAGATGCATTTAATTAATTTTATAGCGTCACTCATAACACACACATTACACAGAGACTATCAATCATAGGTGTGTAAATCAATGTATAGGAAATGTTACATAAGACTGATGACAACAAGGTGTGGATTCACATATTATCCATACAGGTAGTATGGTATGAAGAAGCACAAACTTAGAATTTAAAATGTAACACAATGAATTGGGGCTCTCTAATAACAAGAACTGATTTGTACCCAAATGAACCCTTTTTGTAACATTAGAATAATGAAAGTCTGGGGAAAAAATCCAAACGCTCTAATCTATACCTTGAAGTCTGCACGGAGTTCTTTGACAGTTAATAGCTCACTGTAAACTGCATCTAACAAAAGGAAGTCTCTGACAAAAGCAGTAACCCACTGACCTGTTTACATTACATTCACTTTGTGATCTGCATGGTACATGTTCTTTGCAGCAGGCATATTAAACCTCCGCGCTACCTTACCATTAATCAAAACTTCCACCAGACAAAACTTCTACTAGACAAAACTCTGATCTCGCCTGGAAGAACATTAATCACCGGAGTTTTCTTGACATATTAATTGTTGCCTGAAAATTGGTGGATGCCGGGAACCCGGGCGCAGGTGCTTTCAAGCACAATATAAACTAGCAAACAGGTGCCCCCATGCGAAGTCAGCACCCGGTGCGGTGGCACCGGTCGCACCGCCCTAGAGCCGGCCCTGCAACCATCCTACCTAGTGATCTCCTATACTCGGCCTTTGTAGTAGAGCGGGCACACAGGGCCCTGGCGCAGAAACCCCCCCCGGGCGCGGCCCCAAAACCTGTCATCGCAAAGATCATGAACTATGCTGACTGTGATGCTATCCTGAAATTCGCCAGGACGCATAAAGACAGTTTTGTACATGAATCCCGCCCCATCGTGATATTTACGGACTATACACGCCTAGTCCAACAACAACGCCAATCCTTCATGGCTGCAAAACGCAGACTCAAAGAATTGAATATACAATATATGTTACTATATCCAGCCAGGATGCGCGTTATCTACAATTCCAAATCCCTATTCTTCGACTCCCCTGAAGCGGTCTTCACGTGGACAGATGAGCGCCCGCGGCTCCGGGCAAACTCTCCATCGGCCACGGACTCGGACTCATCTCGAGGCACACGGAGTCGGCGGCCGCGACGCAACCAATCTCAGAAGCGGCGAGGGCCAGGATCGGACAGGATGTCAGCAAGTCCTGAGAGACCGTCCTGAAATTTCCGGTCTATTCCGCTACCCACACGGCATTTGTAAGGCACTGTGACTATAACTGTTTTGAATTTACATTAGTTTTCGCTCTCTCTGGGCGAGCGTGGGAGCCCGACCATGGGCTGTTAAGCCAAGAACCTATTACACTCCCCGTTTTAATAGGACTGTAGGGTGGGGTGGGAACCTTTGGTGCGAGATCTGGGGGTCCCCCCGTTGGGGACTGCTGCTCTACACACCGCGACAGATGCTCCTTGTTTCTGGCAGTGTTGGGTGGGGGTGGGGTGTTCTCCTAAGGGATTGTGGTTTTATAATGTTAATGTATTTTGGTTCCATGCAGACAGGGGTTTCCTTTCTTATCTTCTTCCACGCCCCTCCGTTGTTGTTGTCTATATAGCGCCACAGGACAATGGCATCTGACGATGTGCCCCCCCTTGGGGATCTGACTATAGTTTCATGGAACGTCCGAGGCCTCCAGAATAAGATCAAACGCGGTGCGGTCCTCCGTCAGGCCAAAAGGTATGGAGTGGATGTCCTCCTGTTGCAAGAAACCCACCTATTGGGCACTAAAGCCCCTCGCCTGGCCAGGTTTGGTTTTCACCACATCTATCATGCAGGGTTCACCAGGGGTTCCTGAGTGGTGGCCATTTTAATACATCGCAGGGTTCAATTTCAATACATATCACACAAGACAGATCCCGGGGGTAGGTTCCTCTTCATCACCTGCACACTTCACGGTGAACGGGTCACTCTCGGCAGTATTTATGCCCCCCCCCATTGGGAACGAGTTTCGTGGACAGGCTGGTGAGTGTCTGGGGTGATCTCCAAGAGGGCCTAACACTGCTGGGGGGTGACTGGAACGACACGATGGGACCACTGGATAGACAGCGCAACTCGACCCCTCAACTAGCCTTAACCCCCACTAAACTGAACTCTCTAGCCTCCACCTTAGGTTGGGCGGTTGTTTGGCGGGAATATAATCCCTCTGTACAAGGTTACACATACTTTTCCGCGGTCCATGGGTCGCAATCCAGACTCGACTATTTTTTCGTTCCCCGCATATACATCCACCGCTTCTCACACATAACACACCACCCCTGTGGACTCTCTGATCACTCTCCGGTCGCCCTACGATTTCACACGAACTCCCGCAGACCTCCCTTTCACTGGCGCATGTCCCCCTGGCACCTCCGATGCCCAGAATATCAAGATATGCTTCACACAACTATCACAGAGTATCTGGACTCTAACAGTCCATCCGCCCCGTCCCGATGCATATTATGGGAGGCCCTGAAGCCAACCGTCCGAGGTGCCGAGATAAGCTATTGCACCAAGGAAAAACGTTTACGGAAGGAGCAATTGGCAGCCTTAGAATCACGTCAGGTGGCCCTAGCAGCGCAGCTTAACAGCGATCCTTGTCCTGTTGTCCAGCGTAATCTGCTGCTGGCACAGCAGGAACTGCAGCAATATCTAATGAATGAGGCTAAAGACATTTGGGAGGCGTCACAACACCGGGTATACCAATGGGGAGATAAATCGAGTAGAATGCTCCATCGCCTGAGTCAGGCTGATCACTCCCCGGCGACAGTCCCCACTATCCGCGGCACCGACGGTTCCCTATATACATCGCCGGAGGGGGTGGCTGGGGAATTCGCGCTGCACTTTACGACTTTATATGCTCGGCAGGAGCAAATTTCGCCCGCGCTAATCGCGGAATTCATACGCGACATCCCACCAAGAAAACTTCCAGATTCCATGCGGGACCAGCTGGAGGCCTCCATTACGTTAGATGAACTGACTGGGGCCCTCAATGTGCTCCACCCGGGACGAGCCCCCGGACCCAATGGATTCCCTATGGAATTCCTTCAGCCCCATGTCCATCTGCTGGGCTCTCACCTCCTAGATGCAATCCAAGAGGCCGTGGATGCCTCCATATTGCCTCCGGACTGGCGTCATGCTGACATAGTCCTCTTCCTCAAGCCTGGGCACCCTCCCGAAGACCCCTCCTCCTATCGTCCCATTTCCCTTATCAACTTTGAACCTAAGTTGTTAGGAAAGGTCCTAGCGGATCGCCTCCGATCCTGCGTCTCAGATCTGATTCACCCCGACCAGTCGGGGTTTATGCCCCAGAGAGCGACCCGCCATAATATCCGCAGGGTTCATAACGCCATAGCGGCCGCTCCAACGCTAGGCCGACAGGCCGCGCTGCTTCTGGCCGACAAAGATAAGGCCTTCGACTCCCTTAGCTGGGTATACCTCTTTCAATTGCTAGAGGCCATCAACTTCGGTCCGCGATTCCTCGCCTATACCCGCTTATTATACACTGACTTAACAGCATCGGTGCAGATAGCCTGACACCGCTCCTCCCCTTTCCTATTCAGAGGGGCACTAGACAAGGCTGCCCCCTGTCTCCCTTATTGTTTGCCCATGGCAGCGTGGGTCAGGAACGACCCGGTCCTACAAGGCTTCGAATGGTCGCAGTTGCACTCGGATCGCATCGCGCTATGCGCGGACGATGTCCTTTTCTTCATTATGGACCCCTGGTACTCAGGGCCTCGCATCCTACAGATCTTGAGGGCCTTCGGCGGCACTACGGGCTTACACGCGAACCCAGCCAAATCCGTACTTTATCCAGTTTTGCGGCCACCAAGGCCGAGATGCATGGGCTTCGCAACTCTCCCGCGCTACTGAAGGTTTTAAATATCTCGGTATCTTCGTGTCCTCATGTCCCAAAATCTCCTGGGCGCATAATATCACTCCGCTGCTGGCCAGTCTCAGCAGCGAGACCGCGATATGGTCTTCCCTTCCCCTATCTCTATATGGACGCTCTACCATATTCAAGATGGTCTCGTTACCTCGGATCCTGTATCGTCTCCAAAACTTCCCATATCATATCCCGCGCTCATGGTTTGCGCAGGTTAACGCCATACAAAATAAGTTCCTCTGGAATGGCAGGGCGATTAGGGTTGCTCTATGCACTTGTGTGCAATTAACATATTGTGGAGGAATTGCAGCAGCCGACCTATACTCATATTATGTAGCATCGCACCTGCTTGTGGTCAACGAATGGTGGTACAACTCCCCTGCCGACCCAGCGTATGCGATTGAACACGTGGCAATGGCACGGGGCCCCCTTCTACACCTCCTGTATAGCTCAGTACGGCTAGACTTTATGCCGCCCGCGGGTAAAGTTGTAATACTGCTCTGGCGGGCGCAGGTCCGACAAATGCGATGGCATGGCAGACTTACCCGGGAGACCCCATTATGGCAGGGAACATACCTCCGTCCTGTGGCCACCTTAGATGGGTTCCGGGGCTGGGACACAGTGGGGATATCGAACCTTGGGGATGTGATGCGGGGTACCTCCCTTAAATCCTATCAGCAACTGCAAACGGAATATAATCTCCACAGAACGCAATTCTACAAATACCTCCGTCTCCGTCATGCACTCACCCCATTGATATGCTCCCTTGAGACCTTTCCGGAGTTTCACCCACTGGAGGGGCGCCTGTAAATGGGAGACCTAGGCCTTCACAAAATTCGCCAGATTTACCAGACCTTAACGACCCACACACAAACAACCCTTGACAGGACGCGACAGGCGTGGCAGGCCGACATCCCTGACTTAACAGACGATGACTGGGCCGAAGCCACAGCCAGTCTGCGCGGGGCGGTGATCTCTACTAGATACCGTCTGATACAATTTAAATACTTACACAGGGCTTACTATACGCGGACTAGACTGTGGCGAATGGGAATGGTCCCCTCCCCTGTGTGTCTACGGTGTGAACGAGACAAAGGAACCTTTTTGCATACAGTGTGGAGCTGCACAGCGTTGCAGCCCTTCTGACGCAATCAGGTCCTGCCTCCAGGAGGTGCTCGCATGGGAACTCCCACTGGACCCGAGACTCTTCCTCTTACATAGTACAGATGATATAGGGGGTAACGTTTGTAAGCAACACTTATTGTTTTTAGCCCTCACAATCGCCAAACCCGACATTGCACAATTGTGGAAAGGGACTTCTCCCCCAACATTGGGCAAATGGAAGACCGAACAAGATAGATGCATGGGGGCTGAAGTGGCAGTGCGCCTTGCTCGGGGTTGCCCTGCTAAACATAGAAAAATATGGGCCCGCTGGGCGTCCTATCGAGGAATCGAGCTCCCTCCTCTACCACCCACTGACCCCTGACTGAAGCCCTGTATTTTATTGCTTATTGTTCGCATATGTACATTGCTTTGAACATCCCGTATACGATGACGATGGAGTCTTGCGACCCTTTAAGTGATGTGACTGTCATGAGACCTAGAACTGTCTGCATTAAGTTTGACTTTTACCCCCTGCATGTTGGGCAGGTATTTGATTTTGGTCAAAATGTTGGACTCACTGTGATACTATGCTATTTTCTCCTACAGGTCATTGTAGCGCCTTCGCCCACACCTCCAACAGAAAAACCAAATAAAATTTGTTGTGAAAAAAAAAAAAGCATCTATGCCAGACTTGATTTGATTTGATTTAAAATCTTTGTTAGGTTTTGAAATAAAACCATAAAAGTACAAATAACTTGGTGGCCCACCACCCTCGGCAACCCTCCCACACCCATGACCACACCCGCAACCTCGGCATCATACTCGACTCCTCCCTCACCATGAACCGACAGATCAACGCCGTCTCTTCCACGTGCTTAAATACCCTCTGCATCCTCCCCAAGACCTTCAAATGGATCCCCCCCCGGATCCAGAGAGGCCATCACCCACGCACTCATAACCAGCAGACTGGACTACTGGAACGCCCTCTACGCCGGGATCAACAAATCTCTACACCGCAAACTCCAGACCATCCAGAACACTGCAGCCAGACTCGTCCTTGGCATCCCATGACAAGACCACATCCCCCAACACATGCGGGACATCCATTGGCTCCCTGTCAAAAAGAGATTGACCTTCAAGCTGCTCACTCACACCTACAAATCCCTCCACAACACAAGACCCCAATACCTCAATGAAAGAATCTCTTTCTACACACCCAAGAGAAACCTCCGTTCCACTGACCTTGCCCTGGCCAAAATCCCACGCATCCGCAGAGCCAGAACGGAAGGAAGAGCCTTCTCCTACCTCACGGCCAAGACCTGGAACGGACTCCCCCTCAGCATCAGACGATCCCCCACTCTGCAAGCATTCAGGAAGAACCTCAAGACCTAACTCTTTGGATGAGACGGAGCTGCATGAACCCCCCCCGCACCTTGAGACCCTCATGGGTGAGTAGCGTGCTTCACAAATCCCTGATTGATTAATTGAACTCTCAAAATGCATACAAAGAAATACCTTATCATGTTGGTATTGCGTCTGACGTGGTATGCTAAAATTAAGTTGTTAGAAATGGGATTTCTGGTTGGCTAGGGCATGCGCCTAAGTCAGGCAGAAACCACCACTCTAGTCAGGGCAAGGGAGTTACACACTGAAGATAACCCTTGCTCACCCCCTTGGTAGCTTGGCAGAGCAGTCAGGCTTATCCCAGAGGCAAAGTGTAAAGCGTTTGCGCAACACACTCACACAGCAGCGACACACTAGGCACACCACAAAAGTAACTCCACACAAGGTTATATAAAAATAGCCTTTGTATTATCCATAAAACACATTAGAACACTATCACATATATACACTGTGCCACCAGGCACTTGTCATGACTTTACAGGTATTATATAAACCAACAGGCCAATCGGGCCATTTTCATAAACATCCCATTTACATCACAGTTAGTGAGGACAACCAGTAACTACTGGTAAGATCACCTTTCAGCATAATGCATTATGCATAAACATTAGCAGCAGTGCACGATAGTAAACACTGGCCACAGTGCAGCACATAAATCATAAGCAGGGCCATGGGTTACACTCTATCCACAGTGCACTATAGTGATTACTAGTCAGTTACCCACCGTACAATGACACCTCCACTGTACTGCTCGTTACCCTGATCCCCTCCTGGTAGGATCCTGGGCTTCATGCCCACCTGCGTGTAGTGTTAGAGGCACTCTTGTGGTCTGACACCACGTGATGACCTTTGACTACCATTATTGTAATTGACTTTGATGTGTTATTTTATCCTAGCCTGAATCTACGACGTCCTGCATATGCCTTGTTTCTCTTAAAGGTTTCTTTCTTGTAATCTTGCAGTCTTACAGTGGGAGCTGTCACATTCGAACAGCCTTGCCAAGAACAGAATGTGTGGGATGTGCATTTGAAAGCATGAGAGAGAGAGAGAGAGAGAGAGGTGTGGAATGTACTTTTTGTTCTCGAAGTGCAGTTTTATGAGCAGTGGTGCACAAATGTGCACTGTGTTGTACATTGAGAGATGAAGTATGTGATGCTATAGGCAGTGGTGCACAAATGTGCATTATGTTGTACATTGGGATGAATTATGAAGTTCTTACTATTGGCTTTGACATGGCCTCATGTCATCCTGAATTCTGACTCTGCCTTGCTTCAGCTTCTCTGCGCGCATAGACAGGATTGTAAGTTGTTTGGGTTGATCACGTTCAAGAATTGTTTTTGTGAGAGATTGTTTAATGTACCCTGGAAGGATTTCGTAAGCTTCGTTAAGATAGAGGCTGGAACATGCGAGAATGTAGAGGGAACGTGGGAACTCCTTCCTGCCGTGGAATGCTTGCCTGGAAGCTGGCCAGTTCCAGTAAGTTTCCTTGGCGCAGAGGGGGTGGCTCTCGAACCTTCTAGTATGTGTTTTGAGACTATAAAGCTGAGGGTTGTTGACAGCCAAGGTTGGAAGCTCACTTACAGAGTAGACGTACTGCTGTAAGACAAACGGAACCTGAGTCCCGGTCGAGAGTCCAAGCCCAGCTGTGAACGGGCCCCCCAGCTTGAGTTGGCAAGGATGTTGAGTGAACAATCGGGTGAGGTGATTTGTGTCTGACTAGTGCCATTGTGATGCGTGGTTCCAGTGGCTGTGGTCATTTGAGGTGTTTGAGTTTTGATCATTGCCATTGTGATGTGGCTTTGATCATTTGAGGTGTTTTCTTTGTGATGTGTAAATGAGTCAGAGTGCACATCTAAAGTAATCATTTGATGTATTCAGTGTATATATCTTAACTCTTGCAGGACGTCCAGTATATTTGCTTGAGTTCTTATCTCTTATTATTTGCTGCTTGTTTATTCATTAGTATTATTCATGCATTTAACTGCTGCATTTACCAAGTGTGTTATTATTGCTTGCATATAAATATATATATATATCTATATACATTTGCATTTGGCATCTGGGAAAGCCTTTCTGTTAGAGAGCATTGCATAAATTTACCCAAGCCTTATTCTAAAGAGAGTCTTTGCATTTTGTAAAATAAAACCCTTTTCTAGGTGTTGTTGTGTTTTACGTTTTGCTTCGGCGTGTTTGAGCCACCGTTTGGAAGTGGAATTTGTAGAATTCTGTATTATCTGAAAGGCGGAGCAAGACACTGCGGCAGTAGATTTCTCCACAACGGGAGACAAAAGGAGGCCAGCAGCGGCCCGCGTCCGGGCTGACCTGCAGGGCATGCTTTCCCGTAGGAGGTGGGGGTGTCGACACTCACCCGCCTCTGGTCACAGCGGTATCCCTTGCTGACACCGGTCCACACTCCGCGCTCTGGATGGGCCCCCTGCTGGGCCGGAAGGCACGGAGCAAACAGTGCCCTTTGTGCCAGGGCCTTCCACCATGGCACGTTGGCCCGCGGCTGCCTGCATCCACATGGTGCAGCTGCTCTGTTTTGTGCAAAGGAACAGCTGCAGTGGAACACGGAGCGAGGTCTCCGTTGGACCCGCTCTCGTTGCGGCCAGTGGTTACCCACCTCTCCCTCTCCCAGGTGGGAGGCGGGGAGTTGTGCAGTGGAGCCCATGAGGCTCAGACGCTTCTTCCCTGTGACAGGAGCACACGAGGCTCCTTCTCGTTGTCGGGCTCCCCACACAGTCAGGCACAGGCAGCACGCAGGGCTCTCCTATTCTGCACAGGAGCCCCACCTATGACCAGGCGTCCTCCGCCTGACTTCCACCTGTCGTCTTTGCCTGGCTTCTGGCAACTCCTCTCACTGCTCCCTTGTTCCTACGGCAACTCGCTGGGGGGCCGCGTTGGCCCTCGGAGACAGAGGAAACTTCTGTTGAAGAGAACGGAATGCAGGGCACAGTGCTCTTGAGCGCAAACCACGTAGTGCTCCAGACGCTTTAGGGCAGTGTGAGCCCACACCTAGGGCTCAGGTCACAGAGGAGAGGGTGTTGTTGCCCATGTTGCAGGGCAAAAAGTGCTCCTCTCTAAGTCAGCCCTGCCTAAGCCCACTCTTTGGGCAGCATAATTAAAAGAGCGCTCACTAGCGCTACAATTTCCCCCAGCACAGGGGCAGAGGAAAGGAGCACAGGCAGGCCAGCACGCAGGGCCCCTTAGCAGAAGGCAGTCCTTTCAGCTACCCAGCAGGCAATAGGTAGTTCCAAACGGCGGTTCCTCCTGGCACACAGCAGTCCTTGCTGTCCTCTTCTGTTTTAGTCCCAAGCACTCTCAAGACATGGGGTCACAGCCCTAATATTTATAGTTTATAGAGTCTTTGTGCTCTACTGGCACAGGGCTCTGAGCCCAGTCCAAACCAGTTCTGGGGGGGCACTTAAAAATATCTTTACAGTGCACAACACTCCCCATTGTAAGTGTAAGCCCTGGCCCCAGACACAATACAGGGGGGCAGAGCCATCATTGTGGAAGCCAGGCACAGCACTATTCAGGTGCAGATGCTAGTCCTCCCACCACTTCAAATGCAGACCAGGCCTATTCAGCCTAGCGCTGACTCATCCAGACTCTCTGGAGCCACTGCACCTCCCTAGCCCCTTTCACTTCAATGGCAGACAGACAATACACAACAGGCAGGCACAAAGACACATAGCACACAGAAATGCGTACTTCTAAAAATGGCATTTCTGATATAGTGATAATAAATCCGCAAATGCCAATACGGAGCATTTATCACCACTATTCCAAACCTACCAAACTTGATCACGCTACCCCTCTCATGTCAGGAATTACCACTGAAGCACATATCAGGGAATCACCAATGCATTCCAGGGAGAGGGCAGCCTTACAGCAGTGAGAAACCAAATAGGCTGTTTGTCACTACCAGGACATGCCACACAGTTAAGGCACATGTCCTACCTTTTACCTACACCGCACCCTGCCCATAGGGCTAGCTAGGGCCTACCTTAGGGGTGACTGATATGTAGGAAAAGAGGAGTCACAGACGTGGCAACCACTTTATGTGTCACGTCACAGCGGCAGTAAACGGCGCGGACAGGCCCTGCAGCGGCAGAGGCCTGAGACAGGTTTGAAAGGCTACTTTGGTGGGTGGCTCAAGCAGAGCGGCAAGCCCACCAGTAGCATTTAATTTACTGACCCTGGGTATATGAGATACCACTGTACAAGGGACTGACAGGTAAATTAAATATGCCAAACAGGTGTAGACCAATCCTACCAAGTTTACCATAGAGAGCATATGCACTTTAGCACTGAACGGCGGTGATAAAGGGCCCACAGTCCTAAAACCACCAACAACAGATCAGAAAAAATGCAGGAGGATGGCAAATAGTTCCGGGATGACCCTGCAAAAAGGGCCAAGTCCAACACAAGTGCAGGATTTGTCACAATGCATTACAATGCATTCAAACTCAGGCTCGAATGTCACACGATTGGTAACATATTTCAAGACTCATCAGCTGCAACAAAGAACAGCAGTGTGAACTTATTTTGGCAAGATATAAGACTAGCCAACTCATAAAGTGCTAATGCGATGCAGTAACTTTAGACTAGACCAATAGGGGTACAAGGTGTCTGTGCAGCTTAGTGTATTAAAATAAGCCTGGTTAGAACATATCTTCAGCGAATGAGGTTGCCGAGCTATGATGACACCTGTTTAACCACTATCCTCTATAATACAAAACTCTCTAACTAGGGTTCGCTATGTTAGTATAAAATAGAGTGGTTATCCTGCTAAAATACGACTTCCCAAAACAGTAATTCCGGCACTGCGATCCATTAGTTCCACTTAGCCATGCTAGCACCTACATACAAATTGAATATTATGGCTAGCCCACCAGGCCGTTACCCCACAGTGGGATGCTAATTTCAAAGTATAAGTTGATGAAAGGTTTAGGCCATCAGCGGGTCACAAAAAATGCCAAAAGACACTTGAATGCATATGATTAAGATGTTTCCTAATGGAAATGGATTTCCATATAAAGGAGACAACACTAAAACACATGTTTGGATCCATCAAAGAACATAGATATAAATAAGCATCATTGTAATTCCTAATATTAATAGCTAAACACAATGGTTTTAAATAGAATTTCCTGATTCCAAAATAGAAGCTACAAAATAGGATAAAATTCATTATTGTTTGGGTAGATCTTCCATCACATGGGCATTTGACAGATGCTTCAGGCCTTTGTTTAAATTTTTGGAAAGGCTACCAAGGCATGAGCTGTACCCAGTCGCAGACGTGTCAAGAAAAAATAATGTTGGGCATTAGATGTAAGTGTAAGATACATCTGGAGGCCCTCCTTTTGTGTCACAGAGAGGTATCTAACAACTGAGGGTTTAGTCCTTTCTTTGGCATGTCTAGCATCAGCCTACTTTTTAAGTAATAAAAGTTTTAATTCCCTTTTACTATAGTGCGATATGCTATCAGGTTCATTCAGTAATGGAGGAGCATTAAACTGGGCAATCTGTCTGGAGCTATACAAGAGCCCCAGGATTCTCAACACATTGTCTAGACTTAAACAATCCCTTATGATTGCTTTTGTGAAATTGGTCTCTTCTTTGATCCAAATAGAATGCCACAACTGGACAGGCTTTATTGCTAGTAGATCCTCCAAATACTGCATACCCAATTCCCTGTGTACTATATAGGCTGATGTACATTGTGGTGTGGCAAGAAGTCACCAAAAAACAATTCTCTTGAGTCGCGGAAAAAAATTCTTTTGCATTTGTAAAGTATTGGATTCTGTGTAAACCCATAACCCAATCTCATAAGAAGCTGCAGATGTCCATTTTGCTCTATATATTGACATCATCTCCTGAATTGGTTTGCAACCTAACTTAGTGGCAAACCTACAAATGCCATCACAGGCACGTATCATCTAAAGCCTGTTATTTTCTATAAGCTTGGTCCAGGAACCATTAGAGCTAAAGAGAATACCCAAGTAGGAAAATGAAGTGACCATTTCAATTGGAGTGCATTTGATATAATGAACATGTGATTGACAAGCTCCTTTTCAAGAGATCATCATGTGGGTTTTCTTCAGGTTTATTTTAAGATCCCTGTCCTCCATGAAGACAGTGAAGTGGCTCATCAGTCTTAGCAGGCCATTTGCGGTTCGTGACAAGATGTCAGTGTCATCAAGATAGAGGAGAACCAGAACTGCCATTACTTCTACTCACGGAGAGTCTGCGGCCAATTTCTGGAGTAAGCTATCCACACCGTTTATAAATATAGAAAGCAAGAAGGGTGCCAACATGCACCCTTGCCTGACTCCTCTCTGAATGTTAAACAGTGGAGAGTACTCCCCAGTGGGCCAATAGCACACACTGGCTGACAGATTTCTGTATTACTGCAATAACAATGACACTATTTGCCACAGGATTGAATGATTTACCAAATCAAAAGCACTAGACAGGTCAACAATACTTATGTGTAAATGGCCAATCTTAGCCTTTGTGTATTTCCCTATAAGGAGATCTAAATTAACACACTGGCCAGCCCTTGCCAAACCCCTCCTGAACCCATATTGTGACTCTGTGAGGACTCTATTATCCTTAGCCCATTGTTCTAAGCTTTCTAGGAACACTCTACCCAAGGACTTAGCGAAAGAAACTAGGAGGAAAATGGGGTGGTAGCATTTAGGATCACTCTTTTAGCCCTTTTTAAAAATCGGAATTACCAAATGATTCAACCCAAAATCAAGAACCTTGCAAGCATGTGTACAGAGTATGACCCTCAGAACGAAGTTAGAATGCAACTCCTACAAGGCTGCAGATGCAGTGGCATTGTGGCGGCTCATCCACAGGCAACCTGGCATAAAACTCGAAAAAAATCATTCGCTCCTACAAACTGTCCAATGAGCGGGCAGAACAAATGAAATTCTTCAAATTGACCACAAAGGCTGAGTCACCAGACCTCAAACCAATCAAAACCAAAACTATTGCCAGAATAGCTGGAGACCACACAACATGACCCACATGCACACCAGCCCCAAGTAATTCACCCAGGCAGATAACGTATTGCTACTGTGGCCTTGACCAACACCTGCTCAAGCATGTCCTGCCAAGGGCCATGTCTCTCCAGCTGCCAGTGACCCAAAAACTTTGCCAGGGTCTGCAAAGCAGGGGGGTGATGGCCGCCCACTTCACGAGTGAAAGCCCGGCCTGATGACAAAGGGTGCATGTCAATGCAGCTGAGCAAGAGTCCGCCATTGGAGAGTGGAACACCCCACCTGAACTCAATGGGCTAGACACCAATGACAATGACATATTCCTAATTTCCTGTATGGATGAGGACCATACACACCCAGGAAAGTGGTGCCCGAACTGCCGTAGCCTTGTGAGGAACATGCCCAGCCAGTCCATCATTGACACGGTGTCAGGAACCCTCTAACATGTCACTGTGTATCTTCTTTTTTTTAGTTTAAAGGAAAGTTTATTTGTTACAAGCATAAGATATAATGCAATAACAACGAATTACACATATGCATAGAATAACATTGTAAAAATAGGAGGGGAAGGGAAAAAGAAGTAAAGAAAGAGGAAAATAAGAGGGAAGGGGAAGAACATCCATTTTATGCATGATATACAAAAAAGCAACAATTATGTATAAAAATTCCTACATATTTTGAAATATTCTATGACCATAGGATAAATCTTAAGTAAAACAGTATTAAGTATAAATTCAAGGGGGTTTGGGTACTTCTTCGATGCAGGGGTTATGCGCTGATAGTTTTTAGCTGAAGCATTTAAGAATTTAGTAACAGGCATCCAAAGAGACTGTCTTTTAATAGCAAGCGAGATTGGGTGTACATAAGCTCTATCTAATCTATGATTATAGCAAACGCCATACCACCATGCTTGAAAAGATACTGCAGATGCGTCTTTCCATGATTTGGTGATTTGTTGAAATGCAACAGCTATGAGCAAATCAATAATATAAAAAGAAGGGGACCAAACTTCAGAGACGCTACCTAGGAAAATATGAGAAAAGGAAAAAGGAATATGGGAGTGACAAATGACGTTAATCTGCCGCCAGACTTGAATCCAGAAAGAATGGATTGCTGGACAGTCAAAAAGCATATGTTTGAGATCTGCTGATGGAGTGTTACATGACCAACAGGAAGAGGAGATGTTAGGGTCAATCTTATGTAGTTTAGCTGGAGTGATGAGGAGTCTATTGTAAATAAAAAATCAAATTTGAGAGGTATTAGCTGCTCTAGAAGATTTCCTCACTTTAGCCCAGATTTTATTCCACATTGGAATAGGGAAAGCTTCACCCACATCAGATTCCCAACAGCACTCTACATCCGATTTATTGCGAGAAATAGGAATATCCATTATTTTTTTATATATTAGAGAAGCCGAAGGAGAGTTACTCAAAAATGATGTGGTCATAGGAGTTAAAGGAGTAGGAGTATGAGAGGTGGAGAAAGAATTGTAAGAGGCCTGAGCAACTGCTATTAAAGATACATATTTAGAATGAAATGAAGAGGGAAGGGAAAAGTGAGCTTGTAATACCGAAAATGGAATACAAATGCCATCTTGAAAAAGTTGATGAGTCCATTTGAGACCATAGGATAACCACTCTTTCCAGAAAACATATTTATTGTGGAGTTTAATATGTTTATTACACCAAATTGATGAATTCAAAAATTGCGTACGGTCATCTAGAGCAGATGAGAAAAGTGGTTGGAAAGTTTTCCGAGCATTTTTAAGAATAGGGAGAGAAAATGATGAGGGTATATGGGAAAGAGAAATAAATTCCTCAAAGGAGAAAGGATGAAAAAAGGCTCTCTCGATGTCTACCCACAATGGGGAAAGATGAGAATCAGGCTCATTCTCAGACAATAAGAAGGAGGAATGTCTAAGAAAAAATGAGGTGTGATAAGAGAAAAAATCTGGAAAATTAACACCACCCATGTGTTTAGGTTTTTTAAGTTTGCTAAAAGACATCCTAGGAGGTTTATTAAGCCATAAAAATTTTGAAAGAATGCTATATAGAGTTTTATAAAAAGATTTAGGAATATTAATGGGAATATTTGATAGGTAGAACAATATCACTGGAACTAGCATCATTTTTATAGAATCTAATCTACCCCACCAGGATAAAAATAAGGGGTACCAACGTGAAGTAGAAGAGCGTAAAATTGTTTGCAATTCTTTTAGGTTTAAAGCGACAGTATCTTTAATGGAAGAAGTAAACCAAATTCCAAGATATTTTATTTTAACTGGGTTCCAATGAAAAGAAGAAGATAAGAAGTCAGCATCAAAACAGAGCTTGTTCAGAGGGAGGATCTCACATTTGTCAGCATTGAGTTTATAACCTGAAACAAGGGCAAAGTCAGTTACTTCCGATAAAAAAGCTGGTAAGGAGGATTGTGGATTTGAAATGAATAATAAAATGTCATCTGCGTAAGCTGAGAGCTTCAGCTGATTAACTCCGTAAGAGAAACCAGTAATGTTTGTGTTTGACCGAATTTTTATTAAAAAAGGCTCTAAGGAAAGGATAAATAAAAGTGGAGATAAAGGACATCCTTGCTGAACTCCTCGGAGAAGGGGAAAAGAGGGGATACAAGACCATTAGCTAAAATAAAGGACCTGGGAGAGGAATAAAGTAAAGAGACATAATTAATTAATTTTGGGCCGAAACCAAACCAAGCAAGGGTTGAAAAAATGAAGGACCAACTGACCCTATCTAAGGCTTTTTCGGCATCTAATGAAATTGCTGCTAACGATTTTTTATACGATTTTGATTTACTTAAAACGTTAAAAAAACAATCTAGTATTATCCGATAAATGACGTCCTTTAATGAAGCCACATTGTTCCTTTCCAATTAACTGAGGCAAAAAAGGATCTAAACGAAGGGCAAGGATTTTTGCAAAGGTTTTATAATCTAAATTAATTAAAGAAATGGGCCTGTAATTCTTACAGAGTGTGTGGTCTTTGTTTTATTTTGGGAGCAGGCAAATCAACGCTTCTTGAAAAGATCCTTCCGATTTTCGAGTAGAAATAAAATAAGTGAATAATGGATGTAATTTGGGAAGAAGGAAAGGGGAGAAGTGCGAATAGAATTCAATGGTAAACCCATCAGGGCCAGGAGATTTTCCTTTCTTAATAGCTTGACTAGCAGTAAGAATATCAGTAGTTGGGATATCCTCCTCCAAAGAGGAAAAATCTACATTAAAGGATGAAGGTGGAGGAATAGAGGATAGATAACGAGTAATATCAGCCTGCTGAGAAGGAGACTCAGGGGTATAAAGCTGTTGATAAAAATTTGAAAATTCTAAAAGAATATCTTCGTTTTTGAGGACTGTAGTGTTAGTTGAAGTTAAAATAGATTCAATCTTGTTGCGTTCTTTTTTGATCTTGAGATAATTAGCAAGAAGATTGCCAGCCTTATTTTGCGCGCTATAATATTTAGCACTAGACTTAAGCAAATATAAGTTGGCAGAATCAGTGGAGAGTTTATTAAAGGTAAACTTGGCTTTGATAAGTTCAGTCAAGTCAGAAGGGGCTTTTGTGGAGTAATCCGAGTGCTCTAATTGCTTAATACGTGAAGTAAGCGAATTCATGGTTTGGGCGGATGCTCTCCTCTTTTGAGCTGCAAATGAAATAATGAAATCTCTAGAAGCAGATTTGAAGGTGTCCCAGATAAGAGGAAGAGAGGTATGAGGAGATTCATTTTCTAAAAAGAAAGTGTCTGCGAATTTCTGAAAAGCAGGTGTAAAGTTAGGGTCTAATAAAAGGGCTTTATTAAATCTCCATCTCCTAGTTCCTTCAATGGGAGGGAGTAAATCTGAGGTTATAGGAGCATGATCTGAAATTAATATAGAACCTATGTCTAAGTGGGAAATATGTTGAGTAAAGGCTTTCGAAATAAATAAATAATCTATACGGGATTGTGAGGAGTGAAAGGGTGAAAAAAATGAATATTCCTGGAGAGAGGTTGTGACATAACCTCCAAGAATCAACTAGGGATCTTTGGCTTATAGTAGACGTAAATTGAGTGTGCATGGAAGAGGGGATAAACTTAGATTTGGAGCATCTATCTAGGAAGGGGTCCATAACCATATTACAATCTCCTCCCAATATTAAGTAATCATCAGTATATAACATTAGTTTAGATAAAATCTGAGGCCAAAAGAGCTTATGTGGAGTGGTGGGTGCATATACATTAAAAATAGTTAGGGGAATTTTATTAACAAGTAACGAAACTAAAACCCATCTGCCTTCAGAATCAGCATCTTGATGTAGGAGTTGAATATCTAAACGTTTATGACAAAGGATAGCTACACCATTACGTTTACCTGAACCCGGTAATGCATAAACGTGCCCCACCCTTTGGCGTTGAAGCTTGGTAATTTCTTTACTTGTTACGTGAATTTCTTGTAGTAAAACTATATCACCTTTTAATCCAGCAATATGCGATAAAACCCATTGGCGTTTGATGGGAGAACCCAAAACTTTAACATTCCAGGATATAACTTTTAACGACATTTATATAAACAAAAACTTTGAAGAAAGCTCAATATGAAGTGCAAATAGTAAAATGTAATAACACATCATAAATACCGCGCCCAATAAGAAGAACCCAAGAAGAAAAGCATTATGTAGCGGAAGGTACAGAGTAGGAAGGAATATCATAGTGAGAAAAAAATGAGTAATAAATAGAAGAGAAGAAAAAGACCAGTGAATAAAATAAAATAGTGAGAAAGAAATGGATGAGAGGAAAAATGTAGAATCTGTGTGAAAAGAGAAAGGAAGAGCATAACAGAAAACAAAAAGACAATACAAGTCAAACAACTGATAGTGATGAAAGAAAACAAAAAGACATACCACAAACAGACAATGAATGTGGGGTTGGTGGAGCCACATAAGGAAGACAGTACGCCGAGGGGGAGACTCCAGGACGGAGACGGCAAGCGGGGACATCATCCAGGCGAATTGAGGAATCAAAAATCGGGGGACCACAAAACCGCACCTGATGGAGAAGAAAAAGATTTCATTAGCAGAAGATATAACGATACTACAATAAACTACATCAAGGGAAAATGGGATCACATAGTAGAAGACCACAATACCGCACCTGACATTAAAAGAGAAAATGATTATAAGAGATACAATAACGACAATAAAACATATCAGTATAGATAAAAAACAGAGTCATAACAAACAACAAGAAAACAATTAAATCAACGATGAACTTGGAATTTCCATATTTTCTTCCTTGCAGGAATCCAAGAAATGTTGTAGGCGAGCCGGATCTTCATAAGCAGTAGTCTTATTGTTATAAGTCACCTTCATAAGGCAAGGATGGAACAAACCATATCTAGCATTCAAATTGCGAAGAGCAGGCCTCATGTCCCAAAACATTTTCTGTCGGTCTGCTGTCCCTTTGGCATAGTTCTGAGCAAAAAAAAGATTGGAACCTTGCCAGGAGATCTTTCCTTTGTGTCTGGCAGCTTGTAAAACCTTAAGCAAGTCGGTGTACTCCAAAAAATATAAAATAACGCCTCTTGGTTTGTTTGAGGGAGAAGTTGATTTTGGGTTTTGCCCCAAGCGATGAGCCCTTTGAATATTCAATTTAGGAGACTCAGGAAAACCAAGAAGATTCGGGAGAAATGATTGAAAAAAGGAAAGAGGATCTGACCCTTCAAGACCCTCCGCAAGACCAAAAATGCGCAAATTATTGCGCCTGTTGCGGTTTTCCAAATTTTCCACTTGCTGTTTGAGGTGGGAAATCTCCAAATGCAAGGACGGAACTTGATTGGTAACAACTTGAACAGAGTCAATTGTTTGTTCCAAGTGAACAACTTTTTGTTCCGTATGTGACCATTTATCCTCAAGGTTTTGGAGACGGATATTTGTTTCCACCATGTAGGGTTTGAGAGCACGTATTTCTTCAAGAAGTAATTCCATAGAAATTGATGTTGAAGAGTTGGAAGGCGAAGGTGGGTCTTTTTTGACGCGTTTACCTAAGGCAGAAGATGAGGCAGAGGGAATTTTAGAAGACTGTTTAGCAGTATTGCGAGGCATAGTAGGCGTCGCACCATCAGCAGTAGAGTGACCAGGGTCCAAGACTTCCATATTATCCTGTAAAATGCTGAAAGGGTTATAATGTTCCAATGAAATACAGTCAGGAGAATTAGCACTACTACGAGTAGGGCGCGCCTTTGCCATAAAATATGCACTAGTAAAGGTAGATTCGCCAAATAATGATATAAAATAGTCCGCACTGCCTGGAAACGCTCCAAAGACCAAGAAAAAGATCCTGTGACCAAACCTCCCTCAAAAAATGCTGCTCAATTTATGGAACAGGTGCAAAATTACATCGTGGAAAAATTACCTCATGGAAAAATTAATTTGTGACTTGACAGCCCTCAGAACCTATGAGGAGCAGAAAATAACGAAGAAACCGCTGAAGTATTCAGGCGACATGAGGAGAAATGAGAGAAAAATTCGGGCGGCATAGAATGCAAAAAACAAAATGGCGGCCGCACGAAACGGAGCGCGGCCGAACAAGAAGAGAAAAATGCCGGTAGCGCTCATCCCAGTCTCCGTCATGGAGCTCAAAAGTTACCGCTGTGCTTCAGGCATGCTGGCATGCGGAATGCGGGGTCCAGAAGCGGGAAACACTGCCCGGAAGAGACCCGATCGTTCACCCCGTCACGGAGCTCCACACAGAGGCGGCCATCTCCGCTGGCTCCGAAGCCACGCACCCCCACTCTGTATCTTCTAAACCAACCCCTTTCAGAGCAAGAAACGCCTTTGCAAAGAAATACTCGCAATGGAACAGGCTAGGCCCCTGTTGGAAATCCTCTTGCAGGTTAATTTTACAAAAGTTGAAGTTATCGTGTTACGAAGTTCCAGAGGTTTCCATCACTTTGTTCAAGTCTGGTTTGCATTCTAGTTGTTTTGCCGCGAGTCCAGAGAGGAGCGTTAATGCGCCTGAGCGAGTATCGTGTGGCACACTTCAACCATAATTTTCAGGCGTGAGGAAGTGTCTCTCCTTTGCGCCTCCTCAGAATTTCTTCAGCGGAGCAAGAAGGTCATCAGAGAATCAGCATTCAGTATTGCACATGCTCAAGTTGCCACAATACACTGTTCCCATAGAAGGAGAGCAGTGTTTAGAGAATAAATTATCAGAGTATTCAGTCTCAATTCCGTGAACGCTCGAATGCTTCGTAGGGATCGCTGTCGTGGGAGAGCAGTGTTCCTGCATTCGGAGGGAAACTTCTGTGAAGAGAAGTGTTCACTAAATCTTAAGTAAGAGTTTATATGGAGATTAGTTGTGGAAGCGCTTAAGGCAATTAGTGCTTGAGAAACTTTAAAACATACAGAACTCGATGTGAAATTTGAACTGTAATTAGAAACATCAGCAAATTGAGTATTTAAATAAAAATGATCTTCCATTCTTCAACATTCCTAAATATATAGCAACGCAATTCAGTAAAACAACCAGTCACCATTTCCATTCATTAAACATTGGTTTTAACAGAGACATAAAAGAAAAAAGACAGTAATGCCAGAGTCCAAAGGCAGCAATTTCCAAATCTAACTGCTATGAATGGGAATCATCAATGATGATACAGTATATGCACGTTCTTCAATAGATTCTTATTTCAGTGAGGATTAAGGCATCTAAAATAGAGAGAGGCTACCCCTCAGAATTCAAACAGGTAAAAGAGGGATTAATATTGTGTACAGCATAGAGAATAAATTAAAGGAGGTATAATTGTTTGTGCTTATTTATAGGTGCCCGTGAGAAGACTCGCATGTTGGAGCACCAGACAACTGAGGCGGTTTCTCTTTCTCATTCCACTCCCCATTTCCCCTGGGTTGGTGTTCATAGCAGACAGAGATAGTTTGCTGCATGCAGTAGTTTCGGGGATTTGGGGATTAGCCATCTGCTCCCGAGGAGATCGAAAGTTCAGGATCTTGACACATGGAGGTGTCAGTAAATGTAATGAGCTCTGTACAATTTGCCACACTCAAGCCATAGCTATGCCTCTACCCCGCCTGGGTGAAAATATTTGCATATGGAGCAACCTCCCCTGTCCTGCTGGCAGGCACCTTTGACTGCACCATTTTGCATGACAACTCACGCTGTCCAGCGAAGTTCTTTGTTGCCACACATGGAATTGAAATCCTACTTAGCTGTGCGATAGCCAAAGACCTAAAGCTCATTCAATTCACCACTGTCATCCACACCCTGACAATGAACTCAGCTCACCCTGTTCCCTCATCTCTTCCAAGAGGTCGGCAAGCTGCAGGCACCTCCAGTGGAACCCCACATCGACATGTCCATACACCCTCAGACACCATGGCATCTCATTCATACATGCGCTTCGCCGTAAAGGCCAAACTACAGAAACTGGAAAGCATGGGCGTCAATGAAAAAGTGTCAGACCCATCCTTGAGGGTCTCCTCGATGATCATCACCAGAAAGCCTAAGCAACTAGAGTGGATATGCCTCTGCATCAACATGATGCTCCCAAACAATGCAGTACACATGGAACGCCACATAACTCCAACCACAGACAACTTCATCAGCAATTTAAATGGAGCTCAAAGGTTCCCTACACTTGACCTGAACGTGGGCTACCACCAACTAAAACTGAGTGAAGAGTGTTGCTACATCACAACTTTTTCCATGCATGTCAGACTATGCAAATACCACCGCCTTAATTTTGGCATTTTATAGACCATGAAAGTATATCAAAATGCGACCAAGGAGGTCCTGTTAGGACAATAATGTATGCTCAATGTCAGCAACAACATTCTTATCTATGCACCAACAATTGCTGAGCACCAAAAATGACTCAAGGCTGCCCTGCAAAATATCTGCAACTTGGGGTTAATCCTCCACAAGAACCAATGCCAGTTTCTGAGGTAAGAAGGTAAATGTTTTGGATAGATGTTCTCAGGCAATGGAATCAGGGTGTATTCAAACAAGGTGGCTAATCTCAGGGGCTCAGATCCTTCACAGTCTCCTTCTGGAGTCAGCACCATTGGCTCGCAACTAGGGGTGGGCTGTGAACTCTGCTCCACTGGCAGAGCTCGCACAGTTTTTGGTACTCCGCACTCCGCTTGGAGCATGGCGTTCAGCAAAAAACTAGGCCATTCGCTGGCGGAGCAGAGTTTATCAGGGCATGCTGCTCACCATTTCTCAGATGCTGCATGGAGCTGCTGTTGTGTATTGCACACTGAAAGGAGTTCCCCGAGTCATGTGAATGAAGTCAATGAACATCACAGCAGAGGCTGCAGCGTGTTTGGTTAGGCGTGTACTCTGAGGGTAAAGCCCCTGCTCATACTGCAGGACTTACGCACTATCATCAAAAGCAGCACGTCCTGCAGTGCATGCGCGTAGTAGTAATAATAGCCCGTTATAGAGAGACCATGTGCGCATGCATAGAATAGAAATGCCACGCTAATCACAAACATACATTTACAAATCAAATTGTGGTGTGTGGGTCTGTGTGCTATATTATCTGCCACCATCTCAACAACTACTTGCTATATTTTAACATGACTGCCACTTTTAAAACACTTTTCAAACTCCAAGTCTGATGACCTCCTGTGGAAGACCTGTCTCACAGATGGGACCTTGCTGGCACATATGGAAGCGCCGTACACTTGTTGTCTGTAACTCTGTGCTATTCTGCAGAGTGAAACTCCACGAACTCCACCCAGGCCTAATCATAACATATTGTGGAAGGTGCATTCCCAACCAGGCCACAATGCTTTACCAACTGCAGAACTCATGAAAGTGTCAAGCATCTGGACATGGGGCATGATGGAGGACACTGTATTGCGACATTACAGAGGCCCTCCTGCATGACAAGACAATGGCCTACTTCGATCCAGGTAAAGAAACTGAACTCAGAGTTGATGCCAGTTCCATCAGACTTGCTGCTGTCTTGATGTAGCACACCTAATATGAGGCATGGAAGTCCATTGCGTTTGCATGCAAGGGTCTAAACACAACCGAGACACGACACACCATATTGAAAAAGAGCACTTGCCATGAAATGGGCATGTGCACACATCCATCTGTATTTGTACGGATAAACATTCATGGTCACGATGGATCACAGATCCCTGATTCCTCTCTTCGCCAGCACAACAATGCAGGCCCCTCATAGAATAGAGAAGTGGGGCCTGTAACTTCAGAAATACCAGCTGCATCTGCGGTATAAGCCAGGATGCACAGATACCACAGACTATCTCTCTAGACACTCACGGAACTGTGGGTCGGAAGAAGGAGCTGCCTTTAGCGGGACGGATAATTACATAGCATGGGTTGAGTCATTGAGTTGTCCAAAATCATTGGGGCTATTGGAAATCTCAGACACTACAAAAACGGGCCCCTGTCCCAGTAAAGCCTGTGCTGCGACAGAGTCCAACATGTGGAGTGACTTTTTGTGTGGCAAAAGAAGCTGCGATTATGCTGGTCAAGCGGAACACTCCACCCTCCTGCATGTGAGGGAAGAATTCAGTGTCACGAAAGAGGGTATCCTCATGAGAGGACTTGCGCATTGTAATACCTCACAGCATCCAACAGTGCACCATATGCCTAGCAAATGCCAAACACCAAGGGCCAAGCGAAACCAGGGTGGGGCCTAGATGCAAAGGCTGGTTCCAAGGGATGGATAAGCCAATGGATGAATTGGTAGCACAGTGCCCGTAGTGCCAGGCACACACCACCCCAACAAGCCAGCTTCCGTCATTACTGTGAAGGGCTGTGACAGGATGCCAGTGTCCATTTTAGCTTGCTCCTGGACAGGCAACACATGCTGGTCATATCAGACATGTACTCCAAATACCCAATTGTGGACATTGTGACAAGCACAAACGTTGCACAAGCACAGAAGGCATTTGAGCAAGCATTTACAATGTTTGGGTTCCCCCAAACCCTGAAGTCAGACAATGGCTCACCCTTTTAAGGTAGTCACTTTAAGATCTACATGGAATCACTGCGTATCAAGCACAGACAAATCACATAACAGTGGCCCCAGGCCAACGGGGAAGTGGAAAGACCAATAAGAATTCTTAACAAAGTAATAAAAATTGGAGTCAACCAACACTGAGACATGAAAGAAGCCATCACTGAATTGCTGGCAGCCTCATCTGAAACTACCAGTTGCAAAGCCCATAGGCAAATAGCTGGCATCTTGTTCAACCCCGCCATGAGGGTCACCATTCCTCATGCCTCCTCATGGATACCCACACCTGCAGACGTGCTGGCCAGACAACAAAGGCAACAAAACAATAATACCAGGGATTGTAAGGCAAAAAATACATGATTATTTTGGAATATCATTGGCCATATCTCTTTGTAATTCATGTACATACACAATACATTTTTCTTAAGTATTGTATGAATAAAAAAGTTTTTTCTTTTTAATGATACCTTCTTGGACATTGTTGCGGATACAATTCCTTCTGGGTTTATGTGTGACTCCTGTTATGTATGCCATGCTTTCAAGAAGTGGCACAGCAGTGCACCAACTGAGAGGGAGGAAAGTGAAGAAACCAACCCTGCCGTCGATAATGAAGGCAATGCCAAGTCGGGGAGAGGTGACCAGGATGAAGGAGAAAGCACCACGGGAAGCAACATCCACACAGAAGAAAACACTGTTCCAGTCAGCCCAGAATCTGGTGAGAGTGCCTGGTTTAGAGGCTCCCCATACCAACTCCAGTCTCACATTCATTGACCGGTCCACCTCTGAGACTATGTGAGTACAGTGACCGCCAGTAGAAAGTCTGGACTGTAAATATAGATTGACGTGCTTACAGTTGAATGTGTTTATTGTTAGCTGTTTGCTGATGAGTTGAATTTAACCAAAAGAAAGATGATGAGGAATGTGTTTGCGAGGAATGTAATACGACATGTATCACGTGGCTGATAACACCCACCCACACTTGCATTCATCCTGACGTCAGGCGCTGCATCAGGAGGGTATAATTAAAGAGGAGAGACCTGGTGTAAACAGACGGTGAGGCTAGCGTACTACATCCAGGCCTGGCCTCTTATTTGTGGCACTAGTGAATGTGGCAGGCCTCACTTTGCAAAGAGGAGGGGAAGTACATCTGAGGTTGGCTGGTCTTAGATATTCTATGGGATTATTAATGTTTTCTCTTCGCTTCTCCTTGCTATCGCTTTGTCCTTAAGGGCAGGTGTGACAAATGGGATTGAGAGTAACAGTATGAAAAACGTTGATGCAAAATATCTGTGTAACCATAGTTACCATATTCATCTTTGTAATTTAAACTAGTTACAGGCTAACAAGTTTTGGGTAGACAGAGTGGCACATGGTTCTTTATGGGGAAAAACTTGTAGACACATGGGTGAAAGTGCAATTGATAATCCCCTGAGAAGATGTAACCAAATGCTGATATTACTCTGTAACTTTTATTTTGGAGCCAACAAATAGATTGAAACCTTAATCTTGTTTTCTGTGTGATACTAGTTTATTTTATTAGTTTCTAAGTTTTTTTCGGTTTAGGTATGTGTAGTGTCTGGTGATTTAGAGATGACGGGACCCATTTGATTCCTGACGGTCTGCGTAGAACAGTGACATAAGTGCTTGGGTGTGTTTAATAGAATTCATGATGTAGAATGTTCAATTAACAAATGCAGGCTGAGGAATAAAGACATTCAGTACCAAGCTCCATGTGTGGCATAATCATTTACATGCTCCGAGGCTGGGGTGGATGCTACAACTGGTGACGACATAGGGGATTTATAACTCGATGTACCGACAGTGCTCTCCAAGAAAGTTTGCTCTCTAGGTGCAAACCACTCATGCATGCCACACACACCTCAGATGAAGTGAAGATCAATGGTTGGCATATGTGGAGTCAAAGCTTTCAAAGAAGACAAAGGCCTTACAGAGAAATGTGTGTATTATCGGCCAGGAACCTGCTGGTGAGGCTGTGAAAGAGGTACTGCATCACAACGCAACAAAGAGCCATAAACCATATGGAACGATAACGCTAAAGGCAGTTGCCGCCAGTTACAGAAATTTTTTATAAGCGGTGATAGCCAGGTGCAAGAAAGCGCTACAAGAGAAATAGCCTGATACAGAAAAACACTAAAGGTAGTGGAAACCAGGTACAATGCAGAATATTGAAAATGGTGACAAACATGCAAGAGACAAAACAAGTACTTATGTAAAAGAAGAAGTAGGTGCTGCATGTTTGGTGAGTGGGCCAAATCACATGAGTTCAAGTACGGATCCAGTATTTCCAGAAAGTACAGAATTAGGTGCCCATCAAACTCTGTCTGAACAGCACATACTGTCAACGTCAGTATGGTCCACAACTGGTTATAACACTGCCATTTTCCTGAAATCACTGCTTCCATTTGATACCACCAAAAAGCAGAAAGTGCCAGATGGACTTCCTGGATCGAAACTTTTGATGATTTCATCAATGCATTGGAAGAAGCAGATAACAAAAAGTTCATCAAATATCTCAAAAATATTGTAGGTGAAGGAGTAAAGGAAGCAATAAAGAAAATACAACACACTGATGAAGTCTCTTACCGTCAAATCAAAGAGGCGCCAATGTTGATTGCGAAAGCACAGTTTCAACCAAGAAAGGCAGAAAGCTGGTGAAACAATTGACAAGTTTGTTGAGAGACTTGATATGCTCATCAGACATTGTAAACTCAATGAATTCAGTGATTAAGAAGCCATACGCCTCTGAGTAATAGATGGTTGCCTATCCGATTCATTCAGACAACAAATGCTGAGAGAAACACTCAGTCTGGAGTGAGTACTTATGGCTGCAAGGACTGAAGAATGTGCAGACGGACAAGCTGCTGACATGGAGGCCGGAGGAGCCCAGAGTCAGCAATGAACATGAAAAGTAAGCAGAGACAAAATGTCCAGGGCCACAACGTGATGTCTCCAAAAAAAGAAACTGTGCTTCAAACGCAGATTTTCTTTTCCACATGAAGGTAAATGTTCCGCCATTAGACAAATATGCAAGGGTTGTAGAAAAGAGAACTATTTTGAGATGTTTTGCAAAGAGAAGGAAAAACTAAGTGTGTCACTTCGAGAAAACAAAATGGACGCCCGAACATTCTATAAGTGACGTTCTATTCACACCCACAAGGTCAAGTAGCCCCATCAACTGAGGCAAATGGAAACTAAATGAAGTCTATCATCGTCTAATTCTTCATCCAAAAGATATTCAATGTCATTGTCAAGTGACCGTGAAGAAGATGGATGTGTGATGTTGATGTCAACTAAAGAGTGCGCATGTCGGATTGGTTGCATGAAAGAAGGAATGCAAGTCGAAGAAAGATCAAAAAGTGAAGACACAAAATTTATTTAGACACTGTCCTAAAATCACACTAAAGGTGAATGGTTGTTCCATAAATTTTTGTCATAGGCAGTGGTGCCTTGATAAACATCATGGGTGAGGAGAAGTACAATGAACAGTCTCCAGTGCCCCATCTCACACCGTCGAAGACTAAAGTGTATACAGTTGCTGTATCAATGCCATTAAAAAGTCAAGGTTCATTTGTAGCAACCGTGAAGCACAAAAAGACGAAAGTACAAGCACCAATTCATGTACTTCAAGGTACGTCGGAAAGTGCTTGTCTACTCAGTTTCAGTACTGCTGCTTATATGGGACTGATATCTGTAAATTACAACATAAATGCTCATCATGAAATAGTGAGTCAGTTTCCATCGTTGTTTCAGGGATTGGGCAAAATTAAGACAATGAAAGTGCAAGTCCTTATTAATGAGGATATTAATCCTGTGGCTCAGCGACATTGTCAAATTGTGTTTCATTTACAGATATGTTGTTGAAAAAGAACTTGAGACATTACTAAAGCATGATTTCATTGAGTGTTCTACTCGTCTGACACCATGGGTTGTGCCTATAGTGGTAGTGCCTAAAAAGAACTGTGAAGGAGCTGTATGCATCTGTGTTGACAGGCGTCAAGCTGACAAACCATGGACAGAGAAGGACATCCAGGTCCACACATTGCCAATATGATCACCAAGCTGAATGGTGCCAAAGTCTTCTCTCGACTTGATCTGAACAAAGGATATCATCAATTGTAACTAGAACAAAATTGCAGGCACATTACTACCTTTTATACTCATATTGGTTTGTTCAGATATAAAAGATTATGTTTTGGTGTGTCATCAGCTGCAGAACTCATTCAAGATGTAATTTGCCACAAATTACAGCCTGTCATGCATGCTTTCAATTACAGTGATGATATATTGGTCTTTGGGGCCACACAAAAGGAACATAATAAGCTCTTACACAAGTGTGCTGTTTACTTGCTGATGGAGGTCTCACTTTGAATGCAGAGAAGTGTGAGTTCCACAAAACAAAACTCAAATTAATTTGCCATATTTTCTCTGATTGGCGCGTGACTCCAGATCCAGCTAAAGTATGGGCTTTGTCAGCCACCTGTCACCCACAAGATGTTACCATGTTACGCTCTGTTCTTGGAATGGCCAGCTACTGTAGAAGGTACTTCCATGATTTTGCCACAGTAAGTGCCCCTTTGACAGACTTAACAAAACGAAATGCTTCATTTCAATTGTCACATGAATGTGAACAAAGCTTCAAGAAAACCAAACATGCAATTGAGAACTCCACTTAAATGGCCTGATTTGAACCAAAGCTACATACTGAAGTTGTTGTTGATGCAAGCCCAGTAGGGTTGGGCACGATTCTTGCCCAAGACAATTGACATCCAAAGGCTGAAAGGCATATTGTGGCTTATGCTAGCAGAAGTTTGTCACAAACTGAATGTGCCTATTCACAAACTGAGCAAGAAAGCATAGCTATGGTGTGGGCTTGTGAACATTTTCACGTGTTTCTATATGTATAGTATTTCACTTTTGTCACAGATCATCAATCATTGCTTACCATCTTTGTCAATTTCAAAGCCAAGATGCCCCCTCGCATTAAGAGGTAGGGGTTGCGACTGCAGCAATATGACTACACTATTGTGCACCGATCAGGGAAAGATCAAAACCCTGCTGGCTACTTTTCACGAGTGACAATACAGTGTCATTGTATCACTTCCAAAACAGCTGAATCCTACATTACCTTCATCTTAAAAGGCCAGTACATCTGCCACTATATCAGTGGAACAAATCATTGCTGCCATGAGCACAGACCCTAATATGCTAATACTCAAAGAATTTATTGCAAATCAATTCTGGAAACAGCACACTCCACCTCTTACAAATAACAGTGAATATCAGAAATTCAAAAATGTGAAAGCTGAACTTTCTGTTATCCAAGAATTATACCTCTAGCATCAAGGGAGGGTTCTCCAGGGGGTGAGGGGGAGGGGCACAAATAAAATACAAAGATTAACATTTTTTTCCTTATACACAGGGTGGGGGAGCATGTGGGAAAAAAGACAAAAAAAGTCCTCATTTTTAAGCAACAGTCAAATTCTTTATTCAAGAATCGCATTTGCTCAAAGAAGAATGGTTATCAATTTTAAAAAATCAAAAATGGATAGAACATTGTATTTGTACAACCCAAACATGTACAATAAAAGGGGTCGCCCTTTTGTTTAGAAAAACGGCTCAAGCTATGTTAGGTGAATGTACAGTTGATCCCTTAGGTAGGTGGGCAATTGCTAGGGCCAAAATCAATGGCTCATGGCTGACTTTTGTAGGGTACTATGGACCAAATTTAGGTGATCCAGCTTCATTGTATACTTTACTTCTTCAATTAACTAATATTAATGATCCTATTATATTTGGGGGCGATTTTAACCTGGCCTTCGATCCTAGTCAAGACTCAACCTCAAGTAGAGCAGTGTTAAACACACAAAATATGAGAGTCGCCCTGAGACAATTGATGTTGGATATAGGGCTTTTAGATATATGGAGAGAGATGAGCCATAAGACAAGGACTACTGGAGGGAATTTTACTTTTCACAATAAAAAGTGCGGCCACCGTTCTAGAATTGATTTCTTTTTAGTTGACGTTGTTACATGTAAAAATACCATCAAGGTTAGTCACGTCCCGGAACATATGTCCGATCACTCTGCGGCCATCTTAGAAATAGCTATGGTTAAGAGCCCTTCATCTCGTAGGTGGACCATAAATCGGTCATTACTTTTAGAAAATACAGTAATTGAAAAACTAAAGTAGAAACTAAAGAGTTTCTTGATTTCAATCTTAATTCAGCTTCACCCCAAGTGGTATGGGACATGTACAAGGCTTACCTGAGAGGTCTTTTAACAACAATATCCATTGCTCAAACTAAGAGAGTGCAGGAGGAGACTAGAAAGTTAGAAGCCGATATATATAGTTTCCAGGAAGATCTAGAGAAAGATCCGGGGAATTTTAATATTTTAAGAGATTTAACAACTGCGAAACATAAACTCGCAGATTACCTAGAAGTAATCATTAAAAAAAAGTGGGAAGCCAGCAAGCTAGCCCACCATGAATACGGGGAGGGGTGCGGTAAACTCCTCGCTTGGAAAACTAAAGTCGACCAGTCAAGAAATTGGATAAAAGATCTCCGATGTTCAAATACTGGTAACATCATTACGGAGGATTTTGAAATTGAGGAGGCCTTTGTTCAATTTTTTAAAAATGTGTACACAGAAGAGACGGTACTAGATGAAGACTATATGGATGATTTCCTTTCAGAATTAGATCTCCCTCTCTTCAGAGTAATGAAAAATCAGTTAAATCGTCCCATATCTGTGGAGGAAGTCACTCAAATTATTAGCACCTTAAAAAAGGGAAAGCTGCTGGCCCTGACTCCATCCCAAACGAGATTTATGTTATCTTAAAGGAAGAACTTGCGCCCTTTCTTTCTCAAATGTTTAATCTGTCCTTCATAGAGGGTCAGGGTCTCCCGTGTCATGGGAAGAAGCCATTATAACGATTCTGCTGAAACCTAATAAGAACCCAAGATCCAGTGAATCCTATAGGCCTATTTCGCTTTTGAATAGCGACCATAAAATATATACTCAGGTTATTACTAAACGCCTGGATAAGGTAATAGGATTACTAATACACCCAGACCAGAAAGGGTTTTTGAAAGGGAGGCAGCTCAGTGAGTTAACACACGACTTAATTGGGGCAATAGACATGGTGCAGACATACAAGACCCAATTAGCAGTAATGACATTCGATGCTGCTAAAGCATTTGATCGGGTCAATTGGTCTTTCCTTTTAAAACAATTCAACGCCTTAACCTAGGAGAAACCTTTTAACAGCAATCAAAGCTATATACAAAAATCCATCTGCCAAAATTCTCATTAACGGTAAACTTACAAGTTCAATACAGATAGGAAGGGGGACCAGACAGAGTTGCCCCTCTCTCCTTTACTTTTTAATATCTATATTGAACCCCTTGCATGTAAACTGAGAGCCTGCCAGAATATTATTCCCTTCAAATGCAATGGCTGGGAAAAGAAAATCGACTTATACGCTGATGATCTTATAATATACACTGGCGACCTAGAAAAATCATTTCCGGAGATATGGTCGGAGATAGAGAGTTTTGGGAGGGCCTCTGGATATTTGATCAATCAACAAAAACCAGAATTGATGAAATGGAATATTCCCTTTAGGAGTGGTTACACGAAGAAGGAAATTAGATATCTAGGCGTCCAGCTAGTCCAAAACATTGATAAGATAGCCCAGGTTAATTTTGAAAAAGTCACAAAGAAGGTCAGTTCACAATTACAATCATGGGGTGCTCTTTCACTTTCTTTTTTGGGCAAGTCGAATTTACTAAAGATGTCAATTTTACCAAAATATACTTTCCTGTTTAATGCCATCCCGCTAGACTTCCCCAAAATTTGGTTTAAGAAGGTGCAAGGGCTTTTTTCCAGTTTCATTTGGGGAAACAAAAATCCAAGAATAGCTCTAAAAAAATTGAGAAAGAAAAAAGCTTATGGAGGCATAGCTACTCCCGATTTATATTTGTACTTCTGTGCCTTCCACCTAAAAACTTCCGACAACTGTTGATGGAGAGTTCAGTTTTTCTCCACTATATAAGGCCCTTACATTTGACTTCTCTCATCAAGCAGGGTGTTTCCTTTTAAAATTTGGCCATCCCAAATTTTTTAAGAAGGTTAAATTGAAGATTTTGGTGGCAGCCACGAAGCTCTGGTCTCAGGTGAGACGATTTCTAAAAATCCCGTATTACAATGACGTTGCACCGATCTGGGATTCCCCAGGTACACCGGTTTGTTTGGAAGATGCCCTTGCTGTTCCCCTTCGTGCATGTGGTATCAGTACATGGGGGCAACTAATTGTTGACGCTGAACTAATTTCCTGGCCTCATTTTTCGGCGATCTGTGAGAACTCGGTTTTGAAATTTAAATATTATCAACTGTCAAGAGGGGTAAAATCAATAGGAAAAGAGTTAGAAGGAAAATCGGACTTGGCGTCAAAGATACGTTCACGTCAAACGAAACCGAAAGAAGTGGCAGAGTGGTACTGGCTATTAGTTCAAAATGGAGAGGAGACACAGGCCTCAATTACAGAGATTTGGAAGAAGGACCTGCCGAATGAAGATCTTGAAAAAACAGGGCAAGTATCTATGTCTCTCTTATGGTCATATGTGAATTCTGCACCATTAAAAAAGAATCACCTTTTCACAGTACACAAAGCTTATTGGACACCACAGAAATTATCAAGAATGGGGAGTCGGGAGATCAAGAAGAGTCCAAAATGTGGAGAAGACAATGTAAACGAGGTTCATATGTTTTGGAGTTGCCCTGCAATATATTCTTATTGGCAGAAAGTTGGTAAGATTATTTCAGACATTATGGGGCACGAATTAAAATTAACTATAATATCTGTAATTTTCGGAATACTACCGAGGGACCTAGATAATTGTCCCCTAACAAAAAAGCATAATGCACTTTTCTTCACATTGATCTTGTTGGCTCGCAGAGAGCTTTGTATTAAATGGATTTTACCCTGCTCCCCTATGGAAGAAGAATGGATCTATTGCATCCAAAGGGTATCCTCACTAGATCAATCTTGTAAACAGAATAGAAAAATCAAATATTGGGAAATTTGTGATAAATGGGTGGAAATTGGCACTTCAAAGCTAACAGTTTAGAATCGCACATAATATGCATGTCCCCTGCTGTCTTCCCTGCCTAGTCTTGTGCTACTGTCTGCTATTCTTGCTATTTCTTTCTCTTCTTCTCGTATTTGTGTTCTTGGTCCAATGATTAAGAATATGCTTTAGAGGATGCTTTGGTGGTAGACCCACCTTTATCTCCATAAGGAGGAAAGCAACAGACCAAGAGTAGAATCAAGATTAAGTGTTTAATGCCAACCAAGTGATTGAAGTTGTGGACCCGGAGATATATGCTATCTTCCTCTCTCATGTGGAGTGACCGGGTTTACACAATATTTACGCTACTTGAGTTGGTTGGCACACTATTTTCTTGAACTCAAAGCATATTGTGGATAAATGAGGATCTAAAAAAAAAAAAGAAAAAAAAAAAAAAAAAGAATGTATCATCATATGATGTTTGAGAATCGTCATACTGGAAAGTCTAAGACAGCAAGTCATTGAAGTGGCACATGAGGGACATCATGGAATTGTCATAAGTAAGCGAGCTCTCCGTGACCGAGTTTGGTTTCCTTATCTTGATGAAAGAGTTGAAAGGGAATTAAAGGCCTGTCATTTGTGCAACTGTTTATCTCCGAAAACAACCCAGCAGCAATTAAACATGTCTGATCTTCCAAAGCATGTGTGGGAGAGAATCGCTGTTGACGTCTTTGGACCCCTTGACAATGGACATCATCTAATGGCAATCATTGATGAGTATTCTCATTTTCCCATGGTAGAAGACCTCTCGTCGATCACTCAGGAAAAAGTAATTGAGAGGCTAGATGGTAGTTTTTCAACATGGGGTGTTCCTTCAATTCTGAAGTCTGACAATGGCCCACCCTTCAACAGTTGAGAATTCAAAGACTTTCTTACTCATCTAAACATCAAGCATCAGAAAAGCACACCTCTTTGGCTACAAGCAAACAACATGGTTGAGTATTTTATGAGCACCCTAAAAGAGACTGTTCAGCATGCTGAACTGGAAAAGCTTAAACTCAAATCAGCTCTTCATTCTGCTCTTTGTATGAACCGGTCGACTCCACATTCAACTACAGGTGAAAGTCCTGCAACACTGATGTTTAGGAAAGCCATGAAGAACAAGTTGCCACAATGGATTACTAAAAGATTGATTGATGATGATGAACTTCATCAAACAGATTCATATCATCAACACAAAATGAAGACCTATGCAGATAAAATCGATGTGCGTGGAACACTGTCTTTACAGAAGGAGACCGAGTCTTTGTCAGACAGAAACGAAAATAAAATTCTGATGCTACTATTGATGCTGACCCACTGAGGGTTGTGACTAGTAAAGGACACATGGTAACTGCTTAACATCCTGGAAAGTCCATTACGTGAGATTCTTCGCATTTCAAGCACTTACCTCAACATTTGCCAACTCCAGATGACAGAAATGAGACTTCTCCACCTGAGAATCTTGGGACCCCCAACTACGCTCTTGGTCTCTGTCACCAGTGGCAGTCATGGACGCTTCTTGTATATCTCCGTAGCCTCACATGACAAGATCTGGGTGATCGAGCCCCAAAACGACATATTGAAGAGTTATGATGTAAATAAGTATTATGTGTACTTTTTATTTAACAAAGGGGGAGATGTAGTGTCTTGTGAGTTAGAGATGATGGGACCCTTTTGGTCCCTGACAGACTCCATAGAACAGTGACACAAGTGCTTGGGTGTGGTTGATAGAATTCATGGTGTAGAATGTTCAATTAATGGTTACACGCTGAGGAATAAAGACGTGCAATACCAAGCTCCATGTGTGGCATAATCATTTACATGCTCTGAGGCTGGGGAGGAGGCAACAGTATGCATTGCATACATGTTTAGCACTATACCTAAACTGCACACACATCATCAGAAAGCAACTTCAGAGCATTAGTAGAAGTTTAACATGACCAAAAACATCTGTGACCCCTGGATGAAAAACGGAAATCATGCTACATGGTTCATTTATAAGGCCATCAGAGTCCGAATTTATTTGCAATATCGCAGTATTTTATTACTTGCAATGCGTGTAAGGCTCTCAAAGTTACACTCTCAGGTCTCAGTATTTTGTATTTACAGGAAATTATAGTATACCTTTTGAAGTTTTGTTGTGTAGCTCGAAATGGATGTGAGCACACATTTTTAGCTAAAACTAAATCTGAAATGGCATCCGACATGAACAACATCAGCTCGCCTTCTCTTCATCTGCATTATTTCCGAGCTCCCGTGGTTCAGAGTAATTTATATTGTCTCTCACTCAACATTTACATACAAACTACAAATAAAATATTACAAAGTGCAACTAAAAGATATTTCCCAAATAATCTCATACTATGTAAATGCAAACATCTGCCATAACTATGTCTGTCTATCCAGTGGTGTAACAGAACTTGAGGGGGGGCCCCCTGCAAAGTACATGGAGGCCCTCTGATCCCTCCCCACCAACCCTGGATCCCGGTCAGGAGCTCTGGGGCCAGGGGCCCGCTGCCCATGTATAGTGGCCCCTGGAGCTCGGCCCCCCACACCGCAGGGGCTGCAGGGGCTAATGTTACTCCACTGGGTCTACCTGCTTTTTACTCGCAATTTAGAGGAATGGCAGCGAGCATACCATTAAAATCCATGAAGTCTCAAACTCTATTCCATGCTCATCTTAAACAGCCATGGAATACTCACATTGAGCATCTCTATCAATGTAACTGTCAGGATCTGAGCACATTAATAACACAACTTCTAGACTTTAAAAGAGATTGAATTCTTAATATGTTGTGATCAAAGAACATCAGAAAGTCCTTGCAGTGATGATGGGTTACATCATTAGCAAAAAGCTCCAGATGAAACCTATTAACAAGAGGAAAAGGCTCCACAAACAGGAATCTAGAATGTGCTTCAACCCGAGGATATGCAGCCACATACAAGTATTGACAGAGGTCCATTGGCTCTCAGTGGAGTACTGAATTGAAAGTCCTCTGCATCAGATTTGGGACAAATACCAGAAAATAAAAAGAGCTTAGGTTAATAAAGGGCAAGAGAAAGACATGTACATCTAGCTCCCCATCTGCTTCTGGTCGCTTCAAGCTGAAGCACAGCTACTTGAATGCTGCAAAATAAGACGTGCATTCCAATACTCATCACACACAAAACAAAAACACTTCTGCCTAGGCCATACCAACCAATAACCCACACTAATATAAAGCTCATGCATTTATTCCCCAGCTACCTGCTTAAGCTCTGAAACCTCTATCAAGGTAAAAACATCACAATGGCCAACCACACAGACCACCAAACACTTCCCACATAGGTCTGATTGCAGTTCAATGCTGTGCCAACCAAGCACTTCCCCTCAGTGTGGCATGTTTCCCGTCTGATGAACACTCTGGTGCCCCATTAGGGATATAAAGCACTATATACAACAGCGGTTTCTGCACGAGGGTGGAGTAGCGTCACCCCCTCACCTGCTGCCAGGCATGCAGGACAAATAAAATGGCAATAAAAAGATTTCATTGCCATTTTATTTTTCTGACGTGTGCACTGCAGCAGACAGCCGACCCCGAGCCCAGAGACTTACAGGACGTGTCCTCTGCTGCCTATTGGCAGCAGAGGGGCAGGATCAGTGGCCAGCTGGATGCTTCAAAGTGTGCATGTCACTTTGGCACGCTGTCTTGCGCCGGCCAAAGTGACATGCACACTTTGAAGTTCTCAACTAAGCTGTCTTAGACAGCTGGGGGGAGACCAAACACAGGCCTGCAGGTCCTGAAGGAGCGTCCAACCAGTCCGCTCTATCCATTCCAGGCACTTCTCTCATGCTGTTTAACAGTATGAGAGCAGAGTCTGGATTGGTTAGGGGAACTGGACTGCAGATTCAGAAGTGGAACACCAAGGAGGACACAGGACGTGCCGCCGTGGGTAAGTGCTATTTATTTAAAATGTTATTCTCGTGTTTTTTTTACCTTTGGAGGGAGGGGGTGTTTTATTTTGTGCTTTCGGAGGGAGGGGTGATTTACTTTAGGGTTTTGTAGGGAGGGGGTGTTTTATTTTCTTTTTTTGCAAAGTGGTGGGGCACTTCACTTGCCTCACCACTTTCAGAGGGTACCAGCTGCCCCATACTATATGAACATAAAAGAATTGGTCATCTCAAAAAGCTAGCATCCCTTTTTCTTCCTAATAGGATCCTGTGTCTGACAGCAGTACACCAATAAACCAACAAGTGTTCAAATGGCTCAAACACTGCGTCATTTCATTGAATGTCCATGGTTTGGGTTGTGGAATGCTTTGAATCCAGGTCTGAGGGAAGAAACTAACTATTGTCTCTTCATGAAGGGCTTGAAGTTAGAACTATTTATGATCACCTACAGCTGAACTATCTACAAACAGTGAAACCTTTAATTTTTACTTGATTATTCACTACACACAGACATTTGGCTAGTCAAGTGCTCTGAAGTTGCAAAAGGCAATATACAGGGCTGGTAATTATGTTGGTGGTTAGAGGTAGATGCACGACTGAGTCATTTCAACTGGGCTTCAAACCTTTAATTTGCAGCACTGGTATTTCTAAAGGAAGCCCAGATGGGGCCCATGACCCAGCTCTTTTAATCCTGCCCCCATTGGGCCCCACCACCACATCTGCTAAATGTGCCAGAAGGAAACAGAGAAAGTAAAACAGACACTGCACCTTGGCAAACACATTAAGGGGCAGATTTATAATTATTTCACACAGCACAGCAAGCCACCTTGCTGCACTGCATGAAAGGAAAAGGGCAGGAATGTGCCATATTTAACATGATATGGTGCATTCCTGACCTTTCCTTGTGCTTCTGCACAATGGGATACCTAGCACCAACGCAGGCACCCTGTGCCGTGGTGCAAGGGTGCCTGCATAAGAGACAGGATTGTTTTTGTGCTGGAATGGCTCACAATCCTCTGAGGCATTTTTCTACATAGAAGGTTGAAAAAACGAGGCTATGCCTCACCTGGGGAGAAGTAGCATTTTGACGCATTCCCATGTCTACCGGTAATGGTAAATCTGGGAATGCGCCAAAATCCATGGGTGGATGCGTGGTAGATAGATAGATAGATAGATAGATAGAAAAATAGATAGATAGATAGATAGATAGATAGATGCACAGTTAGATTTAAACATTAGGTAGACATGCAAACACACATTACACACATTACACTACACAGTGGTTGTTGCTACTGTGTAGATATAGTTAGGTCAGAGTATACATGGAAAGAGAGTTCTTTGTTTCACTGATACTGTTGGTGCTGTTTAACAAATCTTCATGAAACTTTACAAAATAAAGTTCATCCACCTCAGCTCCTTCATGGAAAGTTTCAGGGAGATCCATCATGTGGAGGCTAAGAAAAATCCTGGTCCCAAAACATACAACAACATGTGTTAATTTCCTTTTTTTAAATTTTTTTTTTATTTGTGCCTAATTATGCAATCATATATATAAACAATCATTATAATACATTGATGAGAAAACATCACATATGTCAAAAATGAAAAGAGGGACAAAGTATAAGAATTATGCACATTTTATCCGTTTAATCCACCCCTTCTACTCTTAGCCCCTCCCACCCCACCCATGAGGAGTTGGACTCATTCACTTAACAAATGATTTCTCGAGCCATGTAGTCAGTGGTGCCCAAATTTTTAGGCCTTTAGATCTGGCCCGCACTCCCCTTTTTGCATATATAGCCTTCTCAAAGTTATAGTTTGCCAACAACCGAGAAAACCATTGATGATAGACAGGGGGGTTTGGGTCCAGCCACGCCGAAGCCAGGCATAAACGTAGTATCGCCATACCAATAAACACAAGTTTTTCACCTGGCTTCCCTTGTATTTGTGAGTCTACACCAAGTCCAATCAGAGACGAGGAGAGGAGAGGAGATAACCGACCCCTAATACCTCTTTAAAAAAATTAGAGATTTCCTGTTTCAAGCTATTTAGAGAATTACATGAGCAAAACATGTGATCTAAATCCGCCTGAAATAACGCACATCGGGGACATAGAGTTCCTTTACCTGTCCCCCACTTAGAAAAATTTTTGGGGGTATAATAAAGTGAAAAGCAGGATTTATAATATTGTGCCTGAAGCCGAGCCGGAATTAAAATTTTCTGCGCCAATTCAGCTGAATAGAAAAATTAATTTTCCTGTATACCTATCTCTATTTTCCATTTTGCTGCTCGTGCCTCCATATCATCCGGCATTAATGAATTAAAAAAGCTATAAACGTCCCCAATAGAGAGCAGTCTATTTTTCCTTAATCTATCTATCATATAGTTATTGGTAAAACCAATTGGGCCTCCTCCTTTTTAGATAGAAAATCTCGAATTTGAAGATATTTATAAAAATCTCTCCAGTCTAAGTTGTATGTCTCTTTAAGATTATCAAAACTAACTATATCAGTTAAAGAATAGAAATCGCCGAGCTTAGACAGTCCGGCATCACACCATCTTTTAATAATAGGGCCTTTAAAAATTTCTGGCAAATTGGGGTTATTACTGATCGGTGTGTAGTAACTAAATCGACCCAGCCCTAACAATTTCCGAGTCAATCTCAGGATCCTATACCCACCGATTAATGATTTAAAACGGACCTTCTTGTAGTGACTATCATTCACAGATCTCCATAGCCAGCCCCATGCGTCTTTACCCATTATGAGTTCTATAGGTGTCGGTATTTCCTCCATGTTACTATCTCTTGGCTTTTCCGAAATCAGAGTTATATTAAATAATAAGGTAGTGGCCCAATAATATAATCTTATATTTGGTAAAGCCAGCCCTCCTCTGTCTCTTGACAAAGATAAAAATTGATATGTTCTCCTAGGCTTTTCATATGCCCAAATGAAGCGAGAAAATAGCTCTTCAATTTTTTTCAAACAGATAGTGGGAAATTCTAAAGGAATTGCCCTTAAAAATACAAAAATTTGGGAAAAAAAGCATTTTAATTATATTGCATCTGCAGATGATCGATAGGTGTAAATTATGTAGTCTCATTAATTCAATTTTTGTTTTAGAGATCAAGGGGTCGATATTACCATCAACAATTTTATCGACGTTAGCTAGAATATCAACTCCAAGATATGTGGCCTTTTCCACTTGCCTAGTATTGTTAACCATGCTGACATTATTGCAAACTATTTGGGTTTTGTTACTATTAAGAGAATACCCCGAGAGTTGTCCAAATCTCGCTGCTTCCGCCTCTATCACAACTATAGCTACTTCAGGATCAGGGGTGACTATCGCAATGTCGTCAGCATAAGCCAAGGTTTTAGTTTTCCCACCCCGAGATACGATAGGTCTAATACTCCTGTTAGTTTCCAATTGCTGCAGAAAGGGGTCTATATAGAGAGCGAACAGCAGCGGAGAGCTCGGGCAACCCTGCCGGGTACCCCTAGTTATTTCAAATGAGTCTGTAAGAGCCCCATTTACAAAAAGTCTTGCACTGGGATGGAAATAAAGCATCTTAAAAGCAAGTATTAGCTTTTTACCTATTCCGACCCTTGACAGGGTCTCCCAAAGAAAAAACCAGGAGACCCTATCAAAGGCTTTTTCAGCATCCAGCAATATAAGTGCTATTGGCTCACTGGAAATATTAGCAGCATCAAATAGTGAGATAACTCTTCTGGTATGATCAGTCGTGCCACGTCCTGGTATAAAACCATGTTGGCGAGGTGAGACAACCTTGTGAACAACAGCTGCTAAACGAGTGGCAAGAATTTTAGAATAGATCTTGCTGTCAGCATTGATCAACGTAATGGGGCGATAAGAGCCAGGTTCCAGTGGTGATTTATGTTTTTTAAGAAAAACGATAATTTTAGCCTGTGTCCAAGACTGCGGTGGTTTGCCCCCTTTAAATACATGCAACATTAATTGTAACATCCATTCTTTCAATTGTGTGGCAAATTTTTTATAAAACTCTAGGGGTATATTATCTAAACCTGTGGCTTTACCACTCGGAAGGCTATTAATACAAAGCAAAATATCCACCCACTGAGGGAGTTCCTCAAGTTGCTGCTGTTCCTCTTGTGAAAATTGTGCTACTGGACTTTGATTAAGATATGAAGTAACATTTCCCGAATGTTCAAGAATATCCTCATGATATAGACTTTTGTAGTATGAATAAACATGTGTTAATTTCCATAGGAAGATGTGAGAAGCAATACAAAAAACATGGCTGAAAGGAATTACATCAAATTTGGCGGAAAATTAGAGCGTTATTCAGAAAGTGTGCTTCTTGTGATTTGGTGGAAATCCATTTTTGCGGAATTTGCATTTAAGAGGTGGTCCGGTGGGTTTTGAAAAGTTCAAAAATAGGTTTTGTGGATGGTTGGTCCCACTGAAGTGCTGCAGGACTCCTATGTTACTGCTAATTAAAACAATAGAGTGATCTGATTGGCTGCAGGAGATATTTTTCCTGATGGTCATCTCGATGTTGTGGAACTCATATTGGTCCTGAGGGAGCAAGTGATCTGATTGGCTGGATGCAATTTGAACAGAAATGTTGTGGCTGCCATTACAGGACATTGGGAGTCTATCCCCGTGTCTTGAAGGAGAATTAAAAAATATATATAATGGGGCAGGGTAGGGATACCATGACCCCCTGGCACTTCTGAGGGGGGCCCAGTGGGATCTCCCCAGGGGTCAAAGATAAAACAAAATGTGCCTTGGGTACCGTCACACAAGCGGCAACACATGGTACAGTAAGATTTTTACAAGTTTCAATAAGTGAAGCTTGCATGGTCCTGCGGTACCATGTAGGTGAAGCTGAAGGCCATGCACAGTAGAGAGTTGATGTCACAAGGGGTTGGGCACTGGTCCTGACCAATCATGAGGTTGGGCACCTGCAGTGTGTTGGCAGCCAACAGGGATTGGGTACAGGGCCTAGACATACGCTGCATGGAGTTGGCCATTCACAGGTGTAGGCCCCCTGCTGAGGGGTTGGACGCAAGGCTTGGCTGTAGGCCAAGCTCTGCCTCCAACTCCCTGCTGCACACAGCTGAAGGCAGTGCACAGTGGGGGATTTGCCGTCCATGGGGTGTTGGGCTCAGGCCTTGGCTGTTCGCTGAGGGTTGGGCACCAATGGAGAGGTTGGCTGGCTGGGTAGGGGGTAGGGGTAGGGCATAGTGCCTTAACACAGCAGAATGTTCTGCGCAGCAGGGGTTTGGCTGCCTGTGGGACTTTGGGCTAGGGATTTAGCTTACTTTAAACAAACTTTAGAAATGTACTTAAAAAAATCAAACGTTGAGGCGATGTTATGGTTAGGTGTTGAAATAATAGAAAAACTAACATTGAAAAACAAAAAAAAAAACTGAAATTCACTAGTTGCAGTTTACTAAGCTTTAACTATGTACTGTTTAAAACCTCACTCATTATATCACCATTGGCATGGTAAATTACATCACTGATGGCAGTAGGTTGGATGATGTCATTAGTGATACCATCAGTGATGTCATCAATGACATCATTCAACATATCATGAGTGATGTAAGATGTGAGGTCATAAGCAGTGCCAGGCAGGGATACAAGTTATAATTATCTCAGTAGACTATAGCATTAGTTTTTGTATTATTTCAACACCTAACTATAGGTCACTTTAACCTTTGTTTTTTTCATTGAATTTCAGGGTTTTTTTTAAAAGTAAAGTAACGTATTGATACCATACCTAACTATAACGTCTCTTTAAACTTTTTTTCAGTGAATTTCTAGTGTTTTTTTAACATAAATTAAAATCTTATTACCATGCTGAACTATACCTTCACTTTAATATTTATTCACCATTTGCCAAAGACCCTTTGTTGGTTTGCTAATAACGTTGGCACCATTTGATGATAATTTATGAAACTTTCCCAAAAAATGTTTATCTACCTCAGCTCCGTCTTGGAAAGTTTCGGGTGATCTGTCAATTGGGGGCCAAGAAAAAAGGGGGGTCCCAAAATCAAATTTCCCCATGCATTTTACATAGACTTTTTTCAAAAGGGCTACAGCTAAAACAGATGAACAGAGTTACACCAAATTTGGCAGGAAGCTATATCTTGACCCAGAAAGCATGCTTTTGGTGTAAATCTATTTAGTAGTTTAGGAGAAATTAAGCTACAAAAATATTTTTATATCTGGATGGTTGGGTTTGAGGGACTCTTGCAAGAGTCCAATAAGCTCAACTTCAACAAATTAGAGTGATCCAATTGGCATAGGGGGCTTTTTTCCCTTGGACCACCTCACAGAGTGAGGCTTCCGGAGGTGTGAACGCTCTCATTGCCTGGCTGCAACATGAAAGAAAATGTTGTGGCAGACCTTACAGGACTCAAGGACTTAGTCCTCTGTCCTGAATTTAAAAAAAAAAGATATAAGGGCATAGGGTAGGGATACCCTGCCCGCATAGGCCTTGTGGTGAGCCAAATTAAGGAAAAAAACATTTTTTTGCAGAAATCCAGTGGTACTCCCAGTTGATCAGGGTATAAAAAAAAAAAAATGACTACCGCAATTTTTTAGAAAATTAATATGACCCCTGGGGTGGACCAGGTCTCAGCGGTCAATACATATTAATGTTTGGGAAGGGGGTGAGCACGGGGTCCCCTCTCTGAGCCAATTATTGCTCCAGTGATGCCATTCCATCGGGCCAAACATATTACTAAAATTGGAGGGGGGGGGCGGACAGCCCCCTCCCAAAGCCATATGAGGACCTTAGGACCCCATCTCCCTAGGCCAAATAACAATTAAAGGGGAGGGGGGATCCCCTGTGGCTTTAAGATGTTTAAAATTGGAGTGGGCATGGCCCCCTCCCTGACCCTCTACAAGGCCCTGAGGACCCCATCCTTGGGACCAAATAACAATTAAAAAGGAGCAAGCCACACACACCTCTCTTTGTGCCAGTATCATCCCTGGGGACGCCATCCACAGGGTGAGATATTTCACAGTAGCCCGGGAAGCCCAGCGCTGGGACGCACTCTTCAAAGCAGGGAATTCAACTTTGCTCCTACCTTGTGGAAACAGTAAAGAAATGTTTCTCCCGCGCAGACAGGAGCAAAGAAAAAGTGCCTGATCCCGCCAGAACCTAGTATGGTGCTGGCAAGGGAGCTGCCTATGGTTGCATGGTCCTTGGGCCCCCCATGGATCCTAATGGCCCCTGGCAGTGTGGGTGCCCTGGGTGGGCATCAGGGCACCCATCAACAAAAAAAAGGCAGCTCCCGCCAGGGTGGCTGGCTGGGGCCACAGGGGCCCTGTGGTTCCCCCGCAACCCCACAACAAAAAATGGAGCTGTAGGTGCCCCGGGCGGGCACCTGGGCACCCACGTGATGAAAATGATGACACCTCCCACTGGCACACATGATTTGCACTGGCTGGAGAATGGCCTAGGTATGCGGGGGCCGTGGGACTACCCAGACTCTCCCAACTAATATTAAACATGTGGGTGTCCCGAGTGGACACCATGACACTAAGAACAATATTTTGGGGGGTTAAAAATGTAATTTTAAATGAACGGCAGGAGTCTCTTATTCATTATTCACTTCTCCTTGAAGGAGCGCCCCATAATGTCCTGCAAGGGCTATTAACAATTGTTTTTGCTCTGTGATGTCCTTAGGAGGGTAGGGCCACCACAAAGCATTTTTTATGTTGTGAGTGGGTGCAGGGAGTTCAGCAGCTGCCCTGCAGAATTAAAGAAAATAGTAAGTCTCCTGGATCATTAAATCCACGACCCCAGGAGAACTTGCCATACTTTTTAAAGCACTTCTAGCTGGAGCTCTATGGTCTGCAGCTGAAGTGCACTGCCCCTTGTGGTTGTTTTTAGGATTTTATGTTGTGGGACGAAAATGTTAAGTGAAAGACTCAAAGACATACTGTTTTAAAAAAAAAATGTTTCTGAGCCCTTCTTTTAACAGTTTTCAGTCCTCAAAATGCAATCATAAAAACTATGTTAAGAGAAAGACTCACAGACATGTTGATTCCTTTTTTAAATGAAAACTTTATTAAATATTTTTATAACTATCACGTTTATTCAACATTGCATTGTGTGAATTACTAAAATATACATTTGATTAAAAATATTGGTTATTCTAGGACAAAGTGATAAGTTTTCTTGATATATATTGGTATGCTCACGCCTTTGTAAAGCCAATAGGCCCACTTCTTAGGCTTCACCTGCACAGTGCTTGCGCTGTGCTTGCAAAATCTCTTGTATTCCAAAAAAACATTCTAAAAGGGGCTTCGAACCCACCCATTATTTACAGATGCTTACCGTTTCTTGGAATCCACGTCACTCTATTTTCCATGCTTCTCATTGGTCAGCATGTCATCTGCTTTCACTTTGCATGTCTTCCTGCTTTGCCTGTCCATGCCATGAAGGATTGCCCAAGTACAGCTTCTGGTCACTGGCCTGTGGCTAGTGGCCAGTGTTCTTCTAATGGCTATGCACTTTGGAAGGTACTTCTTCAAAATGTTGTATGTAGCACTACATATGAGTACATCTGCAGTCCGTCTCCTCTCCTCCCCAGTGCTCTTCCCAAATCATTCCTAGCACCCCCCCACTCGCTATTGCGTCCTCATAATTGCTTCTTTCTTTCCTCCTCATTGCTTGCCTGTCCCCCATCTGCCTTACTGCTTAACCCGTCTCCCCACTCATTTCTCCCATTGCTGTTTGCACATATATCACTGCCAACATGACAGTGTTGAAATAACCCACTGTCTCTGATTATCACTGGGATTTCCAGGTATTGTTCGAAGGGGGAGTGCTTTACCTCATGTCTGGCAGTCGTGGTGTTCACCTAGATGAAAATCTAAAAGCAAATCTGTGCACTGCAGAAGATGAAATGGCAAAGCATCTGCAAACCCAATTGGCTTTGCCAATGTGAAATCTATTTGCTTTGCCATTTTTCTTTGCTTGTTGCACAGATGTTGAGCTGCTGTGGAACGTGGTTTAAAGTAAAGAAAAGCACTATGACACAGTAACAAAAAAAAGAGGTATGACGCAGACAGCATTGACTGAATCTTCGCACTTTTTTTTCAACTTTAAGCCATGTAGCACAGTGTTATAAGCAAAGACACCACAGCGCATAAAGAGGTAACAACTCTTTATTCAACAGCACCATATACAATGTGATTCTCCCTTTGCCAGCCACAGGGTAACTGACAAAGGCGGAACCTGACAAACACAGAGATTTCTAGGGTACTCTAATGATGGCATTATTCTACAAGTTAAGCATAAACACTGCACATGAGCACCCATTACTACAAACAGCATATCAACTGCTGACCAACGTGCAAAAAACATTGACAAAGCCAATGCTTGTTATATTATATTGTTGTGACTCTTTGACAAAGTCAGTAAGACTGCCTGAGTGTGGCCAGGACCTGTGACACCAACCGCATGCTAAGCATAACAGAAGGCCATGTGCAGCAGGACGTAGGGCACTTGTAAGGGTTTAGGTGCAAGGCCAGGCTGAAGGCCACACACAGTGGCAGGTAGGGTGCTCACAGGGCCGCAGGTCAGGCCCCACGCCAACCTCACACCTCAGACTGAGAGCGACATGGGGTTGCTTGCATACACAGTGTTGGACACAGGGTTGGGCTGCAGGCCAGGCCCTGCGGCCAACCCCACACTGCGCACAACCAACAGAGGGGTGCTGGCTACCCACGAGGTTTGGTTGCAGCAGCCAGGCCCTGCGGTAACATTGTGTACATGCCATGCGTGGCGAGGCATTGCCTGCCCGTGGGGGTTTGATGCACCCACACCACTCATGTTCAAAGCCTGTGCGTGGCATGTGTTAGCTGTATGTATGTAATAAAATATCACTTTACGTTAAAAACCCCCCCGAAATTATCTGAAAAAAATGAAGTTTAAAGTGATGTTATAGATATGGATTGTGGTTATATCTTCCTTTACTTTAAAAAAAAGTTTGAAATTCAATGAAAAAACAAAGGTTAAAGTAACATTTTAGTAAGGTGAAAATTTCATTGACAATGCTTAAATTCACCAGTTATAGTTATCTCTCTTAACTATTACTCATGCCCTAAAGTAACTATAACACAAAACCTCGCCATGCACTGCTAATTACATCATATATTAATCACTTGTGGCATGATCTATGACATCATTACATTGTCATGACTGCAACATTTTCAATTACATCACTTGATAACAAGACTGTGCATGGTGGGGGAGCGAGTTATAGTTACTTTATGGCACAACCTATAGTTACTAGAGATAATTGGTGAATTTCAGTGGTTTTTTGAGGTTGTCACTGAACTTTTCACCTAAATATAATGTTACTTTAACCTTTTGTTCTTTCAGTGAATATATATATATATATATATATATATATATATCCAATCCAAGCGCTGTCAAAACGATATTGAAAAAGACAACACACCAGGGCCACCAAATTTTCTTCAGTGTGATTTGTTAGGCAAAGTCACTCAACGCGTTTCGAAGCGTCCGCTTCTTGCTCACGAGTGTCGTGCATTGCAAATCAAACGTTTTTTAAACAAATCATGTGACATTTTTGAGTATAAGAAGTGAAAACAGACTTCATTATGTCTTCAAACAAAAATCATTGGAAAAAACTGCATGAGCTTTTAAATTGACCGGTTCCTTACAAGAGGTTATAGTTCCAAGTGCATAATGAATGCCTGTGAGGAAGTTGATAAAAGAAACAGAGTAGACTTACTAAAAACATCCCAAGTCCCAGAGTTGAATGATACCTGCAGTATCAGGTTTATTACAACATATAATAAAAAAGCGAGGGAAGTTCGGAAATCTTTGGGTAAATTTTGGGAGGTTCTCAAAACTGATGCAGATTTGGACAAATGTCTAGATGAATATCCACAGGTAACATACAGAAGGGCTAGATCCCTTAATGATATAATCTGTCCGACTCTGATTCCTTCCGACAGTTTAAAGAATACTGTACAAGGGTTTTTTGTATGTGGCAGATGCAAAGCCTGCAAATACAGCAAAAATTGCAAAGAGATCAAATTACACACTGAATGCGAACCGTTCAAAATCAACAAACATGTATCATGTAACACTGAGTATGTGGCATATGCCCTCAGGTGCCCCTGTAATAAATTCTACGTTGGTAGCACTATACATAAGGCTAAGAAGCGTATTTTGGAGCACCTGAGGGCAATCACACACACAATGACAAACAATATCCCATAGCCAGGCATTTCTTTTCCCACCACAATCAGAACACCAACTTTTATCATTTACTGTACTAGATAGTATTCCTAGAAGTGAAAGAGGTGGTGACAGAGTCAAAGAACTGTGGTGCCTCGAATCTAGGTTTATTATCAAATACCACACAGTGCAGCCAGTAGGCCATAATGGCGATGAAGCCTTATCTGTGCATTTGGGTTGATTGTCTCGCTGTTTAATACAAGCATTGTTACTGAAGCCGCAATATATAAATGTTCATGAATGTTTTTAAGCATATGTTCAATGTTGACATATGGTTTTTACATTTTCTTGATCTTGTTGAAACTATTATAGTGATTGTAAATTTATGAAATTATGTTTTTATCTTGTGTTAACCCAAACATTTTTTATTATTATCCTTTTACAGATTTTGGATATGTCTCAAAGCAAGTGGAAAGCAAATTAGAGCACGATAAAGGGTGGAACCAGTGGATCCACTCAGCCTCAGTATAAGGACATGGCTTTCTCTGACTTGAGAGCCATGTGTGTTGAAAGACACCTGAAGCTAGGACAGAGTCCCTCCACACTACACCTGATAGATCTGCTGACAGCAGATGATCTTAGATTGGCTCTAGGAGCTAATAGGTCTGAATCAGGGGGTGGGTCAATTACAGTGTCTGGGTCAGATGATGAAAATCAGAATGACCAAGACTCTGTGATTGAAGGGCCAGGCTCCAAGGGGCCTGAAAAGGACAGAGGAATTCTCCCTAAGAGAACTGACAGAGTGGATGAGAGGCATAGGTCCCCTTCCAGGGAATCTGACCACTCTTATCACTCTGGTAGAGAATTTGTCCAGCAGAGGAACTCATACTTTCCCATAAGAGAGAGCTCCTCTGACAGAATGTGCAAACTGCTGCAGTATGAGGAAGCAAGAGTTGCCCTCAGAACCAAGCAGTTGGCACTGGATAGAGAAGCCCTGGAGATCCAGAGAGCTTCTAGAAGAGAGGGGTTAGAACCCCTTGGTGGCAGCAACAGTGTCCCTAGAGGCAGAGAATCTATTCCAGACCATAGGAACCTGAGCAAGGTTGTTCCTCCCTACCAGAGTGGGGATGATATCCACAAGTGGATAACTGCTATGGAGAGGGCCTGTAGAGTACAGCAGGTCCCCCAAAAGCAGTGGGCAGCAATCTTGTTGCTCTCCTTTTCAGACAAAGGTAGAGACAAGCTCCTCACTGTTAGAGAAGAGGATGCTGATAATTATGAAGTCCTGAAGGGTGCACTGATAGATGGGTTTGGCTTAACCACTGAGCAGTACAGGTTGAAGTTCAGAGACACCCAGAAGGCACAGACTCAGCACTGGACTGACTTTGTAGATTGTGCAACCAAGGCTCTGGAGGGTTGGCTGGTTGGCAGTAGGGTTACTGATTTCAAGGGATTGTATAATCTGATGATGAGAGAACAGATCCTTAATAATTGCCAGAACCAGTTGTTGCATCAATACCTGGTGGACTCAGATCTGACCTCTCCCCAAGAATTGGGAAAGAAGGCAGACAAATGGGTCAGAACCAGGGTAAGGCAGAAACCCCAGAACCAAGGGAGTGACACCAAGAAGCAGGATCCTAAGGGCTCTGAGAAAGGTGGGGATAAGTCAAAAGACCAGAAGTCTTCACAAGGGCCCCAAAAATCTGCATCTGGTGGGGAGTCACAATCCAACAAGGAAAAGGCCAAAAGAAGCCCTGGTGCAAATTCTGTAAACAGAAAGGGCACTGGACTTCTGATTGTAACAAGTCCAAAGACCAAACCACCACCACTCCTGCCCCTAAGGCAACTGTTCCCCCTAGCTCAGCTACTGGTGGAGGTGGTACTCAGAATAAGGGTGTAGTAGGGTTGACCCTGGGTTCTGAAGTGGACTCTGACATAGTCAGAGTACCCACACAGGCAATGCTGATTTGTGATGGAGACCTTGATATGTCCTTCCTAGTAAGCCCCAGTAATCTGGGCAAATACAAACAGCAGCCTGTAATAAATGGCAAACAGGCTTTGGCATTTAGGGACACAGGTGCTAGTGTCACCATGGTGGCCGAGGATCTTGTGGACCCTGGACAGATCATCCTGGGCGAAATGTACCAGGTGACCAATGCAAGCAATGTCAGGACCAACCATAGTCTGGCAGTTGTGAATTTCTCCTGGGGAGGGGTAACTGGCCTCAAGAAGGTTGTAGTCAGTGCAGACCTCCCTGTAGAATGTCTATTGGGCAATGATCTAGAGACTTCAGCCTGGTCTGAAGTAGAGTTATGGACTCATGCTGAGATGTTGGGCATCCCTGCAGAGGTATTTGCTGTGACCAGGTCACAAGCAAGAATGCATAACACTGAACCAGCTCTGGATCCTGGAACAATGGACCAGATGCTTCCCAAGAGGAGGAGCAGTAGGGTAAAGGCAGTGCCTTCCCCTCTGTCTCAGATCACAGATTCACCTCCAGAGGGAGGTGAAGCAGATCCTGGGGAAGGAACTGCCCCAGAGGGACTTGAGCCTGATCAGGTTGAGTTCTTGGGGGCAGGGGGCCCTTCTAGGGAAGATCTGAGTAAGGAGCAACAGTGCTGCCCCTCTCTTGAACCCCTCAGACAGCAGGCTGCTGCTGAGGCTGCTGGGAGTGCTAGTGGGTCCCATAAAGTTTATTGGGATGAGGGACTCCTATATTCTGAGGGTAGAGACCCAGCCCCTGGAGCCACCAGGAGGTTGGTAATACCTCAGAAGTTTAGGGGTTCCTCTTGACCCTAGCACATGACATCCCTTTAGCAGGACACTTGGACCAAAACAAGACCTGGGACAGGCTTGTTCCACATTTTCATTGGCCACATATGTCAGAGGACACAAAGGAGTTTTGTCGCTCCTGTGTCACATGCCAAGCCAGTGGTAAGGCAGGTGGCACAACAAAGGCACCCCTGATACCACTACCTGTGGTGGGGGTACCCTTTGAAAGGGTAGGGATTGACATTGTTGGTCCCCTTGACCCTCAAACTGCATCTGGGCACAGGTTTATCCTGGTGGTAGTGGATCATGCCACCAGGTACCCAGAAGCAATTCCTCTGAGGACCACCACAGCCCCTGTGGTGGCAAGAGCCCTCATTGGAGTTTTCTCCAGAGTGGGTTTCCCAAAGGAGGTCATCTCTGACAGAGGTACTAACTTCATGTCAGGATATCTGAAAGCAATGTGGAAGGAGTGTGGTGTAACTTATAAGTTCAGCACTCCCTATCACCCACAATGCAATGGTTTGGTTGAATGCTTCAACAAAACCCTTAAGGGAATGATTAAAGGACTCCCAGAGAAGCTTAGGCGGAAATGGGACCTTCTTCTTCCTTGCCTGTTATTTGCATACAGAGAAGTTCCACAGAAGGGGGTTGGTTACAGCCCATTTGAGCTTCTGTTTGGGCACCCTGTAAGAGGTCCATTGTGTTTGGTTAAAGAGGGCTGGGAGTTACCTCTCAAACCCCCAAACAGGATGTGATGGACTATGTACTTGGTCTCCGCTCCCGGATGGCCGAATACATGAAAAAGGCAACCAAAAACCTGGAGGCCAGCCAAGAATTGCAAAAAGCTTGGCATGACCAAAGGCTGTGCTGACTGTGTACCAGCCAGGACAGAAAGTGTGGGTGTTGGAGCCTGTGGCCCCAGCAGCCCTCCAGGACAAGTGGAGTGGCCCACATACAATAGTTGAACAGAAGGGAGAAGTCACCTATCTGGTGAATCTTGGAACTCCCAGGAGCCCCCTGAGGGTGCTCCATGTCAACAGATTAAAGCCATATGTTGACAGGGCTGACATGGGCTTGCTCATGGCAACTGATGAGAACCAGGAGGAGGAGAGTGACCCTCTCCCTGACCTGCTCTCTCAGAACCCTGATGATGGGTCAGTAGATGGTGTTGCTTTGGCAAGCAGCCTCACTGACCATCAGCAAACTGAGTGCAGGCAAGTTCTGCAACAGTATAGACATATGTTTAGCCTGACCCCTAGTCAGACTACCTGGTGCACCCATGAGGTGGACACTGGAGACAGACTGCCTGTCAAGAGTAAAATCTACAGGCAACCTGACCATGTCAGGGACTGTATCAGGACTGAAGTCCAGAAAATGTTGGAGCTAGGTGTAATTGAGCCTTCAGATAGCCCTTGGGCTAGCCCAGTAGTCCTGGTACCCAAGCCTCATACCCAGGGTGGTAAGAAAGAAATGAGGTTTTGTGTAGACTACAGAGGCCTCAATGCAGTCACTAGGACTGATGCCTATCCCATACCAAGGGCAGATGAGCTGATTGATACTTTGGCCTCAGCCAAGTATCTAAGTACATTTGACCTAACAGCTGGCTACTGGCAGATCAGGTTAGCTGATGATGCAAAATCCAAAACAGCATTTTCGACCCTTAGTGGGCATTACCACTTTGTGGTGATGCCCTTTGGATTGAAAAATGCACCTGCCACTTTTCAGAGGTTGGTGAATAAAGTTCTGGCAGGGATGGAAAAATATTTCTCAGCTTATCTAGATGATATTGCTGTCTTTAGTTCCTCCTGGCAGGATCACCTGGTCCACCTCAGAAATGTTTTACAGGCCCTGCAGCAAGCAGGCCTCACTATCAAGGCCACTAAGTGCCAGATAGGGCAGAGTCAGGTTGTGTACCTGGGCCACCTTGTAGGTGGAGGCCAGGTTCAGCCTTTACAGAGCAAAATCCAAACCATAATGGAATGGGTTGCTCCAACCACCCAGACACAGGTGAGAGCCTTCTTAGGCCTGACTGGGTACTATAGGAGGTTTGTCAAAGGATATGGATCTATAGTGACCCCCTTGAATGATCTGACCTCAAAGAAAATGGCAAAAAAGGTTCAGTGGACAGCTAGCTGTCAGAAGGCATTTGAAGACCTAAAGCAGGCCATGTGCACTGCCCCCATCTTACAGAGTCCAGACTACACCAAAAAGTTCATTGTCCAAACAGATGCTTCTGAGCTGGGTGTGGGAGCTGTACTGTCTCAACTGAATGATGAAGGTCAAGACCAGCCAGTAGCTTTTATTAGCAGAAGGCTGACCCCTAGAGAGAAACGTTGGTCAGCTATAGAGAGGGAGGCCTTTGCTGTGGTGTGGGCCCTGAAGAAGCTGAGGCCATACTTGTTTGGCACTCACTTCATAGTTCAGACTGACCACAAGCCCCTCCTATGGCTTAAACAGAAGAAAGGTGAAAACCCAAAACTTTTGAGGTGGTCCATTTCCCTACAGGGGATGGACTATACAGTGGAACATAGACCTGGGACCCAACATGCCAATGCAGATGGACTCTCAAGGTATTTCCACTTAGAACACGAAGACTCAACTGGTCAAGGTTAGTTTAGTGTCCCTGCGTTTGGGGGGTTGTGTAGGAGAGTAGGCTCTACCTCTTATGTTGCCCCCACTTTTTTCTGATGTTTACACTGGTTTCTGGCTATAGTCTGGCTGGGTCCCTGCTAATCAGGGCCCCAGCCTCTCTGTTCTCTCTAAATGACTTGGAGTGCACTCTAGGTGCACTAGTGATTGGATACTGTGGTACCTTATGAGTCCCTAGTATATGGTACCTTAGGTACCAAGGGCATAGGTACTTCACAGGCCTACCAGGGGCTGAAGCATGTATTATGCCACCCCTGGGAAGCAGACTAAATCTGACACCACAGGCCTGCTACTGCAGCCTGGGTGAGGTGGTGCTAGCACTCCTCACTGAGATATAGGTTTCCTATATCTCTCCTGCTCACACATTAAACCTATCAGTCACCCCTAAGGCAGGCCCTATCAATCCTGAGGGCAGGGTGCTTGGTTCCTATGTGAGAGGGTGCCTCTGCCTGAGCAGGGCCCCTCTGCAGCTCTCAGAGTCCATTCTCTGCGGCTGTTTGTGGATGCGGTTAAACCATATACTCTTAAGTGCATTATATCCTCGCGGTAAAATGCTAACTTTGGAATGGCTGCATCAAAACATGTCGTGTTTGGTGTCAAACATCTTGGAATACTACCCCCCGCCAGTTCTGGCGGCGGGGGTAGCATTCCACCCTTCTAGAGGGATAGACATGTACCTACTGTGGAAACGCGGTAGAATCCTGCAGAGCCCTGGCATCACAAAATGGATGCCACCAGTCACAGACACTGGGCTGCCCTCCTGCTGATGACCGAAACTCGCAGTGGAGGAAGCCCAACAATAGGCATCCTGTCACAGGGAGGTGTAACCACCTCCCAGACAGGGTTTAGTGTATTGGGGCTGGGTGGGTGCACTCTTAGAGTGCTTTGAAGTCCTGCACTGGGGGAGCAGAAGGCTCCTCTGTGCATATGCCAGTTCAAACCAGCTCAGGGGCTACCTGCCCCTGCTCTGGCGCGAAACTGGACAAAGGGAAGTGGGTGTAGCCACCCACTTCCCTGACCCTCCCATAGGTGGGGTCATAGAGCTAGTCCCTCCCTTTCTTTTAGGTTAAGAGGGGGAACCTGTGCATTGCACCCTAGATATCCCTGGACGACGCTCTGAAGAAGAATCCTGGACCTTCGACGTTCCACTACCTTTGGAAGACTGAAGAATCTCCCTTGGAGTCAAGGAGTGACTCCCCTGCTTGGCAGGCACCAAAAACTACAAATGACGGTTGCAAACTATGCCACTCCCGCCAGAGTCCGAAGTCCCTGCAGCCCAAGAAGTGGATTTCCTGACTTCTCAAAGGCCATCGTGAGTCTCCAGCAAAGCTGAGGCCAGTGGACCCCAAGAGTGACGAGGAACCGCGACCCCTGGGTACTGTGCACTATTGTCAAGTGCAACCCCTTCACAAAGTTCTACGAACTTGTGCTTTGGACCACGTGTGGTCCTAGCCTCCAGCAGGAATCCCTCCGAAGATCAGAGGCCTACCACATCCCGAGTGACCGTGGGCCCCTGTTGAGCAAATCCTCCTGAGGCGTCTTTGCGATCCCTTGCCAGCTGGCTTGTGGGTCTTCTGAAGGCTTTCCTACAGAACCAAAGGGCTCCCCTGGTTGCTCCAAGCCTGCCCTGACTTACCCTTGCTGGGTGAGTCCCTCAGACCTTGCGGGTCTGCGCCATTGCCTTTTTACACTTTCCCCGAGACTTGCTGTTACCAAGGCTTGTTGGCTCCAATCGAGTTGCCGACACCGCAGTAAGCTGCAGACATTGTGGGACACACCAAATCCAGCTCCTGGTCATCGTCGACGCCTCCGGGACCTCGTGGCTGAAGAATAAGTGCATTATATCCTCGCGGTACGACCTGAATCTTGCGATGACGGTGGGCATCCATCTTCCTTGCCCCGAGTCACTGCCAAGTGACTTTGAACACTGTCCCCTCTGCTTTCAGGTCTTCCATCTTCTGAATCCAGGCTTGGATTCCACCGGACACTTCTTCGGACTTCACAAGCAGCAAGTCTTCATTGTCCTCCATTGAAAATGATGCCGCGACCCGACACCAAAGGACACCTATGCACCCGGCTTCCCTGGGTGAGGTAACTCCAGCACTACGGTACTCCTGTGGGTGTTGGCCCTAGAACTACTTACCCTGTAAGTGACTTGCTTGTAGGTTCTCCCGAAGTATCCTAAAACTCTTAAAGTCCAACCGTGACTTGCCCCATTGAAGTCAACGGCGATTCGCGCCTGTGTATCCACACTGCACGCATCCCCCGTGGGTCCTTTACTTACCTGCCTTGGGTGGTTTCGTGAGGCCCAAGCACTTCTGAAGGCCCTAGGCCTTGTCTCTTTGCAAGTCATTGTTTCTAAGTCTCTTTTTAGTATATGGTCTGGTACGCCCCTAGGGCCCCAGCCATATTTGTGCTTAATTTATTGTGAAACGTTGATTTGTGCATATGTCCTTGATTTCTAATCTCATAAAGAGATTAGTAGAGAGTTGTTAGTAATAAATACATATATATTTGATATATATACCTGTGTGGTGTCTTTTCATTTGGTGATTCAAGAGATTGTGTGGTAAAACAAGCTGCTTTACATTCCTTCAAGACTTAGCCTGAAGGCTGCTCTCCACAGCTACCACTAGGATAGCTTTCTTTAAAGGTTGTCTTAAACCTATCTACCATAAGAGTCGAATTGTACTGGTGCAAGGTGTCCACTTTAATTAGTGAACAGCATATACCAGGCCAACTTCTCACAAGGAGGCAATAGAGAGGTGCAGAAAGAGGGAAGAGGGGTGCAGAAAGACGCAAGAGTGGTGCAGAAAGAAGCAAGAGAGGTGCAGAAAGAGGGAAGAGAAGTCCAGAAACAAGCAAAAGAAATATAGAAAGATGAAAGAGAAGTGCAGAAAGAGGCAAGAGAGGTGCAGAAAGTGGAAGGAGGGGTGCAGAAAGAGGAAAGAGAGGTGCAGAAAGAGGCAACAGAGGTACAGAAAGAAGCAAGAGAAGTGCACAAAGAAGCAAAATGGGTGAATAAAGTGGCAAGAGGGGTGCAGAAAGAAGCAAGAGACGTGCACAAAGAAGCAACAGAGGTGCAGAAGGAGGCAAGAGAACTGCAGAAAAAGGCAAGAAAGTTGCACAAACAGGCAAACAAGGTGCAGCAAGAAGGGGTACAGACAGAGGCAAGAGAGATGCAGAAAGAGGCAAGAGGGGTGCAGAAAGTTACAAGAGAGGTACTGAAAGAAGCAAGAGGAGTCCAGAAAGAACCAACAGAGGTGTAGAAAGAGGCAAGAGGAGTGCAGAAAGAGTCACAAGAAGTGCAGAAAGAAGGAACAGAGGTGCGGAAAGAGGCAAGAGAACTGCAGAAAGAGGGAACAGGGGTGCAGAAAGAGGCAAGAGAGGTGCAGAAAGAGGGAAGAGGGGTGCAGAAAGAGGCAAGAGGGGTGGAGAAAGAAACAAGAGAGGTGTAGTAGGAAGAAAGAGAAGTGCAGAAAGAACCGCCAGAGGTGCAGAAAGAGGCAACAGAGGTGCAGAAAGATGCAAGAGATGTGCAGAAAGAGGCAAGAGAGGTACAGAAACAGGCAAGAGAGGTGCAGACAGAGGGAACAGGGGTGCAGAAAGAGAAAAGAGAGGTGCAGAAAGAGGCAAGAGAAGCGCAGAAAGAGGCAAGAGATGTGCAGAAAAAGGCAAGACAGGTGCAGAAAGAGGCAAGAGAACTGCGGAAAGAACCAACGGAGGTACAGAAAGAGGCAAGAGAACTGTAGAAAGAGGGAAGAAAGGTGCAGAAAGAGAGGCAAGAGAGGTGCTGAAAGAGGCAAGAGAAGTGCAGAAAGAATCAACAGAGGTACAGAAAGAGGCAAGAGAACTGTAGAAAGAGGGAAGAAAGGTGCAGAAGGAGGCAAGAGAGGTGCAGAAAGAGGGTTGAGGGGTGCAGAAAGATTCAAGAGGGGTGAAGAAAGAAGCAAGAGAGGTTCAGAAAGAGGCAAGAGGGGTGTAGAAAGAGGCAAGAGAAGTGCAGAACGAACCAACAGAGGTGCAGAAAGAGGCAATAGAAGTGCAGAAAGAGGCCAGAGAAGTACAGAAAGAAGCAAGAGAAGCGCAGAAAGAATCAAGAGAAGTGCAGAAAGAGGCAAGAGAAGAGCAGGAAGAGGCAAGAGATACACAGAAAGAAGCAAGAGAAGTGCAGAAAGAGGCAAGAGAAGAGCAGGAAGAGGCAAGAGCAGAGCAGGAAGAGGCAAGAGATGCACAGAAAAAGGGAAGAGAGGTGCAGAAAGAACCAACATTGGTGCAGACAGAGGCAAGAGGGGTGCTGAAAGAGGCAAGAGAAGTACAGAAAGAAGCAACAGAGGTGCAGAAAGAGGCAAGAGACTATAGAAAGAGGCAAGAGAGGTGCAGAAGGAGGCAAGAGAACTGCAGAAAGAGGCAAGAAAGTTGCACAAACAGGCAAATAAGGTGCAGCAAGAAGAGGTGCAGAAAGAGGCAAGAGAGGTGCAGAAATAGGGAAGAGGGGTGCAGAAAGAGGCAAGAGGGGTGCAGAAAGTTACAAGAGAGGTGCTGAAAGAAGCAAGAGGAGTGCAGAAAGAACCAACAGAGGTGTAGAAAGAGGCAAGAGGAGTGCAGAAAGAGGGAAGAAAGGTGCAGAAGGAGGCAAGAGAGGTGCAGAAAGAGGGTTGAGGGGTGCAGAAAGATTCAAGAGGGGTGAAGAAAGAAGCAAGAGAGGTTCAGAAAGAGGCAAGAGGGGTGCAGAAAGAGGCAAGAGAAGTGCAGAACGAACCAACAGAGGTGCAGAAAGAGGCAATAGAAGTGCAGAAAGAGGCCAGAGAAGTGCAGAAAGAAGCAAGAGAAGCGCAGAAAGAATCAAGAGAAGTGCAGAAAGAGGCAAGAGAAGAGCAGGAAGAGGCAAGAGATACACAGAAAGAAGCAAGAGAAGTGCAGAAAGAGGCAAGAGAAGAGCAGGAAGAGGCAAGAGCAGAGCAGGAAGAGGCAAGAGATGCACAGAAAAAGGGAAGAGAGGTGCAGAAAGAACCAACATTGGTGCAGACAGAGGCAAGAGGGGTGCTGAAAGAGGCAAGAGAAGTGCAGAAAGAAGCAACAGAGGTGCAGAAAGAGGCTAGAGACTATAGAAAGAGGCAAGAGAGGTGCAGAAGGAGGCAAGAAAACTGCAGAAACAGGCAAATAAGGTGCAGCAAGAAGAGGTGCAGAAAGAGGCAAGAGAGGTGCAGAAATAGGGAAGAGGGGTGCAGAAAGAGGCAAGAGGGGTGCAGAAAGTTACAAGAGAGGTGCTGAAAGAAGCAAGAGGAGTGCAGACAGAACCAACAGAGGTGTAGAAAGAGGCAAGAGGAGTGCAGAAAGAGGCAAGAGAAGTGCAGACAGAACCAACAGAGGTGTAGAAAGAGGCAAGAGGAGTGCAGAAAGAGGCAAGAGAACTGCAGAAAGAGGGAACAGGGGTGCAGAAAGAGGCAAGAGAGGTGCAGAAAGAGGGAAGAAGGGTGCAGAAAGAGGCAAGAGGGGTGCAGAAAAAAGCAAGAGAGGTGTAGAAGGAAGGAAGAGAAGTGCAGAAAGAACCACCAGAGGTGCAGAAAGAGGGGTGCAGAAAGACGCAACAGAAGTACAGAAGGAGGCAAGAGAGGTACAGAAACCGGCAAGAGAGGTGCAGACAGAGGGAACAGGGGTGCAGAAAGAGACCAGAGAGGAGCAGAAAGAGGCAAGAGAGGTACAGGAAGAAGCAAGAGAAGTGCAGAAAGAAGCAAAATGGGTGCAGAAAGAGGCAAGAAGGGTGCAGAAAGAGGCAAGAGAAGTGCACAAAGAAGCAACAGAGGTGCAGAAGGAGGCAAGAGAACTGCAGAAAGAGGCAAGAAAGTTGCACAAACAGGCAAACAAGGTGCAGCAAGAAGGAACAGGGGTTTAGACAGAGGCAAGAGAGGTACATAAATAGGGAAGAGGGGTGCAGAAAACGGCAAGAGGGGTGCAGAAATTTACAAGAGAGGTGCCGAAAGAAGCAAGAGGAGTGCAGAAAGAACCAACAGACGTGTAGAAAGAGGCAAGAGGAGTGCAGAAAGAGGCAAGAGAAGTGCAGAAAGAAGCAACAGAGGTGCAGAAGGAGGCAAGAGAACTGCAGAAAGAGGCAAGAAAGTTGCATAAACAGGCAAACAAGGTGCAGCAAGAAGGAGCAGGGATGCAGGCAGAGGCAAAGAGAGGTGCATAAATAGGGAAAAGGGGTGCAGAAAAAAGCAAGAGGGGTGCAGAAATTTACAAGAGAGGTGCCGAAAGAAGCAAGAGGAGTGCAGAAAGAACCAACAGAGGTGTAGAAAGAGGCAAGAGGAGTGCAGAAAGAAGCAAGAGATGCACAGAAAAAGGGAAGAGAGGTGCATAAAGAACCAACATTGGTGCAGACAGAGGCAATAGGCGTGCTGAAAGAGGCAAGAGAAGAGCAGAAAGAAGCAACAGACGTGCAGAAAGAGGCAAGAGACTATAGAAAGAGGCAAGAGAGGAGAAGAAGGAGGCAATAGAGAGGTGCAGAAAGAGGGAAGAGGGGTGCAGAAAGACACACGAGTGGTGCAGAAAGAAGCAAGAGAGGTGCAGAAAGAGGGAAGAGAAGTCCAGAAACAAGCAAAAGTAATATAGAAAGATGAAAGAGAAGTGCAGAAAGAGGCAAGAGAGGTGCAGAAAGTGGAAGGAGGGGTGCAGAAAGAGGAAAGAGAGGTGCAGAAAGAGGCAAGAGAGGTACAGAAAGAAGCAAAATAAATGTAGAAAGAGGAAAGAGAAGTGCAGAAAGAGGCAAGAGAGGTGCAGAAAGTGGAAGGAGGGGTGCAGAAAGAGGGAAGAGGGGTGCAGAAAGAGGCAACAGAGGTACAGGTAGAAGCAAGAGAAGTGCAGAAAGAAGCAAAATGGGGGCAGAAAGAGGCAAGAAGGGTGCAGAAAGAGGCAAGAGAAGTGCACAAAGAAGCAACAGAGGTGCAGAAGGAGGCAAGAGAACTGCAGAAAGAGGCAAGAAAGTTGCACAAACAGGCAAACAAGGTGCAGCAAGAAGGAACAGGGGTTTAGACAGAGGCAAGAGAGGTACATAAATAGGGAAGAGGGGTGCAGAAAACGGCAAGAGGGGTGCAGAAATTTACAAGAGAGGTGCCGAAAGAAGCAAGAGGAGTGCAGAAAGAACCAACAGACGTGTAGAAAGAGGCAAGAGGAGTGCAGAAAGAGGCAAGAGAAGTGCAGAAAGAAGCAACAGAGGTGCAGAAGGAGGCAAGAGAACTGCAGAAAGAGGCAAGAAAGTTGCACAAACAGGCAAACAAGGTGCAGCAAGAAGGAACAGGGATGCAGGCAGAGGCAAAGAGAGGTGCATAAATAGGGAAAAGGGGTGCAGAAAAAGGCAAGAGGGGTGCAGAAATGTACAAGAGAGGTGACGAAAGAAGCAAGAGGAGTGCAGAAAGAAACAACAGAGGTGTAGAAAGAGGCAAGAGGAGTGCAGAAAGAGGCAAGAGATGCACAGAAAAAGGGAAGAGAGGTGCATAAAGAACCAACATTGGTGCAGACAGAGGCAATAGGGGTGCTGAAAGAGGCAAGAGAAGAGCATAAAGAATCAACAGAGGTGCAGAGAGAGAGGCAAGAGAGGTGCTGAAAGAGGCAAGAGAAGTGCACAAAGAAGCATCAGAGGTACAGAAAGAGGCAAGAGAACTGTAGAAAGAGGGAAGAAAGGTGCAGAAGGAGGTAAGAGAGGTGCAGAAAGAGGGTTGAGGGGTGCAGAAAGATTCAAGAGGGGTGCAGAAAGAAGCAAGAGAGGTGCAGAAAGAGGCAAGAGAGTTGCAGAAAGAGGCAAGAGAAGTGCAGAAAGAACCAACAGAGGTGCAGAAAGAGGCAATAGAAGTGCAGAAAGAAGCCAGAGAAGTGCAGAAAGAAGCAAGAGAAGCGCAGAAAGAAGCAAGAGAAGTGCAGAAAGAGGCAAGAGAAGAGCAGGAAGAGACAAGAGGTGCACAGAAAAAGGGAAGAGAGGTGCAGAAAGAACCAACATTGGTGCAGACAGAGGCAAGAGGGGTGCTGAAAGAGGCAAGAGAAGTGCAGAAAGAAGCAACAGAGGTACAGAAAGAGGCAAGAGACTATAGAAAGAAGCAAGAGAGGTGAAGAAGGAGGCTAGAGAGGTGCAGAAAGAGGGAAGAGGGGTGCAGAAAGACGCAAGAGGGTTGCAGAAAGAAGCAAGAGAGGTGCAGAAAGAGGCAAGAGAAGTCCAGAAACAAGCAAAAGAAATGTAGAAAGAGGAAAGAGAAGTGCAGAAAGAGGCAAGAGAGGTGCAGAAAGTGGAAGGAGGGGTGTAGAAAGAGGGAAGAGGGGTGCAGAAAGAGGCAACAGAGGTACAGGAATAAGCAAGAGAAGTGCAGAAAGAAGCAAAATGGGTGCAGAAAGAGGCAAGAAGGGTGCAGAAAGAGGCAAGAGAAGTGCACAAAGAAGCAACAGAGGTGCAGAAGGAGGCAAGAGAACTGCAGAAAGAGGCAAGAAAGTTGCACAAACAGGCAAACAAGGTGCAGCAAGAAGGAACAGGGGTTTAGACAGAGGCAAGAGAGGTACATAAATAGGGAAGAGGGGTGCAGAAAATGGCAAGAGGGGTGCAGAAATTTACAAGAGAGGTGCCGAAAGAAGCAAGAGGAGTGCAGAAAGAACCAACAGAGGTGTAGAAAGAGGCAAGAGGAGTGCAGAAAGAGGCAAGAGAAGTGCAGAAAGAAGCAACAGAGGTGCAGAAGGAGGCAAGAGAACTGCAGAAAGAGGCAAGAAAGTTGCACAAACAGGCAAACAAGGTGCAGCAAGAAGGAACAGGGATGCAGGCAGAGGCAAAGAGAGGTGCATAAATAGGGAAAAGGGGGCAGAAAAAGGCAAGAGGGGTGCAGAAATTTACAAGAGAGGTGCCGAAAGAAGCAAGAGGAGTGCAGAAAGAACCAACAGAGGTGTAGAAAGAGGCAAGAGGAGTGCAGAAAGAGGCAAGAGATGCACAGAAAAAGGGAAGAGAGGTGCATAAAGAACCAACATTGGTGCAGACAGAGGCAATAGGGGTGCTGAAAGAGGCAAGAGAGGAGCATAAAGAAGCAACAGACGTGCAGAAAGAGGCAAGAGACTATAGAAAGAAGCAAGAGAGGAGAAGAAGGAGGCAATAGAGAGGTGCAGAAAGAGGGAAGAGGGGTGCAGAAAGATGCAAGAGTGGTGCAGAAAGAAGCAAGAGAGGTGCAGAAAGAGGGAAGAGAAGTCCAGAAACAAGCAAAAGTAATATAGAAAGATGAAAGAGAAGTGCAGAAAGAGGCAAGAGAGGTGCAGAAAGTGGAAGGAGGGGTGCAGAAAGAGGAAAGAGAGGTGCAGAAAGAGACAACAGAGGTACAGAAAGAAGCAAAAGAAATGTAGAAAGAGGAAAGAGAAGTGCAGAAAGAGGCAAGAGAGGTGCAGAAAGTGGAAGGAGGGGTGCAGAAAGAGGGAAGAGGGGTACAGAAAGAGGCAACAGAGGTACAGGAAGAAGCAAGAGAAGTGCAGAAAGAAGCAAAATGGGTGCAGAAAGAGGCAAGAAGGGTGCAGAAAGAGGCAAGAGAAGTGCACAAAGAAGCAACAGAGGTGCAGAAGGAGGCAAGAGAACTGCAGAAAGAGGCAAGAAAGTTGCACAAACAGGCAAACAAGGTGCAGCAAGAAGGAACAGGGGTTTAGACAGAGGCAAGAGAGGTACATAAATAGGGAAGAGGGGTGCAGAAAATGGCAAGAGGGGTGCAGAAATTTACAAGAGAGGTGCCGAAAGAAGCAAGAGGAGTGCAGAAAGAACCAACAGAGGTGTAGAAAGAGGCAAGAGGAGTGCAGAAAGAGGCAAGAGAAGTGCAGAAAGAAGCAACAGAGGTGCAGAAGGAGGCAAGAGAACTGCAGAAAGAGGCAAGAAAGTTGCACAAACAGGCAAACAAGGTGCAGCAAGAAGGAACAGGGATGCAGGCAGAGGCAAAGAGAGGTGCATAAATAGGGAAAAGGGGGCAGAAAAAGGCAAGAGGGGTGCAGAAATTTACAAGAGAGGTGCCGAAAGAAGCAAGAGGAGTGCAGAAAGAACCAACAGAGGTGTAGAAAGAGGCAAGAGGAGTGCAGAAAGAGGCAAGAGATGCACAGAAAAAGGGAAGAGAGGTGCATAAAGAACCAACATTGGTGCAGACAGAGGCAATAGGGGTGCTGAAAGAGGCAAGAGAGGAGCATAAAGAAGCAACAGACGTGCAGAAAGAGGCAAGAGACTATAGAAAGAAGCAAGAGAGGAGAAGAAGGAGGCAATAGAGAGGTGCAGAAAGAGGGAAGAGGGGTGCAGAAAGACGCAAGAGTGGTGCAGAAAGAAGCAAGAGAGGTGCAGAAAGAGGGAAGAGAAGTCCAGAAACAAGCAAAAGTAATATAGAAAGATGAAAGAGAAGTGCAGAAAGAGGCAAGAGAGGTGCAGAAAGTGGAAGGAGGGGTGCAGAAAGAGGAAAGAGAGGTGCAGAAAGAGACAACAGAGGTACAGAAAGAAGCAAAAGAAATGTAGAAAGAGGAAAGAGAAGTGCAGAAAGAGGCAAGAGAGGTGCAGAAAGTGGAAGGAGGGGTGCAGAAAGAGGGAAGAGGGGTACAGAAAGAGGCAACAGAGGTACAGGAAGAAGCAAGAGAAGTGCAGAAAGAAGCAAAATGGGTGCAGAAAGAGGCAAGAAGGGTGCAGAAAGAGGCAAGAGAAGTGCACAAAGAAGCAACAGAGGTGCAGAAGGAGGCAAGAGAACTGCAGAAAGAGGCAAGAAAGTTGCACAAACAGGCAAACAAGGTGCAGCAAGAAGGAACAGGGGTTTAGACAGAGGCAAGAGAGGTACATAAATAGGGAAGAGGGGTGCAGAAAACGGCAAGAGGGGTGCAGAAATTTACAAGAGAGGTGCCGAAAGAAGCAAGAGGAGTGCAGAAAGAACCAACAGAGGTGTAGAAAGAGGCAAGAGGAGTGCAGAAAGAGGCAAGAGATGCACAGAAAAAGGGAAGAGAGGTGCATAAAGAACCAACATTGGTGCAGACAGAGGCAATAGGGGTGCTGAAAGAGGCAAGAGAAGTGCATAAAGAATCAACAGAGGTGCAGAGAGAGAGAGGCAAGAGAGGTGCTGAAAGAGGCAAGAGAAGTGCACAAAGAAGCATCAGAGGTACAGAAAGAGGCAAGAGAACTGTAGAAAGAGGGAAGAAAGGTGCAGAAGGAGGTAAGAGAGGTGCAGAAAGAGGGTTGAGGGGTGCAGAAAGATTCAAGAGGGGTGCAGAAAGAAGCAAGAGAGGTGCAGAAAGAGGCAAGAGAGTTGCAGAAAGAGGCAAGAGATGTGCAGAAAGAACCAACAGAGGTGCAGAAAGAGGCAATAGAAGTGCAGAAAGAAGCCAGAGAAGTACAGAAAGAAGCAAGAGAAGCGCAGAAAGAAGCAAGAGAAGTGCAGAAAGAGGCAAGAGAAGAGCAGGAAGAGGCAAGAGGTGCACAGAAAAAGGGAAGAGAGGTGCATAAAGAACCAACATTGGTGCAGACAGAGGCAATAGGGGTGCTGAAAGAGGCAAGAGAAGTGCATAAAGAATCAACAGAGGTGCAGAGAGAGAGAGGCAAGAGAGGTGCTGAAAGAGGCAAGAGAAGTGCACAAAGAAGCATCAGAGGTACAGAAAGAGGCAAGAAAACTGTAGAAAGAGGGAAGAAAGGTGCAGAAGGAGGTAAGAGAGGTGCAGAAAGAGGGTTGAGGGGTGCAGAAAGATTCAAGAGGGGTGCAGAAAGAAGCAAGAGAGGTGCAGAAAGAGGCAAGAGAGTTGCAGAAAGAGGCAAGAGAAGTGCAGAAAGAACCAACAGAGGTGCAGAAAGAGGCAATAGAAGTGCAGAAAGAAGCCAGAGAAGTACAGAAAGAAGCAAGAGAAGCGCAGAAAGAAGCAAGAGAAGTGCAGAAAGAGGCAAGAGAAGAGCAGGAAGAGGCAAGAGGTGCACAGAAAAAGGGAAGAGAGGTGCAGAAAGAACCAACATTGGTGCAGACAGAGGCAAGAGGGGTGCTGAAAGAGGCAAGAGAAGTGCAGAAAGAAGCAACAGAGGTACAGAAAGAGGCAAGAGACTATAGAAAGAAGCAAGAGAGGTGAAGAAGGAGGCTAGAGAGGTGCAGAAAGAGGGACGAGGGGTGCAGAAAGACGCAAGAGGGTTGCAGAAAGAAGCAAGAGAGGTGCAGAAAGAGGCAAGAGAAGTCCAGAAACAAGAAAAAGAAAAGTAGAAAGAGGAAAGAGAAGTACAGAAAGAGGCAAGAGAGGTGCAGAAAGTGGAAGGAGGGGTGCAGAAAGAGGAAAGAGAGGTGCAGAAAGAGGCAACAGAGGTACAGAAAGAAGCAAAAGAAATGTAGCAAGAGGAAAGAGAAGTGCAGAAAGAGGCAAGAGAGGTGCAGAAAGTGGAAGGAGGGGTGCAGAAAGAGGGAGGAGGGGTGCAGAAAGAGGCAACAGAGGTACAGGAAGAAGCAAGAGAAGTGCAGAAAGAAGCAAAATGGGTGCAGAAAGAGGCAAGAAGGGTGCAGAAAGAGGCAAGAGAAGTGCACAAAGAAGCAACAGAGGTGCAGAAGGAGGCAAGAGAACTGCAGAAAGAGGCAAGAAAGTTGCACAAACAGGCAAACAAGGTGCAGCAAGAAGGAACAGGGGTTTAGACAGAGGCAAGAGAGGTACATAAATAGGGAAGAGGGGTGCAGAAAACGGCAAGAGGGGTGCAGAAATTTACAAGAGAGGTGCCGAAAGAAGCAAGAGGAGTGCAGAAAGAACCAACAGAGGTGTAGAAAGAGGCAAGAGGAGTGCAGAAAGAGGCAAGAGAAGTGCAGAAAGAAGCAACAGAGGTGCAGAAGGAGGCAAGAGAACTGCAGAAAGAGGCAAGAAAGGTGCACAAACAGGCAAACAAGGTGCAGCAAGAAGGAACAGGGGTGCAGACAGAGACAAGAGAGGTGCATAAATAGGGAAGAGGGGTGCAGAAAAAGGCAAGAGGGGTGCAGAAACTTACAAGAGAGGTGCCGAAAGAAGCAAGAGGAGTGCAGAAAGAACCAACAGAGGTGTAGAAAGAGACAAGAGGAGTGCAGTAAGAGGCAAGAGAAGTGCAGAAAGAAGCAACAGAGGTGCAGAAAGAGGAGAGAGAACTGCAGAAAGAGGAAACAGGGGTGCCGAAAGAGGCAAGAGAGGTGCAGAATGAGGGAAGAGGGGTGCAGAAAGAGGCAAGAGGGGTGCAGAAAAAAGCAAAAGAGGTGTAGAAAGAAGCAAGAGAAGTGCAGAAAGAACCACCAGATGTGCAGATAGAGGGGTGCAGAAAGAGGCAACAGAATAGCAGAAAGAACCAACAGAGGTGCAGAAAGAGGCAAGAGAAGTGCAGAAAGAGGCAAGAGAGGTACAGAAACAGGCAAGAGAGGTGCAGACAGAGGCAAGAGAAGTGTAGAAAGAGACAAGAGAAGTGCAGAAAGAGGCAAGAGGGGTGCAGAAAGAGGCAAGAGGGGTGCAGAAAGAAGCAACAGAGGTGCAGAAGCAGGCAAGAGAACTGCAGAGAGAGGCAAGAAAGTTGCACAAACAGGCAAACAAGGTGCAGCAAGAAGGGGTGCAGACAGACGCAAGAGAGGTGCAGAAATAGGGAAGAGGGGTGCAGAAAGAGGCAAGAGGGGTGCAGAAGTTTACAAGAGAGGGGCTTAAAGAAGCAAGAAGAGTGCAGAAAGAAGCAACAGAGGTGCTGAAAGAGGCAAGAGAACTGCAGAAAGAGGAAACAGGGGTGCAGAAAGAAGCAAGAGAGGTGCAGAAAGAGGGAAGAGGGGTGCAGAAAGTGGCAAGAGGGGTGCAGAAAAAAGCAAGAGAGGTGTAGAAGGAAGCAAGAGGAGTGCAGAAAGAACCACCAAAGGTGCAGAAAGAGGGGTGCAGAAAGAGGCAACAGAAGTGCAGAAAGAACCAACAGAGGTGCAGAAAGAGGCAAGAGAGGTACAGAAACAGGCAAGAGAGGTGCAGACAGAGGGAATAGGGGTGCAGAAAGAGTAAAGAGAGGTGCAGAAAGAGGGAAGAGGGGTGCAGAAAGAGGCAAGAGGGGTGCAGAAAGAAGCAACAGTGGTGCAGAAAAAAGCAAGAGAAGTAATGAAAGAGACAAGAGAGTTGCAGAAACAGGCAAAAGAAGTGCAGAAAGAGGCAAGAGAAGTGCTGAAAGAAGCAACAGAGGTGCAGAAAGAAGCAAAAGAAGTGATAAAACAGACAAGAGAGTTGCAGAAATAAACAAGAAAGGTGCAGACAAAAGGAAGAGAAGTGCAGAAAGAGGCAAGTGAGGTGCAGACAGAGGCAAGAGGGATGCAGAAAGAGAGAAGAGAAGTGCAGAAAGAGGGAAGAGAAGTGCAGAAAGAGGGAAGAGATGTGCAGAAGGAGGGAAGGGGTTACAGAAAGAGACAAGAGGGGTGCAGAAAGAGGGAGGAGGGGTGCAGAAAGAGGCAACAGAGGTACAGGAAGAAGCAAGAGAAGTGCAGAAAGAAGCAAAATGGGTGCAGAAAGAGGCAAGAAGGGTGCAGAAAGAGGCAAGAGAAGTGCACAAAGAAGCAACAGAGGTGCAGAAGGAGGCAAGAGAACTGCAGAAAGAGGCAAGAAAGTTGCACAAACAGGCAAACAAGGTGCAGCAAGAAGGAACAGGGGTGCAGACAGAGGCAAGAGAGGTGCATAAATAGGGAAGAGGGGTGAAGAAAAAGGCAAGAGGGGTGCAGAAACTTACAAGAGAGGTGCCGAAAGAAGCAAGAGGAGTGCAGAAAGAACCAACAGAGGTGTAGAAAGAGGCAAGAGGAGTGCAGTAAGAGGCAAGAGAAGTGCAGAAAGAAGCAACAGAGGTACAGAAAGAGGCAAGAGAACTGCAGAAAGAGGGAACAGGGGTGCCAAAAGAGGCAAGAGAGGTGCAGAATGAGGGAAGAGGGGTGCAGAAAGAGGCAAGAGGGGTGCCGAAAAAAGCAAAAGAGGTGTAGAAAGAAGCAAGAGAAGTGCAGAAAGAACCACCAGAGGTGCAGATAGAGGGGTGCAGAAAGAGGCAACAGAAGTGCAGAAAGAACCAACAGAGGTGCAGAAAGAGGCAAGAGAAGTGCAGAAAGAGGCAAGAGAGGTACAGAAACAGGCAAGAGAGGTGCAGACAGAGGCAAGAGAGGTACAGAAACAGGCAAGAGATGTGCAGACAGAGGCAAGAGAGGTGTAGGAAGAGACAAGAGACAAGAGAAGTGCAGAAAGATGCAAGAGGGGTGCAGAAAGAAGCAAGAGAGGTGCAGAAACAGGAAAGAGAACTGCATGAAGAGGCAAGAGAGTTGCAGAGAGGCAAGAGAGTTGCAGAAACAGGCAAGAGAGGTGTAGAAAGAGGGAACAGGGGTGCACAAAGAGGCAAAAGGTACAGAAACAGGCAAGAGAGGTGCAGAAAGAGGGAACAGGGGTGCTGAAAGAAGGAATAGAAATGCATAAAGAGGAAAGAGAAGTGCAGAAAGAAGCAACAGAGGTGCAGAAAGAGGCACGAGAAGTGCAGAAGAGGCAAAGAGGTACAGAAAGAGACAACAGAGGTGCACAAAGAGACAAGAGAGGTGCAGAAAGAGTGAAGACGAGTGCAGAAAGAGGCAACAGGGGTGCAGAAATAAGCAAGAGAGGCGCAGAAAGAAGCAAGAGAAGTGCAGAAAGAAGTAACAGAGGTGCAGAAAGAGGCAAGATGGTTGCAGAATGAGTCAAAGAAGTCCAGAAAGAAGCAAGAGAAATGTAGAAAGAGGCAAGAGAAATGCAGAAAAAGGCAAGAGAAGTGCAGAAAGAAGCAAGAGAAGAGCAGAAAGAGGCAAGAGCAGTGCAGAAAGAGGCATGAGAAGTGCAGAAAGAGGCAAGAGATATGCAGAAAAAGGCAAGACAGGTGCATAAAGAGGCAAGAGAACTGCAGAAAGAACCAACAGAGGTTCAGACAGAGAGGCAAGAGAGGTGCTGAAAGAGGCAAGAGAAGTGCAGAAAGAAGCAACAGAGGTACAGAAAGAGGCAAGAGAACTGTAGAAAGAGGGAAGAAAGGTACAGAAAGAGGGATGAGGGGCGCAGAAAGATTCAAGAGGGGTGCAGAAAGAAGCAAGAGAGGTGCAGAAAGAGGCAAGAGGGGTGCAGAAAGAGGCAAGAGAAGTGCAGAAAGAACCAACAGAGGTGCAGAAAGAGGCAATAGAAGTGCAGAAAGAGGCCGGAGAAGTGCAGAAAGAAGCAGGAGGAGTGCAGAAAGAAGCAAGAGAAGTGCAGAAAGATGCAAGAGAAGAGCAGGAAGAGGCAAGAGATGCACAGAAAAAGGGAAGAGAGGTGCAGAAAGAACCAACATTGGTGCAGACAGAGGCAAGAGGGGTGCTGAAAGAGGCAAGAGAAGTGCAGAAAGAAGCAACAGAGGGGCAGAAAGAGGCAAGAGACTATAGAAAGAGGTAAAGAGAGGTGCAGAAGGAGGCAAGAGAGGTGCAGAAAGAGGGAGGAGGGGTGCAGAAAGATGCAAGAGGGGTGCAGAAGGAAGCAAGAGAGGTGCAAAAAGAGGCAAGAGAAGTCCCAAAACAAGCAAAAGAAATGCAGAAAGATGAAAGAGAAGTGGAGAAAGAGGCAAGAGAGGTGCAGAAAGTGGAAGGAGGGGTGCAGAAAGAGGGAAGAGGGGGGCAGAAAGAGGCAACAGAGGTACAGAAAGAAGCAAGAGAAGTGCAGAAAGAAGCAAAATGGGTGCAGAAAGAGGCAAGAGGGGTGCAGAAAGAAGCAACAGAGGTGCAGAAGGAGGCAAGAGAACTGCAGAGAGAGGCAAGAAAGTTGCACAAACAGGCAAACAAGGTGCAGCAAGAAGGGGTGCAGACAGAGGCAAGAGAGGTGCAGAAATAGGGAAGAGGGGTGTAGAAAGAGGCAAGAGGGGTGCAGAAATGTACTAGAGATGTGCTTAAAGAAGCAAGAAGAGTGCAGAAAGAAGCAACAGAGGTGCTGAAAGAGGCAAGAGAACTGCAGAAAGAGGGAACAGGGGTGCAGAAAGAGGCAAGAGAGGTGCAGAAAGAGGGAAGAGGGGTGCAGAAAGAGGCAAGAGGGGTGCAGAAAAAAGCAAGAGAGGTGTAGAAGGAAGCAAGAAGAGTGCAGAAAGAACCACCAGAGGTGCAGAAAGAGGGGTGCAGAAAGAGGAAACAGAAGTGCAGAAAGAACCAACAGAGGTGCAGAAAGAGGCAAGAGAGGTGCAGAAAGAGGCAGGAGAGGTGCAGAAAGAGGCACAAGGGGTGCAGAAAAGGCACGAGGGGTGCAGAAAGAAGCAACAGAGGTGCAGAAGGAGGCAAGAGAACTGCAGAAAGAGGCAAGAAAGTTGCACAAACAGGCAAACAAGGTGCAGCAAGAAGGAACAGGGATGCAGGCAGAGGCAAAGAGAGGTGCATAAATAGGGAACAGGGGTGCAGAAAAAGGCAAGAGGGGTGCAGAAATTTACAAGAGAGGTGACGAAAGAAGCAAGAGGAGTGCAGAAAGAACCAACAGAGGTGTAGAAAGAGGCAAGAGGAGTGCAGAAAGAGGCAAGAGATGCACAGAAAAAGGGAAGAGAGGTGCATAAAGAACCAACATTGGTGCAGACAGAGGCAATAGGGGTGCTGAAAGAGGCAAGAGAAGTGCATAAAGAATCAACAGAGGTGCAGAGAGAGAGAGGCAAGAGAGGTGCTGAAAGAGGCAAGAGAAGTGCACAAAGAAGCATCAGAGGTACAGAAAGAGGCAAGAAAACTGTAGAAAGAGGGAAGAAAGGTGCAGAAGGAGGTAAGAGAGGTGCAGAAAGATGGTTGAGGGGTGCAGAAAGATTCAAGAGGGGTGCAGAAAGAAGCAAGAGAGGTGCAGAAAGAGGCAAGAGAGTTGCAGAAAGAGGCAAGAGAAGTGCAGAAAGAACCAACAGAGGTGCAGAAAGAGGCAATAGAAGTGCAGAAAGAAGCCAGAGAAGTACAGAAAGAAGCAAGAGAAGCGCAGAAAGAAGCAAGAGAAGTGCAGAAAGAGGCAAGAGAAGAGCAGGAAGAGGCAAGAGGTGCACAGAAAAAGGGAAGAGAGGTGCAGAAAGAACCAACATTGGTGCAGACAGAGGAAAGAGGGTGCTGAAAGAGGCAAGAGAAGTGCAGAAAGAAGCAACAGAGGTACAGAAAGAGGCAAGAGACTATAGAAAGAAGCAAGAGAGGTGAAGAAGGAGGCTAGAGAGGTGCAGAAAGAGGGAAGAGGGGTGCAGAAAGACGCAAGAGGGTTGCAGAAAGAAGCAAGAGAGGTGCAGAAAGAGGCAAGAGAAGTCCAGAAACAAGCAAAAGAAATGTAGAAAGAGGAAAGAGAAGTGCAGAAAGAGGCAAGAGAGGTGCAGAAAGTGGAAGGTGGGGTGCAGAAAGAGGAAAGAGAGGTGCAGAAAGAGGCAACAGAGGTACAGAAAGAAGCAAAAGAAATGTAGCAAGAGGAAAGAGAAGTGCAAAAAGAGGCAAGGGAGGTGCAGAAAGTGGAAGGAGGGGTGCAGAAAGAGGGAGGAGGGGTGCAGAAAGAGGCAACAGAGGTACAGGAAGAAGCAAGAGAAGTGCAGAAAGAAGCAAAATGGGTGCAGAAAGAGGCAAGAAGGGTGCAGAAAGAGGCAAGAGAAGTGCACAAAGAAGCAACAGAGGTGCAGAAGGAGGCAAGAGAACTGCAGAAAGAGGCAAGAAAGTTGCACAAACAGGCAAACAAGGTGCAGCAAGAAGGAACAGGGGTTTAGACAGAGGCAAGAGAGGTACATAAATAGGGAAGAGGGGTGCAGAAAACGGCAAGAGGGGTGCAGAAATTTACAAGAGAGGTGCCGAAAGAAGCAAGAGGAGTGCAGAAAGAACCAACAGAGGTGTAGAAAGAGGCAAGAGGAGTGCAGAAAGAGGCAAGAGAAGTGCAGAAAGAAGCAACAGAGGTGCAGAAGGAGGCAAGAGAACTGCAGAAAGAGGCAAGAAAGTTGCACAAACAGGCAAACAAGGTGCAGCAAGAAGGAACACGGGTGCAGACAGAGTCAAGAGAGGTGCATAAATAGGGAAGAGGGGTGGAGAAAAAGGCAAGAGGGGTGCAGAAACTTACAAGAGAGGTGCCGAAAGAAGCAAGAGGAGTGCAGAAAGAACCAACAGAGGTGTAGAAAGAGGCAAGAGGAGTGCAGTAAGAGGCAAGAAAAGTGCAGAAAGAAGCAACAGAGGTACAGAAAGAGTCAAGAGAACTGCAGAAAGAGGGAACAGGGGTGCCAAAAGAGGCAAGAGAGGTGCAGAATGAGGGAAGAGGGGTGAAGAAAGAGGCAAGAGGGGTGCAGAAAAAAGCAAAAGAGGTGTAGAAAGAAGCAAGAGAAGTGCAGAAAGAACCACCAGAGGTGCAGATAGAGGGGTGCAGAAAGAGGCAACAGAAGTGCAGAAAGAACCAACAGAGGTGCAGAAAGAGGCAAGAGAAGTGCAGAAAGAGGCAAGAGAGGTACAGAAACAGGCAAGAGAGGTGCAGACAGAGGCAAGAGAGGTACAGAAACAGGCAAGAGATGTGCAGACAGAGGCAAGAGAGGTGTAGGAAGAGACAAGAGACAAGAGAAGTGCAGAAAGATGCAAGAGGGGTGCAGAAAGAAGCAAGAGAGGTGCAGAAACAGGAAAGAGAACTGCATGAAGGGGCAAGAGAGTTGCAGAGAGGCAAGAGAGTTGCAGAAACAGGCAAGAGAGGTGTAGAAAGAGGGAACAGGGGTGCACAAAGAGGCAAAAGGTACAGAAACAGGCAAGAGAGGTGCAGAAAGAGGGAACAGGGGTGCTGAAAGAAGGAATAGAAATGCATAAAGAGGAAAGAGAAGTGCAGAAAGAAGCAACAGAGGTGCAGAAAGAGGCACGAGAAGTGCAGAAGAGGCAAAGAGGTACAGAAAGAGACAACAGAGGTGCACAAAGAGACAAGAGAGGTGCAGAAAGAGTGAAGACGAGTGCAGAAAGAGGCAACAGGGGTGCAGAAAGAAGCAAGAGAGGCGCAGAAAGAAGCAAGAGAAGTGCAGAAAGAAGTAACAGAGGTGCAGAAAGAGGCAAGATGGTTGCAGAATGAGTCAAAGAAGTCAGAAAGAAGCAAGAGAAATGTAGAAAGAGGCAAGAGAAATGCAGAAAAAGGCAAGAGAAGTGCAGAAAGAAGCAAGAGAAGAGCAGAAAGAGGCAAGAGCAGTGCAGAAAGAGGCATGAGAAGTGCAGAAAGAGGCAAGAGATATGCAGAAAAAGGCAAGACAGGTGCATAAAGAGGCAAGAGAACTGCGGAAAGAACCAACAGAGGTTCAGACAGAGAGGCAAGAGAGGTGCTGAATGAGGCAAGAGAAGTACAGAAAGAAGCAACAGAGGTACAGAAAGAGGCAAGAGAACTGTAGAAAGAGGGAAGAAAGGTGCAGAAAGAGGGATGAGGGGTGCAGAAAGATTCAAGAGGGGTGCAGAAAGAAGCAAGAGAGGTGCAGAAAGAGGCAAGAGGGGTGCAGAAAGAGGCAAGAGAAGTGCAGAAAGAACCAACAGAGGTGCAGAAAGAGGCAATAGAAGTGCAGAAAGAGGTCGGAGAAGTGCAGAAAGAAGCAAGAGAAGTGCAGAAAGAAGCAAGAGAAGTGCAGAAAGATGCAAGAGAAGAGCAGGAAGAGGCAAGAGATGCACAGAAAAAGGAAGAGAGGTGCAGAAAGAACCAACATTGGTGCAGACAGAGGCAAGAGGGGTGCTGAAAGAGGCAAGAGAAGTGCAGAAAGAAGCAACAGAGGGGCAGAAAGAGGCAAGAGACTATAGAAAGAGGCAAGAGAGGTGCAGAAGGAGGCAAGAGAGGTGCAGAAAGAGGGAGGAGGGGTGCAGAAAGATGCAAGAGGGGTGCAGAAAGAAGCAAGAGAGGTGCAAAAAGAGGCAAGAGAAGTCCCAAAACAAGCAAAAGAAATGCAGAAAGATGAAAGAGAAGTGGAGAAAGAGGCAAGAGAGGTGCAGAAAGTGGAAGGAGGGGTGCAGAAAGAGGGAAGAGGGGTGCAGAAAGAGGCGACAGAGGTACAGAAAGAAGCAAGAGAAGTGCAGAAAGAAGCAAAATGGGTGCAGAAAGAGGCAAGAGGGGTGCAGAAAGAAGCAACAGAGGTGCAGAAGGAGGCAAGAGAACTGCAGAGAGAGGCAAGAAAGTTGCACAAACAGGCAAACAAGGTGCAGCAAGAAAGGGGTGCAGACAGAGGCAAGAGAGGTGCAGAAATAGGGAAGAGGGTGTAGAAAGAGGCAAGAGGGGTGCAGAAATTTACTAGAGATGTGCTTAAAGAAGCAAGAAGAGTGCAGAAAGAAGCAACAGAGGTGCTGAAAGAGGCAAGAGAACTGCAGAAAGAGGGAACAGGGGTGCAGAAAGAGGCAAGAGAGGTGCAGAAAGAGGAAGAGGGGTGCAGAAAGAGGCAAGAGGGGTGCAGAAAAAAGCAAGAAAGGTGTAGAAGGAAGCAAGAAGAGTGCAGAAAGAACCACCAGAGGTGCAGAAAGAGGGTGCAGAAAGAGGCAACAGAAGTGCAGAAAGAACCAACAGAGGTGCAGAAAGAGGCAAGAGAGGTGCAGAAAGAGGCAGGAGAGGTGCAGAAAGAGGCACAAGGGGTGCAGAAAGAGGCACGAGGGGTGCAGAAAGAAGCAAGAGAAGTGCGGAAGGAAGCAACAGAGGTGCAGAAGGAGGGTGGAGAAAGAGGCAAGGGAAGTGCAGAAAGAAGCAACAGAGGTGCAGAAAGGGAACAGGGGTGGAGAAAGAGACAAGAGAAGTGCAGAAACAAGCAACATAGATGCAGAAAGTGGTAAGAGGGGTAGAGAAAGAGGCAAGAGGGGTGCAGAAAAAAGCAAGAGAGGTGTAGAAGGAAGCAAGAAGAGTGCAGAAAGAACCACCAGAGGTGCAGAAAGAGGCGTGCAGAAAGAGGCAACAGAAGTGCAGAAAGACCCAACAGAGGTGCAGAAAGAGGCAAGAGATGTGCAGAAAGAGGCAAGAGAGGTACAGAAACAGGCAAGAGAGGTGCAGACAGAGGGAACAGGGGTGCAGAAAGAGACAAGAGAGGTGCAGAAAGAGGGAAGAGGGGTGCAGAAAGAGGCAAGAGGGGTGCAGAAAGAGGGAAGAGGGGTGCAGAAAGAGGCAAGAGGGGTGCAGAAAGAAGCAACAGAGGTGCAGAAAGAAGCAAGAGAAGTAATTAAAGAGACAAGAGAGTTGCAGAAACAGGCAAAAGAAGTGCAGAAAGAGGTAAGAGAAGTGCTGAAAGAAGCAACAGAGGTGCAGAAAGAAGCAAGAGAAGTGATAAAACAGACAAGAGAGTTGCAGAAATAAACAAGATAGGTGCAGACAAAAGGAAGAGAAGTGCAGAAAGAGGCAAGTGAGGTGCAGACAGAGGCAAGAGGGATGCAGAAAGAGAGAAGAGAAGTGCAGAAAGAGGGAAGAGAAGTGCAGAAAGAGGGAAGAGATGTGCAGAAAGAGAGAAGGGGGTACAGAAAGAGGCAAGAGGGGTGCAGTAAGAAGCAACAGAGGTGCAGAAAGAGGCAATAGAAGTGCAGAAAGAAGCAAGAGAAGTGCAGAAAGAAGCAAGAGAAGTACAGAAAGAGGCAAGACAAGAGCAGGAAGAGGCAAGAGTTGCACAGAAAAAGGGAAGAGAGGTACAGAAAGAACCAACATTGGTGCAGACAGAGGCAAGAGGGGTGCTGAAAGAGGCAAGAAAAGTGCAGAAAGAAGCAACAGAGGTGCAGAAAGAGGCAAGAGACTATAGAAAGAGGCAAGAGAGGTGCAGAAGGAGGCAAGAGAAGTGCAGAAAGAGGGAAGAGGGGTGCAGAAAGACGCAAAAGGGGACAGAAAGAAGCAAGAGAGGTGCAGAAAGAGGCAAGAGAAGTCCCAAAACAAGCAAAAGAAATGTAGAAAGAAAAAAGAGAAGTGCAGAAAGAGGCAAGAGAGGTACAGAAAGTGGAAGGAGGGGTGCAGAAAGAAGGAAGAGGTGTGCAGAAAGAGGCAACAGAGGTACAGAAAGAAGCAAGAGAAGTGCAGAAAGAAGCAAAATGGGTGCAGAAAGAGGCAAGAGGGGTGCAGAAAGAAGCAACAGAGGTGCAGAAGGAGGCAAGAGAACTGCAGAAAGAGGCAAGAAAGTTGCACAAACAGGCAAACAAGGTGCAGCAAGAAGGGGTGCAGACAGAGGCAAGAAAGGTGCAGAAATAGGGAAGAGGGGTGCAGAAAGAGGCAAGAGGGGCGCAGAAATTTACGAGAGGTGCTGAAAGAAGCAAGAGGAGTGCAGAAAGAAGCAACAAAGGTGCTGAAAGAGGAAAGAGAGGTGCAGAAAGAGGGAAGAGGGGTGCAGAAAGAGGCAAGAGGGGTGCAGAAAAAAGCAAGAGAGGTGTAGAAGGAAGCAGGAGGAGTGCAGAAAGAACCACCAGAGGTGCAGAAAGAGGGGTGCAGAAAGAGGCAACAGAAGTGCAGAAAGAACCAATAGAGGTACAGAAAGAGGAAAGAGATGTGCAGACAGAGGTAACAGGGGTGCAGAAAGAGACAAGAGAGGTGCAAACAGAGGTAACAGGGGTGCAGAAAGAGACAAGAGAGGTGCAGAAACAGGCAAAAGAATTGCAGAAAGAGGCAAGAGAAGTGCTGAAAGAAGCAACAGAGGTGCAGAAAGAAGCAAGAGAAGTGATAAAACAGACAAGAGAGTTGCAGAAATAAACAAGAAAGGTGCAGACAAAAGGAAGAGAAGTGCATAAAGAGGCAAGACAGGTGCAGAAAGAGCCAGGAGAGGTGCAGAAAGAGGCAAGTGAGGTGCAGACAGAGGCAAGAGGGATGCAGAAAGAGAGAAGAGAAGTGCAGAAAGAGGGAAGAGATGTGCAGAAAGAGGGAAGGGGGTACAGAAAGAGGCAAGAGGGGTGCAGTATGAAGCAACAGAGGTGCAGAAAGAGGTAAGAGAAGTGCAGAAAAAAACAACAGTGGTGCAGAAAGAGGCAAGAGAAGTGCAGAAAGAGGCAGGAGAGGTGCATAAAGAGGCACAAGGGGTGCAGAAAGAGGCACGAGGGGTGCAGAAAAAAGCAAGAGAAGTGCAGAAAGAAGCAACAGAGGTGCAGAAAGGGAACAGGGGTGGAGAAAGAGATAAGAGAAGTGCAGAAACAAGCAACATAGATGCAGAAAGTGGTAAGAGGAGTGGAGAAAGAGGCAAGAGGGGTGCAGAGAGAAGTCAGAGAGGCGCATAAATAAGCAAGAGAAGTGCAGAAAGAAGGAACAGAGGTGCAGAGAGAGGTAAGAAAGGTGCAGAAAGAAGGAAAAGGGGTACAGAATAAGGCACAAGGGGTGCAGGAAGAAGCAAGAGAAGTGCAGAAAGAAGCAACAGAGGTGCAGAAAGAGGTAAGAGGGGTGCAGAAAGAGACAAGAGAAGTGCAAAAAGAAGCAACAGAGATGTAGAAAGGGGGAAGAGGGGTGGAGAAAGAGGGAAGCAGAAAGAAGCAAGAGAGGTGCAGAAAGAAACAAAAGAAGTGCAGAAAGAAGGAACAGAGGTGCAGAAAGAGGCAAGAGGGGTGTAGAAAGAGGGAAGAGGGGTGCAGAAAGAGGCACAAGGGTTGCAGAAAGAAGGGACAGAGGTGCAGAAAGAAGCAGGAGAAGTGCAGAAAGAAGCAACAGAGGTGCAGAAAGAGGGATGAGGGGTGGAGAAAGAGGCAAGGGAAGTGCAGAAAGAAGCAACAGAGATGCAAAAAGGGGGAACAGGGTTGGAGAAAGTGGCAAGAGAGGTGCATAAAGAAGCACGAGAGGTGCAGAAAGAAACAAAAGAAGTGCAGAAAGAAGGAACAGAGGTGCAGAAAGAGGCAAGAGGGGTGCAAACAGAGGTAAGAGGGGTATAGAAAGAAGCACAAGTGGTGCAGAAAGAAGCAAGAGAGGTGCAGAAAGAGGCAAGAAGGGTGCAGAAAGGAGCAAGAGATGTGCAGAAAGAAACAACAGAAGTGCAGAAAGAAGGAACAGAGGTGCAGAAAGAGGCAACAGGGGTGCAGAAAGTGGGAAGAGGGGTGGAGAAAGAGGCAAGGAGGTATAGAAAAAAGCAAGAGAGCTGTAGAAAGAAACAAAAGAAGTGCAGAAAGAAGGAACAGAGGTGCAGAAAGAGGCAACAGGTGTGCAGAAAGAGAGGTGAGGGGTGGAGAAAGAGGCAAGAGGGTGCAGAAAGATGCAAGAGAGCTGCAGAAAGAAACAAAAGAAGTGCAGAAAGAGGGAACAGAGGTGCAGAAAGAGGCAAAAGGGGTGCAGAAAGAGGCAAGAGGGGTGCAGAAAGAGGGAAGATGGGTGCATAAGCAGGCAAGGGGGTGCAGAAAGAAGCAATAGAGGTGCAGAAAGAGGGAAGAGGGGTGGAGAAAGAGACAAGAAAAGTGCAGAAAGAAGCAACAGAGATGCAGAAAGGGGGAAGAGGCGTGCACAAAGAAGCAAGTGAGGTGCAGAAAGAGGCAACAGAGGTGCAGAAAGAGGCAAAAGAGGTGCAGGAAGTAGAAGAGATTTTCAGAAAGAGGCAAGAGGAGTGCAGTAAAAGAAAGAAAGGTACAGAAAAAAGCAACAGAAATGCAGAAAGAGGCAAGAGAGGCGCAGAAAGAAGCAAGAGTGGCTTGCACACCATTAGTACCAATTTAACACCCACATTTAGCAATAAGTAATAGGTGACCATTCTAGGTTTTGCAAAGGATCTTCCACCACGCTGTAACACTTGTCGCTGCATTTTTGGTAACGTTTGAGCCGTTTGAGCTAGAAACAAGGCTTTTTTTGTTCAAATCTGCAGATTAGGCAGCAGATGATGGATTATGTAGCTAATGCGGAAAATGTATAACTGTGCGAAAGTTGGTGCAGCCAAACAGTCGCATAATTCCAGTGGCCCTGCTCATACCTCTGACTAGGTCCAGAAGTGCTCCTCAGTGATTCCTTCTTTTTTTGTCTCATTGAGTTCATAGTTTAGCTTCTATGGAAACGAGGAAGACTAAACCTGAGGTTACCACTCCACAACACAGACTACCATACCACATAATTACTCTCTATAACACATAATCCCACTCTGATAATTCCTATACACTAAATACCACATACTTTCTATCCACATAATTTCACTGCACAGCATACCACATAATTCCACCACACACAACGTACATCCACTCCTCTCCAAAAAACATTAGTAAAAAACTTTTATATTTACAGCGCCAATAGCTCTAACTCTTGCAAATGCGAGACCTATTACATTACAAATGCTTCTTTATCTGGTAGTCGCTTTTGCAGAGTGGTGGAGAAAGTGGACTGGGCCTCCAACCAGCACTCAGGAATTCCGCTGCATAGGACTTACAGGAGGTACCAGGAAGGCTTCTTGGCCCCCAAAGTCCCTCAGGAGTAAAGTGGACTTCATCCCCCAAACCTTAGTGTGCCAGGAGGTGCGTTTGCAGAGTGTTGGAGAAAGGGGGGGCGTGGCCTCCGAAGATCTCTTAGCAATCCCACTGTGTGGATTTTTACTGGAGGTAACGGGAGGGGTAGTTGGCCCCCAAGGACAACCTTGGGGGCCACCTACTCCTCCTATTACCTCCAGTAAGTCCCACACAGCAGCATTGGTAAGTACTCATAGCAGGCCACACCCCCTTTGACCACCAGTCTGCAAACGCGCTCCCCTTCGCTGCTGGGGGCCCTTAGGGGCCAACTAGCCTACCTGATACCTCCAGTAAGCCCCAGATAGTGGGATTGCTGAGAGGTGGACACAGGCCATGCCCCCTTTGTCCACCACTCTGCAAGCGTGCCTCCTGGTGCGCTCTTGGTTAGGGGATGAAGTCCCCTTGCCTCCTGAGGGTCCCTGGGGGCCAACTAGCCCTCCGGTTATCTCTAGTAAGCCCCACACAGCTGGATTGCTGAGAGTTGCCCGAGGCCATGCCCCCTTTTTACACCACTCTGCAAACGTGCCTCCTGGCGCACTGCTGCTCGGGGGATGAAGTCCTCTTTAGTCCTGAGGTCCTCATGACACAAGAGGACCTCATCGCCCCACCAGCAGTGCGCCAAGAGGCGCGTTTGCAGAGTGGTGTAAAAAGGGGCGTGGCCTCTGACCACCTCTCAGCAATCCCACTGTGTGGGGCTTACTGGAGGTACCTGGTGGGCTAGTTGGCCCCCAGGGACCCTCAGGATTCAAGAGGACTTAATCCCCCAACTTAGAACGCACCAGGAGGTGCGTTTGCAGAGTGGTGCAGGGAGGGGACGGGGCCTCCGGCGAGATGCCGGCTTTTTTTTCTTTTTCTTTTTGTTAGAAAGGGGGCGGTGTGGCCCCCCTTCTCTTAATATTTTTGGGGCCCTGGGGACCCCATACTCCAGGGTCTAACCCATTTTTTAAAAAAACATTAAAAGAAAACAGGAAGGGGGCCGTGTGGTCCCCCTCCCGAGGCCGATTTTGGCCCAGGGAACCCCATCCCCCGCGGCACGACCAATTTTTTTATAAAAAAAAAACATTTAAAGGAGGGCCGCGCAGCCCCCCTCCAGAGGCCATTTTTGGCCCCAGGTACCCCATACCCTGGGGCTTTGCCGCTTTTTTTTAAACATTTTTATTTTACGGGAGGGTGGCCGCGTGGCCCCCCTTCCCTGGGCCTATTATGGCCCCAGGGACCCCATCCCCCGGGACCTGCCCAGCCTTTCTTTTTCTTAGATTTGGAGGGGGACGCGTGGCCCCCCTCCTGAGGCCAATTTTGGCCCCAGGTACCCCATCCCCCGGGGCCTGGCCTTTTTTAAAAAAAAAATTATGAAAAAGGGGATGGGGGCCTCGTGGCCCCCCTTCCCTTGGCCACTTCTGGTCACAGGGACCCCATCCCCTGGGGCCTGGCTTTAAGTTGGGGACCGCGGGGAGCCTCAATGCCCCCGCGGCCCCAGCCGGCTCCCCGCCCCTGCGGGAGCCGACATTGCTTTTGGACAAGTGGAGCTGCTGATATGCAGCTCCCCTTGTCCAAAAGCAATCTGCTTTGCTTCATGGAAGCGAGAGCAGGTTTTCTGCTCTTGATTCCATGAAGCACGATGCAATGTCCCTGGGGTAGGCACCCCGGGACATTGCTGGAGCCGACCCTGGGGGGTGGCGTTCCCCAGGGCCATGGAGGGCTCCAGGATGGGGGCCACGCGGCCCCCCTCCCATCAGTATTAAAGCCCCGGGAGGTGGTGGTCCCTGGTGTCGGGGGTCCACAAAGGACCCCCGTATTTCAATAATTAGTGCCCCGGGAAGGTGGTGGTCTCCAGGGCAGTGTGGGGGGGCTCAAGCCCCCCCACACTTGCTATTTGTTATAGCCCTGGGGAGGTGGCGGTCCCAGGGCTTGGGGGGCCTACGAGGCCCCCCCACACATAATTAATTAAAGCCCCGGGGAGGTGGCGGTTCCCGGGGCTTCATAATTAAGTAAAGCCCTGGGGAGGTGGCAGTCCCTGGGGCTTGGGGGGATCTGCAAGGCCCCCGCACATAATTAAGTAAAGCCCCGGGGAGGTGACGGTCCCTGGGGCTTGGGGGGCCCACGAGGCCCCTCGCCCATAATAGTGAAAAGCCCGGGAGGTGGCAGTCCCCGTGGCTGCGGGGGGGCCATGTGCCCCCCGCACATAATAATTAAAGCCTGCAGAGGGGGCAGTACCTGGGGCTGAGGGGGCACCCGCAGGCCCCCACACCCTAATAAAACATTGCCCCCGGGACCTGGCCCACCCGGGGGCTTAAAGTAACAAAGCGTGGGAGCCCGCGCTTCGTTTTTTTAAAACAAATTCAACCCGATTCGTGCACCCAGCATGAATTCTGCCGAAAATATTTTTTTTAAATTCTTTTTTTGGTCCTGGGGGTCACAGGGACCCCCTGAGCAGGCCTAGTTGTTAAGCCTGGGCGGTGAACTATGCTACGCTCGCGGAGCTTGCGTAGTCTCGGTAACTTCACGATTCGCGTAGAACGCGAAGTTACCGTACACTACGCAATTTGCGGCGTAGCGTAGCTGTTTTTTTCTTCGAGTGCTGAATATACGTTCTCGCGCGCGCGGTAACGACCTACCGTGATTCTGCGTTCGCCGACGCAACTTCCTATCCGTTCGCGGGCGCCACGAGATTTGGAATCCGGCCGCACGATCCCGCGAGAGTGTGCGAACGCGAACACGTCATTCGGACGCGCGATCTGACTTCCGGCGGCAGTGTTGGTAAGATCGCGATCCCGAACACGAAGAAACTACAATCTGGCGAAGAATATCTCTCGAGCATCATAAAACATTCTTGAAAATGATGATTTTGCTCCAAAAAACTCCTCAGATTGTGATTTGGCTGTAGTTTTTTGTGCAAGGAGTCCTTTTTTTTTTTTTACTTTTTTTTCCAAGAGGAAGGAAGTGCCCCTGATTCTCAAACTTCCTGTTCCTGTCCAGCAGGCTCCTCCCAGTGCTTTGTCCATGTGCTGTTCACTTTCATTTGGATTTGGAGCTGGAAGGATCACTTTTTGTGACTGTCTGCTGCATCATATCATTGGATTGGATTTGAGGACTCTTGGATTTGAGATTTTACAAGTAAGTTGGAGAATTGGTGTACTTGTTTGTTTGATTGGGGCTTGTTTGTACCTACATTTTTTTGGGGATTTCCATCTTTTTAAAAATGTATTGTTGTGGCCTGTAGTTTCGGCAGGGGCCTAGTTGTTTTTCTTTGATTGGAATTTCAGCCAGTAGGCCCAGACTAGAGCCAGAGGTACCCATGGGTGCATGTTTCTGTGGTGTCTGTTGAATTTAAACATCATGTAGGGCATGCATGGATGGCATTGGATTGATTTGCAAAATGTGGGTTTTGGGGTCGTATTTCAGTTTCTGGGTGTTTGTTAAATAAATAGGCCTTTTCAGCCAGTAGGTAACCCTGGGCATTCAGCTCGCGGACTTTGGGCAACTCCGCACTGCGCGACAACGCGGACTTACACTTTTTATCTTCTTCGCGCGCTCAATATACGTTTTCGCGCGCGCGATAACGACTTTTTGTGACGATCGCGATGCCGAACACGCAGAATTTACAATCTGGCGAAGAATATCTCTCGAGCATCATAAAACCTTCTCGAAAATGATGATTTAGTTCATTTTGCACAAAAAACTCCTCAGGTTGTCATTTAGATGTAGTTTGGTGAGCAAGGAGTCACTTTTTTTTAGTTTTACAATTTTTTTAACGAGGAAGGAAGTTGTTGGGTGGCCTGGCCATGTGGTGGCGGCCATTTTGTGGGACCAGCCACTGTGCTTTTGCCGTAGGCCTCCAAGCTTGCGGCCTAGTCTGCCAGTAGGCCCAGAGGTAGTCACCATGGGTGCATAAAAACTGTTTCTGTGTAGTCTGTGGAACTTTGACATCATTTAGGCCATGGATGGTATTGAATTGAATTGCGAAATGTGTTTTTTTTTGGAGGGTCTGACTATTTCACTTTTTGGGTGTGTTAAATAAATGCTTTTTTGTGTGTGTACTGTGTAATTATAATTGTGTTGTTGTAGTGGTTGTCTAACTTTCAAAAGTGTTTTTAGCCATGTGGATTTTAGTTTTTGCATTAAAGCTGTGTGTGTTTTATAAGGCATCCTTTGTCTGCCCATATATAGGCTTGCTTGAGTTCATTGTTTGCCGTGCCTTGTGCCTGTGAGTCACCATGTTGCTGGGGGCCATTTTGTTGTGGTAGTTAGTGGTGTGCTGTTTTTGCCACATAGGCCTGCGTGTCTTTCCATTGTTCCTCTTGTCTTACTGCTTCCAAATCCATCCCCATTGCCAGCTGCAGCTCCCTGATGCTGCTATATAATACATCCCACGTGATGCACAAATTTAGGCCAAACATGCTCCACTACATTTTAGTTTTTGTTCTTTACTATTCTTATTCTTCCAGAGTGTACACTAGCACTACACAGTAGCCAGGAAAGCCCTGGCCTTGTTGTCAACGTCTCATAAATGGCTACACTGTGTGTTGTTGTTCACAGAGTTTCTGAAATTTAATAATTGAGGCCACCACACACTAAGTTCTATATTATATTTGTTTGATTTGTGCTATGTTTGACTGATGTTCTGGCTTTTTTGCTTTTAGGTGCACAAAGACTGAGGAGGAGGTGTGTCATCATTGCCCGTTGCACTGCCAGACAGACATCCTGCTGCTGTACACACAACGTGACTTGTGACCTGACCAGACATCTCTGCAACTGAGTGCTGCTGACATCTGAAGAAGATGGGCCCAAAGAAAGCAGGTACCAGGTCCTCCAGTACAAAGAAAGTTGCTATTGAGAAGAAGGAACAGAAGAAGGATATGACACTTAAGTCTGGTGTGCCGGCCAATACCTTTTTTGGTAAAAAAAAATTACGCCTGCAGCAGCGGTGTCCGGGGGCAAGCTGGGGGCAGCACCTCCGCATCAGTGGGCCCAACCCACCAACCCAGGGCCAAGCACATGAGTGTGGAAGAGGTAGCCAGCCTAATGGTGGAAAGCAGTGATGCTGAGCCAGAGATAAACTTATCGCTATCTCAAAGTAGTACCCAATCAACGCAGGAGGAAACACAGCAGATAAGTGGTCAAGAACAACAGCCGCAACCACTGCCCACAATAGTAGTTGTTGTTCCTCCTGAAGTAGGGGCAGTTCAGGAAATTGAGCCTCATGCAGAGGTAGAAGAAGAAGCCACTCATTCAGAAGATCCATTGTCTTCCAAATCTCCAGCAAGGAAAAGGAGGGGTAGTCCAAGTTCTTCGCCAAGCCCCCCTTCTGATGATCTAGATACCACTTGGAAGCCACAAACTGAGTCTGAGAGGGAGCCACGTTCCAAGACCAAGCTAGTGAAAAGGAAGGTTCCAGAAAGCCTTACACTTATGGAGGTCGATGTAGAACAGCAGGATGATGATGATGAGCCAGTCATCACGAACATCACTCCTGGCCCCGAGGAGATGGAGACCAACATTATTACCCTATCCAAAATGGCTGCGAGGGATGTAGCACGCATACCTCCACAGGTAACACCAACACGACCTACAGCTTCCATATTTGCATTAGCAAAGGCCCGGCAGCGACCTACATCCAGCACAACCACCACCTCAGTAGGAGTAGGTAGTGGTACAGCAGCACAGAGTCAAATTCAACACACACCCTCCAGTTCATCCGGCATTGGAAGTGGCACCTCCAGCAGGAGGCCAAAGTTAAGCTCCCCAGTTTGGGACTTCTTTACGGTTAGCGAAAAGGAGGAGAACATTGCTATATGCTCCATTTGTAATAGCTCTGTTAGTCGTGGTAAGCTTGGTACAAACTATGGTACCGGAGGCCAAATGACCCATCTGAAAAAACACCACTTGATCAGCTGGGAGGACCACCTTCGCGGCAGAAAAAAAACTGCAACCATTGGTGTTGGTGGGGATAAAGGAGTAGAAGATCCGATCACGGTGGAAGAGGAAGGACAGGGAGACATTCTCTCTGGTAGTGGTACACAAGGTGTCCCTGACCCCAGCAGTGCAGTCTTAACGTCGCACACATCTTCAGCAACATCTCAGTGGCACAAGAGTAAGAGTCAGCCGGAGACACCAAGAAGTACCAGGTCCGCACTACCAAAAAGTGCGTTGTTGAGCCTAAGAGAAAGGAAAACCATGCAGCCTACCATTATCAGCATGTTTGGGGGTGAGGGGCAGTACGAACGCAACCACCCAATAGCACGTTTGTACAATGCGAAGCTGGCTAAAATGTTAGCACTGGACCTTCTCCCTTTTTCTTTTGTTGAAGGGGTGGGTTTTCTGGAATTTGTGTCAACCATCTGCCCAAAATGGCATGTTCCCAGCCGCTACTATTTTGCCAGAGTTGCAGTTCCAGCACTACATCACGACATGCTGGAATTGCTAGGAAAGGCCTTGAAGCAGAGTGCTGTCACGTCCACCTGACAACAGACATGTGGACCAGTTGCCAAGCCACAGATTACATGTGCATCACTGCACACTGGATCTGTTTTGCGGGGGTTAGAGAACAGATATCTGCTGGTGTTGATACTGCAGAGATTTTTCATGCCACTCGCAAACATGCAACTGTAGCCATGTTTGCCATGGAGAAATCTCATACTGCTGCAAACATTTTGGAAGAGTTTAACACCAAGGTCTTTGAGTGGCTGCGCCCAAGAGGGCTTACGATTGGTTTTGTTGCCACGGACAACGGCAGTAATGTAGTTTTGGCCATGCGCAATGGTGGCTATTTCAGGGTCCCGTGTTTGGCACACTGCATTAACATTGTTGTTCAAGACTTTTTGAAAAATGAATCCAAAGTCAGCAACTTACTGGTCACCTGCAGAAGAATATGCACACATTTCAGCCATTCTTTTAAAGCCCGGAAGCAGCTGAGGGTCATTCAACGTGAGCATAAAATGCCAGTCAAAGCGCTCATCCAGGAGGTGCCAACACGTTGGAACTCAACTTATTACATGCTTGATCGTCTGTTTGAACTGTACATACCACTCAATGCTTATGTCATGCAAAGATTAGGGGAACCTACTGTGAGAGGCATGACCGTTGAGATGGGTCAATGGGACCTCATTAAATGCCTGACTGAGATGCTACTTCCTTTTGAGATCTTCACACGTGAAGTCAGCAGGGAGGACTGTACTATGGGCCAAGCTATCCCATTGTTGCACATGCTAGAGCAACAGCTGAAGGAGGTGTCTGAAACGTACGCAGGTGTGGATGACAAACAAGACGCATATCATTTGGCGGAGACCTTAGCCGCTCGCTTATCGGAAAATACAAGGATTAAAAATAAAATTTTGTCACAACCACATTACATTAGTGCCACAATTTTGGATCCACGGTACAAAGTATTTCTGAACAGCAAGGCAGTAATTCCTTTTTCGGAAGTGGATGTTGCCAACTACAAAACTTTGATAGCTAAGGAAGCCACTATTTTCGAAAACGAACGGCTGTTAATTACAGGCCCCCCACCCCAGGCCATAACCAGTACTACAGGGCATCCAGAGTCAAGTTCTACTTCGGAGCCTGAGGGCAGTGCGTTTGCCTCCCAGCAGTCACCTACACCAACAATAACATCAACAACAGCAAGAACAGGATCATCCACAGCACAATGTGCAACTGATTGGTTTCTACGGCAGGGGTATGGTAAGTCCAGTGCTGATGCAAAGGCAAAAGAGGCCGAGCACATCGGAGCACCCCTGAACATTGAGCGGACGGTCCAGGCCTATCTGGATGACCCAACAGAGGTCTTCATGGATCGAAACCCATTGGTGTATTGGTATGGGAAAAGAAGCCAATGGACAGTGCTCAGCAGGCTGGCGATAAAGTATCTGGCTTCCCCTGTCGCAAGTGTCTCTTCTGAGCGTGTTTTCAGTGCTGCTGGTGCCATTGTAACTTCGAAAAGGACCAGTCTCTCGGCCAAAAGCGTGGAGAGGTTAACCATGATCAAAATGAATCAGCACTTTATACCACCGGATTACAAAATACGTGAATCACAGCAGGAAGAGGAGAGCGACTTGGATGACGTAAATAGTGCGTTACAGGACCTACTTCTGTCCGAACCACCAGAGTTTGAGGACGAGCTCCTCTTCCCTGACAACTAGGCTTTCAAATTGTTACTTTCTTCCTTCCTTTATGTGTCTGTGTATCTGTCTTTCTGGTTCAAATCAAATCACAACAAATCCATCACCACCGTCTTCTCTTTTTATTTCCCTATTGGAGTTGCACGTCTGTGCATTTAACTGTCCACTCTTCAGAGTCCTGCTTCATCTTCCTGTCTCGCCCTAGTACATTTCCATCAAGCCAGACATTAGTACAAGAAATGTTGCCTTTACCAGTCCCTCCATAAGAAGTGAAACGTGACTATAGCTATCCTCCGTTTTGTTTTCGAGCCGAAACTCATCAGTGTCCGAAGGCTACCGCCTCTGCAGGCGTCCACAACTCTTCACTGTCAGAACTTGGGCAGGCATCCAAAAGTGAACTCATCACTGTCCGAAGGCTACAGCCTCAGCAGGCATCCAAAGGTCCTCACTGTCAGGACAGAAGGTACTTGGCAGAGAAAGACAAGAGACTCTTCGAAGAAACTTGCTGACATTTGTGCAAACTCAAATGACCAGCAATGAGCGCTACCCAGGCCGCGGCCCATCATCACAGTGCTGACCATGTGAAGCAACTTAAACTGTGACAAAGTGCCACAGATGAATAAGACGAAAACCGAAACAGCGACTAACACTCAAAATGAATGTGGACTGGAGTAATGATGAGGCCACTGCCCCGTAAAAAAAAGAAAAAACACACCTGTCAGAACTAGGCATCTGATGATCTGACAGCCAAAGAGAAGAGCAAGACAGGTAATGATGGAATGCATTGGATGCTTGCAGACTCTGAGCGATTGCTGTTGTTTGTTGTTGATGTTGTGCATGAAGTCGAACTCTACTCTACTAGTTAATCTACAAAGTGACTCAAGTCAGTGACAGTCAATGTTTCCCTTCTTGTTGTTTAATAACCAAATTGTACTCCTACTACTGCAGGTGCAGGCCAATATCTGTTGCAATTTTTTAATATGGAATATGGACTTAATCGGAGTCACTACAGACTGAGTTGTAGTTGGACAACACGTACCACACCATGATGATGACCATACTATCTTTGCACGCAGTCAGTCACTTGGATCGGAGATGATTCAAGGAATAACTGCATTTCATGAAGTGGCATAAGGTAAACATAAACACAACAATTCAACAAGAAAGTAAACACAGCAGACCTACATGTCCATGTAGTGGTGTAGTCGAGTGTAGTCATGATGACTGACAGCGGCGCATTGATTTTGTCACTTAATTAGGAAAATGCTAAGTTGCTGTGTATGCCTTTTGTCTGGCTCTGTCAAAAATTAAGGTAAATGGAGGTTGGGTCACGGGCTGGTGCTGTGGTGGGCCTGTTCTGTCCTGTTGTTGTTGTAGCTTAATGCTGTAAACAGAATCTACACGATATATCCAAGCCGCCTCAGTCTGAAAGTGTTCTCTCTTCTCTTCTTGGACTCCACCGTAATTGATGGTTTTTTTTATTCATTGATTTTTCAATACCCCTTTTGTTTTTCCATCTAGACGTTACAGGCCGGCCTTTACCCTGTGCTAATTGCTATACTGGGAGACACAACTCACATTTACCTTACCAATCGGCATCAGGAAGGCCACCAAGATTGATGTGCGGAGCGTCCATGGAAGATAGGACCAAGAGGAAGGACGAGATTCAACTCCACAATTTGACCATGCTAATACAGTAACTTTAGTATCATTCATCATTCATCTTTTAATTAATTTGAATCCTTTTTTCTCTTCAATCATTAGGACTGTGTGTTGTGTGTTGTTGTTTGTTTGCTAATTGATCCCTACAACTGTTTTTTAATTGTCTTTGCTATCTTTACAAGTAAGCCCAGTACAACATGGAATTTGGGTCTCTGAGGGCATATTACAGGCAAGGCAAATTGCATAGAATATACTGCTGCCCTGTACTGTCTAATTGTCTAGTAGGAGTTATTAAGTACTACTCATTAACCATCAAGTTATCTTCATCATCATGCATGCATTTCCCTTTTCTCCCTTTATAGATTTTTTGGATAAGATCATGGTCGTCTGCCAAGATTGCGCTTTGCTTTTGTTGTCCATGCGTACTGTTTTTCATTCTCAAACCTTTCCCCAAACCCCCTTCCCATCCATTCATCAAACCCTAACCCTCTTCCCCCGGGCTGTGATTTATATTGAGGTGTGATGTGACTACATAAAATGTACACCAATTGATCACACGCTTGCTGGGGCAGATGTGGTGAAAGCAACACTAATTCAATTGCAAGGCAGGGCGAGGAGCTTCTTCTGCTTGCCCACCCATGCTCAGTCTATGTGCAAGCCGTCACCGGCTAATAGTAGTACATCATAATTAATTGCCGGCATTGATTGGATTAATCATCAAACTCCTACCACACAGCAGTAAAGGTTACGAATTACGATTGTGTTAAGTTAAGTTAAGTGACTCACTCGACACAACTACAGTTTGTAACTTCTTGTACTAGGCTGTCCCCGCCACCATTATGTTTAATTTGACTTTAGCAGTTGCAACTGCAATATTGTTTGTTTGGCAGTCTTCTTCTGTACTGTATTTTACTTCGTTCTACTACTCCTCCCACAGTCGCTCTCAGGCAAGTGACTGTCTCTTTTTTATTTTTTTAGCAAATGCTACTGCCAGTGTCTACTCTACTACTACCACCACAACCATGGCATCTTCTACATTCTCTCTGGAAACCATGCAGCCATCGCTGTGCCGAACGTAATCATCATCAATCACAGGTAAGATAAGTTTGGTGGGAGGTATAATGGACTAGGAGGAGAGACTGACAGTACTAGTAGGACAAATAACTCAGTGAGGGGTACCGCATCTATCTGTTTGTGTTACATCATCGGCAGATTATTTAAATCAAACACTGGCTGCGGCCCTGCAGCAGCAAGGAAACCAATGTGACGTTAATTCGTAAAACAGTAACCCCCCACAAAACATTAACATTGTATGTTTAAGTATAAATATAATTTATTACCCTAACAAAAATAAACTATCCCACACCTGACCCACCCCTCTCCCTAACCCCAACCAATGTCCAAAACGAAAAAAGTCCAAAGAATGTCCCGAAACCCCAACGCCCAATTCCCACCCACCAAAAAAAGGAATAAAAAGGGGCAATGCAACAGGGTCCTAGATGTTATATTCGGCGGGCTTTGAGGTGTTTGTCCACCAGTATTTTTACCCGCTCCTCCAGTTGCTCCTCTAGCCGTGACATCCGGAGGAGAATCTTTCTGCGAAATGCCCTGCAGTGGCATCCAGGATGGGGGACAGCAGTGCTGGCTGCTAGCGAATTGCGGCGGCGGGCGGCTACCAGACCGCGGCACCGTACCACTCGAGTTGGGGCCTGGCTGGGGCCCGGGGCATCGGACGAGGCTGCAGCTGCTGCCGCCTCCTCCTCCTCCTCCGCCTGAGCCACCAGCCGCCGGTACTCCTGACATATGGCCTCCAGTTTCCGGCGCCGGGCCCTGGCTGCCAACTCCTTCCGGGATGGTTTGTCTTGGGAAGGAGTACTATCTATATCAAGAAAGAAAAAAAATATTGTTGTAACCAGTACTCTTAGCAAAACAGTAACACAAAATTAATTCAACACATAATGGCACAGTAGCACTAGCAAGAAGCACAGTACATAACATTTGTGGTAATAATCTATCTATCCTCCCACTTCCTCGGCCTCTAACATTTGTGGGAGTTTCAGGCATTATACTAGCACTATGGACTCCAACCAGTACACAGTACACCAGTCTTCTTCTTATCTCTAGTTTAGCGAAATGACATAACCTGGTTGTAGCCGGCATTGCCAGCTCGGTCATCTATGCTTGCACCCAAGACAAACATACGAGTCATGACGCAGACTCACGTTAGTTTGATTTACTACTGTCTGCAGGTGGGGAAGCTCGTATTTTTCTATTACGGGTGGCACTGGCCATACTCTCTCTGTTACATGGAGGGCAATTGCTCAATTTCACAGTGCCCTGGCTACTACAAAAAGGCAGATTATATATCTGATCCAATGATCATTGCTTTTATATGGGACAACGACATAAGGTCAGTAGCGGTCGGTGGTGGGACTCGGGGAGTTCTGCCGGGCGGTGACGTGGGGAGGGGCAGGGTGGGGGGTAGTAAACTATGGATTACGGCCAATTACAGGTAAGTAAACATATAAATAAATAAAACTAATTTTGTTGCGCGCACTGCATCGCATTTGGCGGTGCAGTGCGCACAATGAAATTCGCTTTATTTATTTGTATGTTTACAGTAAAGTTACCTGTATTTGGCCGCGTAATACATTGTTTACTACTACCCCCACCCTGCCCCTCCCCACATCGGCTTTGCTACTCTGGCGCGGTTTCTTTTACATTCCCTTAAAACTAAAACTGTGCATCCCGTGACAGTCTCCACCTATGCTGTCTATGATGAATACATACAGGCATCCATCCATTCTAAGTAAATGTCAATCATTCTTCTTAATCTCTCCACAAACCTTACTTTGTTTCACCAACAACAACGCATGCGTCCACTCACTCCGTTGCTTGCCTTGGCTTTGAGTTTCACCCAAACACCGCTGATGATTCTTGCTATCCACAGTATCCACCCATACTGTGTCGCCCACCCAGGCAGGCATCCATTCTTCTTTCACCTTCCACCCATCCTTCAACAACACATGCATCTGATTCCTATCAGCCACCTATCCATGCTTCCAACGTATCCTTCTCTGCCAGTCATCATATTAAATCTCGCCCGCCCTTCCTCCTTCCACCCTTCTTTCCCTTTTTGTTCAACACATCCATCAAGGTCATCTGATCTGACTTTTAGTCTCCTCCATAAAACTTTCACAGCTGAGTTGGAGTCAGATATAAGAGGCCATTGGTTAATCAAGTCACGCTGGTAATGCTATTGCTACTGCATTGCTCATGCTAAGTAAAGGGTGTCTTCTTTAACCGTTGTATAATGTTCACTACAACTTCATACCTAATAAGTCTCAACAACAGTACAGTGAGTGAAGTCCACACACCCTTCCAGCTAGTGCAATGTCAATAAGTCATGAATATAACTTACCACCGCCCGCCACTGCTGCTGGCTCCCCCCCTGTAGCTCCTGCAGGTGCCGCATCTTCTCCTGCCCCCTCCGGAATGCTAGAATCGCTGGTGGCCCCGCCGCCACTGGTGGTCGCTAGTACGCCTAGATAAAAACATGACACATTTTTAGATGCCTGTACACCTCCCCCTATTTATTCTTTTTCACTAGCAAGATTGAAAAAAAAGTTAATACATACATATTATTATAAATCACATTCAATAGTCCAAATCGGGTACTAGAGTACAGTCAGTAGACACTAGTAGTGTTATGGTCCCTAGGGTCATTATTATACTATACTCTACTCTTTGCAAAGTTAGCCTGAGCCATGCAACCATTTTTCGCTTCATGTCTTTTGCGCATGTTACCTCGCAGCTTGTTGTGCAGTAACAGTAAGACGCCTTTTGAGCCCACATGAGCACATACAGCTACTGTCTGAGCGTTGCGTACAAGAGGTCGAAAAACAAGCCACTTTGTTATGGAGTTCGGTTAGTCCGTATTGCTTAGCCATAGGTAACATGTTACACTTTTTTGGCAGGACTGAGAAATGCTTGCATTATACTATATAACACGCACCATTTTTCTCAGGCAGAGGATTCCCTTCTACGAACCAGAGATTTGCAGAGCTTATGAATGATGCATGTAACCAGTAATTCTACGTTCTACGGTGAGGAGTCTCCCAGAATTCGCACAGATCTTTTGTCTTATATCATCATGCACTTGTTGTAACAATGTTTATTGTTTTAATCTTATGCATTTTGCTGTTGGAGCTGGCTGGAGTACACTGAATTTTATAGAACAACATACAGAGCTTGTTAGTTGAAAATAAACCTTTTGAACTTACACATAGACTCTGTGGTATTTGGTGTGGTGGTGGTGGTGGACTTACACGAGTGAGTGAGCGAAAGGGTGTTATCTGTTCTGGGTTGTGTAATCATTGGGTATCTTCGGGTGGGGGTTCGGGGACCTAATGAGACACTATAGCTAGTCGTTCAGGGGATTGTGGGTTCACTTCTGACTGAGGTGTGAGGAAGGTCCAAGTTCCAAACTCCCATCACCAACATCCTATTTTCTTGTGCATAGTTCTGCATGGGGCTGTGCAGAATCCCATTCCCCACATCAGTAGTAGTATGTACTATATCCTATCAAAAATAGTCAAATATCTGGTTGGGCATTTGGTTTGTGGTAATTGTCAAAGCCTCCAGATTAAGAAGCCTAGAAGAGGACAACCGAAAGGACTGGACTCAGCTATTGGTCAATCTGAGTTTTATTCAAAACCGTACAATAAAGAGTGGCAATGCAAACTGGGCAAGCTTAGCGACAGACTAATAGTAGTAGTACAGACATTCATAGCAGAGGCAGTTAGAACTTACAGGCAGGGATAAACAGAATTTAGAAACAGATAGTCAAGTCAAGATCAAAGAATCTTTTGTAAAAAATAGAATTAGGGAGTGGAACCATAATTAATAGTTCTGAAAAAATAAGGTGCAGTAAAAGTTAGGGCAATATAAATGTTAATATTAACCACTGGAGGACTTACTGGGACCAGCAGCAGGGCCCTCGGTAGAGGAGCGGTCCTCTGGTGGTTGTCCCGCCGAATCGGACCCCGTATTCTTGCCCCTGGGTGCTGCAGATCAGTGATCATGTAAGAGATAATAAAGAAAGACACAAACATTAATGATTGCTGTGAAACAAATAAATTATGTAAAAAAACGCTCAAAAAAATGTTTTAGGAAACAAAAATTGCAATACAATTGACCTATGTAATCCGATCAACTACTGGCTTGCGGGATTCACGGACAGTCTACTTATTTGGGAACACTAATTCAGTGTTCCATTCTGATTGATTCAAATAAAATCCAGAACACTAACTAAGCCTAAGTACCACCTGACCTAGCCCACCTATTCCAGGCGGGCCAATTGTTCATTAAGTCTGCATTTCCATTTTTTTTAGCCCTCAAAAATGCATAGATGAGAAGGAGGACACATGCATAAATTGGTGCATAATGCATACACCAAATTGTTGGTTGGTTAAGTCTGATGTTCTGCAGCTGACTGACACTGCTAAGCTTACCACTAACTAAACAAACTACAAAAGGTTCTACTAAGGACTGGGGTAAGCAGCACTCAGTGACAGAGGATGCGTCACGCAGACCGCTCAAAAATTATCAACTAATAGTAACTAAACCTAGTATCAAACTATCAATCCATCCACCACTATTTGACAGGAGGACAAAGGAAGGACTAGAGTCTCTCTAGCAATAGCATTACCTAACTGAAGTTCTCTAAAGTAAACTCTTACATAATAATAAGGACAAGCGAGCGCAAAGTTGCAAACAAGTAAGAGTAGCGCCCAGCACCTGTGTCCTACAATCACAGAAGATTTTGAAACGTAATTTACCTGCAATGTAAGCAGCAGTATTCTTGTTATTTGTAAAACATTTATACACAAATCACAATACTTATACTACTATATATATTAGCTACTCACCAAGCCCCACGACCTCGACACCTAGCAGGTCCAACAGGTCCTGCTCCCGGTCGAGGATGTCTGACCACCGGTGGGCCAGCTGGTTATGGGTGCGCCGGACCCCTGAGCAGCGAAACACTGCCCGCGCGCACCTTCGCCCACCGGCGGTGACGCTCCTGGGTCGGGTACCCGGAGCCTGGCCTGCCGCCTGCTGCCAAGGTCAAGGGGAGGTGGCGCTGAACAAAAAAAACAAGGGCGGCCACCCCCGCCTCAGTAAAAAGCTGGCGGGCTTGCACCCCTGCAGGGCGCAGTCTGCCGCAAGGCAGGCGGCGATTGGGCGCACGCGCCTTGCCCTTCGAGCCGTTACTGCTACCCTTCGCCATGGTTCTGGGGTGGGAGGACGAGGCGGAAAAGAAAAGTTAGAAGGGAAAAATAAAGTTAGGGGAAGAAGTAGGAGCTTAAAGAAGAAAGTTATATAAAACAGTCGAAAAGTAAAAAAAACACAGTAAAAAGTAGAAAAAGATGCAAAATATAGACTTAGGCAGAGAGACAGGTAGATAAGAAATAAAGAAAAATTGAAAAACAGTGTAAAAAACTAAGGATTCCAAAGATTGAGGGAGGATAGAAAAGCAGGCCCAGAACCATAGCATAGAGTGAAAAAACAAGATGGCCGCGCCCATCGCGACCGTGTGGGTAAGTTCGCGCGATATTTCTCCCCGAGCACGCCAAAAACGTCGCGAACACGTACAACGCGTTCCCGAACATGGAATGCGCATCGCGAGCACGCTATACGCGACCTGGAACAGGAAATAAGGGATCGCGAACGGGCGGGACAAGTGAAAAACAAAATGGCCGCGCCCATAGGGGATCGCATGGGTAAGTTTGCGTCCCCGAGCACGCAAACAGCGTCCCGAACATGCACAACGCATTCCCGAAGAAGAAAAACGCATCGCGAACGGGCGCGACAAGCAGCTACGCACGCTCGCGTAGCTACGCGTAGCTCGCGTAGCGCCCCGACGTCTTCGCGTAGCTTCGCGTAGCGCGACTACGCGAACTACGCCCAGGGTTATAGGGGGTCAGGGTGTTTCTACCGTGCCCCCTTTTCTTGTTTTTTATCCTTTTTTATCCTTTTTTCTTGTGACTCACAAGATGGTTGCCAACACTTCTTGGTTTGGAGTGTTGACAGCCAATCAAAATGAAGCTTGTGCTCAGGAGGGTTCGCGAACCCTCCTCGGCTGCCAGATATCAATATTTTAATGTTTTTAATTTCTCAGGAACTACTGAACAGATTTACACCATTTAAAAACAAGGTCGCTTTCTGAACCAAGACCTACCTTTTTGCCAAATTTGGTGTAATTCCGTTCAGCAGTTCGGGCTGTAGCTTTGTCTAAAGTTCCCTATGGAAATTAACATGGAGAAAGCGTGTTTTGGGACCCCCCTTTTTTCTCAGCCACTGCTCAACGAATCACCCCAAAACTTTTAAGACAGGAGCTGACCTGAACGAACCATTAATTTTGAAAATTTCGTGCAGATCCGTTAAACGGCGCCACAGATATTGGCAAAAGAAAAAACGCTTTTTGAATAGAAACGAGGTCCTAACTATAACTACCTACTGGCGACCGCCAGTAGGTAATATATATATATATATATATACCACAAAAAATTGTGTCAAGGTAGGTCCTGGTTGTCATGGTAAGTTTGGAGGTGATCCGTGCAGTGGGGATTGAGAATTTGGGGCACAAATTAAGGTTGCGTTTGTAATGTTAATTCCCATGGGAACCTTTAGCCACGCCTGCAGCCCAAACCGCTGAACGGACTTACACTAAATTTGGCAGGGAGGTAGATGTTGGTTCAAGGAAGTGCCTTTTGCCTGTTTGGTGTAAATCCATTCAGTAGTTTTTCTTGCAAAATTTAAGCCGAAAATTATAGTGATATCTCTGGTCACGGATATTTTGCGCTGGTATCGCGATTCATCGTGAATGCACACACCAACAGGAATGTTCTGATTGGCTGGACGGAACCTGAACAGAAAGTTACAGCCACCATTTTATTGATCAGGAACGTTTCCCGGAGCTGAACATTTCTGAAAAAGCTTATAGAAGGGGTCAGAGTAGAGGTACTCCGACCCCATGTTTGAGAAATGAGGATGTTAGTGACACTAATTATGTGTCAAAAATAGATTTTTTTATTGCGCGCGATATTCGCGGAGACATCGTGGATATCACAGAGACACCGCAAATATTGGTGGGAATATAAAAAAATATACCAGTGAATCATTAGTAAGCATTATTATAGAGATATTAAGATTCGGATAAATGTTTTTATAGAGTTATTCATATAGTGAGTTATCTACTCTGATGGTTAGAATTAACTATATAGTTATAATTTTTCAATGTGGTGGTGGCTATTGAATTCCTGCTTTTTCTTTCCACATTCGCTACGTACCAGAGGGGATCGCGACGACCAACTTCATTGCGATCTCCGGCCTCACCGCAAAAACAGAAAATGGGTTTTAGAGATGGTTGTTCTAGAAATACACTAGAAAACCTGATTTTAGAGAATACTGTAAGACACCCCTAGTGGGTAAAATACTGTAATATGTGTGGAAATATGTGTTTTAGACTTTATGGAAAAGGTGCAATCATTACGGTTAAGGACATCATCGCGACGTCCCTAAAATACCATGAAAACGGAAAATTGGTCTGCAAGATGGTTTCTAAAGAAACTTGGTGTAAAAATATGAGTTTAAACATGCTTTGAAAGAAGTATGTACATAGTAATATGTGTAGTGCAATGTTCAGAATGTATTTTTTTACATATAATGTTTGGATGTGTTGGTGGTCATTGTATGTCTGCTTTTGTTTTCCGTTTTTGCGACGTGTCCGGGGGAATTGGGATTACCAACATCATTGCGATCTCCGGCGTCACCGTGATACAGAAAATAGGATTTAGAAATGGTTTTTATAGAAACTCTCTAGAAAAACATGACTTTAGAGAAAACCCCTAGTGTGTAAAATACTGCAGTATGTGTGGATATATGTGTTTTAGACTTTATGGAAAAGGCATGATCGTTGCGGTTAACGATGTCATTGCAACGTCCCGAATAACTGCAAAAACGGAAAATAGGTCTGAAAGATGGTTTTTCAAGAATCTTAGTATAAAAATATGAGTTTAAACATGCTTTGAAAGAAGTATGTAGATAGTATTATTTGTAGTGCAATGTTCCGAATGGATTTTTTTACATATTATTTTGGGATGTGTTGGTGGTCATTGAATGTCTGCTTTTGTTTCTGTTTTCGCGATATGTCTGGTGGAATCGCAATTACCGATGTCATCGCAATCTCCGGCATCACAGCGAAAACCAAAAAAAGGTTTTAGAGATGGTTTTTATAGAAACTCTCTTGAAATACATGACTTTAAAGAATACTGCAAGAAACCCCTCGTGTGTAAAATACTATAGTATGTGTGGATATATGTGTCTTAGACTTTATGGAAAAGGAGCGATCGTCGCGGTTAGCAACATAATTGTGATGTCCCAAATAACCGTGAAAACGGAAAATAAGTCTGAAAGATGGTTTTTAAAGAAACTTAGTATAAAAATATGAGTTTAAACATGCTTTGAAAGAAGTATGTAGATAGTAATATTTGTAGTGCAATGTTCCGAATGGATTTTTTACATATTATTTTTGGATGTGTTGGTGGTCATTGAATGTCTGCTTTTGTTCCGTTTTCGCGATATGTCTGGGGGAATTGCGATTACCGATGTCATCGCGATCTCCGGCGTCACAGCGAAAACAGAAAATAGGTTTTAGAGATGGGTTTTATATAAACTCTCTTGAAATACATGACTTTAGAGAATACTGTAAGAAACCCCTTGTGTGCAAAATATTGTAGTATGTGTGGATATATGTGTTTTAGACTTTATGGAAAAAGCACAATCGTCGCGGTTAACGATGTCATCGTGACTTCCGCTGTCTTCGCAAAAACAAAAAATAGTGTCTCAAGATGATTTTTCTGGAAACTCACTACAAAAATATGAGTTTGAAAAGTATACTGTAGAAATTGTCTATATATATGTTTTACACTTTGTACAAACCACACGCTCTTCGTGACTACCGACATCACCGCAATGACGTTGGTAGTCGCGAATATACATTTTTTTGTAAAGGTGGTTTTCTCCTAAATTGATCACAGAAAAATAAGTTAAAACAATATCTTAATAAATATTTAAACTTAAACTTTATTTAAAAAATGTCTTTAAGTGTATTTTTCAGTATGTGAAAGACATTTACTGATCACAGATTCTCCACAGTAAATGTGACAATGTTGTGCCGACTCTCAAAATTGTTAAAAATAAAACCAGTTATTAATGTACTTTCTGTTAAACAAATACCAAATCAAAAAATGAAAGCTATATAATATAAATATAATACACAATATCCAATTATAGAAAGAAAATACGAAAATCTTAGAGGTTCACTTAAAAAAGAATGGTTGTTACAATTAAGAAATAGAATTTTAAAAAACCTTAGAAATTCACTGAAAAAAACAAAGGTTACAGGAACGGTATAGTTAGGAAATATAATTATTTTAAACCTTAGAAATTCACTGAGAAAACCAAAGGTTACAGGGACGTCATAGTTAGGCTGACATTTCACTCATGCAAAACCAGAGAAATTCAGCAGTTATAGTTAGCTGAGCTAACTATAACTTGCGCCCTCCACAATGCACTGCTTATGACCGCACACACTGTCAGTCACCCATAGAGCTACTCACACACCTACTCACTCACCCATGAAGTCAATCACACAGCCACTTACTTGCCTATACAGTTATACACACACCCACTCACTTATTCATACAGATACTAACACATACTCACCTATACAGTTAGCCACTGACACAAGCACACACTCACCTATACAGCCACTCATAACCAACTCACTGACCAATACAGCCACTAATATATCCACTAATACACCCATACAGCCACTCACACACTGTCAGTCACCCATAGAGCTACTCATACACAAAGGCACTCACCCATAGAGTCAATTACACAGCCACGTACTCATCTATACAGTTATATACACACCCACTCACTTATTCATACAGATACTAACACATACTCACTCACCTATACAGTCCCTGACACAGGGACACACTCACCCTATCAGGGTCCGGACCCCGACGACCCCGAAAGCAGCTTCCCTTATGTGGCCACCCCTTTCTCTCCTTCTCAGCCACCGGACTCGGACCTCTCCCAGGTGCACCGAGGGTATCCCGCATGCCTGGCCCTTTCAGATCGACGTGGAGGACGATCCCTGTTCCGCCCACTGGGGGCGGGGTCGGCGAGCGTCATCATCGGATAAAGAGCCGTTACCCAATCCCACAGCCGTCGACGACCGGAAGGAGGAAGAGAGCGTTTGGAAGGAGCCAGGAAGTCGCGAGGAGAAATCGGAGGAACCGGGACCATCGGAGCCTGCTTCTTCGCCCGACGGAGGAAAGCCAGGAGGCCAACGTTCCCGTGAATCGCCCTGCCACGCTCCAGGAGGAACGTGGCTGGAACAGGTGCGTCAGTGCTTACGGGGAGCAGGGAGAAGGGCGGATTTAGTGTCCCCGGGTGGATCTTGGTTACCAACAGCAAAGCCTCCATAGCGGGTCCAACTTGCCTGTCCCGCTTATCCCTGCGCTGGTCCAGGGACGGTTCCCTTCCCCACACCTTCTGATCCTAGGACCGGGTAACAATTCCTCACACACCCTTTTCCCTCCACCCTTACGGAACTGAGCATTAATCAGTACTGTTTGTCTTGTTTCCTCCCTTTTTGGTTTGGCGCCATCCATCCCCACCGCGAGTGACAGCACGGAGCAACGCCAAGATGGAGAAATATATCCCCTGCAGACGACGTCGGACTGTGTGCTAATTCCCCCCTCCCTCACCCACAACGGAACAGTGTATATAAAACTAAGAATAAAGCTCTACGCAAAACTAACCCGTGTGTCACGCTGTTTCCTGCCCGCATAATTACAAGTGGTGGAGAATGCGGGCAGCGTGACCCCATTGACTTGCAAATGGAGAACCTAATCCAGCACATAGTAGAGGGGCAGAAGAAATTAGAATGGGCAGTGGAACGCCAACTGACCTCTGCACAGGCTGATCGGGACACGTTTAGGGATCTCATGAAGGCCCAAAATGGACACCCTCCTGAAGGTTGTAGAAGAACCTGCCCAGTCCACTACCGGCCACAAGTTGACTCGGGGTACCCCGTCTCCCCTTCCGTCTCCCTTCCAAAATACACCGCAGGAGAGGACCCCGATGCCTTCCTCCTGAACTTTGAAAGGGCGGCCAGAGCCTCCGGCTGGCCCATTGGGAAGTGGCCCTTTTTTCTGGCCCCCCTCCTGACAGGCGAGGCTCAGGCGGCGTACCAGGTCGCGAACGCCGGTGGAGTGACCCCCTATGAGGAGATAAAAGTAGTAATTCTGGATCACCTGGGCATGGATGCGGAGGCCTACCGGCTCCGGTTCCGTAAGGAGAAGGGGACACCGGGAGACACCCCCAAAACCCTCTACTATAAATTGAAACTCACTGCTGAGAAGTGGCTGAAGCCAAACGATCGCTCAAAAGAGGAAATCATGAGTTCCATTAAATTGGAGCAATTTTTGGATGCCTTACCCTATGCTACCCAGCGATGGCTAAGGCAACACACCAACCTGACCGCTGAACAAGCCGTGGATATGGCGACCTCTTTTTCCCGTGCCCAACCCCGACCGTCGCCTTGGGAACCAGAGAAACCGACAAAGACAATACCCACTCCCAGGAAAGCGCTGAGACCCATCAAAGAACCTGAAAGGGTTCGTATGCCCCGCTCCGACGTCCCTGTAGGCAGAGGGCCCCAGTGCTTCGACTGTGGCGAGTAGGGCCACATCGCCCGCGCCTGCCCACGCAAGAAAACGGAAGAACCAATGGACATAAGTTACCTCCCCAGAGACCTTATGTATACAGTGGAGGTCGGAGCCTGCTTTTACGTAAGTCTGCTGGTAAACAACTCTTCCGTAAACGCCCTTCTGGACTCCGGCTGTCAGCAGTCCGTGATGCGGAGTGCATTAGTTAAACCCAACCAGGTACTCCCGGGGAAGCAGGTCCACATCCGCTGCGTGCACAGAGACGTTCGCTCCTACCCCACGGCGCGGGTTCCCCTGAAAAGCCCAGGGGGAAACCCCTATATGGTAACAGTGGGGGTGTTAGAAACCCTGCCCGAGGAAGTGATTTTGGGCACTGATAACCCTGAGTTCCTGTCATTGTTCCTGCATCAAGTAGAAGAGAAGAAAGCACGTGTGCCCCGGGTGCACATCTCGAGGGCCCTACTAACCCAAGAACCGTGGCTGACGGATAGGGACTTCCGCTGGGCCTAGCATAACGACACTACCCTCACACATGCTTGGCAGGAAGCCCGAAAATCACAGGGGCCTACGGTTCTCTCATACCCCTGCTTCCAAACGTCCAACGATCTTTTATATAGGGTGGCGGGGCCAGGCGAAAAACCCCAGTTGTTGGTTCCCAGGGAGTTCCGAGAACAGATCATGTTTTTCGCCCATTCACATTTACTGGCTGGTCACTCAGGGGCAGAGAAAACTACCCAGAGCCTCTTACGTTTCTTTTATTGGCCAGGCATCTATGCCCAAATCAACAGGTACTGTAGGGAGTGTCCAGTTTGCCAGCGAAAAAACCCCTATCATCCTCCTCCAGTCCCCCTACAACCACTACCTATAGTAGGGAAGCCATTTGAGAGGGTCGGTATGGATATCATTGGGCCTTAGCCCCGCTCTACAAAGGGATTCCAATATTTTCTGGTCCTGGTGGACTACTGTACCAGATTCCCCGAGGCTTTTCCTCTCAGATCCCCTACCACGTCCAACATTGCTGATAAGCTGTTGGAGTATTTCTCCCGGGTCGGCTTTCCTCTTCGGATCCTGACCGACCAAGGCTCTCCCTTTGTGTCGCGTCTTATGTCGCAGGTCTGTCGGTTGCTAGACGTAAGACATCTGAAGACGTCCGTCTATCACCCACAGACTGACGGCCTAGTGGAGCGATACAATGGGACGCAAAAACTGACCCTGAAAAAGATGTTGACCGGTGAGGGTAAGAACTGGGACTGTCTGCTTCCCCTCGCCCTCTTTGTCATTCGTGGACAGGTACAGAGCAGTCTCGGCTGTTCTTCTTTCGAACTGCTCTATGGTCGCCAACCCCGAACCCTGTTGGAGATGACAAGAGAGGCCTGGGAGAAGGACAATATTGATACCACTGAGCTACTCGCCTACACCCAACATCTCCGGGCCAGGATTGGGATGCTAAGGGATTTAGCCCATGCCAACTTGGAGAGAAAACAAATGCTTCAGAAGCGATTCTACGATAAAGGGAAGAAGTGGAGGACCCTGAAGGTGGACGATTGGGTCCTTGTTCTCCTGCCTTCCTCTTTATCCAAGATTAAGAAAGAATGGAAGGGCCCCTTTCGAGTCGTGGGAACAGTCGGTAAAACCACCTATAGAGTCCAGATAGGCAGCAGCAAGTGCCAGACCTATCATATCAACATATTGAAGAAATGGATAGGACCTCCTCCTGTAAACAACCAGCTAGCGCTGTCACCCAAGACCCTTCCCGGCACTCTCGAGCAGTTAGTGGTTAACGAGTCCCTAACCCCTGACCAACAACAGGAGCTGCTGGGCGTGTTAGAGAGATACAGTGCACTGTTCTCTGACCTGCTGGGTAAAACCCCGTTAGTGGAACATTGTATAGAAACCGAGGCAGGGAAAGTGGTGAAACAGAGGCCATACAGGATTCCGGCATCCAGACGAGAAGCCATCTCCGAAGAGATCAACAAGATGCTTCAGATGGGGGTGATTAGGCCTTCTCATAGTGAGTGGTCCTCTCCCATTGTCCTAGTCCCGAAACCAGATGGCACTATCAGTTTCTGTATAGACTTCCGCCAAGTGAACGCCATCTCTAAATTGGATGCCTATCCCCTGCCCCGGGTAGACGAACTGATAGAGCAGCTGGGGGACGCACGCTTTATCACTACGCTAGATCTTACGAAAGGCTTCTGGCAGGTGCCCTTGCGTAAGTCGGACCAGGAAAAGACCGCATTTTCCACCCCTGATGGTCTTTACGAGTTTACGGTACTCCCTTTTGGTCTGCACGGGGCCCCCGCGACTTTCCAAAGGTTGATGAACAAGGTCTTACGTCCCCACCATGCCTTTTCCTCTGCGTATCTCGATGACATTGTCATTTATAGTTCCACCTGGGAAGAACATCTAGCCCATTGTCACCAGATATTGCAGGGACTACAGAAGGCGGGATTGCACATCAACGCAAAAAAAAACAGCGTAGGATTCTAGAAAGTAAAGTACTTAGGGTATCTTCTGGGGAATGGGTGCATTGAACCCCAAGAAGAGAAAATAAAGGCGATTACCAAAACTAGCATACCAACAACAAAGAAAGAGATAAGGGCATTCCTCGGTCTCCTTGGGTATTATCGCCGCTTCATTCCCCAATACTCAGACATAGCAGCTCCCCTTACCAACCTGTTGCAAAAAGGCACCCCTAAGACCGCTCTGCTGAACCCCTCCAGGTCTGTCAGGGCAGCCTTTCACAGCCTGAAGAAGGCGATTACCAGTCATCCTGTTTTGGTCTCCCCTGATCATTCTCGCTCCTTCATTCTCCAGACCGATGCTTCGGATAGAGGTATTGGAGCCGTTCTTTCTCAGATCATAGACGACGGGACAGAGAGACCCATCCTATTCATCAGTCGGAAGCTCTTTCCCCGGGAGTGTCACTATCCTGTTATCGAGAAGGAATGCCTGGCTATCAAATGGGCCATAGACAAGCTCCGGTATTATCTCGAAGGAAAACGATTCATCCTGTATACTGACCATGCCCCGTTGGTCTGGATGAGCAGAAACAAGGGGAATAACCCTAGGGTGATGCGGTGGTTCTTGTCCTTGCAACCCTATGCCTTTGAGATCCGTCATCAGAAGGGGTCTCTTAACGCCAACGCCGACTTCTTATCCCGAGTCCCATTCATCCCCAACCGGGAAGACTCTAGGGGAGGGGTGTGTCAGGGTCCGGACCCCGACGACCCCGAAAGCAGCTTACCTTATGTGGCCACCCCTTTCTCTCCTTCTCAGCCACCGGACTCAGACCTCTCCCAGGTGAACCGAGGGTATCCTGCTATCCCGCATGCCTGGCCCTTTCAGATCGACGTGGAGGACGATCCCTGTTCCGCCCACTGGGGGCGGGGTCGGCGAGCGTCATCATCGGATAAAGAGCCGTTACCCAATCCCACAGCCGTCGACGACCGGAAGGAGGAAGAGAGCGTTTGGAAGGAGCCAGGAAGTCGCGAGGAGAAATCGGAGGAACCGGGACCATCGGAGTCTGCTTCTGCGCCCGACGGAGGAAAGCCAGGAGGCCAATGTTCCCGTGAATCGCCCTGCCACGCTCCAGGAGGTACGTGGCTGGAACAGGTGCGTCAGCGCTTATGGGGAGCAGGGAGAAGGGCGGATTTAGTGTCCCCGGGTGGATCTGGGTTACCGACAGCAAAGCCTCCATAGCGGGTCCAACTTGCCTGTCCCGCTTATCCCTGCGCTGGTCCGGTGACGGTTCCCTTCCCCACACCTTCTGATCCTAGGACCGGGTGACAATTCCTCACACACCCTTTTCCCTCCACCCTTACGGAACTGAGCACTGATCAGTACTGTTTGTCTTGTTTCCTCCCTTTTTGGTTTGGCGCCATCCATCCCCACTGCGAGTGACAGCACAGTGCAATGCCAAGGTGGAGAAATATATCCCCTGCAGACGACGTCGGACTGTGTGCTAATTCCCCCCTCCCTCACCCACAACGGAACAGTGTATATAAAACTAAGAATAAAGTTCTACGCAAAACTAACCCGTGTGTCACGCTGTTTCCTGCCCGCATAATTACACACCCATACGCCAATCTCGCAGTCACGCATTAACACATACAGTAACTCATATACTCATAACACTCACCGATACTGCCTTTAACATATGCAGTTACTCACCCATATACCACTGACACATCCATTCACTCACCGACACAGCTATACACGCACTCAGTCACCCATACAGCCCCTCACAGATGCACTCACTAACCCATACAGCCACTGACTCACCCACTCACTCATCCATGCAGGCAGTCACACACACTCTCACCCGATCACACAGACACTCATACAGTTACTCAGACAACCAATCAATCACCAATACAGCCACTCATGTACCCACTCACCAATCCATACAGCCACTTAGACACCAACTGAGACTATTACAGACATTCGCATAACCTAGACATTCACCCATACATTCACTGAGACACCTAATCACTCACTTATACAGTAAGTCATGCACCCACTGAATCATCCATACAGGCACTTACACACCCACTGATTCACCAATACGCCTTGGTATATATATTTAACACTCATAAACTTTTTAAAAACACTCAAAGTCACTGGATGATGTCATCAGTGATGTCACTGACCATGTCATGAGTGATGTAATATGTGAGGTCATAAGCAGTGCATTGCAGGGGCATGAGTTATAGTTAGCTCAGCTAAGTATGACTGCTGAATTTCTCTGGTTTTGTAGGAGTTTAGGTGGCTCCTCCAGTTTAATATGAGACCCAATGTGTGCCCCTTAAACCATCACTTCCAGAGATGCCACTGAGTCTTGCAGGTTTCACAAAATAAATCTGCAGGGGGCTTATCTTTAAAGTGCCATACAAAAAATGTCCCTTCTATCTAGTAAAATATTTTTTGAGATTGGTTCAGTAAACGGAAACGGGTAAAATTTAACCACATTAATTTCGTTCTTGAAAATGTTTTTATACCTCGACATGCTCTTAAATCATGAAAATGTCAAAAAAGCAGTGTTTGCTTAATGTTCCAAAGTAGGCAGAGGGCACACCCTTCTATTTCACACTAATTAGAGATCGCGCGCAAGTGGATGTCAAAACTTTCCAAGGTGTTTTTCTCCAATTACCAGATTCGGAAAAATTAATATCCGCAACCAAACCAGCAATGGGTTTCTTGTTTGCGTTGCCCTTTTGACCCACTAGCTAATGTTCTGCGATCCGACTGTTAGTCCAAAACAAGGGAGGACATGTGACGCCCCAAGTGAGAAGGCACGCGCTGTACGGCTACTGCAACAAAAAGACTATAGACTTGTTTTCGCGTAGATTAAATGGGCCCGTTGAAGTGAAGGAAGTGTTGTATGTAGGAATAAGGAAAAATACTTTCAATCATCTCAATTCTGTCAACAAGCAAGGATTGCTTAAGATGCCTGAGAAAACCGTGTTTAAGGCTGTGGAATCTTAGAGGCCTCCTACAGGTCATAGTGATGTAAGAGCAAAAGTCTGTCCTCTTCAAACTGTCAAACGTTACAAATTACCTTCAAATTTATATTTGTTTTGTCGCTAACAGCGCTCTTTTCATTGCCTTATTTATATAGGTCTCCTCATTTTAGGTTTTCTCGTTTTCTTGGTTTTTGTTTTTTAAATAGAAAGGATAACAGATAAATAAATCATTATTTGAGTCGGAATAGTTACTGCGCCCTCAGATCGTTAGTTGATTTTGAGACACTTCCTCATTTTTAAAAACTACCATGGCTGTTATGTCTTAGAATTTCGAGCTTCTTCCTGGCAACTTCAACGTTATTCTAGACTTGAGAACCTTTTGCATTGCTTCTCTGTCCCACTTCCTACTCATAGTATGAGGCCGAGTCATGTCCTATAAATAGATAACCGCGCTAGCCCTTTGGATTTAACATATTTTAGCATTTCATCTTTGCAATAAGGGCATAATAAATACCCTACTTTTCACCGGAAATCCTGTGCTTCGAGGTCCCATAGCTTGTTTCATTTCACTGGTGTTTTTTCTTTTACTTTTCTGAGGTACGATGTGCGGAAGTTCTGCAGCTTGCTACCGCCACATCCAGAAACGTACCAAGGGGCAGATTTACAAGCCCCTTGCGCCACTTTTGTGTCACTTTTCCCTTGTTAAAAGTGACGCAAAAGTGGCGCAAGGACTAGTAAATCTGCCCCCCAGTTTCTTTATTCATGTGCATTAATGATTGCCCCGCCAGGGTCTGCAGGGAACCTGCGGGCGGTGGGACCAATACACAGACATGTGCAATTATACTTTAACTCTTGTATGCTTGATTGTGTAAGTCATTTGACTTAGGTTGACATTGGTGGCACTTCTAATTATAGTACTCTCAGACTGCAAGGAGCTGGTCGTAAATCCTGTTCAAATACTTGATTGTTACCCATTGATGCTCCTGTTCATCACACTTCTTACAAATATGTTCTGAGTGTGTTATGATTTTGTTTTTTTTGTTGTCTGTACAAAAGTGTTGGCCTGCCATAGACCTATGAAAAAATGCATTAGCAAACCATTCCTGTAGGTAGACATGCTGGTCTAGGAGTGCCAGAGAATGCAGGGTCATACTCATGCGAAGTATGTAACTTTTTTATACTTGAATCTAAGGGGTTGATTACGATACCGTTCGGAAAGGCTCTGAATCAGATTCGGGTCTGCTGAATCCGATTCGAAACCCGCCTTTCCGAACGATTCGGAAAGCTTTCCGAACGACCGATTACGATGTTCGTAAAGCGTTCTGACTCTCCCAGTCGGTTCCGAATTGCATTTGGAGGAACCGAGTTGTTCGGAACCGACTGTAGAGGTATACGGACCGCATTTCCGACCGAGCGATTACGTTGTCAGATTCAGAAAGCCTTCCCGAATCGGTTGTTCTGACTCGGATCACTGTCGCAATCTGACTTTGGGGGCCCGTAGCAGGCCCCCCTTCACCCGGAGCTTTCCGAAAGGGGCCCGTGGGGGTCCCAAAGGGACCCTCCTTTCAGACCATGCACAGTGTGGCAGGCACCAAGGGGTGCCCGCCACAGGGTGCACGATTTCCCCCAACCACCCCTTTCTTCAATGGGAGCCTGTGTATTCGGTTGGAACACAGACTCCCATTGAAGTCAATGGGAGTCCGACCGAATCGAATCAGGAACCATCATAATAGGTCAGTCGGACTCCCCGAAACCATTCCGAGACCGATTCGGTCAGAATGCTTTCTAACCGGCATCGTAATCGACCCCTTAATCTAAAAACTACAAGTCGTACGGACATGAATATCTACAGTTTTGGGGTCTGAGGCCTGTGAGAAGTTGACCTGGTATATGCTGTCCACTAGTCATAGTGGGCACCTTGCACCAGTCCAATCGACCTTTATTGATGATAGGTTTATAGACAACCTTTATTGAAAGCTATCCTAGTGGTAGCTATAGAGAGCAGTCTTGAGGCTAAGTCTTGAAGGAGTGTTAAGCTATTGTTTTACCAGCTATAACCTCATGAATGACCAAATGAAAGGAGAACCACACCAGGTATATATATAAAATATATGTATTTATTACTAAACACAACCCAATAGTCTCTTTATGAGGCTAGAGGTGAAAGTACACAATTTACAAGTCGAATAGCACAGTAAAATAGCACAATATACGATTAGCCCTAGGGGCGTACCAAACCATATATTAAGAAAGTGGTATAAGAACCACGACTTAAGTAGACACAAGGCCTAGAGCCTGTAGAATCGCTGGGACCCCAAGGAACTACCCAAGGTAGTGACACAGGGGACCCACGTGGGCTGTGTGCAGTGTGTGAACACAGCCGCGAGCTCCGTTAAAGTCTATGGGAAAGTCGCGGTTATCGTTTTAGAGTTTAGGGACCCTTAGAAATGGACTAGGACCAAACCCTCTTGGACTTAGACAGTTCTAGGGTCAACACCCACGGGAGCACCGGAATATTCGGGTTACCTCACCCAGGGAAGCCGGGTGCATAGGTGTCAAATGGTGTCGGGTCGCGTCGTCGTTTTCAATGGCAGCCTGCCATGAAGTGCTGCTGCCGGGAAGATGCGAAGTGTCTGAAGAGATCCAAGCCTCGATCGGAGAAGAGAAGAACATGAAAGCAGAGGGGACAGAGTCTGGGTCACTTGCCAGTGTCCAGGGGCACGATAGTCGAATGCCCACCGATGTTGGGTGCTTCAGGTGAAAGAGGTGAAGCTTGACTCTTCAGCCCCGAGGACTAGGAGGCGTCAACGACAACCAGGAGCTGGATTCGAGCTGTCCCACAAAGGATGTCGAGTGCTGCAGCGTTGGTGTCCGGATTGAACACAACAAGACTTGGCAACAGCAACCCACGCAGAAAAGAGAAAGATGCTTCGGAGCAAACCAGCCAGGTCTGAGGGACTCACCACTTGGTGGGGAGTTAGGACACATCTGGAGCAACCAGAAACGCCCAATGAAAATCAGAGATGCTTTCACAGGGACCCACCAGTTGATGGACCAGGGATCGCGAAGGAGCCTCAAGCAGAAATGCAAGAAGCGGGCCCACGGAACACTCGTGGAGTGTAGGCTCACAATCTTCGGTGCAAATGGTGGTTGGGGCCTGGGCTACGAGTAACCCAAAGCAGGACTTCAAGAGCCATCGAGAAGTCAATGCACTAGCAAATGTGCACGGTGACCAAGAGTTCCGGTTCCACGCTACTCAAGAGGGCTGCGGGTCTCAGCTTTGCTGGAGACTCGGGTCGGCCTCTGAGATGTCTGGAAATCCTCTTCCTGGGCTGCAAGTACTTCGGAGTCCGGCGGGAGCTTCAGAGATGCAGACCGGCAAATGCTTTGTTGGTGCCTGCCAAGCAGGGGAGTCACTCCTTGACCCCAAGGGAGATTTCTTCAGTCCTCTAGTCTTGAGTAGCGCATCGAAGTTCCAGGATTCAGCTTCAGAGTTTCGTCCAGGGATATCTAAAGTCCTGTTGCCAGGGTTCCCTTACTTATACTAAAGAAAGGGGTTGGACTAACTCTGGGGACCCACCTAAGGGAGGGTTTGGAAAGAGGGGTGGCTGCACCCATTTCCTTTGTCCAGTTTCATGCCAGAGCAGGGGCTGGTAGCCCCTGCAACCGGTTTGAACTGGGGTATGCACAAGGACACCAAATGTGCCCCCAGTGCAGGACTTCAAAGCACTCAGAGAGTGCACCCACCCAGCCCCAATCCACTAAGGCCTGTCTGGGAGGTGGTCACACTTCCCTGTGACAGGCAACCTATTGTCCAGGCCTCCCCTGATGGAGTTTTGGTCAGCAGCAGGAGGCCAGACTCGTGTCTGTGGCTGCAGCATCCATTTTGTGATGCCAGGGCTCTTTAAGGTGTCTACTGGGTATACCGGTGGGGACATGTCTCTCCCTCTAGAAGGGTGGAATTCTACCCCCGCCGCCAGGACTGGCGGGGGGGGGTTGGATTCCAAGGTGTTTGACACCAAACACAACATGTTTCCGTGCAGCCAGTCCAAAGTTAGCATTTTACTGCGAGGTTATAATGCACTTAAGAGTATATGGTCAGGCTGCACCACAGACAACCCCGGATAGGAGATTCCGAGGGCTGCAGAGGGGCTCTGCTCTTGCATGGGCACCCTCTCACATATAACCAAGCACCCTGCCTTCAGCATTGATAAGGCCTGCCATAGGGGTGACTGATAGGTTTCTATGTGCAGTGTTAGGTGAGATATAGTGAACCTATATCTCTGTAGAGGGTGCATGCACCACCTCACTCAGGCTGCAGTAGCAGTCCTGTGGTGTCATTTTGGAGGGCCTTCCAGGGGTGGCACAATACATGCTTCAGCCCCTGGTGAGCCTCTGGGGTACCTATGCCCTGGGTACATAGTATACCATATACTAGGGACTTATAAGGGCACCCCAGAATCCAATCTGTGATGTACCTAAAGTACATGGAATCAATTTAGAGAGGAAGCAGCTAGGCTGGGGTCCTGGATAGCAGGGCCCCAGCCAGACTAAAGTCGAAAAACAGTGTAGCATCAGCAAAAAGTGGGGGTAACCATAAGAGGCAGATCCTACTCTCCTACACAACCCCCAAACGCAGGGACATTAAACTAACCTTGACCAGTTAAGTCTTCATGTTCTAAGTGGAAATATCTGGAGAGTCCATCTGCATTGGCATGGTTACTCCCAGGTCTATGTTCCACTGTATAGTCAATCCCCTGTAGGGAAATGGACCACCTCAAAAGTTTGGGGTTTTCACCCTTCATCTGTTTTAGCCATAAGAGGGGCTTATGGTCTGTCTGAACAAGGAAGTGAGTACCAAACAAGTATGGCCTCAGCTTCTTCAGAGCCCAAACCACAGCAAAGACCTCCCTCTCAATGGCTGACCAACGTTTCTCTCTGGGGGTCAGCCTTCTGCTAATAAAAGCTACTGGCGGATCCTGACCTTCATCATTCAACTGTGATAGTACAGCCCCTACCCCCAACTCAGATGCATCTGTTTGCACAATTAACTTTTTGGAGTAATCAGGACTCTGCAGAATGGAAGCAGTGCACATGGCCTGCTTCAGGTCATCAAATGCCTTTTGACAGCTAACTGTCCACTGAACCTTTTGGGCATTTTCTTAGAGGTTAATTCATTCAGGGGTGTCACTATTGATCCATACCCCTTGACAAATCTTCTGTAGAACCCAGTCAGGCCTAAAAAGGCTCTCACCTGAGTCTGGGTAGTTGGAGCAACCCAGTCCATGATGGTCTGGATTTTGCTCTGCAATGGTTGAACCTGGCCTCCACCCACAAGGTGGCCCAGGTACACAACCTGACTCTGTCCTATCTGGCACTTGGTGGCCTTGATAGTGAGGCCTGCCTTCTGCAGGGCCTCCAAAACATTTCTGAGGTGGACCAGGTGATCCTCCCAGGTGGAGCTAAAGACAGCTATATCATCTAGATATGCTGCACTATAGGCTTCCAGACCTGTAAGGACTGTGTTCACCAACCTCTGAAAAGTGGCAGGTGCATTTTTCAACCCAAAGGGCATCACCACAAGTTGGTAAAGCCCACCAGGGGTAGAAAATGCAGTTTTTGGCTTTGCATCATCAGCTAGTCTGATCTGCCAGTAGCCAGCTGTTAGGTCAAATGTGCTTAGATACTTGGCTGAGGCCAAAGTGTCTATTAGCTCATCTGCCCTGGGGATTAGATGGGCATCAGTCCTAGTGACTGCATTGAGGCCTCTGTAGTCCACACAAAACCTCATCTCTCTCTTACCATCTTTGGTGTGAGGTTTTGGCACCAGGACCACTGGACTAGCCCAAGGGCTATCTGAAGGCTCAATGACACCCAGTTGCAACATTTTCTGGACTTCTGTCCTGATACAGTCCCTGACTTGGTCAGGTTGCCTGTAAATCTTACTTTTAACAGGCAGACTGTCCCCGGTGTCCACTTCATGAGTGCACCAGGTGGTCTGAGTTGGAGTCAGAGAAAACATGTCTCTGAACTGATTGAGCACCTGTCTACAACCAGTTTGCTGCTGGTCAGTGAGGCTGCCTGCCAAGGCTACACCATCTACTGACCCATCATCAGGGTTCTGTGAGAGCAGGTCAGCGAGAGGGTCACTCTCCTCCTCCTGTCCCTCATCAGTTGCCATGAGCAAGCCCATGTCAGCCCTGTCCACATATGGCTTCAGCCTGTTGACATGGAGCACCCTGTGGGGGCTCCTGGGAGTTCCCAGGTCTACCAGATAGGTAACCTCTCCCTTCTGCTCAACAATTGTATGGGGGCCACTCCACTTGTCTTGGAGAGCTGCTGGGGCCACTGGCTCCAACACCCACACCTTCTGCCCTGGCTGGTAAACAGTCAGCACAGCCTTTGGTCATGCCAGGCTTTCTGTAATTCCTGGCTAGACCTCAAGGTTTTTGGTTGCCTTTTTCATGTACTCAGCCATCCTGGAGTGGAGACCAAGTACATAGTCCACTATGTCTTGTTTAGGGGGTTTGAGAGGTAACTCCCAACCTTCCTTCACCAGACACAATGGACCCCTGACAGGATGGCCAAACAAAAGTTCAAAAGGGCTGAAGCCAACCCCCTTTGAGGCACCTCCCTGTATGCAAATAAAAGGCAGGGCAAGAGTATGTCCCATCTTCGCCTAAGCTTTTCTGGGAGCCCTTTAATCATGCCCTTCAAGGTTTTGTTGAATCTCTCAACTAAACCATTGCATTGTGGGTGATAGGGTGTGGTGAACTTATAAGTCACTCCACACTCCTTCCACATTGCAGTTAAGTAACTGGACATAAAGTTTGTACGTCTGTCAGATACTACCTCCTTAGGAAAGCCCACTCTTGAGAAAATTCCCAGGAGGGCCCTTGCCACCACAGGTGCTGCAGTGGTCCTAAGGGGAATGGCTTCTGGGTACCTGGTGGCATGGTCCACCACCACCAGGATAAACCTGTGCCCAGATGCTGTTTGGGGATCCATGGGACCAACTATGTCAATCCCCACCCTCTCAAAGGGAACCCCCACCACAGGTAGGGGTATCGAGGGCCTTTGTGGTGCCACCTGCCTTCCCACTGGCTTGGCAGGTTACACAGGAGCGACAAAACTCCTTGGTGTCTTCAGACATGTGGGGCCAGTGAAAGTGAGGGTCAATTCTGTCCCAAGTCTTGTTCTGGCCCAAGTGACCTGCTAAAGGAATATCATGGGCTAGGGTCAGTAGGAAGCCCCTGAACTTCAGAGGTATAACCAACCTCCTGGCTGTTCCAGGCTTGGGGTCTCTACTCTCTGAGTACAGGAGTCCATCATCCCAATACATCTTATGGGTGCCACTAGCATTCCCAGCAGCCTCAGCAGCAGCTTGCTGTCTGAGGGGTTCAAGAGAGGGACAGTTCAGCTGCTCCTGGCTCAGACCTGCCCTGGAAGGGCCCCTGTCCCAAGAACTCAACCTGATCAGGTTCAAGCTCCTCTGGGACAGTTCCTTCTTCGAGGCCTGAGATCATCTTCCTCAAAAGACTGATCCTCTTCCTGAGCCAAGGGGAAGGCACTGCCTTAACCCTACTGCTCCTCCTCTTGGGAGGCACCTGGTCCATTATTCCAGAATCCAGGGCCTGTTCAGCTTTTGACATTTTTGCCTGTGACCTAGTCACAGCAAAGACATGTGCAGGGATCCCTAACATTTCTGCATGTTTCCTGAGCTCCACCTCTGCCCAAACTGAGGTTTCAAGATCATTGCCAAGCAAGCATTCAACTGGTAGGTCTGCACTCACCACAACCTTCTTAAGGCCAGTTACCCCTCCCCAGGAGAAGTTAACAACTGCCAGAGAATGGTCTGTTCTGACATTGCTAGCATTGGTCACTTGGTACATTTCACCAAGTATAATCTGCCCAGGATCCACAAGATCTTTTTTCACCATGGTGACACTTGCTCCTGTGTCCCTGAATGCCAAAGCCTCTCTTCCATTAATTAAAGGCTGCTGTCTGTATTTGCCCAAATTATTGGGACTCACAAAGGGGGACATTTCCATGCCCCCATCACAGACTAGGACAGCCTGAGTTGGTACTCTGACTAGGCCAGAGCCCATCTCAGTACCCAGGGTCAACCCTACTAAACCCTTATTCTGAGTGTTTCCACCACCATTTGTAGCTGGACTAGGGGGAACAGTTGCCTTAGGGGCAATGGTGGCTGGATTAGAGTCTTTGGACTTGGTGCACTCACTTGTCCAGTGAGTCTTCTGCTTACAGATTTTGCACCATGGTTTCTTTTGGCCTTTTCCTTTAGTAGATGGGGATTCCCCACCAGATGCAGATTTTTGGGGACCTTGAGAAGACTTCTGGTCTTTACCCTTTTCCCCACCCTTGTCAGAGTTTTTGGAATCTTACTTCTTCTGGTCACCACCTTGGTTCTGTACCTTTTGCTTCACCCTGGTTCTGACCCATTTTTCTGCCTTCTTACCCAATTCTTGGGGAGAGGTCAGATCAGAGTCAACCAGGTACTGATGTAGCAACTGATTCTGACAGTTATTAAGAATCTGCTCCCTCATGATTAAATTATACAATCCTTTGAAGACACACACCTTACTGCCAAGAAACCAGCCTTCCAGAGCCTTAGTAGCACAATCTACAAAGTCCACCCAGTCCTGTGTCTGTGCCTTTTGGGTATCTCTGAACTTTAACCTGTATTGCTCAGTGGTTAGGCCAAACCCATCTATCAGGGCACTCTTCAGGACTTGGTAATCATTAGCATCCTCTTCTCTTACAGTGAGGAGCTTGTCTCTACCTTTGTCTGCAAAGGAGAGCCACAAGATTGCTGCCCACTGCTCCTGGGGGACCCTCTGAACTTTACAGGCCCTTTCCAGTGCAGTCATCCATTTGTGGATGTCATCCCCACTCTGGTAGGGAGGGACAATCTTGCTCAGGTGTCTATGGTCATAAGACCTTTCCCTACCACTAGGGAAGTTGCTGCCACCATGGGACTCTAGTCCCAACTTTCTTCTTTGTCTATGAAGCTCTAGGGACTCCCTGTCTATAGCCAGCTGCTCTCTTCTGATCCTAAGCTGAGCTTCTTCATACTGGAGCAGTCTCTTTTTCCTTTCATGAGAGGATTCCCTCCTATGAGAGGAAACAGAGGTCCCGACTGAGGTGTCAGAATGGTTAGACTCCTGAGAAGGAGATCTGGACCTTCTAGGCACACTCACAACTCTTCCTGGTGGGACAAAGGGGAGGTCATTCTGATCCTCCTCCTCATCTGCAGGAGGAGCTGGATTGTCTAGGGCAAGATCATTGTCATCTTCCTGGCCAGTTTCAGAGGTCAGGTCTTGGGTATTTTCACCCCTGGTCCCTTCCTCATCTTCTGCCCCACCCTCTCTGCCTACCCCTGCAGACCCTAGGGGTCTTCTGAGATCATCCAGCAGAAGCATTTCCATGAGACGTTGGGTGTTGGCACTTTTGCCTGTCTTCAGCTTCCTAGTTTTGCACAATTCTCTCAATTCCAAGAATGGGAGGTTGTCATACTTGGAGGGTAGAAGCCCACTGGCTGAAGACATTACTAGTGAGGTGTGGTGTATGCACTACCTACTCTAGTGTGGCCTACTAAACTCTCTTGAGTTGTAGAAAGGGTGTGCTAAGCCCTTGACACACAACTCTAAGTTCAGTAGAACTTACTGTATTTCTAAGCTTGAATTTATATGTACCTCAGGTACCTTTAGTGGTTTTCAGTTAGTCACACACTTGAGATTATCTGGTAAAACAAGGCAAGCTTTAATCCAACCGCTGCACACCAATGTGAGAAGTTGGCCTGGTATATGCTGTCCACTAGTTATAGTGGGCACCTTGCACCAGTCCAATCGACCTTTATTGATGATAGGTTTAAAGACAACCTTTATTGAAAGCTATCCTAGTGGTAGCTATGGAGAGCAGCCTTCAGGCTAAGTCTTGAAGGAGTGTTAAGCTATTGTTTTACCAGTGATAACCTCATGAATGACCAAATGAAAGGAGAACCACACCAGGTATATATATAAAATATATGTATTTATTACTAAACACAACCCAATAGTCTCTTTATGAGGCTAGAGGTGAAAGTACACAATTTACAAGTCGAATAGCACAGTAAAATAGCACAATATACGATTAGCCCTAGGGGCGTACAAAACCATATATTAAGAAAGTGGTATAAGAACCACGACTTAAGTAGACACAAGGCCTAGAGCCTGTAGAATCCAAGGAACCACCCAAGGTAGTGACACAGGGGACCCACGGGGGCTGTGTGCAGTGTGTGAACACAGCCGCGAGCTCCGTTAAAGTCTATGGGAACGTCGCGGTTATCGTTTTAGAGTTTAGGGACACTTAGAAATGGACTAGGACCAAACCCTCTTGGACTTAGACAGTTCTAGGGTCAACACCCACGGGAGCACCGGAGTACTCGAGTTACCTCACCCAGGAAGCCGGGTGCATAGGTGTCAAATGGTGTCGAGTCGCGTCGTCGTTTTCAATGGCAGCCTGCCACGAAGTGCTGCTGCCGGGAAGATGCGAAGTGTCCAAAGAGATCCAAGCCTGGATCGGAGAAGAGAAGAACCTGAAAGCAGAGGGGACAGAGTCTGGGTCAATTGCCAGTGACCAGGGGCACGATAGTCGAATGCCCACCGATGTTGGGTGCTTCAGGTGAAAGAGGTGAAGCTTGACTCTTCAGCCCCGAGGACCAGAAGGCGTCGACGACAACCAGGAGCTGGATTCGAGCTGTCCCACAAAGGATGTCGAGTGCTGCAGCATTGGTGTCCGGATTGAACACAACAAGCCTTGGCAACAGCAACCCACGCAGAAAGGAGAAAGATGCTTCGGAGCAGACCAGCCAGGTCTGAGGGACTCACCACTTGGTGGGGAGTTAGGGCAAGTCTGGAGCAACAAGAAACGCCCAATGAAAATCAGAGATGCCTTCACAGGGACCCACCAGTCGATGGACCAGGGATCGCGAAGGAGCCTCGAGCGGAAATGCAAGAAGCAGGCCCACGGAACACTCGTGGAGTGTAGGCTCACAATCTTCAGTGCAAATGGTGCCCGGGGCCTGGGCTACAAGTAATCCAAAGCAGGATTTCAAGTGCCGTCGAGAAGTCAATGCACTAGAAAATGTGCACGGTGACCAGGAGTTCCGGTTCCAAGCTACTCACGAGGGCTGCGGGTCTCAGCTTTGCTGGGGACTCGGGTCGGCCTCTGTGATGTCTGGAAATCCTCTTCCTGGGCTGCAAGTACTTCGGCGGGAGCTTCGGAGATGCAGACCGGCAAATGCTTCGTTGGTGCCTGCCAAGCAGGGGAGTCACTCCTTGACCCCAAGGGAGATTTCTTCAGTCCTCTAGTCTTGAGTAGAGCGTCGAAGTTCCAGGATTCAGCCTCAGAGTTTCGTCCAGGGATATCTAAAGTCCTGTTGCCAGGGTTCCCTTACTTATACTAAAGAAAGGGGTTGGACTAACTCTGGGGACCCACCTATGGGAGAGTTTGGAAAGAGGGGTGGCTGCACCCATTTCCTTTGTCCAGTTTTGCGCCAGAGCAGAACTGGGGTATGCACGAGGACACCAAATGTGCCCCCAGTGCAGGACTTCAAAGCACTCAGAGAGTGCACCCACCCAGCCCCAATCCACTAAGGCCTGTCTGGGAGGTGGTCACACCTCCCTGTGACAGGAAACCTATTGTCCAGGCCTCCCCTGCCAGGGTTTTGGTCAGCAGCAGGAGGCCAGACTCGTGTCTGTGGCTGCAGCATCCATTTTGTGATGCCGGGGCTCTTTAAGGTTTCTACCGGGTATACCGGTGGGGACATGTCTCTCCCTCTAGAAAGATGGAATTCTACCCCCGCCGCCAGGACTGGCGGGGGGGGGTAGGATTCCAAGGTATTTGACACCAAACACGACATGTTTCCGTGCAGCCAGTCCAAAGTTAGCATTTTACCGCGAGGTTATAATGCACTTAAGAGTATATGGTCAGGCTGCACCACAGACAACCCCGGATAGGAGATTCTGAGGGCTGCAGAGGGGCTCTGCTCATGCATGGGCACCCTCTCACATATAACGAAGCACCCTGCCTTCAGGATTGATAAGGCCTGCCATAGGGGTGACTGATAGGTTTCTATGTGCAGTGTTAGGTGAGATATAGTGAACCTATATCTCTGTAAGGGATGCATGCACCACCTCACTCAGGCTGCAGTAGCAGTCCTGTGGTGTCATTTTGGAGGGCCTTCCAGGGGTGGCACAATACATGCTTCAGCCCCGGGTAGGCCTCTGGGGTACCTATGCCCTGGGTACATAGTATACCATATACTAGGGACTTATAAGGGCACCCCAGAATCCAATCTGTGATGTACCTAAAGTACATGGAATCAATTTAGAGAGGAAGCAGCTAGGCTGGGGTCCTGGATAGCAGGGCCCCAGCCAGACTAAAGTCGAAAAACAGTGGAGCATCAGCAAAAAAGTGGGGGTAACCATAAGAGGCAGATCCTACTCTCCTACAAGGCCTGCCGCCTCCTGGTGTCTGAAAGTAACTGTCACATGAATGTTGCAATTTGGTTTTGTGAAATAAGTACCCATGCCTTTTTTCCATTCTTGTTTAATTGATCCTGTTTTCATGCTCCTTGATTTGCTCCTTTTTAAGGAACACAGAGGAGAGTTGTAACATTCTCTGGAGGGGCAGGATGAATTGGATTAGTTGGTGATAATCTCAGCCTGTTGAACACACGTATCCTTCTCACACTTCTTCAGAGATTTATTTAGCCACTGGATCCTTTTTTTCTCATTAGTACCCTAAATAAGCATCTAGTACTCGATAACCACTAGGGTCCTTCCCTGAACATTGAGTAATTTTAGGTGCATATTCCTTGCTGTGGTAGGTTATCCTACTTTCATACTGTATGCATGCAGACTACCTTGTTCTAGGCCAACTTTGATGCTTCTGCTTGCTCACATATGGCATCATGGTCACTATGTTTAGATAGTGTCTCAGAATAAACAGTTAATTTTCTTTACTTGCATGTAAGTGTTACTTCAGCTTCAGGTGCTTGTCCGTTGGTCTCTGTCCCTTGAACATTCCTACTGTTTTTAGTCCATTTGGAGCAGATTTTCTGTGTCTGATGTGACAACACAGTATGTGTTCATTATGCTACTGTGATCCTTGCTTATGACTTGTCTGTGTTTTTATGCTATTCTGACTGTAGTCAATAAGAAAGACAGAGTTTGCCTTGTAGGTTCTCCCTTGGGTATTCATGTCTCTTACGTCAAGTAGTTTTCATGGGGGTTCACATTGCTTGAGGTATGAGTGACAGTATTCTCTACCTGTGTCACTATGCTGGGAGATATGTTCCTGTCTGGATAGCGGGAGTATCATGACAGCATTTTGATTTGTTTTTGCATAATTTAAAGCATTGTTTTTGTCTTGCTGTGCTGGTGTCTCCTAGTTTTTGTGGTTACTGTAATCTCATTTTTCTTTCTATTTGGTGATACTTGGTCTCAGTCAGTTTGATATGTTTGTCACTAGTTGGTTATCTGACCACAAATCATCAAATGTGTTCTGTCCTGGTTCATGGATATTATCCAAGCAGCATCAGTATTGGGGTTTGTTGAAAACATGCTTGCTGCTATACATTTTTGTCACTCTATTTTTTGTTTTATGTCTTTTGGCATCCACTGAAAAAGCATTTTTACAGTAATTTTTTGAAAACATTGGAACTTTGATTTAAATTAATTGGTTTTCCATTCCACCTCACTCGAGGTTCCCATGAGTCATTTAGAGCTGGGACAGGGTAGGCTCCAGGTGAAGACAGGTTCCCTATAGACGTCTATAAAATGATCACATAAGAACAGGCAATCCCCCTACTAACTGGAGTCTTCCATTAATTTCTGACAGGAATTCAACAGGGCACACATAGCTCTGATCCCGAAACCAAGGAGGGACATGCTACTCTATACAAGTTGTAGACCCATTTAACTTCTGAAAAGTGATATTAAATTTATGAGAAAAAGTCATTGCCAACGGGCTATGGATTGTATGTACCTCCCTTGTTCATAAAACTGAAGTGAGGTTTGTCCTAGGTCGTTCGTCGCGGAACCATTTGAGAACTTTCCTACACCTTCTCTGGCAGTCGTGTCTAGTTGAACAGGAAGGAGTAGCCATCTCCCTTGACACAAAGAAGTCCTTCGATCATGTGGAGTGGGGGTTTTTATTTAGCCATGACATGAATGGGCTTTGGAGCTCACCTTCTCAAACATTGCCGGGAGCTCTACATGCTCCCCACAGCCCAGGTTAATAATAAAAGTTTCCTTTCTGATCCAATTCTTGCTGGTTGAGTCTTGAGGCAGGGTTGCCTCCTGTCTCCACTCCTGTTCCTGATTGCCCTGGAATCCCTGGTGATTGGTATCCGGAACAACGCTACAATAAAGGGAATACATAACCCTGCCGGTCCTTAAATCTCATGTTTTACGTGAATGACATACTGATGACCATGTCTGCCTTGACACAACGGTTCCTGCTCTGCTGACCACTATTACTAGGTTCTCCCCATACAATATTTGGATTAAGAGTGAAGCCATGAAGATGACATGTTTGACGATGCACGTCTCAATGGTAGGTCTCCACTACAAATAGTTACTGGACAAGATTAAATACCTAGGCACTCTAGTCAGTGTTGATATCAACAGGATGGTACTACGGGTTTGGCATACTCTCTCTTCGCACCCCGCAAAGTGCTGCTATCAATTGACGGTCAGATCAAAAGCTATGTATGGGGAACCATGAAACCCAGATTAGCTATGTCCAGACTGTATTCTGACACTATGGCAGAAAGTCTTAGGCCACCTAATGTGGAGTGCTAATCCATGGCACATTAAAAATCTCAAATAATGTATCATTTTCATGATGAACTGGATACACTGGACTGGGTCATCATCGAGCAAACTTTGCAAGGAGTTGCCTCCAGCTCACAGACTCTCTACCAACAGCACCAAAAGTCGAAGGACCTAATAATCCAAACGTGGGAAACTAGAAATACCAGGAAAATGCAACACAACGTTTTTGCCTGCAGTGTCTTTCTCCACCTTGAGCCCTACTCTGGAGTAACACTGATTTGCTGATAGATCGATCTATTTTCTACTGGGTCATATGGGCCTCCAAAGGAATTGCACCGATCCTGCAACTCTTTGCAGGAAACTGAGCAAAACCTTTTTAGGATCTACGAACTGAATTTGTTTCCTCACCATATTTGGAACTACCTACAACTGAAATCTATATTTAACAAGAGACTGAGACAACAGGCGACAATACCTGTCTTTTCTCTCAACAATAAACACTTGGTTCTGTGGGAAGCATACCAAAAATTAATTTCAGGCCTAAACTCCTTACTCATAGAGGAACGATTCTCAAAATCCAGCGAGTAAATTCTCTGCCTCTTCTGCTCAGACAAATGTCACAAACAATTTAAGGATAATGAATGGTCCACTGTTTTGAGCAACCAAAGGAAAGGTCTACAGGAAGCACGCCTTGAATTTATCTTGTTTAAAATTTTGCACAACTGACATTGGTTACTGCATAAGCTTTATCAAGCTCATATGACCCCGTCCTCAGATTGCCAGAGATGCTTTCGTCCTGCCCCTTAATAGCCCCCTTCTGGGACGGGGCCTGGGTCTCCATCCAAGCAGTCCACTTGATTCAAGCAAGCCTGATTGCAGATTTAGAGCTTTTACATAATTTAGGGGATGTGGTGGGTAATACTGCGCATTAAACACAATTTATTTATTTATAAGTTTTATATAGCACTAGCTAGACCCGGGGGTACCAGAGCGCTTTACAGAGTCAAGAGCCAGGTTATAACCCAGTCACTTCGTAAATGAGGCACAACAAACTTGGATCATGTACAAACAAACAGTAAATCACAAGGAAATATTTGGCAAAGCGGGTGGAATACAATATTTACACGGACAGCAGCTAGGCCCTGAGGGTGGTAACTGTTTAACAGTGAGGAGGGACAAGGGGACGAGCTACCGGCAGTCATCATACGCGCCCCCTCCCTGAACACCTTCAGGAAGACCCTCAAGACCTGGCTCTTTGGCTAAACAGATCTGCGGACCCCTCCCCTCAGCGCCTTGAGACCCTCACGGGTGAGTAGCGCGCTTACAATTCCCTGATTGATTGATTGATTGATTGAAGGGGTAAAAACGGTCCTGCATACGCGCCTCAATGGGTAACTGTTAAGCAAGATGTATGCAGTTCCTATGGAGGGAATAGAGAGGTATTTACCAGGTAGACACTAGACCAGAATGCTCCTGATAGGAGCAAGGGCCCTCACACACCCTGGAGGTTGTCATGCTTCATCATTGGACAGCTCCTCGTTGGGCTGGCACTGCAATGCCCAACGGGCCCCGCAGGGGGCTCTTTGCCAGATTTCTTTTCTTTTTGCCGATGATGAATATGGGGTGTGATGAGTGGAGTCTGTGTGAGTCTTGAGTAGAGTGCAGGGCAAGTGCTATATAAAAATAACTATAGGAGCCCAATAAACCTAATTTAATTGCTTGGTTCTTAAGTTATGATTAAAAACCTTCAGTATCGCAAGAAGTGGATATAATAGTCCTTTCTGGCATTTGTTTAGTAAGGATGTGGGTCTACATGTTTCATGCCTCTGATCGTCTGAGTGATCGTGGCATTTCTACAGGACCAGTAAACCTTATCTACTCACAGAAGGGTGGTTGGTGCAAGTATGTGAAACCATACCCTCTCAAAGTATCAGAGCGCATTGTCAGAGATGGCTAATGTCTTCCTCAGCTATGTCTAAGTTGTGTATTTTACTCCATTGGAAAAGAACCTTGCCCCCGTCTCTCACGGACTGGACATGTGCAATGATCACGCTGGCCACATTTGAAAAAACGATATATAAACTGAATTACCAAATAGCGGAATGCAATAACATTTGGGACCCCTACTTCGATAGTCTCTTACGAGTTATTGCAAGCTGAACACGACATGGGTGGACCTTATGTCATATATTTGGCCACTTGCGGTGGGACAGGTCTTGACAGTTCAGACCCTAATGGCAGTGTCCATCTTGCCTAGCTGACCACCTCTATTTATGCCAGTCCTATGGCTTCGTAAACTATTGACAGAGACCTTTAGATCATACAGTTATATTCCCTACCACAGCACAGAATATCAACTCCTTCCAGACTTTTCCTTTTAGTATTAACTAATGTTTACTTCTGTAAGGATGCTTACTGCTGTATTTAAATGTATTTTTTCTTGCTACAAGCCGTTGCAGTTTCCCAAATGGAACTAATTCTGGTTTTATGTCTTTTTTTCTGGTTCTTAACTATAAAAGCCAATAAAAATATTCAAACCATTTAGAGCTGGAAGAACCATTATGTTTCCAATAGCAGATTGTCCACTGGTTTTGCCACTAGAAATGGCCTGCTGGCTACCCATCCACCAAGGAGCTGCCAGCAGCAGTGAATCAGAAGGCCCACCTTACTTTTTCTGCCCGAGCCTGCTCTGTGTGGCAGATGGTCCCAGACAGAAAATATCAACAATGACACACACTAGAATGAAACTCAGTGTCATTGCTTTTTGATAATGCCCAGGATCACATATTTATTCTGAAAGTGCTCCTGCCATATGGAATCTAAAATGGTGGATGGGCCTCTGCTAGGCTGGTGGAGATGGGCCATTACCTGCCTCAGCGACTTGGTGGCTAAATCATTGTAGAGGGCTATAATGGTTGTTAAAGGCCATGAACCCGAATTATAGGTAGAGCCACAGGTGAGGGCCTGTCACATGGGAGATGTCCTTTAACAACCGGTATAGCCAGAGGCGCAAGGGCTATAAGGCCATTACTGCATTCCACCCACTGATGCTAGAATGATCTAAATTAAAAAAGACAGAAATAGAAAGACAAATTTTGGAATGTCAGAACAGAAACCTTAAACCAGCCATTAATAGCCCTAATCTAATTCATTATCTTGAATGAAGCTCTCAACATTCTACTGCTCTGATATACCATACTTGACCATATTCTGGAATTTGCAAAAGTCAAAACTGATGCACCTTATGTCTTTTTCAACGGTGCTCACAAAAAATAAATCTAAGTTAATAGGTGAAAAGAATTCACAAAATGCCAGAGGGATACACTTGGAAAGCTATAACATTCATAGATTTCTAAGCATGAACACCTAGCCTCCTCATCCTCCTAAACCTAGCAGTATTTGGTTTTGGAAGAAGATTAACATTGTGTTTTGAAATTCCATATAAAATCAGGTTCTTTTCCAGGAAAAGTATTTACTCCCTAGAGAAATGTTTTTACAGAGCCCCTATTAGACATGTTTTCTTTCTTTTTCAGACAGAAAATACATTTATGGCTTACTTTTAATATCATTACCATTTTGTGCGTTGAAAAGATCTCTATACGGAAAATTTTGTTGAAGGTGATGCACATTAAAGTAAAATTTTCCAAATTAGGTGGCTAAAAAGCAATAGGTTTCACATGAAGTTCTGACTGGGCATCATGAGCTTTTTCAATATTGTGATAGTGCGCTGAACCTCCCAGGTAGTATGTGGTGGTAATTCATTCTTCTACGAAGGAAACAATAATTGTGGCTGGTGAATGATGAAAGTGCTAAAATCTGACTGAGAAAGCAAAACAAACAAACCCATTATCCCTGTGAGAAAACCTGCAGGCACAATGAGGCATTTTCTGTTTATTTTCTAAAACATTCCTAAAACCATAGGATTTGCAGGTGAAGGATGAGAGTACTTCACAAGTAATCAGTCCACAATTGTCTTTTCACTGGGAATCAATATCCCATTGTATCAATTGACTCTATCAGGGTAGCGAAGCAGAGCAGTCATGTGCCCAATTAGAGGAAATGGCGTGGGCTAGTAATCTTAGTTCGCTGCTTTGCAACAGGAAACTCAATAAATTATTTTCCAGTCAGTGATTTTTTTAAAAGGAAAGTATTTTAATGGATTACTGACGCAATATCGAAACCAAAAATATTGTATACAAAAATATTGTGTCAAAAATATCGATCACAAACATATAGGTTTTCTATTTATTTAATGGTAAGTACAAAAATATAGAAAAAAATATTGTTTTTGAATAATATTGAAAAAATATGTACAATAATATAGTTTTTCATTATGTATATATATATATATATTATATAGTTATAACAGCAACTATTTAATATTGTAACATAGCATTAATATAATGTAAATTAAATGTTTAAGTAATATTTAAACATATATATAAATACAAACTTATTTAAACACACTCATATATGAATGTGTGTATATGTATATACCCATATGTAATGTAAAGCTATTTAAAAAAAATAATTATATTCTATATTTTAATTTTCTAATGTTTTTTAAATATACTAATATAATAACTATATATTTATATATATTTACATACACATAAAATAATAATTAATAAATGTAACAAACTGCAATTTGTTTTCGAAATATTTCAATTTAATTATACATAAAACAGTAAACAATAAATAAAATTTGTTATATGTGAAAAATTACATATGTATAAAAATATAAAATTAAACTCAGACACACACAATAATAATAAATATGTAAACAATACTAAAAAACCTATTAAACTATATATACTAATAATATAAATATACTATTCCCACTCCAGTGTGTGCAACAGTAAGGAAAACGTAGGACTCAGGATGGGTAACATGTACTATTACCACTCCACTATGTGCAACAGTAGAGAAAGTGGTGGACTCAGGAGAGACAAAATTTACTATTCTCACTCCAGTGTGTGCAACAGTAGGGAAAGAGTTAGACTCAGGAGAGGTTAAATTTACTATTCCCACTCCAGTAATTCCAACAGTAGGGTAAGCGTTGGACTCAGGAGGGGTTAAATTAACTACTACCCCACCAATCAGTGCAACAGTTGGGTAAGCGCTGGACCTAGGAGGGGTAAAATATACTATTCCCACTCCACTGTGTGCAACAGTAGAGAAAGCATTGGACTCAAGAGAGGTAAAATTTACTATTCCCACTCCAGTGTGTGCAACAGTAAGGAAAGCATTAGACTCAGGAGAGGTTAAATTTACTATTCCCACTCCAGTAATTCCAACAGTAGGGTAAGCGTTGGAATCCGGAGGTGTTAAATTTGCTATTCCCACACCAGTCGGTGCAACACTATGGAAAGCGTTGGACTCAGGAGGGGTACAGTTTGCTATTCCCACTACATTCACTGGTACAGTACAGAGGGGGTACTTCAATTCAAACAAATAACATATTTTACAAACTCTATTAAATACCCAAAAATCTAAAATTCTAAATATAACAATAAAGGGGCCGATTTGGATGTTGGTCGGAAAGCCTACGACCGCAGGCCGGAGGCTTTCCGACCGACATCCAAGGTTTCAAATCCGACAGCCTTATTACAATGAAGGATGTCGGATTTGAAACCAGCCGGTCAATCCGACTGGCTTCCGATGGTCTCAAGGAGCCCGTCGGCTAGTCGGAGGCTGCACATAATCCCTATGAATGGCGTTTCAGTCGTGGGGATTATGTTGTCAGTTTCCGGCAGGCTTTTCATATCGGGCTTTCCAACATGAAAAGCCTGTCAGAAAGAGACTTTGGGGGCCCCTAGCAGGGCCCCCATGCCTCCGCAGCCTCCGGTTGGGGGCTTGCGGGACATCTATGGTGCCCCCCTGCAAATCCCTGCACTGTGTGGTGGCCACGTGGTGCAGGGATTTACACAAACTCCCATTTCTCTATGGGAGCTTGTGCTGCGGCCGGTTTTCTGACCGCAGCACAAGCTCCCATAGAGAAATGGGAGTCTGCGACCGCACTGGCATGTCCGCCCGACATAGTAATCAGCCGCTAAATGACTTATTTTTAAGAAAAAATTTAAAAAGAACACAAATATTACAATTTTATTAATTATTAATAATTAGCACAAAGAGTATCAAGATAATTAAAAAAATGCTATATTCCCACAAACAATTAAAATGTAATAGAAATACACAAAGTGTAACATAATTAACATCCTAAATAATGATTTGTTTAAATAAATGAATACATTTGTTTTTTTAATTTTGATTACTTAAATAACTTCCTCCCCCTTCCTCCACAAACGAAACAACACACACCTAAAATTTAACTTAACAAATATGATAAGGTCACAATTAACATAATTATCAAATAAATAATTAATAATAAAGTAATAATTGTCAATAAATTATTTCTTAATTAACTTCCCACCCTGTAATCCTAAAAACACAACAACCCGCACCTAACAAATATCTTAATGACACAAGTTACTTAATTTATTATCAATGAAATAATAATAACTTAAATTCATTATTAATTCATTTGGATTAATTTACTTGCTACCCTCTACCCCTATAAACTCCAAAACCTGCACCAAAAACATAACTTAAAAAATAAATTGCACAATTGACATAATTAATTTTTAATTGAATAATGAATAATTAAAAAGTAATTATTTTTAATAAAAATTAATGTACTTCCCACCCTGTACCCCTACAAATCCCACAAATCGCACCTAAAACATAACTTAAAAATACATTAATTACACAATTTACATAATCAATTGTCAAGTAAATATTAATAATTAACAATGAATTATTAATTAATTATAATTAAATTACTTCCCACCCTATACCCCACCAAATCCACAACCCGCTACGACACTGAAAATTACATTTAACAATTAAATTAAATTAAAAATCAACTACAAATTTACAAATAACATTTAAAAAAAATTAACAATAATTATACAATTTATAACATATACAATTAAAATATATACTGAAATTGATCAAAATAATTATAAAATGATATTATTAACAATATTTTTGTAAACAATATTAACAACATAGATATTTTTAACATCTATATTAGAAACATAGATATTTTTGTAAACAATATTAACAACATAGAATTTTTGACATTGATATAACTTACCTTAGAAAATCGATATTCTTGTCAACGATATTCCTGCATCACACTATTTGTGGATCACGATATTAAAAACTCTATATTTCACTATCTCGATATTTTTTACATGATATTTTGTCCAATCACCACTTTTATTCCACACACAACTAAGGCCCTCATCACACCGCTGCGGCATCGGGACAGGCCGACCTCTGGTCGGCTGTCCCGACCTCATTATTAGGATGCGACCGCACATGCTGCGGTCGCACACTCCCATTTCTCCATGGGAGCTTGTGCTGTGGCCGTAAACCGGCCATGTATAGCTGGCAACAATTGTTCACAAGGAAAGCATTTTAAAATATAGTATTTTTCACTACTGCAAGTTTTGATTGCAATGGATCTACTCATAAATTAAAAAATGTTATTTAGAAAGAGAGCGTGCTGAGATAAGGCACAGTCTCTACACCTGAATTGATTAATTAATCGCAGTATACTTGATATTATCAAGAAAGTAGCCCGTAGAATCTATTGATTTCTGCTCACTTAAGCTGAAGTGAGTAATCTATTTATTCATCATCACAGAAAGGGTGTTATCAAAAACAGACACTTATTGAAATATATTTACAATGCATGTAGCAGTGTTGGAAAATCAGTGACAATTGTAACCCCAGTGAAGTGACCCTAACCAGAAACAGAAAGTGACTGTGTTCATTTAAAAAAAAAAAAAAAAAGGGTTATTGGAATGAAAGGATGTCTTGGCGATTCTGATTTTAATCTTCCAGATCAAGGACCAGATTCTTTTCCAGTCCTTATCAGACTATCCTTAACGGTTGTCGACGACGTTTTGACCCACTAAGGATATGGGGGTCTCTTCAGGACTGGGAATTCATGGGGACTGCAAGGCATTAATTGAAATTAGCAAAATGTATTACAAGGTAAGAGTGTGTGAGGGCTACTAAGAAGGTATAATCAAGGCTGCTCACCTAGGGGCACTTAAGCTCCTGTAGCAAGCGCTGGGCTAGCTACGACAAGGACTGAAAGCAGCACGCCAGACGGTTTCACGTGTGCCTGAAAGAGCTAACTGCCAAGCGCCAGGGCATTCTTTTAAAACTTAAATTTATTTTAGTGATCTGTATCGTGGTTTTACAGTTAGGATCATTTTAGCGATTTACATTGTGTTTTTATTTTGTACTTACTCACTTCTGCCTTTAGCCCGTTTTGCACACCTCATTTGATCTTCTGCCAGTCCCCGGTCCACCACGGTCTCTTAGTGACCGATTGGTGTGGAGGGACGTGGCTCCTCCTCCTGATCCCGTCATTTCCGGCTCAGCTCCGGTATTTAAAAATAGATGGGGGTCCGGCCGCGCAGAGACTGAAAGCAGCACGCCAGACGGTTTCACGTGTGCCTGAAAGAGCTAACTGCCAAGCGCCAGGGCATTCTTTTAAAACTTAAATTTATTTTAGTGATCTGTATCGTGGTTTTACAGTTAGGATCATTTTAGCGATTTACATTGTGTTTTTATTTTGTACTTACTCACTTCTGCCTTTAGCCCGTTTTGCACACCTCATTTGATCTTCTGCCAGTCCCCGGTCCACCACGGTCTCTTAGTGACCGATTGTTGTGGAGGGACGTGGCTCCTCCTCCTGATCCCGTCATTTCCGGCTCAGCTCCGGTATTTAAAAATAGATGGGGGTCCGGCCGCGCAGCGGCGCTGCAGCGGCGCGCAGCGCGCCGAGGCGCGCTAAAGGCAAGCCCGTCTGCGCCCGTCAGCGTCCCGGAGGCGGCCGGGGCTGGACACCCTGACGATCTTGTACTACAACCAAGGCAGGTAGTAACATACGATAGAGAGACCCTTATAAAGTTGGGTTCTACTCTTAAGTGTAAAAATGTCATTGACATCTGGGAAAATGATTTCTTACCTCACTGTCAGTATTGTAGCTGGGAAACTACAAAATACACCCTGAACAGATCACTAGCGCCCAATGCACAGATAAAGTTTGCCCCGAGTCAGAGTTTAACGTCAAAGAAACAGGAATACATCAATGCTTTGTTGCTTAATTGCCGCTCTTTAAACAAACATGATATCCACATATATGATATGTTATGCGAAATCAAGCCGGACTTTCTGTTCTTGACTGAAACTTGGCTATCTGATACGTCCAATCCAACTACAGCCACAGCCATTCCACCGGGCTACACCATTTTTAGGAAGGACCGCGTTGGAAGTAAGGGAGGTGGAGTTGCTATTATTAGCAATCAGGATATAGCCATTACTTGTATCCCCATGAATGAAATCGCTGGGGCTGAGTGCCTTTGTTTTCAGGCCACGATATCCCCCATCAGTGCATAGCCGGAGTCCTTATATATAGACCACCGGGCCATGCAGGGGCTTTTTGAAGTCTATCAGTGACGCTATCGCGCCAGTGGCCTCCAGATTTAAAACTTTTTTTTCTTGGGTGATTTTAACATACACATGGACAATCAGGACACCCCAGAGACTGTCTCCCTAGTAGAATCTCTGGATGCGCTGAATCTTGCTCCATATGTCTTTACTCCGACGCATGTTAAAGGCCACACCTTGGACCAAGTATTTGCCAGCTGCTATATCCAGACAGAGGCTCCTGTACCTCTAGTATGGTCTGACCATTATCTGGTGGGTTTTAAGTTTCCTAAGCTAATGAAACCCTCATTGATTCAGAGCAAACGGCCATATTCTACTTATAGGCCTTTTCACAAGATCACCTCGGCTGCCCTCAAATATGAACTCGACCAACACCCTATCAGGATAAGTGGCAATATAGAGCAGGATGCTGAGTCCCTCGTTAACTGGATATCGCATGGAACTCTGTCCCTTGCCCCTGCAACCCCGTGCTCTACTAGAATTACTAGATGCTCAGCCCCCTGGTTCAACGAGATCTTGCGACTGTGTAGAAAGGACTGTAAACGTCAGGAAAGAGTATGGAGGAAAGATTTTAACGAAGAAAATAAAAGGAATTATAAAGAGGCCCTAAGAGAATATCATAAAAAGATACAGGAAGCAAAGAAAAGCTTCTTTGCATCTAAAATCGAGACCGCAGGAAATAAAAGCAAAGAAATTTTCAGTATTGTTAAAAGCTTCTCTTCACCTAGGGCTGCAACAAGGCTTTCCCCTCCCTCTGCTGTCTGGATTGGAAAGTTGGCCAACTTCTTCTATACGAAGATTATAACAATTCAATCCTCCTTTGATGGTTTAGTTGGGAAAGATGTGATGGCTTCCTCTATAACTGCCCCCCAAATGAGGACGGGAGGGCCACCCTCTCCATCTTCCCTCCCATGTCCCTTGAGACGTCTTTATCAATAATGAAGGCCCTTAAATCCGGCTCGCCCGTGGATCCGTGCCCTGCCAAATTCCTGGCTTCAATGGCAGAGGTTCTGAATACCACTGTGAATAACGTTTTGAACGTGTCTCTTCTCAGCGGTCAAGTCCCAGTAAGTTGGAAAAGTGCTAAAATTATCCCTTTATTGAAAAAATCTACGGCGGATCCCTTGGTCTTAACTAACTACAGACCAATTTCCTTACTGTCCTTTTTTGCTAAGACAATTGAGAAATATGTTAACATGGTGATCAGCGATTTTGCTGAGGCTAATAATCTTTTTCACCCAAGTCAGTCCGGTTTTAGGCAGAACCTTAGCACAGAGACGGCCTTGCTAGAGGTCTCTGATTCCATCAAGGAGACCCTGGATAAGGGCGGCAATGGCTGTCCTGGTTCTTCTAGACCTCTCTGCGGCTTTCGACACCGTGCCCCATGACCTCCTTCTGCAGAGGCTGCGGGAGTGCGGACTGGAAGGCACGGTGTTGAAGTGGTTCTCTTCCTTTTTGGAGGATAGAAATCAAGAGGTCTGGTTGCCCCCGTTTTCCGCCAGGGTGCCGCCGCTGAAGATCGGTGTGCCTCAGGGATCTATCCTGAGCCCTGTACTTTTCAATTTGTACATGGCTCCCCTGGCCACCCTGGCAGACGCAGGGGAGGCTATGATTATATCCTATGCCGACGACACGCAACTGCTGTTCACTTGTAAGAAGGAGGAGGAGTTTAACGGTGAAAAGATTAATAAATGTCTGAGAGATATTTTTGCTTGGTTCAGACATAACCATCTCAAATGTAATCCGGAAAAGTCGGAAATTATTTTCTTTGGCACACCCCCTCTGGACGCCTGGAAGCACTGGTGGCCCGCGGATATGTCTCCCCCCCAGTCAGCTGTTAAGATCGTAAAAAATCTGGGAGTGAAAATGGATGACACTCTATCTATGACACCTCAAGTACAGTCGGTGGCGGGTACGTGCTTCGGGCTTTTGAAAATGCTCCGTAGGTTTCTCTTTCTATTACCGACCTCTCACAGAAAGACGGTCATTCAGGCCCTTGTCACCTCTAGATTGGACTATGCCAACGTGCTTTATCTGGGCCTCCCAGAGTCTACCCTCAATAGACTGCAAGTTGTGCAGAACGCGGCAGCCAGAGCAGTCTTGAGACTTGGACCAAGAGACCGGATCTCCCACCATTTGAAGAATCTACACTGGCTGCCTGTCCGATGCAGAATACTCTTTAAAGCATTGGTCCTTGCTTTTAAAGCTCTGCACGGCATGGGGGCACAGTATATCCGCAGACGAGTCTCTTACTACATACCCGGCCGTTCCCTTAGATCAGCACATCATCATCTACTTGTCATCCCTAAGTGTTTCAGAGCCCGCCGTGGTGGACGCTCGTTCCAAGTGCAAGTGGCTAGATTCTGGAACAAGCTACCTCTATCGCTGAGACAAGCCTCAAGTATAATGGCATTTAGGAAACAACTGAAAACCTGGCTGTTCCAGCATGCAGTTTAATGACCTTCTGCCTCGGGTACGTCGTTCCTCCTTGGCCTCTGCGTCTTTCTATCCTAGCGCCGGGATACTCTATTGAGTAGCTGTGCGCTTTATAAATCCACTCTTAACATAACATAACATAACTTCTTATTCACCATGTCTTTCATTGTTTCAGGCAGCTCAGGAGAAATTCATACCTGAAAGAGGGATGGACCATTTCATAATCCTATCCAGACGAAGAATTTCTGCTTAATCTAGTGGCATGGATTCTATAGGGACTCACCTAGCAGTGACTATCAATGCCAACCCCAGATTGTCATACAATGAGGGCCAAGTCTGGGTGCTGAGGACAGAATCGTCGGTGGTGATATTTTAATTAGAGAGCCGATGGTGCCAAGATAAACAACTCACCGCAGTTGGGTGATGTAACGGCTCACGAGCATAAGGATAATTAACTCAATTAGTTATTTGCAACAAGAGGGAGGGCTTAGGTCTCTCGTCTAAAAGCATAAACTTACTTGGATAAAGACGCAGTTTGAAAGTTCCAATCAGCGGAGCCACGGGAGAAGCAATGTTCCATCTGTGTGGCGGGCTCTGTGAGTTCCCAGTAAAAATAGAAGAAGAGCTCGCTAATTGCTCACTGTGCGCATGGGCACAGCGGAATCTCCTAGGGGAGAGTGGCAGCCGTCTTAGAAGGGAGAATTGCCAGAAGAACTGTGTGTTCTATTGTACATTCTTTCAAATAGAACTGTGTGGTAGGCCACTCGGCCCAAAATTTTCTTGGATAAAAAAAACGGTTGGAAGTTTCAAACAGCGGAGCCGCGGGAGAAGCAATGCTCCGACTGTGTATCGATTCAAAGTAAAAATAGAAGAAGAGCATGCTAATTGCTCACCGTGCGCATGGACATGGGGGAACCACCTAAGGGACAGTGGCGGCCATCTTAGAAGGGAAAAATGCCCAAAGGACAGTGTTTTCTATCGTACATTCATTTAAATCAAACTGTGTGGTTGGTGGGTTACTTGGCCCAGTACCAATATTTTTATTGCACTCGGACTCATTGATCTAGTGCCAAGTGCAACCTGAATTAAGAAGGTCGATAGACTCAATGTGACATCGATCTACAACTCAAAGCTGTCAATTATGAAACCATTTCCTATAGCAGCAGCATACTAGTGCGTGATGCTGGGGGGAATTTCGAGGAGCAAGTTTCGTGATTACTCAACCCATTTTAATTTGTACATAGTACCACATTATTGTCAATTAAGATCATGTTACAGTGATAGGTAAAATACTAATTTAACATATAACACAGCAACAGGAATGCATGGTAACTAGAATAAAGAAACATTAGAACAGTGATTAATACCTGATAGGTATATAATTGGTACAAGTATCAAAACTGATAGTCTATCAGCAACTGGAAGCAATTCAACTCTGGTTTAAGGCAGAACCTGTGCCTATTTGATATGAGTATCAAAACGGATAGTCTATCATCAACTGGAAGCAATTCATCTCTGGTTTAAGGCAGAACCTGTGCCTAATTCAGACTTATAAACTTGCGCCATTCTTCTAGACTGTTTAACCCCTGTCGAATTGAATTACATTTATTTATTCATTTACATACTAGACTCTGTAAAATCAGGGATAGGTCACCACCGCTATGGGCCATAGCATAATAGATGGGGTATTAGGAGCAGCCTCCAACTGGACGACGGGCTCCTTGAGCCCGTTGGAAGCCAGACAGTCCTACTGGCCGGTTTCAAATCCGACAGCCTTCATCATAATAAGGCTGCTGGATTTGAAACCTAATATTACACATTAGTTTACAAATATGTGCCTCTAGTTGACAATATCTTTGGTGACACCCTCATATCACATTCCACCCCTACTGGGTCTTAAGCCCCATAATACCAATACCCCTCCTCCATACCAGATGCAACATCACCATATAAGGGGCTATCATTAAACATAAGACAGGAGTAGTGGGTTTGTCAGGGTATCTCCACATTAGAAGCTGCCACATATCATGTTTCAACTTTCCACCCGGAGTAGCATAATTTTGACTCCATCCTTTTATGTTTGGCTAGGCCATATATATCTATATACATTTACCTTCGCTTATGTACTTGTGTGATGCAATAATACTAATGCAATATAGTGCACTAATGTTATAGAAGGTGCATTTATTGTGTGTTCGAATATATATGTGTGTGCCTATTTACGTTTTTCCTTTCCATAGATATCTGGATTTCTGATATTTATCTTCTATAGGTTTAGATTGTAAGGTAGTGTGCTAAAATTCATTTGTTGCAGTGCATTTGCCTGGGATTAGTGAGAATGAATCATATGTGCATTCAATGCTTTCTTTATAAATTGTGACCAGTTGTCGTTTTTGGATAATAACACGTGTATTAGTTTCTTGTGCCACATATATGAGTACCATATCATTTATTGGATTATATGTAGATTGTAGAATAAAGATATGCATTTAAAGGAAATTGTTAAGTTGGCATGATTGCGGGCCTTAAGCTTACATTCGAGATATTTATTACTAATGTGAAAGTTGTTTTTCTGCATGTTTTTTTCCTTTGCAGGTGCAGACCAAAGGCGTTCATTAATTAGTAAAAAGCACATTGTATTTCAGAGATAGTGAGGGGTGGAAGAACTGGCAAGGTCAAATAATTTTAATGAAGAACAAAGGGAGTGTTGCCAGTCTGTACTATCAGACAAAGGGAGGAATCCAAGGACGCCTTGGAAGCGGAGACTAGAATATGGGAGTAGTGTTCAAGGCACCAAGTTCTTTCTTGGGAACTGGAAAAGTACTATGATGCGTAGAGGTCATATTTCTCGAATGTTCTTTGAGCATTTTAATTAGTGAACCCATCTTGGATTTTTTAGATTCCTTATAGACTTGTATAGGCACAGATCTCTCTTGTCATCTCTGATTGTGTGGCTTTATGCTGTACATGACTATTTACCTATAGAACATCTACAGAGGTTCTGATGCTGACACCTTTCTTGCTTCCTCAATTTGATAGGCTTTCCTCTATCTTTAGGTTAGTGTAGGTAGGGTTTAGTAGATACTGAAAATCTTTTCCATCTATGGGGAGAAGGATCGAAACCATTCATCTTGTCATCAGATCTTTTCTCTTATTTTTTGTATCACTGTCACTAAAATTCTTATATGCTCTTTGCTGTTGAAGACCAATGTTGTACTTCGCTTTGGTCTTCTTTTGATAATCATGTACTATTACAGTATGTCTTTGAGATTGATTTATATTAGTCTGGCTTTGAGTTTGTAATAAACCTTTTAACTTCAAGTTACTGACTCAGACTTCTATTGTTTAGTCCCAGTGGTCACACCATATGTTAAGAGTGCAGCTCCATCCTCTGGGACCTCCCAGCTGGCTACATTTCTTTGTGCTCTCTCTGGGCAGGTGTAAGGCACACTCTGGTGCTTGCAATTAGTGCTGACAGAGGGACATGAGGTCGGCGCAGCCCTCTGCCCCCCAATCAGGGCACAGGGGCAGGCAAGATGTCTGGCTCAGGAGGCATGTGCGGTTCTGGTTAAGGGGGGCCCCTGGAACACCGTTGTTATTGCACTTTCCCCGGGAACTAGGGCATAAAATTAGAATGCGGAAATGGGCCCAGACATAACCCTTCAAATGGGAATTAAAATTAAATATTTAAGATTGTGCCTCCCCCTAGGTCATGTCTCAATCCGGGGGGGAGTGGGGGGTAATTTTGGAAAGATGCGGCGGAGTGCTACCCACTCAATTTGTCATTCCTTTCTCCTGGGAGAAATTGTAGCAGATTTGGGCTTGATAGACTCTTGGTGGCCAGCCCTAGCTCCTTGGAGCATTTTCTTCCTGCCTCTTTGACTCTGCACAGGGTGCTCTTCATGGGGAGCTGGCACCCTGCATCAAACCTGTCCTCTTCCTGGTTCCTGGTCCTTTTTTTTTTAGGTGGGGGGAGTTTTATATAGAGCGAACTAGACCCGAAAGTATCACAGTACTTTAAATGAGCACCAGTTGCGTTACAGACAAACGCATTCATTTTTTGTTAGGCATGCGGAGATTAAGTGATTTGCCCAGAATAACAGGATGTTGAGCATCCCTGCCGAGACTCGAACCTGGTTACCTGCTTCGATATCGACTAATGTAGCCATTAGGCCACATCCTCTCTTCTGCTGGTCGAGGCATCTTGCACAGCCTCTCTTCAGCCAGCCAGGAGAACATCCTTCCTGCTGCACTCCACAGATCCAAGAGCCTCCTTGCTTCTTGAAGGGCACTTTTGGATCAGCAGAGTCCAGGACCAGTCCACAGAAGTCTCCAGGTTAATTTCCCCAACTGCTCCTCAATGGATATAAGGGGCCCAGCGCCACTGACCCTGGAGATACCCATCCTAGTCCTGAGAGTTAGCTGGAGTTAAAGTCATTCAGTCCATCTTTGAACAGCAACAAGTGGCTTCTCCTACCAGCTGGACATATGTATGCCATTATCACTCACAGTTCTGGTGTATTCTCATCTGTCTCTCCCTTGTGAAGGAGCTTTTAAGAGGAGGTGGAAAGTTCTAGAAGCCAGCACCCCTGGCCTATCCTAGGATACCACATCATCACTTTGCCCCTGTCTCAAAGCTCAGGAAGAGCATTCTGGGACAAACCAATATGGCACCTTCAAGTTGTCTGTGGAAGTAGTTTACTTGAGAGTCTCATCTCTGTCTCTACATGACACAGCTGTCTGACCCCTTTCCACCAAAACGTCAAAGGCGAGCCCTTCCTGTGCTGGCTCCAGAGGTATAGCACTCCTCCTTTGTGACAAGCTAGTTAAAAGATGCAGAGTTTGTCCCCACCCCTTCCTCTCCCAGCAACTGTGTGAAGCACTGTTAATGTCTCTATAGTGTGTTGAGGTCTTTGATCCCTCTACTGGGGAGCAATGTAATTAATGTGGACCTGTGGGTGGGGGGGGGGCAAAGGCCTGGAATCTGATCTGATCTGTGCTGAGTCAGGGAAAAATGGCAAATCTCAATGTTCCATAATGTGTTAATGTGGGATTTTGGAGACTGTAAATCAAGACTTGGGGTGCATGTTTATCCCCAGATTGGTACCTCGCTGGACCTTATAGGGCTAAGCAGAGCGAAACTATATTTAAGGGCAGACTTGACTTATATTGTGCATACAGTGTAAACACCATAGACCTTCCATATGGATAAAGACCTACACAATGAATGTTCACTCACATTATAATGCCAACCCCATGTCAGTACCAAACTATGAAAAGTCCCTTCTGCTACAGGTTTACTGTGAGCAGATACCGGGTGGCACAAGACAGTAGTCTCACACACGGAGGCCCCACCCACACGTGCATGTGTGCACAGGGTTTATGTGTAACCAGCCCGGAATCTCTTTCCATAGCTCCACAGCAGCAGTCTTATCTTAAAAGGTGGACACAGGCAGCATGCTCATGACAGTTACTATGAATTTACAATGAGGGATAGTTAGGTTGTGAGACTCACTCACAGTAAAGGTTCAAAGAGCGGGTAGTCAAAAGAGAAATATCCTGGGTGACTAATTGGGCAAAACCCATTTGCTACAATAGGCCTTTCATATAACCTGACTGTGCAGTTTGTCTTAGTCTATAGTCTACAGGGTGGGTGAAATTAAATTGTTTTCAAAAAGTACACTTAATGTTTGCAAATTACACATATTTCACATACTGTACTTGTACAGTGTCTCAAATGAAAATTGAACAGTAGGGCTTAGATATCTCACATACAAATCTGCAAGATTCTGGGGCAAAACTATATCGAGGAGAAAATGTTTCTTGGACATGGTTCTACTGTTCCACTAGGACAATTTCTGCTCAAACAAGTATTTCATGAGCAAAAAGTAAGAAGTCAAGCGTGTGAAATGGTGAGACATTTTGTGAAATTTGTGTAATATTAAATACATGAATTTACATGCATCATTTAAATTGAACTAAGGGCTACATAGCCTACTGTCATAATTTACTTTTACCTTCCACTCCCCTTCATTTACCTGCCCTGATCCTTCCCTTAGATTTTTCAAAATGTGACTTTGTGAATGCAGGGACAGTGCCCATAAAAGGGCTTTGTACGTCTGGCCCCATGTCCCAAAATTCCATTTAGAAATTTTATGAAAGTGCACACCATTGGAACCCAAATACCATTTGATTTTTTAAAACAAACTCAAGTCACCAAAATAAAGGATTGAAATTTTTTTAAATAACATTTTTGTGCTTTGAATACCAACGTCTTATTTAGTATATGCCTTTTTAACATCAAGTACCGATGTACCATTGACTCACATGAAAATAATTGATTTCACATTCCAATCTGTCACAAGCATGTTTTAGGAATGAGCATTATATTAGCCTTAGCTCACTCTCTGTGCTGGACCTTGAAGAAGAGTACTGGTGGGTGAAGCCTTAAACTTCATACATGCTGTCAGATAAAGTTGATTATATCATCCTTTGCAAAAGTATGTGATTAGTTCCGATTTCTGTATGTTCAGCTCCAAGGTTAAGTTTGTGTTGTTCAGCCTATTGACAGGTCTTTAGCGGGGGTGGAACTCACAGAGTTCCATGGAATTCCGTGGAGTTACAAAACAAATCTACAAGATTCACTGGAGTTCTGAAATGTCTGGAAAATAATATGTATGCTACTGGCAATTTAGTGGCAGTAGCACAAGCAGCACTGAAAAATCAACCCGAACCGCACCAGGGGGTGCACAGGAGCACACAGCAATTCAAATTGAATTTGCTGCCGCTCAAGTAGAAAATCCACTCGAGCAGCAGCAAATCTACTCAATAAGCAGCCTTGTGACCGCGACTGCTCACAATCGCCTTCGTTCGAAAATCGCGCTAGGGTAGGCCAAATCTTCCTCGTGCTCACCAGCTCCCATTTGTGGAGCCTTGTGGAAAAAAAATTCACCACAAGGCGATATGCGGGATTTGGCCAGAATTCCACACTACAAGAGTAATGCAGAGTCACCCAATTCCACCAATTCCACAGGCAGAATGAATCATTCCGCCCACCACTAGTCTTTAGTGGTCTGTCTCCAATATGTATTTATCTTTCTGGAAATATGACCTCCAGTACTATGCACAGTATTTTAGATGTGGCCTCCAGAACAGGTCACAGTAACCAAAATAGGCCCTCCTTAACCGGAAAACATACGGTAGATGTGTACTCCAGAATTGGAGACAATAGTCCAGATGATGCTTCAACATAACAGACATTTAGAACATGCAAAAATAGCTGGAACGAAGCATTTATATCTAGGCCAAACAACCTAGACAAGACCTCCTCTTAAAGTCATATAGGAAGATAAAGTAAAATTCTACTTCCTGTTTAGTGACTTTTACATTCCCATCGCCTACTCAGGTCCTCAGCAATTCTGATTCAACTTGTTCAGAGTTCAGTGAAGTTCTATTGCTGAAGGAGAATGCGGAACAAAACTGCATACTTCACAGTTACCAATCTGGCTTTAAGACCATGAGAGAAGCAGGACCTGTGCAAAGTAAAAAAAAAACTTCTCATCATTCACAATTGATGATGGTCAATAAGCCACTCAGATCCATCTCGATCTCTCTGGAGCATGGGTCACAACTATGATAATTATTGCTGTCAGCAGTGTGTGAAAATCAATCACTGGGCAAAACCAGCATTTCTGGGATCCAATTTCACACAAATAGAAAACAGTTGAAACAAATATATGTGGTCTCCCACAGTGGATCGCAAAGTTCTGCAAGATTACAGTCCCACTCGTTCTGGAAAGGTCAAGGGACAGCATCAATGTGAGTAGCTTTTGAGGAGCCAGTTGGAGCTTTCTGAATACAGAGATTATAGCTGATTTGCTAACAGGCAGAAGATTTTAACTTCTGAAATAAGTAGTTGTGCCAGCAATTTTGATTCAACAGGATATGCCCTAACAGAATATAAAGGAATATGCCCTTAGGTTTACATTACTCTGATTGTCTGCTTGATTGCTAATCACAATAGCCATGGGCAACTAGGGCCTCAATTTTGTGTCTGAGGTTCCAAGGATGCACGTGAAGGTTGAACACATGCAGATTTCCATGTTTGGGAATAGAAACTCTAGGTTTTTCAGGATTTGGCGGAAGGATTCAAAAATGATGTATGCTGTGTGGGCCAACCTAGACTATGGCAGATTCTATCTTAGTTCCATTTTGACAAAATATTTTCCTCCCCTCCCCACGACAATAAAGAAGGCTTTAAGAATGGCCATGTGTCAGAAATGTGTAAAGACTGATCTGCTCCTACACACTCATTAGGACACAGGTTATTTACAATATGTTCCAGAAATCATCTATGTGAAGCACAAGTTAACAAAAATATGTACATATAAAATAAGGTTCCATGCAGAACACTGTTAGATTCATTCCTCTCTTCATTGCTGGTCTATACCTATATGCATCTACCGGCACCCAGAACGGAGCATCATTACGTTCGTGTCAAAGACACTGTTTCCACATAAATTTGAGAATGAATCAGAAAGTAAGTCAGCATCACCAACTGCCGATCCCATACATACTTTTTGATAAAGGCCAGTGGGGGATATTCACAAGAACGTGTGATAATCATCGCAAATGTAGCTTAACGCAACCTTGCATATCGCAGTCCATCGCGAGAAAATAACACCATCTTAACGTCCAACTCCCAACCCCTCGGCACCATGCGATAGCAGCATGATAACCCGCCAAATGCCCGCATAAAATCCAACGCAAAAAACAAAAAATGCGAAATACGACCTCCCAAAAAGTTGCGATGCCACAAAGCGCGATACCAAAATCAGCGAAAACCAGCAACAGGCCTGCAATACCCACACGTCATGCGTGAAAATGCACTATAAAAGCTAACAAAAAAACAACCCCAAAACCAATCCAAACTGCGTAGCACCATGGATGCACCCGGACCTAGTGCAGAGGACAAGCCGAACTCCACAAACCCCACGGAGGACCAGCATGGAACTCCCTGTTCGGGGGAGGGCAAGGAGAAGAGGAAGAGGAAGACGGGGTTCAGTCCGCAGGAAGACCAGATCACCGTCACGGAGGTGATAGAACACTACCAACAACTGTTCGTCACCGCCACTGCGTCATTGGCAACACAAATGGAAATATGGCAGTCCATCGTCACCAAAGTGAATGCAGTCGGAGTGTCGAGGAGGTCAATGGAGAATGCCAAGAGGCGCTGGCATGAAGTGCACAGCCAAACCAAACAGAAACTCGCTGCCAACATGAAGGCAGCAAAGGCGACTGGAGGTGGGAGTCCTGCGCCACAGGAGGAGCTGGATGAGCTGGAGGAAATGTGGCCACAGTCATCAGTGGGGAGACGGTGCAAGGAGTTGGGGGTCTGGACACAGCCCGAAATGACCTGACCCAACAGCAGCAGGGTGAGTAACCACCAGGGACTGGGGGGACGGGGCAGATGGGCACAATGGCACACATGCACAATCATGTGCAGCACACTGCACACCCGCAATGAGTGTGGAACATGTCACTGATACCCTTGGCACACTGCAGCACACATAGAAACACCAAGTAGGCCCCCGTCCACTATGTGCACAAATGGGCCCCCCTCCATATCACCAATGCCACAACCTATCCATGCACATGTGCTGAATCCAGAAAAGCAGCGGCTCTGTGAGCCACACTGACAATGCAAGTGACACTGCATGACAGATAGCATGGCTGAAGTCACAATACATGACATGGTGCACAAGACGACACTGAGGTGGCTGAGTGTGGACCACATCCGTAAAGAAGCATGTCACACTCTGACACATCCACGTGCACCTACGAGCCATGACGTCAAGAACACATCTGCAGACAAACAATGCACAAGAGTACCAAATATCTCCAGTAGCACAAATGACCCAAGTCGCAAACATCCCAGCCCCCAAAAAGCACACAAGTCAAATGCACACCGACTCAAAGGGATAAGGGTCTGCCAATGCAGAGCTGCAGGGGCGAATCGCCAACAATGCAGCACACACACATAGCAATCACAGTACATCAACATTGACGACAATGTGGGACAGAGTGCAACCCCTACACCACAGGACAGACGACACAACTGGTGCCTCTCGTGCGTAGAAACTGGCCAATCACATCTGGCAATGCATGACACTGTGAGATGATAATGTACGAGTACAACCACACATCCGTCATGTAGTCGAAATGTCCACTGACTCCCATCAAATAGCCAGCTACACCAAAACAGTCACAATGTACACCGTCATGCAGTCTGAATGTAAACATCCACAATGCGTCAACATACATGGAACACACTGTTAACCTGCATCTCCCCTTACATTGCAGAGGGACAACCCACACCTCCTGCAGAGCAGACCACACAACTCTTCAGTGATGATGAAGAGGACACCCTGCCCATTTGCCCAGACACACTCCAACGGGTCGTGGACAGTCTCCTCACCCCACCTCCAGGAGCAGGGCAGCCCAGCTGCATCGCAGTGAGCCCACACCCTGCACAGACCACACAGCAGGAAGCACACACCACCACGGCTGCCTCCCAGGACCCCCACGACCAACACATGGATTTCAAACGCCATGTGTTAGGGTCCAGGAGAAGATGGCAGATCAGCTGCGGCTGGGTTTCGACCTCATGGCAGCCAAACTCGATGCCATACGTGGGTGCCTGAATCCCATCAGGGAGCACCTAAAGTCCCTAACGGATACCCACTGTCCGCACCATGCCCACCAACAATCCTTGGCTGACATTGCTGGTTCCATTACTCGGATACAGGAACTGTCTAGGCAGACAGGCTCCAGCGATGACAGCACAGAGTTGGCACAGATGCGGAGGACAATGGAGACCATGGATCTGATGCAGGCCGGAAGTATGGCTGCCACTGCTGAACACCAGCGAGATGTAGCTGCGATCTTCCATGCCTTGCAGATCCTCACCTTGCCGCTGCTGCCACTGAGCCTGTTCCAGATGACTGCTGCAGGAACCTCGACACACACATCTCCGACCCCTGATGTGTCAGTGGCACACAGTGATGCAGCCCAATCGCCTTCGCACCCTGATGTGTCAGTGGCACACAGTGATGCAGCCATTACACCGCCACACACACCGGACACACCCGACACAGAAGAAGTATCAGAGGAGTAAGAAGTGGATGGTAACTACTGTGTGAGGAAGGAGGCAGTAGCATCCATCACCTCCATATGGCTTGCCCTGCCTGGCTCTGCCCCATGCATCATGCCCTGGGACAACCCCTTCCACTGACCCCCGGAACACTCTGCAACATTCACCCGGACCCCGACACGCACTGCCATATCTCCACTGCTTGACAATTACACAGCAATCCTGCTGCGGACTGCACTGCCCCTCTTCCAAATAAATTTTCAATGCCCAAAGGACTCTGGTTGGCCCACCACTGGGCTTCCATGTTATGTGGGCTTTGATGGCCATGTACAGCTCCCTCTCCGTCATTCGCCAGAATGTGAATAAAACATTTGAAATCATGCAGATGTGTCATGACTATGTTCACTCACGTATGGAAGTATGGCTGGATGTAGGGACAATGATTGCACAAGAAGGTACACCCTGGTAAATGACATCAATGCGCATGCTCATCCCCGAGACACATGGCCAATTGGATGACTGTGAAGGTGGGTACTGGCGGTGTCCCCATTGCACATTAGCAACAAACTCAGAACCCCCCAACGTAGGCACAGGGTGTGTAGGAATGACCAAATCGGTAGCAGGCCAGAAGTGGTGTCCTACATCACATGTGACGACAGAACTTCATGATGCATACCTACTCACACACATCTGTGTGGACACATTCTGAAATGATTCATAACATTGCTCAACATGGTCAGAGGTTGGACACCATACTCACATTGCTGAAGACACGTAAGAGCACAGGTCTACCAGCAACTCTCCCAAAACAATGTCAGGCTCACAGAGGTGGAGCTGTCAGAAGGGACCCACCCCCATTGTACATGCGTCAGTCAGTTCCTCCATGTGTAGAGACGATGCTCATTGTGGCACACGAGTGGTCAATATAATCAACACTCATCACAGTTAGACACCAGTGGTGTTGCGTAGACTTTATTGGCATCTGCGTGTCAGTACGGACAAGGCAACAGCCACAACAGGCAGGGACATGCTTAAGACACTTACACGCAGCATGGGTACATGTCGAGGTGCAGGAATTGGGGGTGGAAAAATGAACCCCAATCATCACGGATGGCAACGGTCTCAGCCTACCTTGCCTTGCTGGACGAGTCATGTGTTGTTTGGCGTCTGCCCATTGCCCCGTGTGAGGGGGCACGACTTACAGCCCATGGGGTCTGCATAGTGCTCTGCCACCCGACTGCGCCGACTGTCTGCTCTGCTGACAGTGATCAGGTGAAAGGGTCCGACAAGTTCACATGTCGTCCTACATTGCCATGTGTGTACTCTCCCCCCAGCAGTGTGTCCAACTTGGTAACGTTGCCAGACGACGCCGTGCTGCTCCGACCATGGAAATGCATCACCTTGCACAGGTGTGTGTACACACGCATAGTTCCACGCACATGCATTCAGAGTCCAGACGAAGGCAGACATGTCCTCTGTTGTGGTGGGATGTGGGTACATTCCCCACGATGCTACAAGGTGTTGGGAGCAGTGTTGTGAGTGACAATCCGATGTGGCTGCAGGGACGTAGTTACTCGTCCATGAATGCCAGCGCAGCTTCATGGCCAATGTGTTCCAATAGTACGCCGTTGTCGGTTTCAAGGAACACCAGGGTGAGCCAATCCATTAACTGGTCCGGGCAGATGTGCTCAGTCCACGCTATTTCCCCAATCTGCAACACAGCCCAATAGGGGAGTGCCTGGATGTGGTCACTGCACACGAGGAGTTGTGCATTCTCCCATGCGCAACTGCCAGCACATACGCCAAGGATCAGTGCATCCCATGCACGGCTATCCAGGTGACACTCCTGTTGGTGGGCCAACAGGGGGCGCACTGTCAGGTCATAATCCAATTCAGCTACGGTTGCGTTGGATAGGCAGACCTCCATGGGCCACTCAAATGTGCATGATCGACAGTGGAACCAGGGCTGGATGCAGGTGACGTTGGCAAGACGGAAACTCAGACGGAAACTGATTCGCAACACTGCCATTGGCAGGGATCCCAACAGATGCAGCATTCGGGCACGGTACAGTTCCACGTGACATGGGTTGTGCATGTGCCCGGGAATGCCGGCCATTGCGTTTGTTGGACTCGTGGCACTGGCACTCGTCTGACCGGCGGGTGTTCGGTGGACGATATGCCACAGCTCTGGGCAATGAGTCGTATGTGTGTGCGACGTTTGTACATATGGGTAGTTCTTGACAATGTGTCAAGGGCAACCCTTGCAGGTGTCGGTCGTGCAGGGACAAGTCTGTGTGGGGTGTAGGCACGTTGGTGTTTCATTAGCGCAGTTCGTGGTGTGGGAGTCGTCGGAGGCTGGTATGGTATCTCACGCAGGGTGTGCCAGCCGCATTCAGGACCAAGGTCGGGGGTTTGGTTGGCCTTGGGCCTTGTGTGTTGAGACAAAGGTGCTTTCATTCCTGATTTTCGTCTGACTACTGCTTGCATGTCTTAATTGTGATGTGGAGTTCGCGCTGACTTTGATGCCAGGCCTGTGATTTGTGGTGCGCAGAGTTCGAGACACATGCAGCTGTTGGCATATTTGCATGAGCCAAGGGCCCGATTGGCCTTGCGCTCCTTGTTCAGTCTCTCTCTTTCTGTCTGTTTCTTTCTCTCTCTCTCTCTCTCTTTCTCTCTCTCCCTGTCCTTTGATGGGTGCCTGACACACCCTCTTATCTTGGGTATTGTCTTGCAGGCTGTGAGTCACAGTTTGTCCAGGGATGCCCCGCCATGACTCCTCAGGATGGTTGTTTGGTGACGAATTAGAATGTGACATTTTGTTTGGTCTTTCAATGGTGTATGTATGAATCAGGATCTCAGTGCACACATGTATGTTGATTGTTACAATTGTGCGACATCAGGCGGGTGCTTGTGTTCTTGTTTCTGTGCAGTTGATGTGCTGTGTCTTGGTCCGGGGGAGGTGGGGGGTGCCCATGCTGGGGCCCGGGGAGGAGGGGGTGTGGTCCTGGGGGTGGTGGCGGTGGGTGTTGTGGCCCTCTTGGGTGTCCGGCACGCATGTTCAGTGGCTCCATGGCATCTGTTGCCCTTCAGGTGTGGCTCTGGGCTGGGCTCCATTTTGTGGTGCAGGCTGTGCTCCGACTTTGCACCAGGTCACGGCAGGTGTTAGATTCCTGCTGCTAACGCGCCTTATCGCCTGTTTTGTGGTTTTATCGCTGATCGGGCTGGTCGTTGAGAATGTTGAGGTGTGGTGTTGTCACAGGTTTTTGCTCGGGAACGCCTACTCTGCATCTCATTAGCGATAGTTGCAGGGGTCATCTGTGGCGATGTTTTTGAGGATGCTTTCGCAGGTAAACTGGTTTTATGGGCTGTTAGCACCAGCTTGTGAATAATGCGATACATTTATCTCGACTTTGGCTGCGATAAAGTGCTGTTAACTCGGCGATAGCTCCTTGAGAATATGCCCCAGTGTCTGCTTCCTGAATTCAGCAATAACTCTGGTCCTTTTTTTGGAAAAGAGAAAGCGGGTACACCACCAGTCACCTTTTAAAATGGCAAAAACCTGTATATCATATTAAATCAGACTTGTTAATTGTACCCAAATTAATGCTATGATTAAGTGAGTGAATCTACAGTTGTGCATGCTGCTGGACTACTATAATATTATAAACCATAAGAGCATGCCATACCTGCAAAAAATCCTCTCTAATTTCCTTATTACATGCGAGTTCTGGCATATCTGTTCACCTGTAATAAAAAAAAATCGTAGCTGCAATAAGTTATTTCAGTTGAGTTTTTTTTGCTGATTTATATAGCGCGAACTCGACCCGAAGGTATTTGAGCGCTTTACATGAGCACCAGTTACTTTACACAAGGACACATACTTTTTTTAGGTCTCGCCTTTAGCAGCGCGCATGCGCTGCTTAGGAAAAAGACCTGTAGCAATCGCTACGATTTTTGTCCCAAAAACGTGCACGCGTTGCATTGCCTTCAATGGCAACGCGTGCACGTTTGGCGATTCCCTTGCGGGAGCGAGCTTAGCACCATATGTTTGTAATTAACTTGCAAACACATGGTGCCCGTGGCTCGCTCCCGCAAGGAAACGCTTTGTGTGCTCTCGGCACAACCCTCCCACTTTTAGCGCTAGGCGCGCGCGCTTGTCATTGTTGCTCCGGCCCTTCTCGGGTCCGCAGGGCTCTCCGAGTGAGGCTATCGCCTTCCCAGGGCTTCACGTCCTTTTATCACATTTCTGCACTACCGGCTCGTGGTTTTGGACACAAGCTAAAAACCTATATAGAAAATCGGATTTTTTATCTTTTGGAACATTTGTCACATTTTGCTTTTTATTAGTCGTAGAATGCGGGGGTAGGGGACGCATGGGGAAGAGTATCAATTATTACTGTGCGAACAGGGACATAATGAACGCTGGTGCCTGGACAGTAGTGACTATCGACTGACTGGTCGTCGTATGTATAATAATAACCCTGACTGTCCACAAAGTGCTTGTGGTACTTACTATTCCTCCGTTTTGACTGGTCTATCCTTTCTCAGTCCGGACTTGGTGGTTTGGAGACTTTGCGGTTTTGAGATCCTCTACGAAGAACTCTGGACACACTACTTGAGGAATTCTCTCCCCGTTGGCAGAAGCAAATGAATTCTTATTGACCTCTTCCTGTTTCTGGCTTCACCCACTCCTTGCTCTCATGAGGAAGTCTGACTTCCTCCAGTTCCTTCTCTGTAGTGCTTTGGTAGAATTTCCATGGCTTCTACCTACTGCGAGGCTGTCAGTTATCTGCTAAAAAATGTCTCCTCTCCAGGGCTCACCGGTACTTAGATCCTTTCCACCAATACTTCCTTCTTGTTCACTTCTTCAGGCGTATCTTTCTTTCATTCCTTCCTCTAGGTTTTTCCTACGTTCACTCAGCCCCATGAGTTCTTCTCCACTTCAGGAGATGATGACCTCTGAAGTGCATTGCAGGTTTGGGGATACATTTAGACCGCCTTCGCTAGGCTCCAGCAGTGTGAGATGTGCAGTATCCTCTCCACATGCCACCTCTTAATTTGAGATTATTTTTTTGAAAGGGAATTCGCTGGTGTCCTCTTCCTATGCAAAGGTCGTCAGAAGATGAGGGAATCACTGTTCTGCCTCCCTTCTTAGACTGATGGCTTTTGATCTTTCTAGATTTGAACTGGAAGCTTCTTTAGATACTTCCATCAGATTTCCTCGATCTGTACAGTTGATTTTGAGTCATGGGTTTCTCCACTAGTCCCGTAATGCAAAGTGACAGGCCCCATGTAAAGCCTGGTGAGTGGCCCGTAAAATGTCATCTTTCTCCCTCGAAGATTTGAAGATGCTTTCGGTGGAGGCATTGGATCCCGGCACCACAGAGGCTACAGGGGTCTTTGTAATGTCACTGTCCTTAAACCCTTCCTTCTGCACGACCTCGACAACTGCGTTGAAGGCACAGTGTTTGCATTCTTCATGAAGCAAGCAGTGATACTGAGATATGTGTAAGACTGAACGTTTCTTCAATAGCAACTATTATATTCCAAACTCCACCTTTTGAAGGTGCCTGACTACCAGTGCCCTCTGTTTGGGAGACTGATCTTTTTTATTTCTTTGACCATCATTTTATAGATACCTGCACAGCCAGTAGTTCTAGGGCCTCTGCTGTTCCTTGAGGACCCACGCAAATAATTCTGACTTCACCTGAAGTGAAGGAACTCTGCCTTCCCCAGCTGCAAGGCAGGATTTCCTGCTAAAAGAGTTGTGTCTCCCTGCAGCAACCATCACTGTGCAGGAGGGGCAGTGGCTTTCCTGAGCTTGGACGGTGAGAGAGTAGGGACCCTAAGAGCTGTCACGCCACAGTGTTGCGGGAGGACCTGAAGCAGGAGACGGGGAATTGCTTCTGCACTGCAGCAGTCCACTATATGCCCTGGGTGAGTCTAAGATGCAATGGGAAACAGGTGTGGAAATATAGTCTATCTATGGGGCGAGGGGGGGGCGAGGACATCGAAGAGTGGGGCAAGGCCATCTTCAGAGCTTAATTAAAAAAAATATTGCAGGCCTTTCACTGTTCGGGGCCAGTTTGTAATAAGAGTGGATCATTTATCTGGACAGTATGCGGTGAATTGTATATTTTAAAACACACTGGCCAGTAAGAATGAGTTCAGCATAACAGGACTTAATAACACACAGGAGTGCTGGGCTCACCCGTAACAACATTTAGCAAGATGAATGTCAGACACTTCATTTTAAAGTGCTTTAGGATGATCAATCTAGCATGACGTGGAATTTCTGTTTCTAGTGTTCAGCACTGTCTGTGGAAATGGGTATATTGAAAAACACGCTAAGCCGGTTGCATTGGCCGCAGCCTAATAGGACTTTAAAAATGCTTACAAAATATTTGAGCATCCTTTCTCCAAATTAGTTTTGGAAAAGAGGTGGCAAATAGCACAGTTTAAGCAAACATTGTTTAGTTATTTTTCATTTCACACTGCATTTAACAGCATATAATACATTTACACTTTTTGCAGGATGGAATATTAGTTCAGGAGAAAGCTCTCTTGCTGTCATGAGGAAGGAAGCCTCAAGTGCATGCACTAAAACAGAAAGAATGAGGCATATGTAGTATGTGGAACTACATTATAACCATGAGTTCCCACTTCATCAAATAGAGTTGATTTTGAAATGATATATCCCCCAGTTTGAAGTGTTGCCCACATTTGAAAGACTTTGGCTGTGGAAATGAATATGTAGCAGAAAAACTAAGCACAAAGCGCAAGTATGCACGTTGTTCTTCCAGCACAAAACATTTACCCAGATTCACAACATACCCATGAACACTGGTAAAAGCAGAATATTAAATAGTTATATGCTTTGTCAAAATATCTGGCATCAGAACATGAAGAATAACAGAGCTACCAGCTGCAACTGTTGTGGGAGTTTTACATATGTTTCTACAGATGACATTGTGAGAGTTTTTCTGTAGAATGTATTATTTTGTATGGTGACAGGATTTTGAAGCTGGACTTCATGGGTAAATGCTCAGAAGTAGCATACCAAAAGGCCTTGCAGAAATAGAGATGGGGCAAATCAGAAACAGAACCAAAAAGGTTTTATACAAACTGGAAAAATCAGAGTGCAGAAGAGAGTGAGTTGTGACGATACTAGTGTCTAGTGTGTTGCAATCCTAATCCCAATCTCATTTGATTTTCAGTGGCAGAGTGCTGAGTAGGAAGTATTCACTGCAAATATGCACTTGGTATAATCCATTTCGAGCACTTTCCTCCTGCTAATTTAATAATTTCCCTCCAACTGCTGCAAATCCCGGTTACAAATTTCACTTACCTAACCATCATAGTTTCTGACTTACCAAATATCAAGTTATCACTCCCTCACTGAATACGTCTATTAGGAAGACCTTCACCGTGTGGAACAAGAGACGGTCTGCTGCCTCTGAGTGGTTCGCTCGAGCCTGCCCTTGAATATCTTGGACAGCTCATTTAGGTGTCTAACTCTCTGCCGAGCCCTGATTCCCCTCACTGTCACCAACCATGTCTAGCTCCTTCCCTCTCCTGTGTCGTCCTGTCATCTCCTGTTCCCCAGTGTCTCATTTTCTTTCCTTTCTTCCGTGTTGGACAGACACTGAAGGTCTCCTCTTCATAAAGCATCATTGCTCTGTCCGGCGAGAAACCAATATCCTGGGGTTGACCACTGCATTCACAGGGTTCCTTACTCATTCTGTCTGCCTGGCCTACTCCTTTCTTGTCTACCGGTCCCTCTTTTCTGTCTTTCCTGTCCCCTCCCCTCTCCCTCAGCACTATGTCCCCTTCTACACTCCCATCTCCCTTTCCCTCCCTTCTCTCGTTCTCTCTTTCTTTCTTTCTCTCTCGTTCTCAATAGGTTCTTTTCTAATCTAATAATCATAACCTAAGATCTTAAAGAGGTCACGGAAGGGATTAGAGAATCTTTCCCATGCAAACTGTTTGATATTTGTTTCAAAATGCTTGATTGTATAGTGCATTGAGCCAACATCAATAGTGAAAACCTGATAGAACTTCAAGATACTTGCCTTTTGCACGCAATATTGACCTATTGTAGATCCAGATATAAGTGTGATTTGGAATTCCCAGCTGAAGAGGGAGTTCCTTTCTCATTAGGTGGACAGAGTCTGGGCCCGCATACAATCTCTTGTCAACAGGTAGGAGTTGGACTGTTGACGCCAGTAGAACCTATATTTGGTTTCTACATTGACTCTTGTTCCTGTGCGGAACTGTCTATTTTTGTGGGTTTATACACGGTCAGCCTGGGGGCATAAGAGAGATGTAAAAGAAAATGCTACATGTATTAATAGTACGGTAAAATGATGTAATAATACAAAAGCAACAAGTGAAGAGAATCATTTACAGGATAATTTCCGAAAGGTATACAAGTAGAAAAGCAGAAATACGATGATTAACAAGAGCAAATCAAAGCTTAATGCTTAATAAAAATTCTAGCTTCAGATGATAGTAGTATACGTGCTCCATGACACATCCAAAAAGCAAGAGGAGGATTTGCTTAACAAGCTGCATTCCTTCACAACTGCCAACAGGATGGTGATAAATCTGAACAAAACCAAGGTGCTTAAAAGTGGGAAGAAAATAAACAAACCTGATGCCTGGAGTATAAGTGGGAAACCCCTAGTCAACAAACCAGGTGCAAATAGTTTGGGATCACGGTCGACACCGCGGCATCCACAGCCAGCACAAACTCCAGCTGAAGGCCAAAGCTGATTCCCTCATTTTTAGGTCTTGCCTACGCAGCGCGCATGCGCTGCACAGGAGAGACTTAGCCGTCGTGCAGCTCTTTTTCAAAGCACATACTCGTGCTTGTGGCGGCATACGCCTTGCGGGAGTGCGCAGCAGCGCGCCACAAGCACGAGTATGTGCTTTGAAAAAGAGCAGACTGCTCTCCCAAGCGCGCGTGCCTCTTTCCTTGCCCACACGTCCCGTCGCGCAGCTCGCCCAACTCTGTTTCCACATCTTCAACACCGATCCTAATCGGCAACAATGGCGGCTGCACTTTTCTTCTTGTTTCTTTCTTATTCTTCCATCCTTATTTATCTTCAAATTTTCTTTCCTCGTTCTCCCATTTCCGTGTTCCTTACTCTTTCTTATCTTGTTTTCTTGGAGGGTTGTTTCCTTTCTTTCCACCTTGGTCCTTCATACCCCTTCTTGCTTACTACTTCTTATATTCTCCCCCCAACTCCCTCTTTTCAGTTATTTTTGCATTTTACTTTATTTGGTTCTCCAGTTCCTCGTTTCTTCCAGACTCTTGCTTTCCCCTTTGTCTCTTCGTCGCCTTTTCTCTCCCAAAACATTTTCATTAATTTTCCTTTATTGTTCTCTACTTTTTCTAATGACTTCCACATTCACCTTTCATTTTGCTTCCCTTCATTTCCCTATCTACCGCTGTCTATGCGTTTTATTTTTTTCTTTCTCTCTTTTGCCTAAAATCCTTTTCACCCTCCTATCTGCCCTTTATCCTTTTCATTCACCCTCATCTTTCACTCCTTACCTTCGACTCTCCGCCTGGATGTCAACAGATGTCTGACTGTACAATAGCCGGCACCTTCTGCTCCCGCCGCCCAGAGCGCCTGTCCGTTCACCCCCTCCCTCTCCCGTTGCGCTGAATATGTATTGCGCGTCTGTTTCTCGTCCCCGCTGTACATACCTGCGTGTCGTCTGTGTGCTGTCCTCTGCACTCCTCAGACCCCAAAGCGTCTCTTATTTATATCATCCAGCTTTTTTCTCCGCTGTTCCTTCTCGTGTCATCGTTCTATGTCACACATTTTTTTCTCTTTTTCATACCACCCCATGCCTTTTCTCCTCTCTCTTTTCTCTTCTCTCCCTTTTCTCTCCCCCTCCCCTGTGCTGTGGCTTCTGTCCTCTACCTGTTCTGTCTCCTTTCTGTATTCTTTCCGCCGTGACTGTCCCCTCCCCCTTTCTCTCAACTCTCACCTACTTTCTTCTTCCCCGTTTAACTTCTCTCTCTATTTTCTTTACTTTCCCTCGCCAGACGCTTCATTGAGTCACCTTCTCTCTCTATATTCTTTGTTACGTCTTTTCGGACTCCCTTTCTGTCTTACACCTTCTCCTTCTTATCTTCCCTTCTGTCTTGACCTTTCACCTTACCGCGCGTCCTCCTTTCTTAGTTGCTCCTGCTTCTCCAGGTCGTTGGCGCCCATAATTTCCAACTCCTCTAATCTACGCGCCCCCATTAGCTCTTGTCCTCTCACCTGTCTCGTCTTCTCCACGCTCCCTTTTCATAGCGCATCGTTTTACTCTACAATCGCCATTTGCTGGCGTGCTCAGCCCCGTCACTCTCCCCTCTGGTTTTGCTCTTGTCCATTTTCTCCTCTTTCCTCCCTCTCCCTAGCCCCTTCCGCTACCTCACATTACTCTTGCTATAAATTACGCTCGTGCCCTATCCCTTCCACTGCATTCTGCTCCTGAAGCTCTGTTTTGAGTACTATTAATTGTATAATTGTAACACCCATTATTTACAGCGCTTAGAAACAACTGCAGTATAGTCCGAGACACTATATAAAATCAGTTCTTTCTGCCTGTCCTTCCCTCAATCCACCTCTTTCCTCACCCCATCTCCTGCTTTTCAGCACATCTCTCTGCTCCGCCCTCCCTCTTCTTCTCTTCATCTCTTGCCCTCTCTTCCCTCTCCTCCCTTCCTCTCCCCTTCTTTCCGTACTATCATCTGGCGAAACCCAGTCTGACTCATTACAAATGGTTTACAAACGGTGAACAACATTCTGCTGTCAATGTGAATATGTTCAACTACATGAAACCAAAATGTGCATCCTTTTGGATGTACTTCTTGAAAATGTGGTGCCAGCAGATAGCTCGAAGTTACCATTTTTAATCACTCTGTGATGTTACTGGATGTATTGTTTGAGTGGTCTCACACTATTTCCAATGTATACCAATTAATGCAGCTTCACCCCAGTGCGCGATAAGGTTTCACCAGCATATAAAACAAGCATTGGCATAGCCAATAGGTCTCGCCTTTGGGACCTTATAAGTATTTAATTCTGCAGCACAATATCCTTGGTGCAACATCAACTGTTGCATCGCTAAACACTTATAATGTCCCAAAAGCGAGACCTATTGGCTATGCCAATGCTTGTTTTTTTTGGTAGGCACAGCGAGATTAAGTGATTTGACCAGAATCACAGGATGTGGAGTCGACCCGATGCTCGAACCTTGGTTTTCCAGCTCCAAGGTCGGCAGTCTAGCCGTGAGACCACGTCCTCTCCTGACTTTACAGTGTCTGCTGACAGAACCAGCAGCCAAGGTGAACAGTTGTTCACGAAGCATAGTTACAGTGACAGTTTGAACAAGAAAAACAGGAATTGACTTTACCTTCAGCTGATATATTTTTCTAAAAAGAAAAAGTGATCGGCAAAAAGAACATAATTATGGCAACAGATTTTTTTACACATAATCAGCTTTTGAAGGAAAGATAGATTTTTTTGCTTTTTCTACAATCTGAGCACAGTATTTATAATTAAACTGATTCTAATATCTTTTGCAAAAATAACTACCTGCTTTTTGGCGTGTTTCATTTCTCAGTTCAGATTCTGCTTTTATTCTTCTTTTCTATAAAGAACACAAAACAACAAGACACTAAGGATATAAGCGAAGTTTGGAAATGGTGATGATGTGACCACGTATTATAAAAAATAAAATACCCGCTGCTGTACATGAAGTGGGTTTTGCAACTCACCTCAGAGTTCCATGACCTTTTAAAAGAACTCATCCTTTGGTCTCATTCCTCTATGTGGTCACGAATCTCCGTGACTTGCAATATCCTTATAATGAATGGCAGGGGTACTTTTAGTCCATATATCTAAAGGGAGCTCCCAACAGAGTTTATCATAAAGGCTGCAAAGCCTACAAATACAGGCTAACTCTATGTACCTGAATTTGCTGAACGAGGATAATGTGAAACCAGCCGTGTAGACACTGAATTGGATTTCAATCTCTGGCATAGCTAATATTAGTGCACTAGGTGCAGAGGCAGTGGGGTTATGTGGCATGGGTAATTCACTCTACCTCGCTTAGGGCCCCTTTTCCTCCTTGCATGAATGAATGAATGAATAATTTATTATGTGATTACTTAAAATCATTACAATATAAGATTAAAACAAAAAAAAGATATGTCGTAAATTAAAACATGAGTGCCCATGGCAATCCTGCTACACCCACCAATAGAGTCAGGAATACAATTTATGACACTATGCTTCATGCTTAAGGCTTGCTGGAACAAAAGCTGTTGGTATTTTCACAAATATGACTCCCTTGCCCTAATACATGAGAGTCAGTAGACCTTGCCCAGAGACATCTCACATTATCCACAAATAGACCGTAATTTAAGAAAAACAAAAGAACAGAACACATGGAGTGTAGGGTCCCAGATTCTATTACACATTAGAGCCATATCTGAGGTCAGAACAAAGCCATCTATGTATGGTTCAGGAAGGATGCTTCATGAAATGGAACTTTGAGACTGGACTTTGACTAAGGGACCACACATCCAAGAACTATGAGAACATTGGATCAAAGGCACTGAACACCTGCAGAGACTGACAACTCATTCAACCAAGGCACAGACTTCTGTTCAATATCCGCGCATCCGATCATTAGGATAAAACATAGAGGCAAGTCTCTGCGCGTTCAAGGACCTAAACTCTAGAATGTCCTCAATCTTACGTACACAATATTCAGGAAGCTTTTAAAACGGAAATCACCCAGACTCCACTTTAACTGAACTGGACTCAAAAGCAGGGACCATTCTTCATTGAATTTTCACAGGACATAAGGGTGCACTTCAAAATGTTCTGAGGTTGTAGAAAGGTGATGTTGTCGACCTTAATGCAGCATCATATTATCTAAACGCAAAACATAATAAGTACTAGTTACCCAAGTATGTATTATCAATAAATAGCTGGAATTTGTGACCAAAACATAGTGGGGCAGATTTACAAGAAACTGACGCATCTGTACAGATTCCCTGCGCCTGAGTGAAAAACCCTTGCGCCACCATAGATGCGCCATATTTACAATACGGCGCACTATGGCGCAAGGATTGACAGATGCGTCAGAAATTCTGACGCATCTGTTGACCGAAAAGTCACGCATTGCTGGAGCCGTGTCGCAAGCATGACGCAACTCCATCAATGCATGTTGCGGCATACTCCCAATACACTGCATCACTCCTTACGCCCAGGCATAAGGTTTTGACGCAGTGGCGTCCTAAAAGTCACGCAGTGAAATCTCGTAGATTTCACTGCGTCACTTTTACGAGGCTTTCGTGCGTGGGAACGCCTACCCTGCATAGATTATACCTGACGCAGGTATAATGTCACGCAGGGCTTTACAACGTGACGCATCTCCCTAGATGCGTCACGTTGTAAATTTGCCGCATTTTTTATGCCGCCGCCGCTGCGTCACAAAAGTGACGCAACTGCTGCACAAAAGTGTCGCAAGGGGCTTGTAAATCTGCCCAAAACCACTCCTGATTTAGTACTTTGTCGCCAAGTGTAAATTGACCGGTGGTATATTTTACATTTAGCAAAAGATGTATGTGTTCCTTCCATCAATCACTAGCAGTGGCAAGCTCATGGGAAGTTTATTTTATGCAGATAAAAATGCCTTTTGGTGAGACAACTGTCAACATGACCTCATGTGGTTTCTGAACAGCTGTGTAAAATGTATAGATTAACGTTATCTGGATTTTCCCTGTGGACCTTGAAAATGGTGACTGGTGCCTGAATATAAACTGGACACCTCAGCAAATCAATCACTCCTCTGCAGTAATATTAGACATCTTAAAGGGATTTCCGTGATAGAAATGTGTGCCATTTTTAAATAACTGCTCTGAGGAAATATAATACTGTGGAAGCTCGAGGGCTGTAATTTTAGGCCCTAAAGAATTCAGCTAACAAATCTGCTTTATTGTTTATATGTGTGTTAATTTACCTGTGTATTGAAATGATAATCAGAGTATCTTATCAAATGTTATGGCGAAGTACTTCTATAAAAATAAATGTTTTGCTGTTAATTTGTAAATGATATACCTGGCCATATGAACTATGGGATTCTGTGAGTGCTATATTTTCCACATATTTGTTGACTTGCCACACTTGCCTCATTATTCACCATCTGTTGCATTGTTAATAAATTTCGATAAAATATATTTTTCTATCTCAAATAAATATAAAAATACTAAAAATGCTACACTTAGTGTCTGATTATGAGTTTAGCGGTGTGGCGCCAGGTCCGCTCTGCTATCGCACCGCCAAACCGGTGGTCAGGCCACCCGTCAGATGAGCAGTTTCCTCCTGTCTGGCGGGCTGGTTTTTCGCGTTCCCACGGTGGTGCCTCAGAAAATGGGCATCGCAATGGGAACAGCAAAAACAGTTCTTGCACGGCATGGACTGTTAAAGTCCATGTCGTACAGGTACTAGTGTATATGCACACGGGGGCACATGTTGTGCCTCCCTGTGTGTATCCACGTGAGGCACCACCATGGCCACATGGCATGAGGAACCGCCATGAAAACTGTGGTGGAGAGAAAACTTGTAATATGCTTGGCGAGACCACGGCAGTCCCGCCAAGCATATTACTGCCTCTACACCACCGCACCACCACCAGGGAATGGTGGGTCCCTGGCGGATGTGGCAGGGCCATGGCGGTCCGACTGCCCTTATTGTAATAGGGCAGTCAGGAGACCACCACCGCCAAGCCCCCATGAGTCTGGCAGTCCGTGGACTGCCAGACTCATAATTAAGTACCTAGAATGTAGCCCTGGTTGTAATATTTAGCAAAACGTAACTGGTGACGTATAACTATTTAATGCAGTATTCAAGCATTAAAGCCATGCAAACAGTGCTAGTTCTTCCATTGTTAGTTCTTCCATTGCTGCAGTAAAGGGAATGTTTCAAACAGGGTACACATTAAAACTTTTCCTTTGATATAAAATTGTTTTCTTTCACTAGAGATGCAAATGGATGTTTGCATCACAATGTTGTGATAGTGAAAACTATTTCCAGACTGCACATATCCCAAACATGTTGCATGTCTTTTTAAGGTGTGATGTCTTGATTTTTTTTATTTTACTTCTTTGTTAGATTTTTATATGTACATTACACTATGCTGTCACTATACAATGATAGAACCCCAGAGACTAATGCGATTTTCATATCCAAAAATGTAATCTCAATAAATTCATCCCATACTTCTTCTAACTGCACAATTTGCTAATTCAAAGTATAAGTTAACTGTTCTTAAGAAGCCATGTTTTACATGTCTTTTAACCATTTGTATATGTTGGAAGTACCTCTGTTTTCCTGTGACATAGTATCTACATCTCCTACTGTGAAAGGATATTGTTGATGGGTTATATAAGTTCTGTAAAAGTGCTATTCTAGTGGTCAATGAGATAACAGTATCTATATCTATCATGTTGCTTTACATATTAAATCCCAATATCTTGCAAAAATTGTACATTCCCCATCCATAAGATATGGATTATACCTCAATTTAAGCAACCACATCTCTAGCATTGCACCTGCTGACTATTCAATCTCTTCTCCCCCAATTTGTAATGGTCCGTGTCCCCACAAAGGTGCTTTAAATGTAGATTTACAGTAACTGCTGTTGTTTTACAGATATATATGTTCCAGGCCTAATGTGTAGAATGTAGTATTTGATTGTTCTTTACACTTGTTTGTGTGTGTTTAACACAGAACAGCATCAGGCCCTGCGTAGTATTCAATAGTTGTTTTTCAATGTATACCCACATTGGAGCCTTTCTGTGTTGTTAACATAAAAACTGCCAGAGCTAGTTGGTTACCAATCCAATAGAAAATTCACAGATATCCAAACTGTAGAGAATGAATTTTTAGAAGTCTAACTTGCTGTACCTAAAAGCACATCAGTCTATGGATGTCATGCTGAATTGGGGGCACAACACATTAACACAACACATTAACCAATTCTTCTTTGGCACAAGATTTGGACCTCGGACTATACAGCGCTTAACCAAGCAGTTATTGAGGATTGTCTCAAACTAAGTTCGCATTTAAGATTTTCATGGCTAGCATATGTGCAACGCTTCATTTGTGTTTTAGGTCATCCCGAGTACTTTGAAAGACCAGAAGCATTGTACAATATCAGTAGATAGGCCCTTAAAGAGGAAGGGATGACGCATTTAGAAAACCTACGACTGCTAATTGAAACCCCCAATCCCAGCGTATTAAAAAACCATCTGATTTTAACCACTTTTAATATGCAACCCTACCTCAAAGCAGCACTGAACGGTAGGCACAGATTTGTTTTGACCCGTCTAAGACTAGACATATTTCATAGACTAGCCAGTTTTCCAAAAATTAATGATTGGTCAACAAACTTAATCAGTTGCCCCTGTGACAATACAATGCCTCAGGATGCAATGCATGTGGTCTTCTTCTGCAAGTTTTATAGTCATTTAAGGAAAAGATACATCCTCCCGATTATTAAACCATTTGGTTTCAAGCAATGTCGTCCGGCATATTTATACTTGCAATCATTGCCCACCTTAGAGTTTTGTTGCAGATTGTCATCTTTTTTATGGGAGGTTTTTTACATTAGAAAGAATATTTTACTAACTCTACCAGAAGGGGCTATATGTCCCAAGTCTTTCATCGATCTAGGGACCCTAAAATGCTCAAATGATGGAATTCAGTCAATGATTCACAACGTGTAATGAACTGTATGGTTTTATTTTTAATATTATCGGGCATGTGCAATACTCTGTACTTACAAATTTTTATTTTTGATCAGTTTAGAGCATGATTGGACTATATTTATGTACCCTTGTCTCTGATTGGTTTTAATGTCTCTGTGGATTCAATCAGATGGATGGATAAGTGGAGTAAGATTTTTTTAAGGTTATTTTGTCCACTCCAGCACTGTTTTGGTTATGCCTAAAAATAAGTCCAATAATGCGATCATGGAATGATGGGGAATTGCAAAAACTGGACATACTATGAAATTTGTACAACAATTAACGTCACCATGCAGGTACTTTACAAATTGTTTTAGACAATGTCTGATTACAAAGGTGTTCCTGCAAAGTGGGCTTTTTGTACTTTATTGGGATACACATATATGTCCAAATACCTACCGAGAATTGATTATTGAATGATATAAGAATTTTAGTTTGTTTTTTAACTAACAATGGATGTTTATTCACAAATGATAAGTACTGTACAATGCCGTTTGTTTTAAATTTTGCTTTTATGGATGTTTTTTATACTTCCGAATAAAGTACCAGAAACTGAATCTGTGACATAGTATCCGCATCTCCTACTGTGAAAGGATATTGTTGATGGGTTATATAAGTTGTGTAAAAATGATATTCTATTGGTCAATGAGATAACAGTGTCTACATCTATCATGTTGCTTTACATATTAAATCCCAATATCTTGCAAAAATTGTACATACCCCATCCATAAGATATGGATTAAACCTCAATTTAAGCCACCACATCTCCAGCATTGCACCTGCTGACTATTCAATCTCTTCTCCCCCAATTTGTAATGGTCCGTGTCCCCACATAGGTGCTTTAAATGTAGATTTACAGTAACTGCTGTTGTTTTATAGATATATATGTTCCAGGCCTAATGTGTAGAATGTAGTATTTAATTGTTCTTTACAGTTGTTTGTGCGTGTTTAGCAAAGAACAGCATCAGGCCCTGCGTAGTATTCAATAGTTGTTTCTCAATGTATACCCACATTGGAGCCTTTCTGTGTTGTTAACATAAAAACTGCCAGAGCTAGTTGGCTACCAATCCAATAGAATTCCATACGTGGGAGCTTGAGACCTCTTGCTCTTGTGTCAATGTGTACTTTTTGACTGTTCAAACTAGTTTGTGTATTTTTTATTTTTTATTTATTTATTTAGGAGTTTTATATAGTGCTGGCCAGACCCGGAGGTATCGGAACGCTTTACAACATTTGTCAACTGACAGTCGAGTATACAAGGAGTGGAAACAGTAAACACAGTATTTAAAGACAGGTCATTGATCGGCAAAAGTCACGTAGCATTCGAATGCAGAGTAGTAGTAGTGGTAGTAGTAGTAAGGGGGGTAGGGTGCGGGTCAAGAGGAAGATGCTGTAAGAAGTTGTTCTTCTCATAGTGACTGGATCCTTAGTTTGGTGCGGTTCGGTTTTGTAGGACCGTTGTCACTTCGTGAGAGCTCGATTGAGGAAGAGCACTTTGAGCTGGCTTTTGAATTTTTTGAAGGAAGGGTTAGTTCTGATATGTACTGGGATGGCATTTCAAATTCTGGGTGCGTTTCCAGAGAAAGAACGAGATAAGGTTTTTTGTTTGCGGGTTTTCGGGGGGATGAGTAGTAGAGTGTTGGTGCTCCTGAGATTTCTTGTCTGCCCTGCTTTGTTGAGTTTGGCGGCTAGATAGGTGGGTTTACCAGTGTGCAGAGCTTTGTGGGTGAGACAGGCAGTTCTGAAGTTGGCACGCATTTCTATTGGGAGCCAATTTAGCTCTTTGAGAGCGGGGGAGATGTGTTCGAATTTCTTTACTCCGGTCACCATTCTGGCTGCTGCATTTAGGGTTGCTCTAAGAGGAGCAAGGTGTGATTTTGCCGTGCATGTGAGGGTGGCGTTCCCGTAGTCTAATCTGGATAGCACGAGGGATTGCGTGACTTGCTTAAGGTCTTTTTGAGGGATGAAGGGTTTGATTTTGTTCAGTAGTTTTAAGTTGAAGAAAGCACATCTTGCGGTGTTCTTGATGTGTTTGACCATGTCAAGGTTAGGGTCCAGAGTGATTCCCAGTGATTTCACGGAGTCTGCCGGGATGAGAGTGCAGTTGAGAGCATCAATAGACTTTATCCATTCTGTGATTCGGGGGGTCTGCTCTTTGTTGGCTATGAGGAGGATTTCCGTTTTGTCCTGGTTGAGTTTCAGATGATTTAGGGACAGCCATTTTTGGACTTCTATTAGGGTGTCATTGAGTCTTTGCATGTCCGCTATGGTGGAGGTTTCTAAGTAGATCTGAGTGTAATCTGCATAAAGGTGGAAAGGTATGTTGGCCTTGTTGAGGATGGTGGTGTGTGGCTCCATGTAAATGTTGAACAGTGCGGGTGAGAGAACTGATCCTTGGGGAACGCCTCTGTTTATGGGGTGTAAGTCGGACGTGAAGTTTCTGATTTTTATTCTTTGAGAGCGGTTTTGCCGGAAGGAGGTGAACCATTGTAGGACTACCCCTTCCGCTCCTACACTGTCTCGGAGTACGTTGATGAGAAGTTTGTGGTCAACCGTGTCGACAACCGTGTCGAAGGCCGCCGAAAGGTCCAGGAGTATGAGTAGACAGCAGCGGTCCTTGTCCAGTGATTTGTGGACGTCATCAATGACATTCAGGTTGGCTGTCTCTGTGCTGCATCCTTTTCTAAAGCCTGATTGGTGAGGGTCGAGGAGATCGTTGTTGTCCATGTGATGGGTAAGTTGACGGAGAACACATTTTTCTAGTAGTTTGGGTAGGAATGGGAGATTGGAGACAGGCTTGAAGTTGTTGAGATCGTTTGGGTCAGCGCCTGCTTTTTTCAGTAATGGTGTTACTTGACCGATTTTGAGGCAGTCAGGCATGATTCCTGTTTTCAGGGAGCTATTTATAATCTTCGACCAGATTGGGGCCAGGGAGAGTTTGAGTTTTTTAGCCAGTTGGACAGGGAGGGGGTCTTCAACGTGTGATGAGGGCTTGGATCCAGTAGTCAATTCAATAATTTCAGTTTCGGTGATGGGTTCGAATGTTATCCAGTTGTTTGCGGATTGCCTCAGTGGGTTCATGTCTTCTTTATAGAGTGGCGGGCCTTCATTGAGGGGTCGGAGGTGATTCTCTAGTGAGAGCTCAATCTTTGATATTTTTTCATTAAAGAAATTGGCAAATTTGTCACATAGGTCTTTGGAGGCCGGAATTGCAGAAGGTGGTGGTTTGGATGTTTGCTGTCTGATGATATTGAAGAGTTCTTTGGGGCGATTTTTAGCATTATTTAGTGCACCGTAGAAGAAGGTGGATTTTTCATTTTTGATGTGCTTTTTATATTTCCTACGTTCCTTTTTGAGTTGATCAAGGTGGGTTGTCGAAGGGTTGTTGCGCCAAAGTCTTTCTGCAGCTCTTAGTTGTCTTCTTTCTGAGTTTGGGTCAGTGTTGAACCACGATCTCGATGGAAGGTTCTTGTTTTTTTTTGTTTCAGGGGAGCTATTTGGTCTAGCATGGCGGTCATAGATGCATTGAAATGTGAGGTAAGTTCTGTTGTGGACCTGTCGCATGCGATGGAGGGGAGGAGTGTACTTAGCCTATCTTCTAGTTCTGCGAGGGGGATCTGTCTCAGGTTTCTTGTCCAGTGAAGGTGTTCATTTGTGCGAGGCGGTCAATGGGTCTTTTGATTGATATGAAAAAGAATGAGATGGTGGTCTGACCAGTCAACAGGGAGGGTACAGGTGATGGTGATTGAGTCTTCGTGAGCTATGATGGCATCCAGGATTGAGCCTTTGTTGTGGGTTTGTTCGGTGCAGTGTTGGGTCAAATTGTTATTGTGAAGGAGCTCATTTAAAGTTTGTATCAGAGGGTTGTTTACCTCATTCCAGTGAAGGTTTAGGTCTCCTAGTATTAGGTTGTTCGCGTCTGAGAGTGAGCAGTGTGTTATCAGGTCGGCAAGATGTTCTCCAAATGCGGGGGTGTTGCCTGGTGGATGGTAGAGGAGGTGGCAGTGAAGCATTTTGTTGTCTGACGTCTTAATGGTGGCGGATAGGTATTCCAATGTGTTATATTTGAAGGAGTCTGTTTCTGTTATAGAGATGTTACTTTTATGTATGATTGCGGTCCCCCCACATCGCTGGTTTTTTCTGTCTTTATTGATGATTGAGAACCCCGGGGGTACAAGCATATCGAAGATACAAAGGAGCTAATCTTTCCTTCTACTGATTTTATACTATCTTGTTGAAGATCAAGTTGTATCATTCCAAATAAACAATTACATTTGGGTACATGTTCATTTTTTTTTATTGTACTCTACCTAAAGCAAAATTGTACTATCAATCACTTGGGAAGTCCATTTGTCAGTTTGTTAAGTAGTGGATTGATATTATCTCCAACCATGTTTTTCATTCCTTTGTTTATATACATTATTAAGTGCTGCAGTTTTGGTGAGTTCTAGCTGAAAGGTAAATTCCTGAGTGAAGCTTTGTCATGCATATGTTCTTTGGTAACTTTTAAGATTTGGACATGGTAATTTTATATCTTGAAAATGCAGGAAAGAAATCATTTAGGGGCATCATCACTGGGATAGTGGTCATCATTATATCTTCAATATAATACTTTGCTTTATTTTCTCCCATTGCCATATGAATGCCCTTTATTTCATAATTTTTACAAATGGCTGCAGAAAAAATAGCAATGGAGAATGTTGGCATTCCTGTCTTGTCCCTCACTGAATGTCAATGTACAGGGATATGAAACCAATTTAATGTTGGCTTTGAGTTATAATAGAACGATTTGACTTTGCTAATGAATGGATCATTTGACCCCAACCTAGCCATCGTGCAGAATGTGTAGTTCCATTCAACCCAATCAAACCCTTTTTCAGCATCTGGCAATACTACTATTTTTCATCTTTGTCATTTCAAGTTTGCTATAAAAGATTTAAGATGGTTTTTAGGTGGTTAATGAAAGAACAGCCAGTCACAAATCCCACCTGTACTAGATGATTTAGACTCGGTATAATGTTTTTGGCCATGATGATAGAAAGATCAAGAATTGGCACATTTTAATGGACAGTTGTCTGACTTAAATATTGATGATATCTTAGGTCTGTGATATTCATTGAAGAATCTTCCTTCTTCTGTTGCTTGAAACATTTTATGTAAAAGTGGTACCATGAGGGCCCTTTTAATTTTGCAGAATTCCATAGGGAAATCATCTTATCCTGGGGCTTTGCTCAAAGCTATTTTTTAATGGCTGTTGCTATTTTGTCTTTGGAAATGTTGGTCCCTAAAGTCTATCTCTGGTGATCTGTGAGGTATGATAAGGCGAGGTGCTGCATGATGAGGTCTTCAGTCGTACAATCCATTGAAGCTTCTGACATGTAGAGCTTTTTTTTCACAAAAAGGCAAATTCCTCCATAATTTCAACTGGGTCCACCAACAATCTATCTATATCATCTCTTGCAGCGGGTAAGGTTCTGGATATATCTAGTTAATTGATTTGTGCTGCTATTTTCAGCCCTCAGGTAATGTTGTTGCTGTGACTAGAAAAGGGCTCTCTCAATTCGGGTAGCATCACATTAAGGTATTATTTAGCTTTAATGAGTGCCCTCAGGGCTGTAGGTTTGGCATTATATTCTATTTTAAGGTATTATTCTAGAGTCTGTAATCTGTTATTCTTATTGTTGGTCTATCTTTTATTTACCACTGGGTCTTTGATTAAAACACCTCTAAGATAAACTTTACTAGCTGCCCATAATATACGTGTAACAATGCTTTAATTAATTTCCGTACACATTTTCGGAATGCAGGTATTCTATTTCCTGCAGTTTTTTGTTTTTCACTATATTCATATGCCATTGGCCCAGTGGTGTTGAAGGTAGATTGATCTGAAACTCACTGTTTATCACAAAAAGTCTACATATGTAGATTTACAACAAGTAAATGTACACTTACACTTTTGAGGAACTTTACTGCTTTTGGCTATTTAACATTTACAAGTGTGAAGTTGCTTAAAACTGTTGACTTACATAATCATCAACTCCTGAGTTCATGGGAATGAAACCTTATTTACAAATGTAAAGTTATTGCTTGTAACGTTAAACATGTAGGCAGAGGTCTACGCCACCATGGTGGCGCTCTCCCTATGATAAAGGGAAACGTTTAAAGGTTTATTAACCATAAAAATAGTACAAATATTTTAATTTTTATATATTAATGTAAGTCAATTTGTAATATTTAATTTAATATAGAACAAAATAAAAGGAAGGTTACAGCATTATTAACTTAATTTGTAAAGAAATATTTAATCATTTGTAAAATATTAACTTAAAATTAATTTTCTTAAGATGTGAATAAAACAAGTCCCACCCAAATTATGAAAATGTATATGTGATCAATATGTAGTAACATTTTATTGAAGATCTACATCGAATTAATTAAAATTTATTTGTTTTAAAATGTTTATTTTTTTAATTTAAAAAAGAAGATACCATATTTTTTAATAAACTAGTATTTATATTTTTTATTTATCTATTTATAACATGAAATTAAATGTATTTTTTAATTAAAATAAGCTAATTTATTTAACGTTACTTCCTTAAGTCTTCCTGTGTAATTCTATTGGAGCACCAGTGGTTGGCCATGCATGATGCTGGACTTACTCCAACTCTGCACTGGAGTACATTTACTACTTGTCAGAAATTTGATTTTTTAACTTGGGAGAGGACTACGCCTACCAACTCAATAAACACATTCTGGTTAGGTTAAATCATAGTTCTGAAAGAATCTCTCTCTTGGTAGCTGTGGCACAAGCAGCAGGCAATCCCCAGTGAGGTCTGTGTTAAATTCAAGCTGTACCAACAATTTGAAGATAAAGAAAACAGCACAATAACATTCCCAAACCAATTTAGAGAAACAGCAAAAATTTAATGAGCACACAGATAAGCACTGTGGTAGAACAACAGTATGCGGTGGGCTGGCATCCAGGCACAATTTTAGTCTGACCATTATGGTTTGGAGGTTGGATACACCTAGTGGGTTGCCCTGGTCAAAGGTTTTACTTTAAGACTTAAGCCTCCAACCGTTGCGAACGCTTCTTCTGGTCAGTGCTGCAGGCCCTTGCTATTCAGAGCAGGCTTCTGGGACCAGGTCTCTCTCCAGGCAGGTTTTCTGCAGTGTCTAATCCTTCTCATTCAAATGGGTCCTCCTGGAGTCAGGTATTCTTCTGCTTTTTGCCCTGAAGCAGGTACATAGGAGGCCAACCACTTGACCCTTGGAGAGCAGTTTCAGTCCCTGGGTACCAGCAGGATTCATTGGTACCATGAGTCCTTGTGTGAGTCCTTCATTCAACAGGAACCAGGAGTCAGATGTCAGTATTTTTCCAGTAGGGCTTCTTCTTCAGATGCAGTCTTCCCGGTCCCAAAGATGTTCTGTGGCAGTGGAGGTGCAATATTTACTCTGAGTACTAGCCAGTGATTGGAGCAATTCTACCGCCAATCCTAACAATTTTCTCACAGTCCTGCCTACTTTTGCATTCAGGGTAACACAAAGTATTCCAAAAGAGAACATGAGTTTTAAAGTTGAAAGAGTAACAACTAATCAAACCGACCATGCATTTTTCCCACTCATTTCATTTAGGCAACAGTACCTCTTAAAGTACCCAGTATCATAAGCACCACATGCTTTCATTACTTCAAATGCCCTCAATAAATCTATGAATGTTTTTGACAGCAGTCTTTATGAGGAAAACTTGACTTATATATGAGTGGAGAGTATTTTCTGTGCCTTGGTCTTGCATCCTTACCACATCTGTATCACTTATTGTAGACTCTGTTTCTTCATGATCATTTTGTGGATCTGTCCATCCTTCTGAAGGTCTTGATTTGATGATTCACCTTCTAGGGACATTTACATTTCCGAAGGTTCTACTGCACTCACAAATGTTTCTAGGTGTTCAGGTTCTTTATACTCTTTCATCTTTCCAGGCATTCAATTGAAAGTAAGAAGCATAATTGCAGGATCAAGTAAGCTACATAGAATATAAAGTTTGGAGGGATGCAGTCTAAATGCTAAAAACGTCTCCTCTTTGTATTAGTGTCTTATTAATAACTTGCAGAGAAATTGATATGATGATTATTAAATGTGTAGGGTGTTTTTTTGCTGTTGTAATAGCTTGACAAACCTGCTGACGATATTCAAGGAAGGCTAGAGTTTGTCTCCGTCTTGATGGGACATCTTACTCCACCAACACCAGTAGAATCAACCCGTAATTTAGGAATCCATTGTCAATTGTAATTTGTCTTTTAATTCTCAAATTTCCAGGCTCATATCTACATGCTATTTCATGCTGAAGGTACTCAGGAAGATTGTTATTCTTCTGCTTTTTCATTCTCAATAGAACCTGGTGCAATCCTTAATATTTAGTAGATGGGACTATTGCAATTTGGTCTACACGTATCTTTCTGAGCTTATGAGCCACAAATTACAACATGTACACAGCAACTTGACTGATGTACAATGTGCCAAATTTGCCTCTGCTTCATCACTGCTCTGCTCCTTGCATTGGTTTCCTGTTCATAAACGTTTTACTTTCAAAATACTATGCTTATGTCACAAATTTTATTACCCTCATGGTCACCTTCCTACATGACTATTTGCTTTTTTTTTACAAACCCAGGCATAATTTGGGATCCTCTTACTCTTGGATGGTTATCTACCCCAGTTCAAAATGTCTGGTATTTGGGACGTGCCTTTTCAATAATTACTGCCTGTTTGTGGAACAGTCTCCCTTCTAATCCATGATGCTTGTCTCACTTTTACTCTAATTTCGTAAAGCTTTAAAGACTTATTTCTTTTTACAACAATACAGTCTTACTGTAACTATGGCATACATATTATCCTAGCATCAGGACACCCAAGGGTAGCCACATGCTTTGCAAACTCAGTAACATAACAAATGATAAAACATAACATACTATCCTAATGTATCGATCTCACTCTATATGAAATACCTTTGTAATGCCAATAGTGAATCAAAGGTTCAGTATTTGTGGCAAGAAAATTTGAAGAAAGTATAATATATAACTATTTATTTAGTTCTTTGTTATTCCAGTAATCCTCACATTATTTTTTCCACTTCTGTCCTCCAAATCGATAACTTTCTTATGCATTGTCCACAGCTCTAGGCCCCATTTGGGCAGGTTGTCATATTTCATCTCTATTTCTGTGGGTCTTGATTCCTAGGATTTCAGTATCCTTTAAAACACAATGACTTTAGATTCGTAAGGATTGAGGGGCATATTAGCAACAACTTGCGATAATTATCGCAAACAGTGCTTAGCGCGATTTTTTTTATCGCCACCTATCGCTGGATTTGATCGCGGAGATAACGCAGTATTACCAACGTTTATCTCCACGGCGATAAAAATCCAGCGATAGCGGCGAATCCCATCATTAACGTGAGATTTCCAGCGATAAAAATCCTATCGCTAAGGGGAATCTCGCTAATAGGCAGGTGGGGACTTAGCCGTAGAATCCACCTCCCATTGACTATAATGGCTAAGTCATGTTTTTACCAGTTCTAAAAAACCAGTGCTAATCGCGGTTAGCGCGCGTTTTTATATCGCTTCACGGTTATTGCTAATAGGCGATAGCGATGTTAGCGACTGCTTTCAGTCGCTGTTAGGTTGGGAATGCCTCCTTTGCATGTCATTAGTGATAAATATCGCTGACATGCAAAGCGGCACCCAAATCAGTCGCTATCGCCTAAAAGCTGTCGCTAACACCTGTTAGCGACAGCTTGCTGATAGGGCGATAGAAATATGCAAAAAGTGCCGCTAAAGCGGCGATAGAGCCCTTGATAATATGCCCCTAAATTTCTTGTGTATTCTGTGGAATTTCAGAGTTAACTGACCCAAGCAACAGCTTGAGATTGGTGCTGCCTGGTCGTCTATAAACACACTCCTTTGTTACGGTTGCTTCTGTTAGGCAATACTTCTGAAAAAAAAGATGCTTGACATGCTTTGTTCTGGACATTGGCTGATATCCCTATGTCCTATACCATTAGCCAGGGTCTTTTAGTCAGATACTAGGTAAACGTGTGTTCCCGGTTGCTTATTTTTTTCCAGAGTCACCTTCCCTGTTAATGTCTCTGTAACAAATCAAGTACAATTCCCAGTATGGATGTCATTGGCTGTCCTCTTTCTATGAATGATGTTATCAAGTCCCAGTGCTCCCAGTAAGAAGTGCCTGAGTGGTTTAGACATTTTATTTATTTTATGCCACGTACCTCGTATTTCAGTGCTGCCATGGCCACAACTACGATTCTCTCTCACCTCCCTGTGAATTTGTATGGTGGAATATGGTGCTGCACGGCTCCTTTCAGCTAGAACAGTTGCTGTCTTGGTCTCTGGTCTAGAAATGCCAGTGCCTTGCAGCTTGCTCTGTATCCCCTTCCACTTAAGTAATGGAAGGCTATACCAGGCAGCCAAATTGTGAGCCTCAAAGTGTGCTGTTGCAAGTCCATGTTCACCAGGTTTCACTTGCCATGCTGCCCAGCACTAGGCTCGGCCTTAAAGTGGTCCTTAGTGAGAGAGATACATGATGATTATGTTACTTACTATACTTTGTAAGGGATGTTTTTTATTATTATTTATTTTTTGATCCTACACCTTCACTGACAAGAATGCTTGACTCCAGTCCTGCAGTCACTGCAGTGGATACCTACAACAAGGAGGGCAATGTTCAAGGCACTCTGCAGTGGCCACAGAGCCTCCCAAGGAAAAGGACTGCTACACCTCCAAGTGAAATTCAAGCAATACAAAACAAACAGAACACTGCGCTCCATGCTTGCACCACTTATCATTGTAACCTTACCATAAGAAATCGGCAGTAGGAACTGTTTTCTCAGTACAAGTCGGCAAGCTCTGGAACTCACTAAAAGCCATCATTAGAAGTAACCAGGAGCATAAACATTTCTAAAGACAGTTGGAAATATGGCTATTTCCTAGATAACTGCGCCACCGGCATTCCGGCAATAGAGCACAGAAAACAGTTACACCCTCAGGCACAGTCCTCTGTTTACAACCCATAAATTGCAAACATCTCAACCAGCAAACTGCTTTCGATATGCAGGTAAGCTAAGAAGGGCTGACCCATGGTTTGCCATGGTATTATATAGTTATTTACTTACACATATAACAGTTATGGCCCACAATGATATTAAGACCACAATACGCAGCGGTCTGCAACAAACTGCATTTTATCCCTCTTAATTCACATAAGACATATATGCTTGAGGGTTGGCATCATCAAGTGAGCATGCATGGAATAACTGAAGATACCTGCTGCACATTGCTGGACAATTTGGAGGACTTGGCAATACATGTCCTTTATCATAGTTATGCTTAAGACATACTCCATGCATGAACACATTAAAATTGCAAGCATCTCGTCTGCCATATTACAATTGGCATCGACTATAGCACACTTGTAGCACCACTGACAGGACATCTGTCATGTTTGTGAAGGAGTATCCTGTCTGCCAAACTCTAAATATGGCCCATAGTCTATAATGAACATATCACCCCATGCTAATGAACATATCCCGCCATCTGAATCTGGGATATATTTGCCGCCCATACACATTAAACTCATCTCTCTATTCTTCATGGGGAAGTCGGTGTCTTCCCTTCAGGAAATCAGCAGTGAAATTCAGTGGCGGCCTTACGACGATAGTTAGCACTATTGGCGGATACCGCTTGTTAAGTCGAGAGCAGCCATTATCTGGCTAACTCGCCCCATATTGTGCGGCACATTCAGTCTTCCTCCTTTACAGTCACCAGCGTTCTTTGGCCGTCCAAATGAGCTGACGTCAGGATAATTGGCTGCAACGAGCTCTGAACGGGAGTTTTACTGTCTCGAATAACAAGGCAGATGTTTGTACACAGAGCAGGCTGAAACACTAAACTCGTTTCCGACTCCGAGTATTATAAGAGTTATTTGACATAAACTGTACCGGCACGGGAGGATGTCAGTGATGACATCACCCGCTGTGAAATGATTGAAGTCTTGGCGGAAGGGGAGGCAGTTAGGAAACTTATTTCAGGCACGGGAAGGTTTGATGGCTGGCTGTTTGGCACCCATTGCTCAAGTAATAGAGGCCAGATTTTATGGAAATGTAAATGGCCCAATGTAGCAATTGCAAATTATGTGGATTCCTAGTAGTAACCCTACACGACTTTCATTTTTATAATGCTACTACTATGTAAGATTTTGAATGAAGACCTGTCAAGGATGGAGCGGTCTCAAAAAGTGTAATCATCTGGGCTGTGCCTCAGCTGGAAAAGAAACAGCAGCATCACAAGCGCCCTAAAGACGCCCTTCTACCGGCAGAATAGAGGATCAAGGTCAGAGCCTACAATGCTTTAGTCTACAGTGCAAACAAGAGGGCCTAGAGGGGCAACTGCACAGCCAGCCTATTCGGTCTGGTTAATGAAACACACAGATGAGGAATCTAGGATCTGAACACACACTTTTTATAGCAAACTTAAAGCAGTTTTTAATCTAAGCTGTTTCTGTAACATCCACCAACATTCTCCAAGGCTCAACTGATCCTGCGCATTTCACAAAGGATTCGGTGCACCTGCAATCTGCAATGTGTCATCACTAACTGGTGAACAACCTCATGATATGTCATTAATGTTGTTCTCTGACTAATTAATGTATCTGTACCCAAGGGGCCCTTCTAACCTTCAGTATTTTCTCCAGACTTTATTAGTTTAGTCAATATCGTAGCAAGAATGCCACGGGCCCTGGTACAAGCAAGTATTACATAACAGCAATCATCAGAGTTCAATGGGACCCTCAGGACACTGGGCCCTGGTTCCACCTGCTGCTCCACTCATAGTTACACCCTAAGTTTGGTGAGTTTGCGTGATCTCCGGACTGGTACACTAGGTGAGGTCGCGCTCACTATTTCCATTCAATCTTCTTTTGCAGCCAATTGACCAGTGCAGTAGGGCACATGAAGGCTGGTGCCAGATACAACATAGCACAACAATCTACACAATTTACAAAGGTCAGTGTTCAGTCAGAGGCATTACTTTTTAATGCAACACAGCTTTGATTCACACAGAGATAAATAAAAAAGTTAAAATGAAGATATTGCAAGAAAACTACAAGGCTGTATCACTAACTGCTACAGAGAAATTTTCTCAAAGAGTACTGAGCAAATGTGGGAGCTAGCTAACAATCCCATTTAAATGTATTGTAATTGACGAGCACTATAGTCTGATCACAGAAATGGTTCTTCGTATGTTGCAGACCAATGTAACTCTAGGAATTGAATTTGCAGGCTCCTCCTGGTAGACACTACAAAGATAATGAAGGCTCAGTGTCACCCTAAAAGACAATATTAACCTATTGTCTTTGGACTGTTACAGATATGTCATTAGTACCGAAATGCTTTACCTTTTTAGCCCCTGATTACAAGTTATGTGGAACAAAATAACATACTTTTGAGCCTAAATTTTGTTTTGCATAATTATGAGATGTTTGGTTTTTCCTCACCCGGTTTTACCGGGTGTTGGAGAACCAAAAGAATTTTTGGGGCTGGAAAAATCCCAAGAAGGCTTTTGCTACTGCAGCCAGTCCTCATACTGTGTTTTGTTCTAACAAGGGGGGGCATACAATGCTCTCCCTACTAGAAAAAAAGCTTCCCTTTTGCCTCCCTAAAGTTGACAAATAAACAGGCACGAGAACCAATGGGGTCACCTTTACACTATGGCATTCAATTTTAAATTAAAGTCGTGGTGACTTCCTAATGTGGTTGAACATAATTGATAGTTCATTCCCTAGACTTGGAGCTGAAGGTTTTTAATCATTTTGTTGGGATCAAAGGAAAAAAGACAGTCTGTGGATTTGAAAGGGTTATGATTTTTTCAGGGGGGTGTGGTATCTGGATATTGTTTACAAAAGTATAGCCCTGATGATAGACCTTGTTATCAAGCAACAACAGTTATAAGGGGCATGAGATTCCTGAGGGCAAGGGGCTGGGTGGCAGCTAAGTCTTGGCAATGCAGGATAATGACACTGATGCTGCAGGCATATGTAATGGAGGACAATGGTCTTTTCCTCCAAGAAACTGAGACAGGAGACTGTCCTTGGATGCCAGCTCAATGAGACACTGACATTGGATCCCAAATCTTTAAAGGTGAATACTTGGGGGGAGGCACATGGGTAAGACCTTAGCAAAATCACAGGATCATTCCTCCATATGTCATACCCACAAACCTAGAACAAACTAGCTAGCGAGTGACTGTGCACTAGACATGAGCTCCCTCGTGTTGCTCAAGGAACAGTTTCTGATGACAATTGGAGTTGCACTTTTCATGTGCAGACACCACTGTTTGGTGTTCAGGTGCTCACAGTGGTGCCCTTGCCAAGAGTAGAAGCCACATATGGGTGCCATGAATCTTTGATGATGGTGTGGTGATGATCTCCCTGATCAGCAATAGAACCCCTGCAATGAATCTTAACAACATTGTGACTCAGCAGACTTCTCTACTGAGGTGGTAGCTACAATTGGACTATGTACAGTAGTAGATGTTGACACTGGGCACTTCACTATTGGATTTCCCATGGTTAGGTTTTCCTTATAGAAGGATTGGTTGCTTGGAAGGCACAGTATCTCCTCACAGAGGCGTTAGTCTAGTTTTGTCAGGGTTCACCAACACTGTGAGTACCAGTCTGGTCCCAACAGTGTACATTAAACATGCACACACGCTCACACAAACATACACTCAGACACAAATCTCAACCCCTCCAGATTTTGTCTGCAGTGGGAAAAGGGTCTTGTTGCAGGAGTTGATGGAATTTTATTGTGGGCCAGTATGCATTTTCCCAGAATACAGTAGTGTGTGCTGTTCTCCAAAACAGCCGAGATACTGCTACCATTCATATGGCCTCCATGGAGAAGCTAGGCAAAGATTCTTGTCTGAGAAAAGGGATGTTTGTTTGCTCCATTAAGATACATATTAAAATTGACAGACAGTTTTATCTTTGGGAATCAAAGTCCTTATGGAGAGTTTCTAAACTGGTTGAATCAAGGACTGAAAATCAAAAAAGGCAGGAGTGTTGTTATCGGGGCTGTAACTTTAGTCTTCCTGTGAGTGTTACTTCGCTGCCATCTATAGCTTCATAAAGTTAGAATGCTAAAACTTATGAAATATTTTCCAAGTGTACTACACCAATCTGCTCGTGAAGTAGGATTGAGTTGCTTTAAAACCGTTTGGGTTTTTTAATGTGTGCCATTTTCAAAGGCAGACGTCTCTGCATACTTTATTCACTTCCTATTTGATTATGCCTCTACCTGAGTCCTGTTTATTTGTATTTCTCTTTTATACTGACTAGAGAAGGTAGTTGAAAAATGTGTATTGGCTCAACTTTATCACTATGTACTCCAGAAATCTTCCATTGCTGGGCATGGGAAGATTTGATACCTTATGAAACTGGATAACACACAGTAGCACTGCTCATGCAACCCATCTTTACAGTAAAGTGCACAAAGCTGGGCATCTGTCCTATATTTTGATTTTCCTTTCTCATTAATTACTTTGTGGGTACGCTTTGTTGGAGCTTAAAGTAAAACACAATCTTTGTTATTGTTATCTAGATTGATATTGAATAGAGCATTGCCAAATTGACCAGTTCTCTTCTGTACCCCAGCAGTGCTCTTTTAGAGACATACTTAACTGTCCCATGGAAAGAGTCCTCACCACACAGGCTTTGGGTCGGCAAAAGATTACATTTTATATGTTCACTCTGACCTATGACACTACTTTGGAAGACAGGATTCAATCTGTGTCTAAGAACGGTAAGACCCTGATATATATTGAACAGCTGCTGCATTTACACATTTTAAGGACACATTTTGGCATCTCGGTTCAGTCATCAGGTGAGCACTTATTGAAATCATCTGCAATCAACACATCCTGCAACCAGGCACGGCCCGTGGTAGGAGTGCCGGTTGGGCGGTGACGTGGGGCGGGGGAGGGGCAGGGTGGGGGGTAGTAAACTACGGATTAAGGCCGAATACAGGTAAGTGAACATTTAAATAAATAAAACGAATTTCGTTGCGCGCACTGCATCCCATTTGGCGATGCAGCGATCACAACGAAATTCGTTTTATTTATTTAAATGTTCACTTACCTGTATCCGGCCTTAATCCGTAGTTTACTACCCCCCACCCTGCCCCTCCCCCGCCCTACGTCACCGCCCGACCGGCACTCCTACCACGGGCCGTGCCTGCCTGCAACCTTTCAGGAAAATGATAGAAACTATCTGACACCATTACCCAAGTCTGAACTTGGGAAGCTCTTATATACTGAGTTTTAGGGCTGTACAAAAAGGGATCTACACAAAGTCCTTTCGGTCCTGCAGAGCCTAGTAAAATAACAATGACTCTTCTCTTCTGCTTGGAGATGGCGTCTGTTGGTTGTTGAAGAAAATATGTCCACACAGCAACTCACAGTTTAAAAAATGTTTAACACAAGAACATATATCTGCAAAGCACAGAGTCGGGCAACAAGGGGATCTCCTAGCACCTAAATGAGCATTGACTGCATAAGAAGAGACAAAATCCAAATTTATAGGATTACCCAGGTGCAGGTGCAAATGACCTTCAGATAGTTAAACAAATGTAAGCTCTCACCACTGAGCAAGGTAGTGAGAAATTTCTGGTCACAAATGCCAAGCATGGAACCGATCCTATACACATCAGAGATGGTCACAGCTTGAAGACCAGAAGCATGAGCAGCAAATGGCTGCAGCATTAAGGATTACGCTTAGACACATTTTAAAATCTCACTCTCTGAAAATGGGGACACCCTGTGTAGTAAGCCAAACAGTTTAGACAAGTGTGCTGTACTATTGCCACCTCACTGACCCTGTTCCATTCATTACCATACATTTCTATTATCCATAAATCTCCATCTGGCACCTTCAATCCTAAACAAAGGCAATGTGTTTATGTCTGGTGTAATTCCAGGCCTATTGATTCTTCTAAAATTATATATATGATATATTCACCTATAAGGAAATTCAGTCATTCCTCTTCATACATTAGTCTGGTGTTGTGTCATTCACATTTTTCTTCTGCCACTACCGCACGGGACAAAGGGTCAACCCATTCCATCATTGGCTAACTTCACTGTGAGGGATGACATTCTGCTCTTTCACAAGGAGCATAGCCGCACATAAAGTAGTTCCCTTCAGTGCCAGGGACTACTATGGCACCTCCTGCCTTTTGGGAACAAAAAATATGATTGATTTTAGCCAGTGGTTTCACTATTTTATAACAGTGAGGGCCCATCAGCTCTCCCAACAATAAAGTTTTATGCAAACACGACAAGACAAGAAAAGACAAGCACTGACAAAGCCAAAATGATGGCAACCACTTCTAGACCTTTGCCAATGCGCGCTTGCACTACTTCTAGTTCAATGTAATTTGCATAGGGCTAATTGTTCACTTAGAGATCATTTTTCGTTCGCTAAGGCAAATGTACTTCATCTCAAAATTCCTAATGTGAGTCGGAAGGTTTGCAAACAGAATAAGTAGTGACTCGATTCAGGCACTGTCTTCTCAATTGTCTTCTCAGGGCAGAAATCCCAAGCCAGGGTCTGAACCTCAGTGTTTCATACACTAAAGGAGATGCAGCTGCTTGGTGAACATGTAGTTACCAAAGCCAAAAACATTTATAGTACTACTTGGCGTATACGGCTGGGCACAGATCCTTTGCCTCTTCTGGGGAAGTTTTTTAAATGATTGATGAGCTTCCTTTGCAGAAGTTTTTGAGTTTGGCAAATGAGGATACCATAAGATTCCGTTTTTCCAGCTCTGCAAACTACCGTTGTATGGTTAGGATCTTGTTTAAAAACTCTTTGTTAGTTTTTCCTTTCAGTTATTTTTTTCTTCTCTGTTTCTGGAACTCCTATGACTTAATGAGGCCTGACATCCCTGTGATAAAAATGCCTCTGTCTCTTCTGCACGTGTATACATTTAAACTTCTTTAACCACTGCTTCTGATGCACTGAGTGTTTACGTTTAAGCAGAAAACCCACTGAATCTGTACACTGTCTATTTGACAAAAGTCAGGTGACAGCTATGGACATCCCATCTTTGGGATTGAGTTTTCATTTTATAGCTATTAATTAGGATCGGAAGAAATGTTCATTTGGCTTGCAGAATTCAGCATAATTTCTGCCATTTTGTGTTACTCTTTTTATGCAGAATTCCTGAAATGACGCTATTACGACACGTCAGGTTATTATGTGCCATTTGCAGTATAAGTTTACCACGAACACGCTGCTCATTGTACATTTTTACCACGACTGCCCAGGAACAACAGAGCACGAATGGCTTTTGTTCATGGTGCTTTTGTTTCTGCACTTTTTTTTTAGCAATAATTCCTCCTCAAGTCCAAAGTAGACATGAGGATGCATTAAAATAAATCCTTCTTCAAATGTTTGGTTTTACATTTTGCGAAATTTTGAATAATTATGCAAAAGCAAATTATGTGATTTCGCAAACCACAAAAATTAATTAGGTGTGAACTTAACAGCAAAGCATCTATCTGTTAGTAGTGTATTTGGAAAGATAATTAGCAGTGCCAAGGGAACTTGAGGTGCAGTTGCTATTTAGAAGTATACTTCTGCTGGCACTGGTTCCACTGGCTTTGGGAGTGCAATGATTTTGCCTCTCAGCATTGCTGTCATGATAGCATGCTGAGTTCATTCAGACATATACACCGCAGGTGGGCCGACAAAGATGAGACAGCCAGTCAGCTGTGCCAAGTGTTCTAGATCCATGTGTGGCGAGCTGCTCCAGTCCAGGTTTTTGATTTACATACTGTTTTATTTGTGGTCCTGGTTTTGTAATGGGGTGAACAAGAATATATGTCCCACACTGTACTTATGGAAGCATTGCGTGTGCAGGTCAGATGAAACAAATTTTATTTTGCCTAGTAGCTGTTGTGAGTGCTGCTGTCAGCACCTTGTATAAATGGGGCAGGCCACCCACCAACATTGTTCGCTGGTGCAGGCGTAGCTTTTGTGTTTCCCTTAGCAATGTTTGCTGCCCTTGAGGATGCTGTGTGCACTTTTCTCTTCTAAGCATACCAACATACTTTCCTGTTTATTGAGTTGAGAAAGTGGAGCTGTATCTGAGGGTGTGGTTCATCCCATCCATCTCTCAGTATTCCATGACACTGAGGGGCCGATTCTGATGCGGGTTGGAAAAGCTTCCCGACCGAATCGGTTGGGAAATGGTGTCCGACCCGCTCGGATCGGGAAAGTCCGACCGGCGGAGTAGGATGCATCCGGATGCTTCCAGATACGATTTGGTTGAACTCCCATTGACTTCAATGGGAACATTTGTTCCTAACCGCATCAGAATTCGGCCCTCGGTCGGGAAGACACATTCCCGATCCGATTTGGAAGGAGCAAATGCCGTTAGGAGGGCTTCCTAACCGCATCAGAATCAGGCCCTCGGTCGGGAAGCTTTTCCAACCCGCATCAGAATCGGGCCCTGAGTGTGTCGGTTCCAATTCCACCCAATGGCTTCAGCATTACTGCACCGCATTGTATATGTGCACAAGAGAAAGCGCTCCACTGCTCTTCATATGTGCACAGAAGGAAGGAGATGAAAAGAGTCAGTGGAGGCTTGTCAGACCTCAAGCCCTTTCCCAGTTTGAGAAGCACCCAACCTACCTAAGTGGTCATATGTTGGATCTCATCTTTTCTAATCTTCCTCTTTGTTTGGAGGCTCCACTTACTTTGATTTGGCTGGATCACTTCTTTATCCCTTTTCGTTGGGAGAGAGAAATTGGGAAACCTCAGTTTACCTCCCAGGACCTAACGGAAAAAAATCAAGGCAGATGATATGTGTGTGTTTTTAACTTCAACTCAACCGGCTCTGTCTGATAACATGAATGATGATGCCACAATTTTTAACAGTTGGTTGCAGGAGGCTGTTACACTTTCTGTTCCTATCAAGTGCACTTATTATAAATACAGAAAGGCATTCTTCCCCAAGGTTCTCATCAGATCATCTGGTCAGGAGTGTAAACACTCAGAGAGACAGTGGTGTTGGGATTAATTGGAAAAGTACAACATTTGCATATAAAACTAATTGATAACAATGCTAATTTGCTTTAAGTTTCAACACGGAAAGTGCATTTAAAATGACACGCAGAAAAATTGTGCAAAATGCACCAGGCTTTCATTTCTACTGTCAGGCCTCAGCTAGGCCTCTTCTTTCTATAAAATAGATTCTTTAGGAAAATGCTGAACCATGCACAAGTGTATTCAATAGCTTGACTTTAATATGACTTGCTTAGACTCTCTCATAACTGCAGAATGTGCTGAGTTTCTAAAATGTATTACTTTCTTCAGCTACATATTCTCGCTAAACTAAAACTAAACTTCTTTCTTTGTCATATGTTCATATAATATTGAATAGAGAACTGTGTTTTAACAATAAACGTATGCTTATAGGAAACATGAATGCCATTACCTAACAGGAGATCTGCAAGTAAATGTTTTCATCTGTAGCGTAGTTTATTGTTCCTCAGTGAAACATTTAATAAATGATAGACTGAACACTGCAATAGTCTTCCTATAGTCTTCCCTGGGAACCAAGATTAGCTGGTCTCAGTTGTACAAATGTTAGCGTAGTAGGATACATTTCTGATAATGGAATGTGAGCTTCACATGTTTGCCGTGGGAAAGGAAGAACGAAGCTGCTTACAGATGGAAGATTACTTCTCATTGCTTGGGAACAATCTGAGCTGCAACTTTGTAATAACATGTTCTTATGTCTTTAATATTAGTGTATGTTTCCAGCTAGCAAGCATCCATTCTCTCCATTCTCACTGGCCCCACTCCTGCCCACTTGCTGTGAGCTAATGCTGACCGTGATTGATGTTGCCTGCCACTTTTTCAGTGACAATTTCTTTACCTTTTTTTGCCCTGACGGGTGCAGCTACTGCTGACTCTGTTTTCTTATTTTACTTGATTTAGATTTATTTCTGCAATTGCAACTGCAAATGTATACTAATGCTTTAGGAGAGATGAGACTCGGCTGAGTTACAAGAAGTACTCTTTTTAGGGAGTTCGACTCAATTTAGAATTGATTTGATGATCCTTTCATCTTGCTCTTTTCCAAGAACTCTTCATGGGTTCTGTTAGGTTAGGTTCCTTTTAGATAGAATAGGGACTAATTCCTTTAAGGAACACACTGTTATTTTGCTTTATTGATGGCTCTAACCATATTTTCTTGATGATTTCTGTAAATAGATATTTGTTTTACTAACTGAATAAAAATGCAAATAAAAAGAACTTGCTAATCTAATGAGGAATTAAGGTTTTAAAATCTTACATAAACCTCTCATCATTGACTGAACTTTAACTGTAAATTATGCTGATGATTGATTTGATTTGAGCTGATTTCCATTCATACAGGGTGGTGAAGATCTGTTGCCTTGAAGAAGAAGACATTATAGCATGGAATTAGAGTCCATTCTTGTAAGTAATAGGTGGAACTGGTACTGGAGAGTAAATCTGGACTCTTTCCGCGCTTTCAGGATTATAGGCCTACCAGCAAGATTTGCTATAAATTTGCTATGAAGGAATATCATAAGGCAATAATTTTTGCCAAGCACTCCTTCTATATGGCCCATATAGCTTCCACCAAGAACTCTGCGAAGGAAGTTTTTAAACTTGTTAAATATTTTCTGCAGTTGGCTGCCTGCAACCACATGTTAAACCCTCTGATGAATGAGCCAGGGCCAACTTCCGCAGTTGCATGACTTGCATCGCCAGCTGGATGAAAGACAACTGCCTCAAACTCAACACAGACAAGACTAAAATACTGATCTTCGGGAACAACGCCTCTTCATGGAATGGCTCCTGGTGGCCTTCCGAACTTGGACTGCCGCTGACCGACCATGCCCGAAACCTTGGCATCATCCTTGACTGCAAGCTCACCATGAAAAACCAAATCAACGCAGTCTCCGCCACCTGCTTCCACACCCTAGGCATGCTCTGGAAAGTTTTCAAATGGCTCCCACTGGAAACCAGACGAACCATCACCCAAGCCTTAGTCACCAGCCGGCTCGACTACGGCAACACACTCTACGTAGGAACTTCCTTACAGCTCCTGAAAAGGCTACTGACCATACAGAACGTAGTGGTCCAACTCACCCTTGACCTCCTCAGACGAACGCACACCACCCCCACCTCAAGAAACGTCACTGGCTGCCCATCCAGAAGAGATGCCAATTCAAGATGCTGATCTACACCTACAAAGCCCTTCACAACCAAGGGCCAGCATACATCAACCACAATATCAACTTCCACCAATCCACCAGAAACCTACGCTCCACCTTCCTCTCCCTCACTGACACCCCCCACATCCAACAAAGCAACAGCAGATGTCGATCCTTCTTCTATCTTGCAACTAAGCCATTGAACGACCTCCCTCTTCACCTCCGAACAATATCCTCTTTGCTAGAATTCAGCAAAGAACTGACGCCTGGTTGTTCAACTGAACCCCTTTTGCTGCAGGGTTCTCAGCACCTGGAGACCCTCACAAGTGATTAGCTGATTTTTACAAATCCTGTCTCATTGATTTATTGATTGAATTAAATTAAATTATACACTCATGCAAAACATCTGTATGTTACTTTCTTTCTTATAATGTTGATTTTGTACGGTATTTGCAAAAGATACATAATACTGAAAATATGTGAGGTACCCAGAAGTCATCCCACAGACATTAATTGTAGAGAATAAGTACACCAACAAATATGATATTGAGGAGCTGTGAAAACCTCGATGGAGGAAGTGTCCATGGGCCCAGAATAAATGCTAAGCCAGTTTTAGACTCCCGATCAGCCGGACATAGGATGCATCTGACATGGGTAACAGAGATAGAGAAAATTATCAAAAAGTCAAGGTGAAAGGATGAGTTTTTAACGATTTGCACAATTTGATCTACTCATTTTTAACGGAATAGCGAGTTCCAGAGGGTGGTCCCTGGAAGGAAAGGATCACCCACCGAGCCACCTAATTCTGAAAACAAATCAACAGTGTGCTCCCTGTGATGGTTCTGAGGCTTCTGGATATTTGGTGGGAAGTAAAAGTTTTTTGAGGTAGGATAGTGTGCAGCACACCGTGCCTTGTGAATTAAACAGTTTTGAAGAATGTTCTTTAAGAAGAAGAAATTATAGGATAAAATTCATGATATCTATTCCACCTTTGCCCCCCCACAACATAATCCAGAGCCTACTGCTGGGTTGGTCAGCAATGACACTTTGACCACTTTCCGTCCTATCTCTCCCGATGCCTCACTTCATAAACTTTTAACGTGCAAATCTGGTTCTCCCAATGACCCCTGCCCGGCTCAGTTTTTCAAACTCCTGGCACCCTTCATCAACACCCCACTGAACCAGATCTGGAATGCCTCTCTGTGCTCTGGCACCTTCCCCGCTGTGTGGAAGCAGGCTCTTCTGGTGCCAATCCTCAAAAAACCTGATGCCGACCCTACCGTTTTTAAAAATTATAGACCTATTTCCCTTTTACCGGCACCGGCAAAAATTCTTGAAAAAATAGTTCAGGAACAACTTTCCGCTCACTTGGAATCTCGAAACCTTTTTCTTGTCTCTCAGTCCGGCTTCAGAACCGGCTACAGTACTGAGACCGCCCTTCTCGAAGTCTCCGAGAGCATCCGTGAGAGCGTTGATTCGGGCAAAGCAGCCATGCTAGTGCTTCTTGATTTGTCCGCGGCGTTTGACACGGTGTCCCATCCTATCCTTCTGGATAGGTTAAGCAATATGGGTACTCAGGGCACGCCCCTGTCCTGGATCCGGTCCTATCTGGGAAACCGGACTCAACAAGTTTTTCTCCGTCCTTTCGTCTCTGACGAGAAACCACTGCTCTGTGGGGTCCCCCAAGGCTCTGCCTTGAGTCCTCTCCTTTTCAACGTCTACCTATCACCCCTTGCGGTGCTGGTCGAATCTTGCGGGGTGAGGGTGCTCTCCTACGCTTACGACACCCAACTGATGTTTTTTTTGAAGAACATTCCGAAGCGGCATTCTCTAACTTTAGAAACTGCCTGAGTGACATCTCGGCGTGGATGTCACTCAACACTCTTAAGCTTAATTCGGACAAAACCGAGGTACTCTTCTTCAACCAAAAAATCCCGCCCCCAACGCTTTGGTGGCCACCTGAGATGAATCCCCCTCCCAAGCCTGTTGATTCGACGAGAAAACTCGGCTTCAGGTTTGACAATGAACTTTCCTGCAAAACTCAAATTAGACAGGTGTCCTCTTCTTGCTTTAGGAAGCTCCACATGTTGCGTAAATTCCTTCACTTCCTTCCCCTGGAGTCCCGTCGGACGGTAATTCATGGTTTAATTACATCCCATCTGGACTACGCCAACAGTCTTTACCTGGGGCGCCTGCTTATTTGATTAGGCGTTTACAGATTGTACAAAACGTTGCGGCCAGAGTGATTTGTAAAATCCCTTTCCGCCACTCGATCACCCCCCATCTGAGGAAGCTCCATTGGTTACCGGTGATTAAACGCATTGAATTCAAGGCTCTCACTATGGCATTCAGAGTTTTTCGGGGACAGGGACCTGCATACCGGAGAGCTAGACTCAAGCACTATCATCACGACCGGACCCTCAGATCTAACCATCTTCGTGTCCTTGCTATCCCCCGTTTTTGCAGGTCTAGAACGGGTGGCAGAGCCTTTGCAGCTATTACCTCCAAAATCTGGAACGCCCTGCCACTCTCCCTCCGCTCCTCTGAGTCAGAACCTATCTTTCGACGTGCCTTGAAAACCTGGTTGTTTACCAACCTCTAGCTCCCCTCTCTGTGTCTATCATATGCCGTCTGCCTTAGCGCAGTTGGGGGTAGCTGTGCGCTTTATAAACTCCTAAATAATAATAATAATTTCTATTACTGAGCAACAGTAAAGGGATTTTAGGGAAGGGGATATGTGGTCCTGTTGTCTCAGGCCAAACAGTAGTTGAACTGCATAATTTTGAATTTGATGCCCATGCTGCTTTTTTTGCAGTTCTCAAGGTGAGAATAAGGGAGGTGCGAAATTCTAGTGATTTGCTTTTGGAAAATTATGCAAAATGCAAAACCGGAATTTGGTGGTATATTTTAGTGTGAAGTGGACACAAGGGAGCATTTCACGATAGCGCAATAAACACAAGTGCCACAAACAACAGCGACTTACGTTCTGGTTGTTCCCTTGTTCCCTTGAGCTCACACAAAATACTTGCCACAAATGGAATGTTGTAGGAGAGTAGGATCTGCCTCTTATGGTTACCCCCACTTTTTTGCTGGTGTATCACTGTTTTTCGACTTTAGTCTGGCTGGGGCCCTGTTATTCAGGACCCCAGCCTAGCTGCTTCCTCTCTAAATTGATTCCCTGTACTTTAGGTACATCACAGATTGGATTCTGGAGTGCCCTTATAAGTCCCTAGTATATGGTATACCATGTACCCAGGGCATAGGTACCCCAGAGGCCTACCAGGGGCTGAAGCATGTATTGTGCCACCCCTGGAAGGCCATCCAAAATGACACCACAGGACTGCTACTGCAGCCTGAGTAAGGTGGTGCATGCACCCCTTACAGAGATATAGGTTCACTATATCTCACCTAACACTGCACATAGAAACCTATCAGTCACCCCTATGGCAGGCCTTATCAATCCTGAAGGCAGGGTGCTTGGTTATATGTGAGAGGGTGCCCATGCATGAGCAGAGCCCCTCTGCAGCCTTCGGAATCTCCTCTCCAGGGTTGTCTGTGCTGCAGCCTGACCATATACTCTTAAGTGCATTATATCCAAACGGTAAATGCTAACTTTGGGATGGCTGCACGGAAACATGTCGTGTTTGGTGTCAAACACCTTGGAATCATACCCCCACACCAGTAACTGGTGTGGGAGTATGATCCCACCCTTCTAGAGGGAGAGACATGACAGCACCGGTATACCCGGTACCAACTAGACAGAGCCTGGCATCACAAAATGGATGCTGCAGCCACAGACACGAGTCTGGCCTCCTGCTGCTGACCGAAACTCCGGCAATGGAGGCCTGGACAATAGATTTCCTGTCACAGGGAGGTGTTACCACCTCCCAGACAGGCCTTAGTGGATTGGGGCTGGGTGGGTGCACTCTCTGAGTGCTTTGAAGTCCTGCCCTGGGGGCACATTTGGTGTCCTCGTGCATACCCCAGTTCAAACCGGTTGCAGGGGCTACCAGCCCCTGCTCTGGTGTGAAACTGGACAAAGGAAATGGGTGTAGCCACCCCTCTTTCCAAACCCTCCCAGAGGTGGGTCCCCAGAGTTAGTCCAACCCCCTTCTTTAGTATAAGTAAGGGAACCCTGGCAACAGGACTTTAGATATCCCTGGATGAAACTCTGCTACTGAATCCTGGAACTTCGACACTCTACTAAAGACTAGAGGACTGAAGAAATCTCCCTTGGGGTCAAGGAGTGACTCCCCTGCTTGGCAGGCACCAACAAAGCATTTGCTGGTCTGCATCTCCGAAGCTCCCGCCGGACTCCGAAGTACTTGCAGCCCAGGAAGAGGATTTACATACATCTCAGAGGCCGACCCGAGTCCCTAGCAAAGCTAAGACCCGCAGCCCTCGTGAGTAGCGTGGAACCGGAACTCCTGGTCACCGTGCACATTTGCTAGTGCATTGACTTCTCGACAACTCTTGAAATCCTGCTTTGAGTTACTCGTAGCCCAGGCCCCGAGCACCATTTGCACTGAAGATTGTGAGCCTACACTCCACCAGTGTTCCGTGGGCCTGCTTCCTGCATTTCCGCTGGGGGCTCCTTTGCGATCCCTGGTCTGTCGACTGGTGGGTCCCTGTAAAGGCAACTCTGATTCTCTTGGGGCATTTCTGGTTGCTCCAGACGTGCCCTAACTCCCCACCAAGTGGTGAGTCCCTCAGACCTTGCTGGTCTGCCCCGAAGCATCTTTCTTCTTTCTGTGTGGGTTGCTGTTGCCAAGGCTTGTTGTGTTCAATCCGGACACCAATGCTGCAGCACTCGACATCCTTTGTGGGACAGCTCGAATCCAGCTCCTGGTTGTTGTCGACACCTCCTGGTCCTCGTGGCTGAAGAGTCAAGCTTCACCTCTTTCACCTGAAGCACCCGACATCGGTGGGCAATCGACTATCGTGCCCCTGGTCACTGGCAAGTGACCCAGACTCTGTCCCCTCTGCTTTCAGGTTCTTCTCATCTTCCCGGCAGCAGCACTTCGTGGCAGGCTGCCATTGAAAACAACGACGCGACCCGATACCATTTGACACCTATGCACCTGGCTTCCCTGGGTGAGGTAACTCGAGAACTACGGTGCTCCTGTGGGTGTTGACCCTAGAACTGTCTAAGTCCAAGAGGGTTTGGTCCTAGTCCAATTCTAAGTGTCCCTAATCTATAAAACGATAACCGCGACTTTTCCATAGACTTTAACGGGGCTCGCGGCTGTGTTCACACACTGCACACAACCCCCGTGGGTCCCCTGTGTCACTACCTTGGGTGGTTCCTTGGGGTCCCAGCAATTCTACAGGCTCTAGGCCTTGTGTCTACTTAAGTCGTGGTTCTTATACCACTTTCTTAATATATGGTTTGGTACGCCCCTAGGGCTAATCGTATATATTGTGCTATTTGACTTGTAACTTGTGTACTTTGACCTCTAGCCTCATACAGAGACTATTGGGTAGTGTTTAGTAATAAATACATATATTTTATATATATACCTGGTGTGGTTCTCCTTTCATTTGATCCTTCATGAGCTTATAACTGGTAAAACAAACAGCTTAACACTCCTTCAAGACTTAGCCTGAAGGCTGCTCTCCATAGCTACCACTAGGATAGCTTTCAATAAAGGTTGTCTTTAAACCTATCATCAATAAAGGTCGTTTGGACTGGAGCAAGGTGCCCACTATAACTAGTGGACAGCATATGCCAGGCGAACTTCTCACACATGTAATTACTACATTGCATCATAGTGTAATCATGTGAATTTTGTGTAACAAACATAATGTGAAATTACCAAAACTCTGCAAGATTATGCCTGCGTAGCAGCCTAAATCTCCACTGAGAGGACAATGATGATTTTCCATTATTATGGGGAAACTCGTAATTGAATATTTTATCTCAGCTAATAAATAATGAGCCCAGCATATAATGATTTATTAAGAACAATAAATATCATTCCATAATTTAGGTGAAAAAAACAATATATCTGATTTCAAAAGTATCCCCATTATACACTTTGGGGCATATTTATCATGCAGTTGCATCACCTTTGCACCACGCAATGGGGTGCAAGGGCGCCACAACTACTAAGTAAGATTTATCAATCCACACAATACCACCTTTAGTGGCCATGCCTGGCTTGATAAATCTAGAGTAATGCAACACAGTGCAAATTACTGCTTTGCGTTACTGTGTCATAGGCAGGCATTCTATGAGCGGAGTGTGAGTGTTCCCATGCATCCATCAATGGATTCTGGCACATTACCAGATTTACCATGACTGGTAGACCTGGGAGTATGTCAAAATGCTACGCCTTCCAATGTGAGGCGTAACAATGAGAGCTATATTTATTTCTCCTTGTTGTTTTCTCTTTCTAGTGTGCTGCATTCTGCAGTACTCATAGAAAGAGGAAAATGTCTCAGAGGATTGTTTTTGTGCAGGAAGGTGGGCCTTCCTGAACAAAAACAATCCTGTCCACAACGCAGGCACCCTTGCACCATGGCGCATGGATGCCTGCATTAGCACTAGGCAGCAGTTTGTGCGCCAGTGCAAGGAAAGGACTGGAATGAGCCACATAATGTTAAATATGGCACAATCGTGCCCTTTCCCTTTCACGCAAGGCAGCGCAGAAAAGTGGCTTGCTGTGCTGCACTGCATGAAAGATTGATAAATCTTCCCCTTTGAATGTAAATGCAAATATAGAGGATCCTAGAGTTAGTTATGAGTTCACATTTATATGTTAGCAAAGACCAAACAAATGTATGCAGTGTAGTTTCAGTAAGAGCATTTCTTGTTAAGCAGGCTGCCACATGCAAGATACAGGAAAGTAGACTTTATTAGTTGCAATTACACTTCATGTAGAATTGTAAATCCCTGTTCAACAAAGAGTACACTAGCTCTACTGCCATCATTTATCCACACCTTAGCCCAGTATTCATCTCCATTTTACAGCAGCGGTGACTACATCATCATATATTCTCTGAATACTCAGTCATACAATCGTCTATTCACCATCAGACCTTCAGTGGAATACACAACACACAAGCCTCATCCGATTCTCACTCCATTCCAAGCATCAGGAAGAAGCCACATTGCCAGGGACCTCTTTCTTTACACAGCAATAAACAAAAAATGATTGACTAGATGTCATGGAATTGTGCACCAAACCCCGCCCTGACATTAAGAATGAATCCCTGATTGAGCATGATCATGTGTTATTCGTAGATGGCTCATGCTTGAGAGGAAATGATGGCAGACTCGGAGCAGCATATGCCATGTGCACCATAAATGATGTGGACGAAGCTTCATGGCTTCAAAAAAAAATTCTACCCAAGTTGCTAAACTGATTGCTCTTGCTAGAGCCTGCAGTTTAACTGTTCAAATGAGATTCACCATATTCTCTGACAGCCAGTATGAGTTTGGTGTCATCCATGATTTTCGACAATTGTGGTCACAGAGGGGCTTTCGTACACCTTCAGGTACCCCTATCAAAAATGGAACCTACATCAAGGACCTGTTGGATGCTGTGCAATTACCAGGATAAATGGCTGTGATGAAGTGTTTAGCTCATCAAGGAGGAAGCGGATATGTTGCGTGGGCAACCGATACGCTAACTCAGTAGCCAGGTGCTGTGCACTGTTAACCTGTTCCTTCAATGGAAATTTCACATGTGAGTCCGAAGAGGAGAGTCCTTTTGCATTGCTGATGAAAGTTACTGACAAGTGGGATGAATTGAAATGGGTGCAGAAAAACATGTCAGAGGCAGAACAGAATGGTTGGGTAAAAGCAGGATGCGAGAAAAATGCAAATGACATCTCGATATCAGCAGATGGGAGACCGGTATTCCTGGATAGCTTGTTGTTTCCAATGACAATATACTACCATGAATACACACACTTAGGGCCTGATTTCGAGTTTGATGGTGTGGGAGCAGACCGCCATGCCAGCGGCCCACTCCCACACAATACAACCCGTGGTCGCACCGGCCACCAGATTACGAATTTCCTCAAAGCTGGTGGGCTGTTTTTGGCAGTCTCATGGCGGTGCCTCTGAAAATGGGCACTGCAATAGGAACGTAAAAAACTGTTTCTGCATGGCATGCAGGAACTAGGGTGCATGCACAAAGGGGGCACATGTTGTGCCCCCCCTGCATGCATCCCCATGTACGATGGCAACAAGAGGCTGCCAGCCTTTTCATGGAGGAAAGACCTCCATGACACCGCTGGCAGTCCCTAAATTTGTAATATGCATGGCAGTGCCACAGAGGCACCACCAGCATATTACTGAGGCACTGACCGCCATGCCACCACCAGGGAGCAGCAGTTCCCTGGTGGCTGCGGCAGTGCAGTAGTGGTCCGACTGCCCAACTTCTAATGGGGCTGTCGGACTGCCAGTGCAGCGGTGGCTGGACCGCCACCACCGTAGCCCCATGAGGACTCATAAGTAGGCCCTTAGGGAGAGACGCAATGGTGAGACTTTTCAGGCAGAGTCGATACAACCCCAGATTCAGAATGTTGGCAGAGAGATTTGCCATCGATGTGTAACTTGTCACAGTTAAGAGAGATCAGGGAGATCAGGTGGCCCTTACAACAGGATGAAGATGGATTTTATTGAGATGCCTGTACATAACAGGCTGAGATGTAGCCTGGTGATTGTGTGTGTCTTCTCAAGATGGGCTAAAGCCTACCCAACTAGAAGTGACAGTCTTACTGTAGCTAAGCTGTTATTAAGTGAATTAATACCCAGGTTTGGCATGCTGATTTCTCTTGAGTCAGATAGAGGCTAACACTTCAACAATGAAGTGATGAAGATAATCTGCACAGCCTTAAAAATTAAACAAAGATTACACTGCAGTTACAGAATAGAAGCCCTTGGTATTGTTGAGCAAATGTATGGTACCATCAAGTCTAGATTGGCCAAGGTCTGTACATTCACCTCTCTGAAATGGCCAGATGTCTTACCATTGGTGCTGGTGAGTATCCTCAGTACACCTGACACAAAGATGGGATCATCCCCCCATGAAATATTGATGGGCAGGGCAATAAGATTGCCTGCAGTTCCTGCCAATGCTCTTTTAAATATCACTGATGATATTATATTAGATTACTGCAAAGGACTGGCTGATTGTTCTGTCTCTCATCAGGTCCCAGATGCCACATAAGACCCGCATCCAGAACAGTGCAATGACCACAATCCTGGTGATAGGGTCATGATTAAGAAGCACATTCTGATGACTTGCCTTGAACCCAGATAGAAAGGCCCCTTTCAGATGATCCTCACTACAGATATTGCTGTTAAGTGTGCTTGAATCCTGAGTTGGATTGAATCCAGAAGAAGTGTTTTTGGTCTATGATCCTGAGCGAAGAGGTTTGGTGATTGCACCAACAATTGAGAGAACTCTGAGGCCAACAGTACAAGTGTCAGTCCAGCCACTGGAAGAAAGAAGGGGTGAAGATCAGTTGACGGAATGTCAAGTGCAAGTACCTGAACTTTTTCAGAGTGGCTGTGAGATCTCAAGTAGAGGAGAAGCAGAGATTGAGACACCAAGAGAGAATGCTGCTGACAAGAAGATCCAGGTGAAGCAACCAGCACAGGAACGAGGAGAATCAATCAAAAAGCAGAGTGGCCACAAAGCTATGAAAACAAAAATTCAAAGAGAAGTTCTTCAATAGCTCAAATTTCAGAATCTAGTCTAGTGACGAAGGTAGCCTAGATCCAAATCAGCAAGACCTAAGAAGATCAAAAAGAGAACAACTGCCCTGTCACAGATATTCAGCACCTGAATGGTCATATTTCGTGAACATTGCTTTGAATGTCACACTGGAAGATTTGTGCAACGTGAACCCTGAACTGTTTGAACCTCCCGGAAAAAGAGAACACAAAATAGATTAAAATAATCTGAAGAAAATTTGAGACTAAACGGGAAAAAAAGAGAATCTTGAACTGTGTCTATTAGATGTTTGTTGTTCTAGTGCTTTGTCTTACAGAAGATCAGCCGAGGCCCAAGTTGAAAGTTACAGAAGAATAGGGACAACATTTAGAAGAACACGGAGTAGGGTTAAGGATTGTCTGGTCAGAAGCTTCACTGTTGAGAAACAAAAAGAAGTTTAACTGTACTGAAGAAGCTACGAACTAATACTTGCTACAAGCTATTGAACTGAGTACTTTAAACTGACTTAGAGAATGTGTTGCATTAGAAATAAGTGTAAATATATCATGGGTTCAATTTTCGTGACAACAGTAATAATGATCACTATAGTACTAATAGGATTTTACCTAGCGCCAGAGTCAGGGCCTGAAGCAAAGAACATTACTAATTCACCTATTTACAATACTAAGGAAGACCCCTTTAGTTACTCCTTTGTAAGCTATAAGAAAAATGCTCATTCTACTAAAGTTTATTCTAGGTTAGTACAAGAATACAATAACACCATGGACGCAAAGGATTGTTATATATGCGCACACTTACCTACATCAGTTTCAGAAGAAGTTACGTATTTTTCATATGCCTTTATCTTATGCTATTTCTTGCAGCATCTTATTGTCATTAATTTATAGGTGATTACACTTTGAGTATTTCTATTCTAGTCATGATCTAATACTTTCCACTGTACCATTAATCGGAAACATGAATCTACACTCACAAGCAAAGGAGATGGACACAGCCTGGTACTATTTTCCCCTCATAGACCCATAGATAGTGTGAAGGCTTACAAAGACAATTTAACCTGTTTAATGTGACCAATAGAGATGGCTTATATAATGGCCTTACAAGAAAGATACACTAACGTGACACAAACAACTGACAAAAAGAGTTATGTTTTACAGAATGCTTGGAAGAAGAAAGAAAATGATTGTAGGTAGAATATGGTTTACCCTAAACTGAAACTTGACAGCCAACACAAGGGGAAAATTTGAGTGTACAGAAGACGGACACCTAAAAGAACTAGACATATAGGGATTAGTAGTTGTGAACACACATTCAAATTAACAGGGGGATCTTGGCAAATTTTACAGGGAGATAAAAATGCTATTCCAGTGGTTTATTACATTTTTGGACAGAATGCATATTTCTTATTGCCAGCTAACTGGGAGGGAATCTGCTATTTAGGAATACTAATTCCAAAGATTTATCATGTGAAGAGTTTTGATGTGCTAGCATTAACACCTGCACACAGACAAAAACGCAATACAAAAATGGGAACTGGACTAGTAGGAGATATATTTGGAGTTGTCATTCCAAGTGTAGGCGTCATCTTAAAAGGCATATAGATTAGAAAGTTGTCAACAGTTGTTGACAAAATGGCAAATAGCACATCCGGAGCTTTGCTTGCAATAAATGCAGAACTAATAGCTATATGGTTGATAGTCTTACAGGATCAACTTGCGTTAGACATCTTACTCGCAGAAAAGGGCAGAGTCTGCAAAATGTTTAAATTAACTCATTGCTGTACATACATCCCTGATGAGAGTAGGGAAATATAGAGGGCTTTGAAAAGAACATCTCAGGTTTAGAACCTGAATTACGTGATTTGGAAACCCCAAGTTTGTTTGAACATTTTGGAAGAGGAATTGCCAAAATGGAAGGGTATATTGAAAGCCATTCTAATGGCAATAGTAAGGGTAGGGCTTTGTCTAACATTTCTTTATCCACTATTCTTGGGCTTTAGATACATATTTCACAAGAGAAAGGAAAGGTTGGAAAAAGAAATGATATGAAAAAGATTTGGGTTTGAGGGGTATTATGAATGATGACTACATTAACTAATTGAGATTAAGTGGTTTGAAAAGAAAAAGATGAGACTCAACTGACGATGAAAGTGCACTCTGAAACGGACTCACGAGAAACATAGATATAAGATGAGTATTAAAATCATAAGACAGGGTATTGTGGAAGCTGAAAGTTTTTACGTAAATTTAACCTCATAATAATATACAAATGTGCTTTAATGTTGACATAGAAAATGCATATCAAAATAGTGGTTAGAAAATGTGCTTTTAGTAAATGTGCAAAAACTGAAAATTCTTCTTATTTCTGAAGAAAGCTCCAGTTTCTATTGTTTTTTTATTGCTAGTCCTATTTTCTAGATTCTTTCCTATCCCTTTAAGAAAATAAATGTCTTTGTATAAATAATGATTTAAGGTTACAACTGAACTGTAGAACTTGGCAACTTCATGAAATGTGCTGTGTGCTGCAAAATGTATTTCTTTCCTTCCTCACACCATATGACTTCACGATATTTTAGATTGTTTCCTCTGTTACATGCTTATAATGAACAACTACATTAATGAAAGACAATGTTTGCTCTAGCTTAAATTCCATTTTACCTGCTCTTTTCCAAAAAGAACTCTTTATGGGTACTTGCTAGGATAGGTTAGGCTTTTTAGACTAGAATTGGGACTAATTCCTTTATGGAACACATTGTTATTTTCTATGCTTGTTCTAACTAAATTTTCTCTATATTTCTGTAAATTGATTTTTTTGACTAATCTGAATAAAAAGACAAAATTACAAACTAATCTCTTGAATATAAAGTTTTAAAACTTCATCAAACCTCTCATTATTGACTGAACATCAAATGCTGAAGATGATGTTTAAATTCAAATACTTGGTAAACATTCATTGACCCGAAGCGGCGTGGAAAAGGGAGGTTTGCTTAGTAAGTTTAAAGTGGAGCGACATATAAAATTTTCATGAGATTTCCGCACTTGCAATGCACTCCCAGATCCCCAAAGACTTGTAAACCTGGCAATGCGTCAAAATGGTACACTTTCACAACAGAGGCGTAACGAAGAGAAATATCTTTATTTCTCCTCGTTATTTCCTCTTTCTATGTATGTTGTATTCTGCAGCACACATAGAAACAGGAAAATACCTCAAATTATTGTTTTTGTACAGGAAGGTGTCACCTTCAACCACAAAAATAATCCTGTCTGTAACACAGGGACCCTTGCACCATGGCGCAAGGGGGCCTGCATTGGTGCTAGGCAGCACTCATGTGCAAGTGCAGGGAGAGAGCAGGAATGCGCCATATCTTAGTAGATTTGGCACATTCCTGCTCTCTCCCTGTCACATAGTGCAGTGCAGCAAGTTGTCTTGCTGCGTTGCATGACAATTTATAAATCTTGGTCTGGGAGCTACTTAGCACCTATGCAGGCACCCTTGCACCACCTTCTTGCACAAAAACAATACCCGGATGTATTTTCCTCTTTCTATGTGTGCTGCAGAATGCACATGTAGAAAGAGGAAATAACAAGGAGAAAGAAACATATTTTTCCTAGTTATGCCTCTGTTAGGATAGTGTACAATTTTTACGCATTCACTGGTTTACAAGTCTTTATAACTCTGGGAATGCACCAACTACACTTAGTAAATCTGGGGATGTGCCAAAATTCATGGGTGGATGTGTTGGAACACCCATACTCCACCATGGAATGCTTTCCTATTGCAACATAATACAAAGCAGCAATTTTCGATGCCTTTCGTTACTCTGGATTTACTAAGCCACACAGAGCCACAGAAGTTGACTTTGCGTGGCTTAGTAAATATCACTAAAGCCCTTGCATTGTGAATATGTATGTACCTACATATATATCCCAACAGTAACCCTGTAAAGCAAGGTTTTACTATAAGTTCCCAGCGTTCCATAGAGCAACATGGGCTAGCTACCGGGAAAACTCGAGATAGTCAGCACCATTATGGAAAGACCGGATGGTGTCATGTTTGGTGTTAAACACTGTGCTTTTTCACCCCAACCTGAGTTGAGGGTGAGCTGACATGCACAAGGGTGCCACCCTGAGTAGGTGCCCCCCAGGAAACAGTGACCCAGTGCCTTGGCGGGCTTTCCCAAGCCGATTGCCACCAAGACAAGGGTCTGCCCTCTTGGTGGGATGTGCTAGCACCTCCCCATGACAGAGACAAAGGCCTGGACAGGAAGGAGGTCACACCTCCTCCCTCCCAGGATGGCTAGTGTTTACAGTCATCAAGGTGGTGAGCCTCAAAGGCTTTCACCACCCTTGATGTGTAATTTCACTTCCTGCCCTGTCCAGACCAACAGGTGGGAAAATGTGTTATTCAGAAAGCGTACAGCTCCAAAAGGATAGCAACACCTTTAGGGTGGGCTAGGAGGTCTGTACAGCCAAGAAAGGGTTTTGCCTTGTTGGCAGACCCTGAAATAGATGGCTCTGGGTAGAAAGGCGATGTGCACACACAGAATGTTGTCACCTCAGCGGTGGGTTAGCTGAAGGGACCAGTAGCACACTGGCCACTATCCCTCACACCCTTAACACAACCTAAACTAGGATTTAAGGGGCTCCCCTGACACCAGAACCTCAGTTCTGACCCTGAATCCAAGAAGTGGCACAAAGAAGATGCCGTCACCAACAACAGGACTTTGGACTCTGCGGATGTGCGAAGATAGGACACTTAAGTGCCTGAAGAGAAAATTTACTGGAACCATGTGTTCGACATGTGTCTGTGGCAAAAGATCATTGCTCCTAGCAAGAGGGACTCCGGTGGATGCCAGAAACCAATGCAGACTCCCTTGGATTTGTGGGACCAGTCCCCTGCAAGCTACAGGAAAATCGATGTGCTGTGTGACAAGAATTACGAATCGCTGGGCCTGTCGAGAGTAAACCCAAAGAGAAGTGGTGTCTTGCAAGCCAGAAGTGGTAGCTAAGCTTTTGCCAAGTTTCAAGCCATTACCACACTCCTGTCAACCTCCAGCCGCTGAAGTAACCTTGGACTACATTTGCTGCAGCCAAGGCTTGGTGTTCGCCAGTCGGGTGATCGACCCTTTGAGTGACATCTCCGGCCCGAGGACAAGTCACAGAGACTGTGGCCAACATCAGCAGTGACTGTGCTGCTGTGTTCCTGCATCCTGAAGTTGGAGTCATCAAGTGTGTGGTAAAGCATCTTTGGCGCAACTTGCCCCGGTAATTGACAGCTGCCAGCTACCTATTCACCTGGAGCCTCCAAACCAGGTAGAAGAAATCCAGCTGGTGAACCTGGGTCCGAGGACTCCAAAGGACTCTACTCCCGCAAGTTTGACAGCTCCTGCGGATCCCGTTCAGTACCAAGTACAGCCAAGTCACCTCTGCACCCGGACTTCCTGGGCAAGGGAACAAATTAACGACTGTTGGAAGTTGGTCTAGGGACCAGCATGACATTATCCACAAGATGGTTCATTTGAACTCATCCTGCAAGTGACCTAGTGTCACCTGTGTTTACCCCTATTCATTTCAACGGGACTAGTTTGAAAAATTTACTGCATTTATTTTTGAACTCTTCAAAAATCCATGACTTCAGTTGTATGATACTAAGTTCATTTTGGAGTCTATATTATGTAAAATTAAGCTCTATTTTTATAAATTGGTGTTGGATTTCTTTCGAGCTGTCTCAATTGCTTATGCATCATAATGATACTGTAAAAAGTTTAACACATTTTCCTCCAGTAATGCCTGACTTCTCTTTGCCACCCTACACCAAGGATTATTGTTGCTGAATCCAAGGTCCATTTCTGTGTGTTGTGAGAATATTGTATGTTAATGCCTCCCAGCTATACCACCTAATATTCCACCTTGCAACAATGGGGCACTACCAAAAATTGGGCACAGCAAGGCTTCTGAGCTCTTCATCCTCACCCATCATGCTAGATAGAAACATTGCACACAGATGAAGGATGCAGTGTGATTGAAAAGAGGATGTCCTTTTCCCAAGATATTTGTAATTGTCTTTTCCTGATTCCCCTAGTCCCCAGAACTGTGCACATGTTACATGATAGTAACTCTATTTTAGCCTGCAAATAAAAATGTGCCCTTCTGTATCTGTTGACTGTTCATCTGGAGTAGGGTTTTCCTTCCTCTCCATTACCTTTGTGGTGGCCAGTGCTATCTCCTTTGCAGTTGGATCAGTTGAAGCTGAAGGTTTGGAGATGTAACACCTGGGATCATATTAGTTTAGGAATATCTTCTGAGTAGAAAGGGTTATTGCAACTGTGTGGAATACCTTCTAACATGAGGCCATACAGTCACTACCGAAAGAACTTTTGTCCTTGGTGTGAGTCCCAGCTTATTTCTAATTGACTTTGTAGCCCTTTTTGTATTATAGATTTCTTTTGTGATGTACCTTGAGTTGGATCTGGCTCTTTTATCTTTGCTCACCCAACTGGCTGCAGTTCAAATGTTCATAGATCCTCAGTGGACTTTGTGGTCGATATAAGGGTATGCTTTCCATCCTTAAAGGGTATTTTGACTTAGCGCACCGTAGAGTTTGTCTACTCATTCCATCTTGGGATTTGCAATTGGTACATGACGGTTAAAGAGGCATCCATTTGAGCCTTTGGAAGAAGTTTTGCTAAGATTTCTTATGATTTCTGTTCAGGGGCGTAGCTTGGTCAGTATGATTGGGGGGGGTGTAACCTTCAGATTTCCCAACAATCACGCTAGCCCACCTTGTTAAAATACATTATGAGAAGCAGGACACAACAGGGGCTCAAGAGGCAGTGTAAAGAGAGAGCAGTGCAGGTTGTTAGAGATACCTAATAGCTTTCAAACTAACAGAGTTTTAAGGCTGAGACGAGGGAGAGTGTGTGTGTATGTGTGTGTTTTTGCCTGTGTGCTTGTAAAAATCCAGGGTGAAATCCGACAGACACCTCAGCATACCTAACTGAAAGGGCCTGTACCCAACTATTTACTACAGAATACATTTTTTAGGGGGGTGTAACACTCCAAACATCCCCCTGAAGCTACGCCCCTGTTTGTGTTGCATTTTTATTAGTTACTACTTCAGTAAGTACGTTGAGGAGACTGATGCTGTTCTTTGTAGGAATCTCTATTTAAGATTCATGTCAGTGGGGTCTGTCTTGCATCCTTTTCCTGCCTTTAGAACGAAAGTGATGTACTGCTTTCACCATACCCAGGACATTGCTCCTCCCAATTTGTTTCCTCTTGCCTCTGGTCCACCTAAGCTGGGTGTTCATACTTTTGTAATTGGGAGATCAGTGAGTGTGCATCTGGATCGGATTAGGATGTTTAGGAAAATGAATGATTTCTTTGTGTACTTGGACTTGTGCTTGGGTCAAATAGTTAGTTAACCTTTGATAGCTGCAATTAGTGATTGGAAATATTTGGCTATTGTTTTGACTTAATTTGCTCATGGTGTTCCTTTTCCGGTGTCTGTACAGGGACAGCTCATAAGGGGAATGTTTTTTTTTCCTTGGGATTATGTAAGGAGGTTTCTCTTGCTGGACTTCCATTCGGGGGTGGGAGGGGGGTTATCCTTACACTTCTGTGTCACATTATTGTTTGGATGTTCGTCATTCCAGCTGTGACTATTGCACTGAGTACACATAAACCCAGTTTTGTCTCCTCTTTTCTTTGAAAAATGTCTTGAAGGAACCTATACTGCTGCTAGGCGTGGTCCCTGCATTAAAAACTACCACGATGATTCACGTCTGCCCTGTTTGGTGCGTTCAGTTTGACACCTCACTGCTTGCTACAACTTCATTATTAAGGACAGTGATGAGGATGAGTGGACATGGTGGTAATGCCCAAATTACTTACCAGTTATCTTCATTACTCCACGTCCCCCTCTTCCTTATTACAGTCCTGCACCCATCCCACACTCTCAGATGGAGAGGATGTCCTGGAGTGGCTCTGTTTTAGGGGTTTATTGTTACAGAATGGCTGGATGGGGGGGGGGTCCACAATATTTTATGAGTGATGGGTGGAGTATGCAGTGTCTCTTATCAGCTGTTTTATTTTACAGTTGTCAGAAGAGGTTCAAATCTCCTTATTTTGGAGTGTGAAGACGAAGAGTAGGGCTCAGTGGTATGAGGAGTAACGCACTCTAACCCAGGTATTATCTTGGTGTCATATAAGCATTACATTCCATGTTTGGTTAATCTTATAGACAAATAATATTGCAATTACAAAAATAGGCAGACTTTTTGGTAGATACGTGTCTAGAGTATATACATTTTGCCTTTGTCTTTGCAGTCCCATTTATTAGTAGTTATTTGTCAAATGTAGAAAGTACGTGTGTTATGACTTGCACTGGCATCAGAGGTCCAGCGTGGTAACTTGTCTTGACCATTGGAATTACGCAGAAAATTCATGTTGTAGCAAGATGCTATGGGGTAAGAGACACGTTCCTCTGATGAGCAATATGGATGTTCTACGTCATTATTCTAATTTAATAACACTTAACAACGAATTGACACTATTTAATTGTATAACACGTGTTTTACACTGACAAAATGTGTGCATTTCATGGAAAGAGGCGTGTGACGAGTTTTGCGTTATTTGATAGGAGACTAATGACGTTGTAATGATGGTAAAAACAAATAGGCAATCATTTTTAATGAGAAAACACCTTTTTGTGTAACTATATTAATACTAGAGCTCTGTTAAAGTCTACGCTGTATTACATCTTAGATTATGATGACATCGACAATGCCTAGGATCGCTGACAAATATTCTAGAATTGAAATAAGCGCAGTAATGTATATGGTTTCAGAATATTAATAAGAAAATATTAGCTTTATTTTAAATTACATATTTTCCAGCTAATAATTTAAACTGAAGCGTAACCTAATTTTAAATGGCATATTTTCCTCCAACGCAATTTCAAGAAAAATGGTTTTATTGCAATATATTTTGGGCAATTCCTTTTAATAAAATTTCACAACCCTGTATGATAAAGAGCATTATAAGCAACAGGCAATTGTATGTTATGCCAACCCACACGAACACGAAGCTGTACATTTAATTTACATTGGCAACATATTGGAAGTCAGCGGTTCTTTGGCTGACAAGTCAGATGGGGAGATCTGCATTTCAGCACTCGTGCAGGGAGAAAAACAAGCAACTTGCTGAAAAAGTGCTTTAGGTTATCCCCAGTAATGCAGTGTGCGATCCAGGTGTTGAAACCATTCGTGAGGTGGTGCCAGCAAATCAGAACAAAAACAGGCTGGTGCCAGACCCTCTGACAGCGAGAAAGTCTAGTAGCCCATCATCCTACCTTGCAATCATGGCTTCCGTTTCCGCAGACAAACTTGCAAAGCTTATGTCATGTAGCTTTGTTGGCACAGCAGAAATAAAGGCAAGATTTAAGACTGATAGATTATTTTTGACACATTTTCTCTGTTTTTGGGCAATATGCTTCTGCTTACAATTACTTCAAATGGAATTCAGGGACTGTGTCTTGGAAAAGGAAAGTGTAAGATCCTGGCTAGGACTTTGGAATACATATTTGCCTACTTTTAGGTCTCTTTTTTCTAGTACTTTTTTACCACTCTCAAGGCAGACATCCTAAGTCACCGACTGATGAGAAGAAATCCTCCTGCTTGTGATATAAGAGTGGCTATCTCAAAGAAAGCAAGAGAGCTTGAAAGCATACTTTGCTAACTTGTACATTTATACTTTTACAAGCCACCCAGCCAGATGCAGGAAATCTTCAATAACTCTTAGGAGCTACCAAATCCAGACGCCCTAAAATTCCATTGTCTCTCCCAATTATGTGAAGACCTTCTTGAGATCTTTGAATACAACATGGCCAACACTTACAAACACATCAACCCAGGAAATCCCTCTTTAATCCCCATCATAGTGTCTCTTTTACATTTTGCATTCACCTTCTCCACACATCTGGAAACTTCTGAAGTCTTAAAGCTTCGCCTCAAAACAAAGTATCCAGTTCCCGGACTCCTGCTCAAACACATGCCCCAAATAGCTCTTCACCCTCTTGCAACAAACACAACCAGCATGATAAATGCCTCTCTTCTCTGTGGTAGCATATTTCACTCCTTGAAGTATGCCATCCTTACTATGATCCTTAAAAAAATGGCTGACCCCAAACTGCTGGCTAACTACAACCTTCTCACCATCCTTCATTTTCTCCACAAAATCATTGAAAAAATGGAGTGGCTATGAAGATGGCTGGCTTCTAAAGCACTCTGTGGCTGACTGCTCCATAACTGGGGAAACGATGGCTCCAGAGGTCTCATTTTTATTTAAAATCTCTATGTAACTCTCCCTTGTATGCTGTGAACGACCTGAGCGATTTGAGGCTGCAGCAGAGCACACTGCTTGCAAGCTTAAGACTAGTAGGCGCTGCCTAGAAGAGCAGGTCGTGGGCTTAGCAGCATGCAAAGAATATACAAGATACCACAGCCGCTCATATCATTGAGTGTGGGATGGGCCCGGTGGTGCGAGACAGGATGCTGCCATCTCAGTAGAAATTCTTAGTGCTACAACAGCTTCTAAAAAAGATAGGTATCAAATATGACCTAGTGGGCCCTTCAACAATGCTGGTGATGATAAATGGCAGAACACACAAATTCCTTTATCCACAAGACCTGGAACACTATCTGGACACTCAGGAGCATGCATCCATGGAAGTTGTACCTACAAGTATAAATGATAAAAACCTGTCCTAAAGATGCCTTCCCATCGGCCACAGACAACACATTTTTGAGACCGCAGCCATTGCATATGAAAAACAAATACCCTTCTAGACATAAAAATCAAGAAGAACCATAATTGAGAGATAGAGAAAAATCCAGATTGCCCCCTCAAAACTTGACAACGGACACTGTACTAAATCATCTAACCACTTGAGGGGAATGAGTCATAATATCTAAAAACAAAAGCTCTCTCTTTTGATTTGTTGCAATGCTCACCAAAGCAATGATATCCCTAATCTTGATGAGGAGGGCAGCTAGACTGGTAAGCACCTGGCACAATGCTCAAGGAACATTCCATCATTACAAAGATAGAGACACCCAGTGAACCGTGGCGCTACTAGCCCTATTGCATTTAACTTTATGCTTCTGTTAACACTTTCATACTCTTCCTATTAATATTCAATTCAATGCACCCCAAAGATTCAATAATCTCCTTCTTCTTGGAGCACACCAATACCCAATATTTAACCCTATCAATCTACTTCTCTAAAGAATTTTCACAACAGGAACACTATTGTTATGATCTCTTCCTATGAATTGGCTTATGGGCTATGTAAGAAACGTAAGAAAATACTTTACTACCTCGGATCCAAGAAAACCTGACATAGTTCTGCTACAGGAGAGTCATGTATCTCAAGTAGAGGCAGATAAAATTAAAAGAGACTGGGTAGGAACAGTGATAGTGGCCTCAGGAACTGAGCATCTGCCTGGAATCTCCAACTTTATAAAATTATCCTATCGAAAGTGTGAGGTAGCAATACTGATTCGGAACACACTACCTGCGAGAATTCATAAAATATGGTGAGAACCTGCAGGCCATTACGACTTGGTCAAAGTTACAGTTTGAGAACAGATCCTCTTACTTGGCTCTGTGCACACGCCCAATACAGCGAAATTGAAAATCGGACAAAGTGCTCACTCGAACCAGTAAAACACCTATGGTGGTTGAGGATAACTGGAACCTCTTCATTGACCCAATTCTTGACCACTCACACCATCGGGATCCTAGAAGCGATGCTGACAGACAATTTCTGAAAGACATAATGTCGGATTGCTCCCTTCTCGATCCCTGGCCACTTGGACACCCCATGGAAAGAGAGTACAAGGGGCGGCTCCTCTGTTATGGTGGAGGAGCGGCGTCGCCCCACTGCTGGAACCAGCAGATCAAAACATGTAAAATGAAAGGATATTAAAGCAATTAACAAAACTGCTTTATTATCATTTTATTTTACTTGTAGGAGCAGCAGCTGATTGTGGAGGGTGGGCCCATCAGCAGCAGGAGGAGTGGTGGGCATAGGGCACTGAAAGTGGGCATTGTGGTGTGGTTGGCTGTCTTAGGATGGCCACACCAACATGGGCACTTGGATATATCCAGGCTGTTTCTTGGGGATATCAGCAGGGTTCAGGAGCACAGGCTCCCAGTCCCTTCTGGAGCGTAAAACCAGCCCACTCCGCCGAATCCTGGAGCTTCTCACATGCTGGGTAATACCAGCATGAGAGCAGCATCTGGATTGGCGTTGGGGACTCTTTTGACACCCCCCACGCTGACCCACCATTTTCCTGCCATCTGGCGCCACTGGAGAGTACACCTTTTTACACATAGCACAGAGACCAGAAACGACTAGTTTCTGGTACATACCAGATTACTTTGGAAGATTACCAAACGTGCAATAGGCATAAACTCTGTTTCTGATCACAATCCTATCGCCTTGTTGCTAGATCCTCAGAAGTCCCAGTTGATAAAATCTGGAGAATCAACGTGACAAAATGTTGAAGTCCTGAAGAAAAAAGGAATTTGCTTAGTTACTTGCAGGAATACTTAGACGTAATCGATCATTCAGTGTCCGCTGCATGGCTTTGTGGGCAACAAGATAAATATATGTGAGAGGCAAAATAATTTGCAATGTTTCAATAGCACGTAAGGCAGCCCAAACCCAAAAACTGAAGCTCGAAGCTACGATACAAGAACTAAATAAGACCTACCATACAGCAGAGATGGACACCAAACTAGAAGCCCTCACAATGAAGAAATATAAACTGAGCAACACATATACACTACAGGCAGAGAAAGCCCTCTAATGTATCAAAAGGTGCCATTATGAACACAGTGAAAAAGTCAATATGCTTTTTGCCCTACAGCTGAAGCAAATGGGCCTAAGATCAGCTGTTCTGGAGATCTGCAATAAAAATGGCTCAATGCATTACTGTCTGTGGTACATTACCTGAGAATTTGCCATATTTTTTCTCGTCCATATACCTCTGAAGCACCATCAGATGGAGCCCCCCAAAAGGTCTTCCTAAATAACCTGCCCAACCCACATTTAATACAACAACTCGGAGAAGTGCTAAATGGGAAGATAATGAATGAAGACATCACAGAGATTGTGAAGAAATCACCAGGAAATGACGGCTCCCAAATGAATTATATACATACACAGTGAAGCTATCTACCGTCATCCAAGGAAAGATGTTCAGAGAGGCCAGAAAGACAGTAGGCTTGAATACTGACTTCAGTAGAGTCATAATCACTCTCATTCCCAGGAAAGGACCCAATGCACTGTGCATACCACAAGCCATATTCACTAATAGACGTAGACGTTAAAATTCTTGGTAGCTATTCATGAATAAATCCCTTTGCTCATACAGAGGCAAAGTCGATTTGTCCCAGAAAAATCTTCCCAGAATCCATGTGCATGCTCCTACATCTATGGTTGCTCTCTCAAGAGGAAGAGGACAAGAGGTGGCCATCTCCCTTGATATACTACTTTTAACCAGGCCCCCATGCCTTCTACTTTGCTAAAAGTAGAGAATATGTGCTTTCTGTTTTCCTTGAACCCCTCAACAACAACATTATCTACCCTGGTATCCTCAATAAATGCATTGCCAGGCTCCACCAACTCCAGACTAGGCAGCAGGAGTGTATCTTGTCCTCCATAAGAGACTTGCCCTTAAAGCACTCAGTTGGATCTCTGTTGATTCCAGGATTAAATATAGTGTACTGTGCCCTGACTAGTGGTGTGTGAAATTTGCGTTATTTCATTTAACATAAGTACATGAAATTAGGCATCATTAATTAAAAAGCAAATCATCATTTGGTGCTATATGTTAGTGAGAAATGCATCTTTGCATCAATTTTTGATGGGAGGATGCATTTTGTGCTAAGATGAACAGCAGGTAAAACAGAAGTGCCATGAACAACATCTGCTCTCGCTCGGGCCATTCACATTGTACTTGTGATATAATTTTGCAGTGAGCTGCAGTGTAATTTCATGATGTGGCATAATGGTGTAATTTTCAGAATTTCATATGACAAGCTCTGTACGAAATTCCCCAAATTACACAATTATGCAGGAGTAGTTTACATTTTTCCCAGGCCTAGCACTGACCGTAAAGCATATTGGTGCAAAAGTCTTTATTTACTTGCAGAAACTCACACCTCTGTAGCTCCCAACCATACACTTCCATTCTATGTCAGCCCACTTTATTAACTGGCGATTGTTCTAGGGGGTGAAACAAAGAGGCAGATCCGTAGATCACTGTGCAAGGGTTAAGACTCTGGAATAGCAAATCTGAAATCTTAATCCAAGTACAAGTGGTTGAGGAAACTTTTCAAAACTGAATTTTTCTGATTGTTCATTAACTGAAATTAAAGGAGATCAGTGAGCATGATCGAAGAAGATCCAACACGGTTACTTACCTATCTGATTTGGCTCAACACTCCGTTCATTCTTTGTGCTGCATTCCTCCTTCTTTCAGTGCTCTGCAGCAACTGAAAGATGATATGCAATGCTTTTCTAAACCCTAATTAAATTTTTTTAAAGTAATAAATAAATAAATACATAAATACATAAATACATAAATACATAAATAAATAAATAAATAAGTAAATAAATAACATCTGTTTCTCTCAGGTGCCCATAGATTAATTTCTGTGGAATAGCTCCAAATGCTATAAAAGCCCGCTTTAGTGTCTTCGTACATTAAATTAGCTGTGGGAACTTTTTTACATCTACATGTTATTCATATAATTTGTTTTTAGGTCGGGTCTAGGCAGTACATGCGCTGTCTCTTCGAGACATGCTGTATTCACTCTGTGGACTTACAGCCCACCGATTGCCTTTTTATTCGTCCCTTCGATTGTCGTTCAAAAATTCTTGCTTGCTAGTGGTTAGTCCTTCCTCTTTGTTCCTCCTTTTTGTGTTTAATTTCCTCCCACAGAGCACCACCCAATTACTGTTAACATTACGCTTCTGTGTTTATGTGTTATTTGGGGGACCATTTTTTGGGTGATTCCTGCTCGTGTCACTGTTTGCCCGTCTTCGGTGGTTCAGCTTCGGCGCCCGTTACTTAATCTCCCCGTCCCGTTCAAATACCGAGATGAAATGTCAGATGCTTCAGACGCTGTTTTCGAAATCACCTCTCTAATTTTCACTGACTTCAAAGTGTGAGGATTTCCCCCAAACCCCTCCCGCTTCGCTGCTTGTTGATTTAGCGAGCCTCTGTCACTGGACCTTCAGCAGCCTAACTTTGCAGCACAGTTAAGGAAAGGCTTGGGCAACTCCCATCTCAGTTTCTCTGATGCTTGTTTATATATTGTGAACTCAAGTGACCCAAAGGTATTGAAGCGCTTTACATGAGCAGCGCTACTTGCACCACACAATGTCAGATACATTTTTGGGGTGACGTCAATGTGGAAGGATTTCCCCCAAACCCCTCCTGCATTGCTGCTTGTTGATTTAGAAAGCCTCAGTCACTGGACCTTCAGCAGCCCAACCTTGCAGCACAGTTAAGGGCAAGGCTTGGGCAACTCTCTTCGCATTTTTTCTGACGCTTGTTTATATAATGTAAACTCAAGTGACCCGTAGGGGTTGGAGCGTTTTACATGGGTGCTAGTTAGATTACACAAGGCAAACACAAGGAGATGATGGACGGAGCGCTGAAACTTTTCAGACACTCACCCCCAGTCACAGATCTGTGTTGAATCCATCATCGTTCTTTAGCTTCCTTCGCCACCTCAGTTCAGACCCAGCTATACGCAAATCAGTCTTGACCCTGTGCATCATGGGAACAGTCCAGCCCGAACTGCCAAGTCAGGTCCTCCCTGAACCAGAAACAAGCATCCTGGGACCGGTTTCGGATTAACACCACTCTTCAGCCAGGCTAGCTTGAATCCAGTGGCAAAGTGAGCAAGGGACCCACATCTGGGCATACCCTGCCCACATAGGGCGAACAAAGCAAACACAAGGAGATGATGGACGGAGCACTGAAACTTTTCAGACACTCACCCCCAGTCACAGATCTGGGTTGAATCCATCATCGTTCTTTAGCTCACTTTGCCACCTCAGTTCAGACCCAACTATCTGCAAATCAGTCTTGACCCTGTGCCTCATGGGAACAGTCCAGCCCGAACTGCCAAGCCAGGTCTTCCCTGAACCAGAAACAAGCATCATGGGACCGGTTTCGGGGTAACACCCCTCTTCAGCCAGGCTAGCCTGAATCCAGTGGCAAAGTGAGCAAGGGACCCACATCTCGGCATACCCTGCCAACTTAGGGTGAACAAAGCAAACACAAGGAGATGATGGACGGAGTGCTGAAACTTTTAAGACACTCACCCCCAGATCTGGGTTGAATCCATCATCGTTCTTTAGCTCACTTCGCCACCTCAGTTCCGACCCAGCTATATGCAAATCAGTCTTGACCCTGTGCCTCATGGGAACAGTCCAGCCCGAACTGCCAAGCCAGGTCTTCCCTGAACCAGAAACAAGCATCCTGGGACCGGTTTCGGGGTAACACCCCTCTTCAGCCTGGCTAGCTTGAATTCAGTGGCAAAGTGAGCAAGGGACCCACGTCTGGGCATACCCTGCCAACTGAGGGCGAACAAAGCAAACACAAGGAGATGATGGACGGAGCGCTGAAACTTTTCAGACACTCACCCCCAGTCACAGATCTGGGTTGAATCCATCATCGTTCTTTAGCTCATTTCGCCACCTCAGTTCAGACCCAGAAATATGCAAATCAGTCTTGACCCTGTGCCTCATGGGAACAGTCCAGTCCGAACTGCCAAGATAGGTCTTCCCTGAACCAGAAACAAGCATCCTGGGACCGGTTTCGGGGTAACACCCCTCTTCAGCCAGGCTAGCTTGAATCCAGTGGCAAAGTGAGCAATGGACCCACGTCTGGGCATACCCTGCCAACTTAGGGCGAACAAAGCAAACACAAGGAGATGATGGATGGAGCGCTGAAACTTTTCAGACACTCACCCCCAGTCACAGATCTGGGTTGAATCCATCATCGTTCTTTAGCTCACATCGCCACCTCAGTTCAGACCCACCTATATGCAAATCAGTCTTGACCCTGTGCCTAGATTACACAAGGTCAGATTCTTTTTTGGGGGCATTTTTATTGAGTGCGATCTCAATCGACCCGAAGGTATTGGAGCGCTTTACAAAAGTGCCAGTTACATTACATAAGGTCAGGTAAATATTTTTGTTTTTAGGAGCGCAGAGATTAAGTGATGCCTACGCCGTCTCGGTATATTCATTATTTCCCTTCTACCTGACAAATGGGAGCATTTTTTTCTTGTTGCTATGTCCGGTGCTCCTATATCCAGAGGGCTGGGACAGAGGGTGGGTCTGGGGGCTTGCTGGCAAACAGATATTGCGAGCAGTGTTTTGAATGGAAAACTCTGGGGAAGGGTGCCTGGTGAATAGAGGTTTGGGGGAGGAGGGATCTGCCGTCTTCGCCCTTGGAAAGTACTTCACTGATTTTTTTTCATAGGCTGTGCGATACTCTAATAACAATAGCGGTCCGTGGTAGGAGTGCCGGACGGGCGGTGACGTGGGGCGGGGGAGGGGCAGGGTGGGGGGTAGTAAACCACGGATTACGGCCGAATACAGGTAAGTAAACATTTAAATCAATAAAACGAATTTCGTTGTGAGCGCTGCATCGCATTTGGCGATGCAGCGCTCACAACGAAATTTGTTTTATTGATTTAAATGTTTACTTACCTGTATTCGGCCGTAATCCGTGGTTTACTACCCCCCACCTTTCCCCTCCCCCGCCCCACGTCACCGTCCGGCCGGCACTCCTACCACGGACCGCTACTGTCTAATAATAATAATAAGATTTGTAAAGCGCCTGGTTGCTCCAACTGGAGCGTCCCTGTGCTACAGAGTGTCCTATAAGTGCTGTACCATACTAACTGGACAAAAAAAGAACAGATTAAATTGCAACTACAAGCTCACATTGGAGAGGAGAAAACAATCAATGGCCATCCAGATTAAACTGGCTGAAACAGCCAGGTTTTCAATTTTATGCAGTCGCACACAAATGTTATAATGGTGTCTGTGTGTTAAAAAGCCTTGGAATGTGTCCATAAATGTTTCCTGAGGCAAGCATGTTTTCCTGAATCAGACTGCATGATCGAGTGTGTAGTGATTGTACAGCTCTTCAATCCCTGGCGGCACAGCACCCAGAATAATGTGCTGTATGGCTAAACACTTATAAGGTCCCAAAGACAAGACCTATTGGGTATGTCAATGCTTGTTTAATATGTTGTCCTCTATTGTAAGAGATGCTGCAGGCTTCCAGACAACTGTTTCCAAGCGAGGACATAATGCTCTGGGCACCTGTGTGGATGTTGCTACGGACAGCATCGTTCGCACTTTTAAAAATATATTTTGATCAGTCTGCTGACTGAAATCCCTAAGGAAGAAAGCTCAATTCTATATTTAAGCTAATGGCTCTCTTTAGGAATGGTTTCAGCTAGGCATTTGTAACTCTAAATTGTTACATTGTTGGTGTGTAAACTTCTGAGCTCGTCCTCTTGGTTCTGAATGAAACTACTCTATGTGCAGTCTATGACCACAGGGTGCAAATTTGTAGTTTTTTATCTCTGAAAGGTACTGCATACGCAGACTGAGCCTCTTCATTCACCAGAAGCTATGCATGCCAGGCAGAAGTCTTAAAAATATCGGCAGCCAATTAATTCTGACCAGGTCCAGAGCTGTGCACTGCCTCCTGCTCAGTCTCAGGGTGGCCTCAAAGATAGAATGCAAGGTCACCCTTAAAACAGAGTTTTAGACTTACAAATTCATATTGGAAGTTGAGATTTTCAGGAAAACTAAATGACCCAATCTGTATTAGAATTAGGCCCCCTCGAACTCATGAGATCATTAGGCACTGGGAAGTCCTGTGCCCGTATGGTGGTCCATTTTGTGATACTACTTGTTTCCTTGGTCCCCGATGGCAAATGACCCACAAGTCCTAAGCGGTCTAATTCTAATATGGTTTGGGTCATTTTTGTGTTCATGAAAAACGTAACTTTCAAAATTAAGTTGTACATCTAAAACTCTTACATGTTGTGTAGTGCACAGGAAATTAAGGCATAGTGGAATCACACTACCTTTCCATTGGAATATCTACTTCATGTAGATTAGATTTAAGCTATGGTCCTGATGAATTGCCATAGATCCTATTGTGTTACTACAGGGACGAAACATGTTGACCTTTGACTAGAGTATAAGGAACATTATTCCCTAAATATTTCCTTGTGATTTTAGCCTTTAACAGGACCCTTTCAATAAAGCATTCAGTTAGGGGACTTCTAGTTAATTTTAACCTTCTGATTTACCAGTCTACCCTTTTCAGCCTATACAGCGATAGGAGCTTTTCTAGTTTAATAGAACTTTTATAGGGCAGAATTGTAAAAGATCTCTGGCAAAGCGCCCCCTCGAGGGCCGTTTGGGCATTGCAGTGTCAGCCAAAGGAGGAGCTAAGCCTAATGATTAAGCATGTCACCCTTTTGTGGGTAAGGGCACTTGCTCCTAAAAAAACACACACACACCATCTGACAACATCTGTCTTGGACTCTGAGTTAGAGTATCCTGACATTGACAAGGAACTGCACACTTGAGTACAGTATTCTAAGAGTAGAGTAGTGCGTGTGCTGGACCTTTAAGCAGTCTCAGACCCTCCTTTAGTTAGAACAAATTAATCACTTCCCATAACCCTAATCGATACCTTAACACTATTCCTTTCACTAACCTTAACCATAAACCTTAAACGTAACAATCATTTATTAAAAATAATTAGCTAAGCATGCTAAAGTTTATTTTACTTTAAATGTGGAAAATAATCATGTTATATATGTATAATGTGGCGTGCTCGATAAGGTCACCTGTGTAAAAAAAATCAAACATTAATTCCACAACTGTGTAGACAAAAAAATATGGTTCCGTCGGAGTAATGACTTGCCGCCAGACAGGAGTGCCCGGGGGGAACACCCTTGTTGGCCTTTCAGGAGCTGGTCCCACATTTCCGCACTTTCCACGAGTAGCAGAGATCCTTTCAGACAGCGAGGGCCGTGGAGTCAAAAACCCGTCATGTACTGCTTGATTTGGACCCCGTCCTGTTGAGTATTTTTACTGCGTGCTCCCGCGCCAGCAGAGAATGTTAGCTGACACCTAATTACAGACAAGTAGGCACACGTACTGCACTAGCCGGGGCTCCAAGGCCTCTGGAGCCGAACAGTCTGGCATTGTCCAGGCTTCGGGGGCCTGGGGAGCAGGTCCACGGGTTAGCGAGCAGAACTGGTAGCGCTCATACTTCCATTAAAGCCGATGTGACATCACCAAGTCGTCAGATCTACATGCGTCATCAATCGCAGTGAGCCCAAAAATATGGCACACGCAGTGTCTTCACAGTCCCAATGTAGCAGGTTTTAGAAAGAGGCGACTTTCGTTTATTCGAGAGTGTTCTTGGCAGAATTTGTATGGTACAAACCATATGATCCGGTGTGTCACAGCCTGAAAGCGGGGAAGACGTGGTCATATCACTTTTTAAAGCCACGAATCAGTTCGATGTATGGTGTGCACTATCATAAAAGCAATACTCGCTAAAAAAAGGAAAAAAAAGATCAGTGCTGCGTGGTACTAAAAAAGTTGGGAAGCCCAACATAAAACTATAACGTCACGAGTGGGAAGAAATCTGGGGGCATATTAGCAAGGGCTTTATCGCCGCTTTAGCGGCACTTTTTGCCGCTAAAGCGGCGATTTTTTTATCGCCCTATCAGCAAGCTGTCGATAACAGGCGTTAGCGACAGCTTTCTGGCGATAGCGGCCGGTTTTCCCATCGCCTTGCATGACAGCGATAATTATCGCTAACAACATGCAAGGTAGGCGTTCCCAACTAAAAGCGACTGAAAACAGTCACTAACACAACTTCCCCCTATTAGCAACGCAGGCGAAGCGATAAAAAAAGTCGCGCTAAGTGCGATTATCGCTAGAATTTAACACCTGCTAAAAACATGACTTACCTGTTTCTTCAATGGGAGGTGGATTGTCAGGCTAAGTCCACCATGGCGTTAATGCGTGAATATCGCTGGATTTCCAGCGATATTCACGCATTTCGCCGCTATCACTGGATATTTTATCGCATTGGAGATAAACGTTGCTAATAGCGTGTTATCTCCGTAATAATATCCAGCGATAGGCGGCGATAAAACAAACGCGCTAAGCGCGGTTTGCGATAATTATCGCAGTTTGTTGCTAATATCCCCCACAGTTTGCTGTTTTTGAGGAACGCCATCCATACTGTTTTTTTTCTATAGGTCTTCAAGAAATTGTCAGATATTAGAATCTGCGCTCATTAAGACCCCCAGGGGGCAGGTTTACAAGCCCCTTGCGCCACCTTTGCGCCGCCGTTGCGTCACTTTTGTGACGCAGCGGTGACGTAAACCATGCGCCACGTTGCGCCTTATTTACAACGTGACGCATCTAGGGAGATGCGTTACGTTGTAAAGCCCTCCGCCACATGAAACCTGCATCAGGTCTCATGTGGGCGTTCCGTCGCAGGGTGGGCGTTCCGTCGCAGGAAAGCCTCGTAAAAGTGACGCAGTGAAATCTACAAGATTTCACTGAGTCACTTTTCCGACGCCGCTGCGACAAATTTTTACGCCTGCTTCAAGCAGGCGTAAGGAGTGGTGCACCACGTTAGGGATGGGCGGCCCACAAGCATTGCTGGAGTTGCGTCGCACTTGCGACACGACTCCAGCAATGCGCCACCCTTCCGACGGGAGATGCGACACCCATCTGTTTATCTTTGCGCCACGGTGCGCCGCATAGTAAATGCGGCGCACCTGTGGTGGCGCAAGAGTAAACTTGCGTGATGCATCTTTCTTGGCGCATCTCTGCTGATTTGCAGGGATGTGCCAGGCATTGTAAATCTGCCCCCCAGTTTTGCGTGAGAGAAATTTCCTCACAAAGCTTAAACTGCAAAATAAGGACACCTAGTCCAGTGGGAGAATCTAAGGCTTCAGTTACGAGTGCCTCATGACATTTCAAGACCCATCCATGCACAGGTGTCGGAATCATGAGTTTGTTAGTAAAATCCGACAGTCAGAATTTTAGGACGACAAATGTTTGCAGGTCAAATGTATTTACATTGAAATATGGCTTTTAAATACCGGCACAGGCGGATTTTGGTGCAGGAAAGCACCAAAATGTGTTTATTATTCGCCACTTTTAATGCAAGACTCGTAATTGGTGTTATTTATTGCATCAAATAAATACTGACCCCAGAGTATCTTTATTTAGCAGATGCCATAAATAATGATGCAATTACAAAGGACTGGTAATTGACAGCCAAGTTATGGTGAAAGTTGCCCGATCGAAAAAGTACCCTGCTCCGAAGTAGTCAAAGCTTCTCAAAGCGCAACTGAGTTCCCTAGACCCCAGTGCTGGAATTGGTAAAAATGTACTCGGGAACCCATAAATTGGGTGTCAACAGGGCCGGCTTTAGCTCTGGTGGAGCCTGGTGCAACAATATTTTTTGCCCCCCCTCCTCCCCGGATTCCCTCACTACCACCAGACAAAAGTGCCCCTCATCTCTACACAGACCCTCTCTCACATACATTTCATTTGTTTTAAAGCACTGGTAAAGGCTGACTTTACTAATTAAAAAGTGTATAGCTACCCAAACTAACTCTTTTTAGCAACATTATGAATAGATAATAAAAGACTGGGGAAAAAACATCACATTCTAACCTATTTTATGCAGTTTGCATGCAGCTCTTTGATGACAGTTCTTAACAGTCACTGTTCTATATTAGGGTTTTATCTTATGAACTGTGGTAACAAAATGATCTCTGTGACAAAAGCAGTATTGCACTAAGCTCTCCTCATAAAATAAGGATCTTTGTTCAGCATGGTATGCATTCTTTGCAGCAGGCTACTTTATGGAGATTCAAAACTGACACTACACAAAAATTCTGATCTCTCTTTCTAGCAGGAACATTAACCAAAATAGTTGTCTTGACATTTTTATTGCTGCCTGAAACGTTGACACACAAGGAACTCTGCCACAAGTGTTTTTAAATCGTATGTAATTGCTAAACACAGCACCCCCCATGAGGTCAGCACCCCCTTCCCAGGTCAGTGGCCAGTGTTGCTGCACCAGTTGCACATCAGGGTCAAGGTGTGGCAGAAGACAGGGGAAATAGTAATGAGGGACGGAGCTTCAAAAGCAGAGTCTGACAGTCAACTTATGAATTTATTTTTTAAAAAAATCTGCTAAGAAATTGGCTACAAGGACATATGTAAATCTGTTCTATATTACTTAATTGGCCACAAAGAGGCTACCTTTTAAAATATCTTACAGGGTTCAGACACCTGCTGCAGAGATCATTGTATGCCCAGCAATTTTGAAGTTGATTATAACAGCAGTGTGAGGAAACCGAGGAGGACATAGGGCATGTACCTTTAGGCCCCGAGGTGCCGCGATTCCACACCACGACAGCCTCAACTGTAGAAAAAGGAAAAGAAAAGAAATTAGAAATGAATAACAGAGAAGAGACAGAGACAGGAGAAGTAGGAAAAAAGACTCCCTCTATCTCCACAGGAAGAAGAAGAGGACAGAAGTCAGGCAAAGAAGGAGGAGAGACAGAGAAGGCACATCGGAGAGGCACTTGGCTCAAGCCATGCTCACTGGTTAGCGTGGCTTAGTCAGGTGAGGAGCCGAATGCGGGAATGGAGGAATTCTACTAACAAGGGGGCGGCGTAGAGGGAGGTTGCTAAAAGGTCAGCTCTTTGATGTTTTCCTTTGACTAGAGATTTCCGTTTGAGTTTGTTTGGTTTTCTGTTGTTTATTTTGGGCACTGGAGTGAAGGAAACTCCCAGAAGTCTATCTTAGAAGTTTTAACCAAATACTTAGGATCTCTACAGGTATGAAAGATAACAGACTAGATGTGTAAGTCAGAAGAACAGGACTTCCCCTGGAAGTTAAGGATGTACTCTCCTGGTCTCACTTATTAGGAGAACCTCTTCCATTAAAGTATTAGGAACAGAGAGGTAAAGGACATCCTGTAGAGATTCTAAAGAAAGAACAGGAGAAGATAAAGGAAAGAAAGATGGACAAAACCAAAGGATAGGAGTAATAGAAGAAAGGAAAAGGAAAGAAACTTACCCGAACTTGTCTCTTTTCCAAGGGTCTCCGGTACTCTGCACGAGAGAGAAGGTCCTGGAAGGAAAGAAGAAGGACTGTTGATGGAAAAACCTAAGAGAGAAGAACAGGAAAGAGACCACCCTTGAGATTTTACCCTATATATCACTAGAGACAATGGTTCAACAATAAAAGGAAAAAAGCAAACCAAACTAAGTGGCCTAATCAGTTGTTCATACAAACCCCAACTGTCACAAGCAGTAAGATAACTCTAGTGGTTAACACAGTCTGGGAGAGTTCTGTGTCTTTTCCAGTCACAGTTTTGACTCATAAAGTAGCATTGAGGGTTAATGTCCTTGCTGCAAAACACATCGTGTAACATGCAGATCACTGTTTTAAAAAAAAAATTAAATAGGTAAGTAGGTTACAGCTTTTGACACTGAGATCATTTTGTTACTCCCAGTTCATAAGTTGCAAGCCTTCTAATATGGCGCATGATCTATTTACTGACATCAAGGTAGCTACATGCAAACTGTAAGTCATGGGTTTAGATCCTTATTGTTTTTGTTTTTCAATCTGTTTTTATTCTAAGATTGCAAAGAAGGGTCCCTTTGGAAGTAATAAAGCCTTGTTAGTACAGACAACCAGAGTCACTGTATTATGTTTTACATCCTGACTTTGTGTTACTCTAGACCATTCACTCTTAAAATATAATGTCTACAACTATGGATGATATGTGATTTCTACACCTTTTAACTCTCATTGCCTTATGTAGCAGTACCAGTAGATTGATTTACACACTTGTATGATTTATTTTGCCCCTGTGTGTGATGTAAAGTTCTCTGACACCTTACACATGGGATGAGTGGTGCTATATAAGAATTAAATAATAAATAAATATTAGGTGCCCTTTGAATCAATATTTTTGTAATTACTCATATAGGCAGATAAATCTTATTCTTACAGTGCATGAACATCTCTCACAGTGCATGCACATCTCTTGCATAGGGAGTTGAAGAAAGGTAAAAACCTGCCTCCAATAGTTTCTCCTAAGTACTTGTGAAGTGATAACAAGCTGTCTGCCTTTCTTCCTTTCACTACATTGCCGTCTAGTGGTTAGGCACCAGATGGCTCCCATCCTTGAACAAAAGTAGGCCTGTGTTTGTTGCAGGTCAGAAGTGATGATAAAAGCTCCCTCCCTGCCTGCAGGTTGCTGCTCCTCAACAGAATGCAGACAATGTGCAGGCACTGCTGAATGATGTCCCGGTACTGGAAAATGATACCAGACCAAATTCAGAATGTTTCTCTGGGCTAGAAATTGCTGCCGGAACCAGGTTTTGGTGGGATCCTCCAACCTTCCAGCACTGTTCGAGCCTACTCACAGGGGTGTGAGGTGAATTACAACTCTCTGCTCACTTAATCCTTGGCCTCTCTGTAGAGACAGTGCTAAAAGAGAGATCTTTTTTGCGAAATAGTGTGGTAGAGTTTGTGCATGGTACCTCTTTGACAATATCTATATTGAAATTACCTTTAGGTGGATGTGGACACACTAACCTAGAGAAGAGGCAATCTAGCACCACCAACAGTAACATCATGAGGGAAACTGGAAAGCCACACAATCGAAAGGCAAACAAGGTATCAGCTTTCAGTGAGAAATGCAATGAAAATAGTTTATTGTGAATTCATGGGGTTTCGTAAACTAAGGAAACAGAGACATTTGATGAGAAAAGACCTACATATAAATTATGAGCAAACAACAACTCTAAAATCTTCAGTGACCGCTTGGGGTAACCAGCTCTACCTTGGATACATGTGCATGTCTGCAACAACAACATCCTTTCGATTATGGCTCGGTAAATGTAATATTTTGTAAAGCAAATCGTTGTAAATGTGTACCAGTTCATAACCAGTTTACAAAACAACACAAAGAAATCATGATTGAAAAAATAAAATCTCAATGTACTACAAAAGCGACCCAAAAATTCAAAATAAAACCGAATAAAAAAATAAAAATTACTAGACAATAAACGCTTTTGGCCCCAAAATAATGATTAGTATTATAAACAGTGATTCATAGTCCGTGACAAAAATGAAACATTATCTAAGCTCTGTGTAGGATGTTTGCTTATTGGCCAACGCATAACGTTTCAGAAACCGTGAGACTAAAACCTTTAGTTTGTTTAGTAAATGATTTATTGCCCAATATATTTAATATCCATAAGGCCTATGCCATGGATAAAATAGTAAAGGAGCTAATTTAATTTAATGTATGAAAAATCATTGTAATATTTTCCATTTTAAATGTGGCATGTTAACATCATACCCTTCTCAGCAAGACAGTATCTCATGTTAGGGTACAGAAAGGTTACATTCTCAGTTTTTATGGTCTGGCTTGGCAGTGCAGCTGTCACCAGACAATTATGTGAGCATCATTAGAGAGAGACTTTGGCTAAGCCCAGATATTGGGAGCCAGGAGTGCATGTTTTGATTGTGCGGGAGTTGTGTACTTCCACAAAAGTAGTTCTTGCCCTCCACTGCAGCTGTGATAATTTTATTTATCCAGCTGGTTGGGTATGAACATTCAGGGGCACATACATGCCATTGTAATGCTGTGAAAATGTCTTGGATAACTACGTAATTTATTGTGTTTGTCTTTCTTTAGCTGCAGCACAGATGGGTGGATGGCAGTCATTAACATTTATGGATGCTTAGGTCTGGCTTGACAGTGCAACTGTCACCTAACTTTTTAACCTACACCAATATTATTCTACTGTTCTTTGCTTCCACACAAATATATATTCATTCCCTGCTATTTGCTTGTAATGCTTCACATTACCATACAACGTTCCTTTTAAGACGACCTATTTGCATTGCCAATGATTGTTCTTTGTGTAATAGGAGCAAATTGGATTTTGTATTAGGTCTCATCTACCCTAATTTATAAATGTTTCTAGTTAAATTTCATTCCAAGCCTGAAAAAACCTATTTTGGAAAACATGTGGCAAAACAGCTTTAGGAAAGTGGATCTTTAGCAAAATATGTGCATTCACTCATTATCCGAAGTTTTTTCAATTGGCTGGGGATGCCGAGAAACCACACTGGCCAGGGCTACCAACACTCTGGATGTTATTGATTCAAACTTTTTTTATATTCTGGCTCCAGATATCCTTATCTATGGTGCCTGTCTATTGTAAAATCATTGAACATTACTACATCAAGTTCTAAGTAATGGTACATAAAGCAAATAGCTTTTGGACCAGCTATTGCTCTATTCGTCTGGCATTCGCACTTTAGCTCAGACTCCAGGACAGCATATGCATTGAGTGGAGTACTGGACATTTACCTATCATCCATTGTCTTGTAGGTAAGCAAGGTCAGTCACATTTTACAGAAGCCTACTGGAGAGCCATTTGAAGTTTTGCTTGACAGGCAGTGAGAGCGACAGCATTTTGCATGCTTACTGTCTGCTTCCACATCCACTGAAAGGCAAAGGGGTGGTACTGTGTACTTCTGCTTCACAATGGCCCCTTTTAACTTTCTTTTTTTGAACAATGCTGCATGGTTGTCCTTGCTTCCGCTTGCCCGCACTCCTTGGCAAAGACTCATTGCTCTCATATTACCCCCTCTTGTGATTGTCAGGCCCTCATTTATTTTCAATGGTGAGCACCTGGCAACTCCTCTAATATGCTTACCAGATCCCTCATTAGGTCTGCATTGGTCCCAGCTTCTTCTCTGCTCTTCTTGTCAGCAATTCACTGAGGTTCACAGTGTTTTCAACATCTGCTCTTTCTCAACAAACCTGGCAGATTATGTAACATTCTTAGTGGGCTGATCATTTTTGTCTTTCAAGGTTGAGCACCAGGAAGCTCTTCTGATATGCTTTCTAGACCAGCAATGTGGTATGCAGAGCTCCTGGGGGCCAGCCTGCATAGTAACTTTTATCAAAAGTTTATATAGTGTCAATTTATAAGCTTTAGAGATCTTGGCAATGTAATGTCTCACTTCTAACACCACCAACATTATCACCATTATCTCCACCAGCTACACTATTACCATTATCACCACCACCATTATCACCACTGTAACGAATGCTGTAACTACCCTTTTATGCTGGGATTACCAAGCAACTCACTAGAAGACTACAAACGATCCAAAACTCAACAGCTAGACTCATCCTCAACCTTCCACCCAGAACACACATCACACCACACCTCAGAGAACTACACTGATTCCTGATACACAAACGTGCTAAATTCAAACTCCTCACACACACATTCAAGGCACTACAGAACTCAGACCACACCTACTTGAACAGTTGCATCTTCTACCACTAACCATCCATACAACTTCGCTCTGCAGGACTCCTACTCACAAACATCCCACGTATAAACAGAACCAGATCAGGAGGATCAACATTCTCTTACATTGCTCCTAAAGCATAGAATGACCTCTCACCCCACATCAGAGCCTTCTCATTTCTTCTTGAATTCCTCATGAAGCTGAAGACCTGGCTTTTTAAATAACCAACCTACCATACGCATGGATAGGCACACACCTGCTCAGCACCAAGATACACTCACCAGTGATAGATCGCTTTACAAATTCACATAACATAACTTACCAATACACACACTATTACCTTCTAAATGCTAATCCATGTTGAAAGTGAGGATGCACAACCACTGTTCTGTGGAAAAAGCAAGATGGATGTTCAACGTTTTAAAAACACTTTAAATATATTTGAATTCTACATGTAGGGTGGCTGATGGGATGCACATAATGGTGGCTGCACTTTTCTTCAATAAATGAAGGAATTGTGAGAACTGTGCTCTTGGCTCATCTCGTTGAACCTTCTAGATTAAAATTCAAGATTACAATGTTTTCTTCCTAATTTTGTTATAGCATATCCCAAATTGTTTTACATTTAAACATTATTTAGATTTTCAAAACCCAATTAGTTTTTGTTTGTAACAAGCAAATGTTATTCACAGCACTTCACTAAACAAGCCCAACTATTTTTTATCATTATAACATTTACTTTTGTTGTCTAAATATTAGGACTGTTTGTTAAAAAAATGTTAAAGCTTGACTTGAAACAGGTGTTATAAATGAATAAAAGGTGGAAACAGTAGATTTTTGAACACTATGATTTTTGCTGCTACTGGAAAACATAGTAAATTAGTTTGAAGCACTCATACCCTCTATTATGATTTAATTATTATCAGATCTGACAGTCATATTAAAACATAATTTGATAGGCATTATTTTTGCAACACCGAGATCATGATCATATTGACTATTTTGTAACAGTCCGAAGCTCGATTTTGCCCATTAGTGGTTCTAATATATTATAAAGTAAAGGTGACCGGTATAACTTTTTAACAATCTCATGGTTTTTCAACCAACCCAATGTTTTATAACGTGAGTGACTGAAAAACATTCCAAATAACATTTTCAAAATGTATACCTATTTAATTATATGATATACGTATGCATTTTTTTAACAGTTTAATCCCATTTTTATGGCTTTGTTTCAGCCTATTTTAGTACTAAAAAATCCCACAACATTAAAAAAAAATAGAGAAAATTTGATCCCAATGTCACAAAACTTTGTAGAGGAAAAGACTGGCAAATTTGCACACTTTTGAGTTGCTGTAATTTTAATAGGAGTGTTTTCATCTCGTAATATTCTGATTAAAATTAGAAGCAACTAGGCACAGCAGTGTAGGATGGAGATTTGTCTTACTTGGCTGGCGCGACCATCTTCCCAGGTCGTGTACCAGCACTCCTTGTTCCAGTTGGGCACACATATGTGCCAAATGTCTCTCTCAACAGATTCACTGTGCAGTGCATCGACAGTACATTGATCAATGCGGATAGTGGCGCCAGATAATCTGACTTTTTAATTTAGCAAACATTTATTCAAGAAAATGTTATGAAGATTCTCTACATAAATGTGAAATCTCCGGTCTTGACTTTAAATTCTTCAGACTTCTTCCTCTGCCAGCTTTTTTAGGACAATACGTTCCCCAAATGAAACTTCATGTAAGGACAGGAACTTCAAGCAGTCGTAGTTGCATTACTACAACAAAAATAATATATTCCTCCTTAGTGACCAAATACGATTTCTCCAATCTTCACAATCCCGAACTATTACTGTAAGGCTGATAGAAGTACAAAATATAAAACGTAATAACATAATTAAGAAGAATCACAGCCAGGATACCGAGCTGCTGAAATAACTAACGAAAGACAGAGAAACTATTGCGGAGTTTATAATTTCTATAGAATAAATAAATGTAATATTTTGTTTGTTGAACTTCCAGAGATACTGAATAGACTGTCTCAGATGGAGTAGAATATAGAAACACTGCATTGATGAACGTGCCATCTAGCCATCAAATTAACCCTACTCTAAGTAAACTAGACTGGCTACTTTAGCGTCCATGAATACCTTTAAGGTTGCATTTATCATGTTTAAAGCATTATGGAAAAAATACTGCAAGACCTAAAATACATTCTATGATACGAATCTGTGAGCACTGTAAATATAATTGCAAAATAAAGCATGTATTTTAAAATATTTCAAGATCATCGAAAGAAGTTGAATATCTATGTGCCAAAAATGTGGAATAAACCGCTGAAATTTTCAGCACATTAGGTGCAGGCAGGTCGAGGTTCTTTCTCACTTATCACATATGCAGGCCTTAGACCCAATTGTCTCGAATTCAGAAAGCAGCAAATGTCGAATGGAGAAAGTGATTAAGATGAAAAGTAGGCCTGGTCGGAACTTGCAGAATTTCACTCTGCAGAATTACTGCGAGATTCTGCAGGGTTCCGCCAATAGGCAGAAAATGCATGTCATCCTGCTCATACTCCGATTTAAGCGCCAATAGCGAATTCTGTGCTGAAAAATGAGCGCGAATGGCACACAGTATTGTTGAGTTGATTATACTGCCTCTCAAGTAGAAAATCTATTCAGGAAACAGCCCTCTGACTGCGACCACTCAGGACAACCCGCGTTCATAAAATCTCACATGAAATCCTGTTAGCAACCAAAAATCATGCGATGGGAAAGTCAAATCTCACTTGAGCCTGCCTGCTTGCAATCTGAAGCCTTGCATTGTTCCTGTTATCATCACATTGCTCAAATGGGAAAAAAATTCAGCCATATAGCAATTGGTGGAATTTGGCAGGAACTCCGTGTTATAAGAGTAACGAGAAGGTCGCCCAAATTTGATATTTACACTCATAGATTTAAAATTCAACCTAGGCCTAATGAAAAAACAATGGGGCATATTATCAAGGGCTTTATCGCCGCTTTAGCGGCACTTTTTGCCGCTAACGCGGCGATATTTTTAACGCCCTATTAGCAAGCTGTCGCTAACAGGCGTTAGCGACAGCTTTCAGGCGTTAGCGGCCGGGTTTAACATCGCCTTGCATGTCAGCGATAATTATCGCTAATGACATGCAAGGTAGGCGTTCCTCACTAAAAGCGACTGTAAACAGTCGCTAACACAACTAACCCCTATTAACAAGGCAGGTGAAGCGATAAAATAAATCGCGCTAAGCGCGTTTATCGCTAGATTTTAACACCTGCTACTGAGGATGACTTACCTGTTTAAAGTATAGGAGGTGGATTGTCAGGCTGAATCCATCCTTGCGTTAATGCGAGAATATCGCTGCTTTTCCAGCGATATTCTCACATTTTGCCGCTTTCGCTGGAAATGTTATCGCTATGGAGATAAACCTTCTTAATAGGGTGTTATCTCAGCGATATTTTCCAGCGATAGGCGGCGTTAAATAAATTCGCGCTAAGCGCGGTTAGCGATAAATATCGCTATTCCTTGATAATATGCCCCAATATTTTAAAGATGATGGTGAAAAGGTTCTTTTTTACTTGTTTCAATGCAATTTTTTAAGTGAATAACAATCTCCCATGGTAGGTGGATCACAACATATTGTAAGATTTTTTTTATTGTAAACATATGCCATAAATATAAAAAGAAGGAAACAAAAATTAACATTAACATGATGGAGCATAAACGTGCTTCTGATATGCTTGAAATAAAACGTTAATTTAAAAAAACTTGCATATATTTTTGATAGAGCTATACAGATGCTCTTCATCAGGCAGGTGTACTTATAACAGGTAGAGAAACCCCTTTTTTAATGTGCATGACAAGGAAATATTCCTATTAGCTCAAAAAGGTACAATTGTCTTTGAATTACTCTATCCTGAAGACATAGTATAAACACATAAGGATGAGTTAAAAAAATAATAAAAAAGGATAGAAAATAAAAAAGAATTAGAAAAAATAAAGTATTGGCCTCCAGCACTGCAGCTGAATTGCCCTTCCTATTAGGCAGTCTGATCATTGAACAATTGCCTTCCCTCACCGTGCAAGACAGCCAATGGCTGAAATGAGCTAACCCATTAACCATGCTATATACAGTGATAAACAGAAGTAAAAAGTGAAAGATAGTGAACAAACCATTACATTAAGAGGGTTCACCCAAAGCCCCTCTATGTGTGTATATGTGTATGCATGTTTTATTTATGTTTTTTATTTTATTACATTAGTCTAGTAAGACAACAAAAGCTAACTCTAGGTGATCCCCAATGCAGGATTAGATTAGTTTTCAAAATAATATAGAACAAAGTGACAGATCCTGTTGAATAATGTGAGTTGGATAAACAGTTAAAAGCTAAATGTAAATGCTCATGAATACATGCATTATTAGGTTTTGTATGCATAGGTTGACTACATTTGTCCTCTTTAAATCGGCGAAAGCATCCACTATTGCTTCATTCAAAGGAGAAAAGGCTATAAGATATGTAATATTGGTTAACTGTTTGAGTCACTTGTGCTGCTTGAATCGTAACCCTGGTTACAAGATATTCAAAGTAAAGAAGCACACAGTATTATCTGGAGTACTACTAAGATCAATATGGAAAGCTGTGGGTTTAAAGCTTCAGTCAGACACAATTCTATTAGTGTGTCAGATGGTGTCTATAACCAAAAGGGAGGAATATACAGACTATCTTTCTAAGCATACAAGGCATTAAAAGATGGTGCTCCACATATTGTCTTCTAAGCTGCACAAGGCAAGCACCCGTTTTCAGGAATGTTCTATCAGCAGTGATGAGCCATGTTCATTCCTGCCAGAAGTTAACAAATGTTCTTCATTTGTTTATGAGGAACCACCTATTGGCAGCAAAGCACATTTTGATGAGTCTGTTCTCAGTTGAACTGTGTCAACATCTTTTGTCTAAAACTAGTAGCTGAAGCAAAAACACTGCTCATCATGTAGCTCATAGGCGTATCATCAGCAATCCAAAACAACATGGACTGGCTCCAAGCCAAATTGCATGCTCATTGTGAGTCTTCATGGTTATTCCTCAGATGATTTTGTTTGAAAGCCCCGAAATGTTTGAATAAATGTAGAACTAATATAGCGAACCACAAGAAAATGCCCAATGCTTGTTTCATAAAACCCTAACTGAGCAATTTGAAACAATTGTTAATCATTTCTTTTATGAGCCATGATGCCCTCAATTACCACCACTCATAATAATTCTACAGCACACGCTTAACAAATCTTCACACCATTCACTTATTTTATTAATTACACTAGAAGGACATGTTGTATGAATACATCTTCATGCACAGCAGGTCGGAGATTTGAAAGGTTCTACTTTCATCCAAACACTTGAAATATCAACCCAAAATTATTTAATAAAGGATCAATTCAGCTTAGGTAAATCGATTTCCTAAACATGGTGGAGGAAATTGGCCAATTTATGATGCAATCTCATTTGGATCTCTCTTCTTGTCATGGTAAATTTTGCATTATCTTCCTTACTCCTCTTTAACCTCTAGTAGAGGTCTAATAGTCACCTCAAGCTTCAATAATTCTATATCTATCCAGATTAGTGATTTGTGAAGTTTCCATTATGCAAGTGCGAGCATAGTGTCATGGCAGTCTGGGTTATTAGCATGCCCGTAGTTTATAGTGTTTCTTCCTTTCTCCATACCTACAGACTCAAGTGGTAAATGACGCCAACAACTCACAACCATTTTGTATGCAAGTGTAAACCTTTCTTAACTTTTCCTGCTCAGTGCTCTGAAAACCGTATTGTGCTAGTAAATTACACTGACAAACGAAAGACTTGTAAAAATCCAGATTTTGATATATAAGCCCCATTTTTGGGGTACAGCACAGCCTTTGCATACTTTTTTACAGTTTTTGAGAACAATATTTGATATCCAAAGTCTCAAGATAAAAACTTAGCACACCCCTAATACAAATATTGAGGGTGCTTGAATAAATTGCTCTTTTCATGTCACCTACAATCCTCATACTTTTGGCTATGTAAAGAAGTGTTTTGTTTGCTATCGGTGCCTGTCCACAAAAACTTAAACCCAGGTGTAATGACAACAGCAGCTATTACTGTACCCGGTCTTTTATTCGTCAGAAGCTGTCTGTTTGGATATTGCAAGAGGAGCTTTGGAAGGGGGGTGGGTGTAGCTATGTGTTTCCAGCAACGGAGACAGGATAAATATTACTGCTTCAGGTCATTGCGTCAGTGTTCCCTCAAGACATTGCTGTTTTTTTGTGTACTGCAACATGAGCAAGAAACAACCTTCGCTGAAATGGAATGGTACAGTCTGCCCCGCGGCAAAAGATCAGCAAACATATGAGGGCAGATGTAAATTGATGATGACAGCACCGCAGTGGCAAGGGGATTTTTAGGACCCGCAGTTCAACAAGTGCAATTTGCTGACATTTAAATCTCAGACTCTTATTGGCTGTTTCCAAGGGCTGCCTGCAGTTCAACACCGTTTTTGATATATTATGATTTTAGAATTTTTTTCCCAACAGAAACCTTTCTCGGAAATCACATTTAATGTAAGAAATGTGGTTCGTATTAAAGGGCAATCCGCTGCGTTTAGAGGTTCTACTCTTCAAGGAAAACGTCCCCTATACGAGGGCATGAGAGCTAAGTGCCACTCTCCCGCATAACATCACTTCCTGTGTTTGATCGAACCAGCTTTCAAAAAGCATTACTGGATTGATAAAGTTAATTTCGAAATGAGGCTGTTTTCCGACATCTGGGCAACGTGCCAATCATATGGGTCGATTTAGCCCTAGACATCTATCTGCCATTTTTTTTCTTTTTGAGCTACAACCAATCTACGTTTCTGCTGCTTTGGCTCAAAGATTAATAACAGGCTGATGTGTGCTCGAGGCTCATGAGGTTGTGATATAAGATCATACCAGTTGCAAATTTATGCTCATACTGCACAGTAGTCAACAGATGGCTGGCGGCGTCAGCCTTAGGTGAGATATGTTCCTGCTTGACCGGTTATCAGCAGTTTCTGTGTAATCCAACACATGTAACATGAGGTAATGCTGATAAATTTGAACAACCAAAGTACTTATTTTGAAATACACATTCTGGCAGGCGACAGAAAAAAACTACTTTCTTATATTGAAACTATGCAGGCTGCTTCTCCTGGTAACATAGAAGCTCTCTCTCTTCTTCATAGTGCTGTACAAGGTAATTCAATACAACAAATGATATAGTTTAGTTCAAAACTTTATTCGGCAAGTAAAAACCGCCATATAAGCACAATAAAATTATAAAACATGATAAAATAGAATTCCAATAAAATTCATGTTTTTAACACTGTTCCCTAATTCCAGCACAACTGATACAGTTAAGGAACACGTCAGTACCCCACCATCTGCCATAAGTATGGCATCTCAGCATCTTTCGGTAGTGCGGGAAATACATTTTCATCACAAATCGGAGTCTGATTTGGTTTTGTGGAGGGGAGTGTGGTGGAAGGTGAGATTGCCAGTTTTATTGTATTGTAGGTTTGTCGGGTGGGAGTGTAGCGAGGAATGTATGACATTTCTTACGTGGCTCCTCATTTTCTATGGGTGCCTCATTTGGTAACTAGCTAAAGGTAGAAAGTTCTACCGGATGCTTTATTTGTGAGGTAATTTCATACACAATCTGAGTTTGAAGCATGTTCAGAGTTTTAGTCTTTATGTCTGGTGTTGTAAGATTGTGTGTGGTAATTGTTGGTGAGCAGTGCTGGCATGAGCACGATGACACCCAATGATATGGAATATCTGTGCTGAGTGTCTTGCTTCTACAGAGTCTGTTGAATGCAGGGGTCTCCAGCCATTCCTATAGCAAGAGCTACTTCGGATCAAAGAAAACCATCCTGAGCTACTCCATAACGCATGGATTATTATAAAGGCCAACTCACATAAATGGTGATCCTGGAGAACCGCCGACCTGCTTCAGTGAGCATACAACTTTAATAGTAAAAGAGCTGTATCTCAAAAGCTTTACCTGTACGTTTCAGAAGGACCAGGGTTGTCTCCTTGCTCTTGTTTATAAATTACCTCTAACATCTGAGTGTCCCATTGTGGCTTGTGGCCACATTGCCACACAATACATAGGATGACACTGATCTCACTTTGAAAGCAAGAGCAAGATAGGCGTCCATTATCTGGCTAGTTGTACTGAAATCCATTGGTTGATGTCTACAAACAAGCAAATCAGAAAGTTTATTGTTAACATTTACAGTACGCCATAACTAGGAGCAATAGCAATAATATATTTTGCGAGGTAGATGTAAACTTCATACTAGCTTTCTACAAGTAAACATATTCTGCAACTACACTATAGTCGTGGTTAGACATGCAAGGGAATCATGAACAAACAAAGAAACAAAAAGTAATGCATGAAGAGATGAAAGGAAGAATGGAAGGAAAGAAAGGGAGGCAATAGAGGAAGAAAAGAGAAATGAAAGAAAAATAAAAAACAATGAAAAGAGAGAGAGAGGAGGAAAGACAAAAAGGAGAGAAGGAAAAGGGTAGAATGAAAGAAGGGAACAAAAGAATGAAAGGAGATAAGGAATTAAGAAAAAAGAAAAGGAGAAAAATCAGAGAAGTAAAGGAGAAAAAGGGAAATGAGAATGAAACAGGATGAGAAATAATGAGAGAAATAAAGGCAGAAAAAAGGATACAAGAGAGAACGAATGGAATGAAAGAAATATGAACGAGAAGGGAAGAAGCAAAAGGCGTGAAGGAGAGAAGAAAAGGAGAATAAGGAAATGAGAAAAGGACATAAAAGAAAAGAGAAAAATAAGTATTGGAAGGGACGGACATAAGGGAAGGAAAAGGAGAACAGGTAAAGGAGAGAAGCCATAGAATAGAGAAGGAAGCAAAAAGAGAAAATGAAAGAAGCGTAATGTAGAAATAAAGGAGAAGTAGAGAAGTAAAGGAAAATAAGGACAGAATAAAATGAGAAACAAAGCAATTAGAGAATGAGAGAAGAAAGGGAGCCAAAGGATAGAAGAAAATGAGAGATGAGAAAATAAAGAAGTCAGAGACGGAAAGGGATAAAAGGGGGGGAGAAAATGAAAGCTAAAAAAGAAAGCAAAAAGAAAAGGAGAGAAAATATAAAAAGGAGGAAATTGACAGAATAACTGTGAAAAATATGGAGTGAAGGAAAGGAGAAAGGGAGAGAAGTTAAAAGGGAACAGAGTAAAAGGAGCCATGAAAAGGAAGAAAAAAAGGAGAAAGTGAAAGATGAAGAAATGGAGAAAAGAAGAGAAGGAAATAAAAAGGACAGCAGGAGGAAAGGAGAAATGGAAGACAAGGGAAAAGAGGGGATGCAAAAGGGCAGAGAAGAGAAGAAACTGAGAAAAGAGTGGAGAGAATGAAAGAAAGAGAGGAAGATGAGAAGAGAAAGAAAGGAAAGGAAAGAAGACAAAGGAAAGATGAAAAAGAAAGACAAAGAATGGAGAAAAGCTAGGGATAAAGAAGAATAGAGTAAGTAGGCCTGGGTGGAACTCGTGGAGATTTGCACTGTGAAATTCCGTGGAGTTCTAAAAAAGCTCAGTGAGATTCTGCGGAACTCCGCGAATGGGCCAAAGATTGCTTGTCCATGCTACTTTTTCAGGCCAGTAGTGACTTCCGCCCCGAAAAATCAGCACAAATGGCACCACGTGGTCTGCGTGGTCAAGGCCATTTTGTTTTACCTGCTTTCTGTTCTCTGCATGATGCTGGGCCTGATATTTGTATCCCTTCAATATCTATTTAATTCTCCCCTATTCCATTCATCCACCCCTCATTTTCCTTTTTTTATCAGTGTGTGTTTATGTATTCTACGTTTTTGTCTTTTAAAAAAAAATACTGACTTTTTATACTTTTTGGTTTTTCCTTTCTACTTCCTTAGCTCCTCATTTCTGCTTCTCTGTTCTCTTACTTCCTACTTTCTTCCCAATGCCATATTGAAAGAGCAATGACAGGTAATAAGCGGCGGGGCCAGTACAGCTGCTACAAGCTACACACCTTGTGGTTGCCGGCACTGCCAAAAAGTGCAGCCCGGTCCCATTTTTTCCGAGGTGGAGATGGCACACTTGATTTTTATGTGCAGCACCACCTCTGCTCCATGCTGGCAGCAGGCCTGGGAGGTGCTACTCCCTGCAGGAACATCGGCTGCTGTTAGGGAGAGTGCACCGGTGCGTGCCCCGGAGCACTGGGCTTTAGCGCACCATACAGCAGCTGACACACCACTGGCCAACGTACTGGATAGGGAACAGGACCTGCTCGATCTGCTGGGCATCAAGGTTGCGGGGTTCGGTGAGGAATTATTTATTTTTTGTGTCATACAATGTTATTATTCATTTTTCAAATAGCAGGCTGTTCACACTCAGAGGTAAGTTAAGTTTACGTTATAAATATGTGATCCAGCTTGAGCTAGCCAGGTGCTCAGGGTACTCATCGGCACTCGCTTGGGCTGATTATTTAGGAAGTCATGCAGACTCTTCTGTCCTGTCACTAAGATAGTGGTAATAGTAAAATCAGTGAGTTAGCGTTCTCTGTGTCTTTCTTTATGTAGCTCATACAGTCCCACTCTCCCAGTGACGTGTAGTATACATCTATGCATTGAAAAGGGAAATTGAGTTGGTCTATCAAAGGGGGTTAAGAAGCAAAGATTATTTGTTGCAATGCAGTAGTAGTTTCAAATGCAGTTTAGGTTTAGGAAATTAGGAATAGAGCTTAGGTTTAGTAAATTAGGACTGGGTAAACTCAGTACTAGTACTGTAGGCGATCTGATTTAGAAAAGTACAATGCTACTGCATTTGCTTGTCAAAATATGTTTGGGGTGATTAGCTGTATCACAATATATTTTCTTTATCTTTATTTCTTACATCAGCATCCAAGGGCAAGAGGGCATCAAAGGCGGGTGAAGGGACTGACACCACCAGTACTGTGGTGGGTGGTATTACTACCACCACCAGCACCGTGGCAGATGGATCTCCTTGCCCCAGTAAGTCCTGTTAATATTATTTCTTCCATAATCTTTACCTCTTCCACTATTAGAATAACTTTGCCTTGTTTAGTTTTTCTTTATGCTGTCTCTTTTTTTTCAACTCCTTTCCTATCTAATGTATGCTAAATTCTTGTTATCCCTGCATTATCCTTTTTTCTATATTTCATGTTTCTGTAGCTGACTTCCTCCTGTCTGTATTAGTCTGTAGCTTTCTTCTGCTTTGTTTGTAGGCTTACCCTCTCCACTTATATATCTTGTGGACTGGTATTGTAACAGTCAGAGAACAGATTTTTGGTACTCTACTATGAAGATTGCAGGCCCAAGTAAGCTATTATTCACCACAAGTTTGATGAAAAGCCTTTCTTTTTCTTGTTTATGCTCAAACTGTTAAAACAAGAGAGTGGCCATGGTCATGGTGGACCCCCACCCCCAATGTTGTGTTATCATTCATTTATACAGTATACTAGCAGTTTGCATGAGAGTGCAGCATGGCAGGAAAAGTATGAAGTCCCATTGCATTTGCCAACCAAGACCATATGTTCTTCATTGACCATTTGTCCACCCCTCCATTGCGTTTCAATGACTCAGAAGCATCATAGCTCTGCCCCTCCATTGCGAAAGGTTTTTGGTTGGCTTGACTTCCTGCCTATTCTAACATTGTCAATCAATCAATCAATCAATCAGGGGTTTGTAAAGCGTGGATACTCACCCATGAGGGTCTCAGGTGCTGGGGTGGGGAGGGGAGGCTGCTGATCCATCTGGGCATGAAGGTTCAGTCGAAGAGCCAGGTTTTCAGAACCTTTCTGAATTGCTTCAGCTATGGGAAATGCCTGAGGTGGAGGGGCAGGGTGTTCCAGGTCTTGGCGGTGAGGTAGGAGAAGGATCTTCCTCCGGTTTGTCAACCAACATTGTCAACCAACAAACTGTCCACAGTGATAGTTTCGATAGAACATACCGCTAACCGAACTGTTGTGAGATATTGCTGTTATATTTTGTTGACAAAAATAGTAAGGGGAGGTGTATCTGGCATCTGAAATGTATAATGTTTTTTCTAGCTGCATAGATCACCAGTGCTGGGGCCAGCGGCAGCACTAGTGTGCCAGACACGGCAGAGAAGGCAGCTAGAGTGGGAGTCCCAGTGGTGGCAGGGACAGTTGGTGGTAAGTCACATTGCTTGCTTATTGTCAAATTAATTATACTCACTGTTTCTGTTAAGCGAGGCAACTATCCCACCCATCATCATTTATCACCTCACTACCCATGTCATTTTGCCACCCGTGATCTAACTGCAGAATGGTTCAATTTAGTACTGCAGTGTTGGCTGTGTAATGTGCATCTGCTTCAGTTAATGGACATTTATGAAGTTTTCAATGCATTACAAATCGAAAACAACGTGTGTTTCCCAGTGCCCACTCAGTCACCTTATAGTACTTCATTCCTTTATTCTTTCCAAAGTTCTGTCTCAGCCTACCAAAAAAAAATGAAAAATCCAATCTTGACATGTGCCACATTTTTATGGCCAAGTGATTTATGTATATATATTTCATGGCTTCTGTAACGGATTTATGCCTGACTAAGCCAAAGCTTAGCACATAATGATCAGTGACACCCCACTAGTCTATAGCAAAACCTCTACCTACCCTGCCTAATCCCTTCAACTTACCCTAAAGTAGAGTAAGTTAAGTTTCCTAATTGCCAAGTGAAGGTGTTTGTTAAAAACAATTTGTGTTGGAAGGCGAGGCCAGGGAGTAAAGTGGGACTAAGTGCCTGATTTCGAGTTTGATAGATGTAATACTCTGTGAAGAGCATGCCAAATAAAATCTATATTAGATCCTTTTCCTGTATTGCAGTGCATCGTTTTTCCCACTATCTACTTATGGCAAGCGTGATATCTGCATTTAGTATGTGACGTGTGTGATGTAGTATTATTATTACTCATCTGCCTCTTTGGAGTCAGGGTAGAATTGAAAGGCAGTCGGAGAAGAGCATGGCCATTGGAATTAAAGTAAGATAATTTTCCATTACAGTTGCCCCATCTGCAGACTGCAGAGAGTAGCAAATTATCTGACATGCTAGCATGACTCCATTAATCTAGCACAACAAGAATACTTGTGCTGCATAGTGCATAATGCCTTACTCATTAACGACAGGCAATTTATTTTTATTTTCACACAAAACATGCCTGTTTAGTTTTTTTTACTAGGAAATCCTTTAAAATAAAAAAAATCACTTAGTTTTAGCCTATTGGTATTCTGGCTAAATTCCTTGCAGCCAGTCAGTGCTTTTATGTGAGGCATGTGTGGGTAAAACGTGGCCCGAGACTAATCACATCAAAAATTCCAATGGCCTTAGGAGACCAGCAATGTACTGCTCCTGTGCCACTATGTAAACAAGTGTTTGCACAAAGCATTGTTTGCAATTTGCCTTTTTTATAGTTTTTTCATTCTTGATATACTTACTCCTGCTGGTCCACCACCATCTCAGCAGGAGATAGCAGAACAGCTGCGGCGGCACCAGATGGAGGCCTTCCAGACCAGACGGAATATCGTCAGATGGTGGTTATGAAGGAGGAGGGGGCATCTGCCACTGCCCATGGTCCCCAATTCCTCCAGCCAGCCGTCATTGCCTCCATCCCAGCCACAACCCTGTCAGTGCCGCCGGCAGCTGGGATCCACCCGAACCACCACTGCTACCCCCACCCACACCACTTTGAATGCTGCGTGCTTCGAAAGCTGGCACTGCTTCGCCAGGAGGTGGCAACCCTTTGCCAGGAGTTGGGAAGCCTTCACACCTACATAGATGATGCCCTCTGAAGCCCTTTTTTAAATTGTTTGCTTTTGGTGGGAGGGACTTTTGTTCTGGGTGGAGAGGGTGAGAATTAGGAAGGGAATGGGACGTTGGCCTTTTTTTTGGACATTTTGGTCATTAGTTGGGGATGGGTGATTTATTTGGGGAGAGGGGTGGGCCTGTTGTGGGTGGACCTGTTGTTGTTTTTATTCATATTGTTAAGAAAAACTAAAGGGAAAAATGATTCTGTTACTTTTTGCCTGAAATTGTTTTTTTGTGTCTTACTTTTACTTTGCACTGCTGCCTTTTAGCACAGTCTGTTTTTTTAATCCACTTATCAAAGTGTATATCAGTTAGTTATACCGGTGTCCTACTACACTTTGTAACTATATTGACTACTACGAGGGTCTGCTGCCATTGCCTATGCCTATATTGCCTACAATAACATAGGTAAACAACATCTTAATCTTCAGTAGAAGGTAATTACTAACAAAACCAGTTCACTTCACTCCATAGTTCTCTTACCTGAATAAATGAAGCCATGGCTGTTACCTCTCTCAATCTTCCAAAACCTTACTGCAGGGTTTCCCAAGGTGCCTTTTTAATGGTGGTGGTAGTAGTAGCAGGCTAGTGCGCTAACAGGGAACTCCCACCTAGGTGAACTCCAAATGAAGGATTAATCAAATGATTATCCATCACAGGCAACTAGAATGAAAGAAAAACACAGAGTTAGTGGGTTATATAATATTTATATCATAACTTTACAAAGACTGAGACCAGACTACCACCATGACACAAAGACCAGATTTCATAATACAAATTAGCAATAGCAACTTCTTCCAAGCAATAGGGAGCTAGTATTTTTTCTTTCTTTTATGTTTTTTTTGGGAGTTTTATATAGCGCAAACTTGACCCGAAAGTATCAGGTATCAGAGCACTTAACATGAGCACCAGTAGCATTACACATTCAAGGACACATTCATTTTTGTAAGGCATGAGGAGATCAAGTGATTTGCCCAGAATCATAGGATGTTGAGCGTCGTTGCCGAGACTCGAACCCGGTTCCCCGAGTTTGAGGTCGACCGCCCTAGCAGTTAGGCCACATCCTCTCCCCTATTTAATTAAAACTAAGCTTACAAAATTCTTGAGCCAGGAGAAGTGGACTCAGAGTCAGGAGTGGACAAGGTTAAGCATTTACACAATACAAGGCCTAAATGATGATGTTGATGAATGATATATCTATATTATGGATCCCTTTGGGTGGGTAAGTGCGGCTGCTGTGGGCTATTGCTCAGGTAATAGAATAACCTGCGTGAGTTGGTGTTGCGTTCACCATATCTGGCCCACCAAGTGTGTGATCCATTTATGTGGTAAATTAAGTCACACCTCAATAAATCACACAGCCTGGGGCAAGAGGGTTAGGGGTTTGATGAATGGATGGAAAAGGGAAAAAGCTTGGCAAAGTCAAACAGTACACAACAACAATATTTATCAGGGCGATGAGCAGCACATCACCATCATCAAATCTGTTGTGGAAGGAAATGAATGAATGACAGTTCAATTAAATGCATTGCAAACATCCCTTCAGCCCCAGAGACCCAAGTTATTATATATCTAAATGTTCTGTCCTCTAGGTTTGAAAAAAACAAATTATGGTAGAGTGAACCCAAGCAGTTCTGAAAATTATGATTGTTAAAACAAAATGATACTCTAAATGCCAAATTGGGCGGTGCATCTGTATTTTTCTCACAGTGTCCATCTTGGGTATCTGGCTGAACCAGTCTGGTAAGGTTGACGGGAGTTTTATGGAGCTTCCCCCTTTCATGCAGGAGAAGAGAAGGCCTACAGACATTAACACAGAAACAATATTGTAAAGTCAAGGAGAAGGACTGAAGGTAAGCTTCATGAGGAATATACCAAAACTCAGAGGCAGAACAAGAGCATAGGATACTTCAATCATTCATTTTATGACTCGTGCGAATAACTGAGAAGTGAGAGCAATTTAAAACCGTTTGCGGACAAGTAGCAGTACATACCGGGCTGATCAATCTCACAACTGTCATCATAACATTTAGCTGAGTGCATGCATAATGTGATGATTATTTGACATCACGTCTGTCTCCAGTTACAAGAGACTCCCCCTGACCACAACGGCATAAAAGAGGAGTTTTACATTTGAGCCAGCATACACACTCAGCAGCATTTCCAAAATCAACACATCATTCTCCAGTCCACAGAGCTGAGTAGGCTTCTGAGATATGATATGATATATGATATGAGATAGTTTTATAAAGCACGCATTACCCGAGGGTGTCTTAGCGCTAAGCAGATCCAGGCCGAGAGAAGGAGCCGCAGGTTTAGGGGGAACGAAAAACAAACCTAGATGATCCCACTAATTAAAGTGGAAACAGCCAAGTCTTTAGCTGCTTTCTAAATACCTGCAGTGCCGGCTGTGATCGGAGAGCCAGGGGGAGAGAGTTCCATAGCTTTCCCCCCTGATAGGCTAGTGTTCTGCCACCCCAGCTTGCTCGCTTGATTCTTGGGACCGTGACCATGAACGCAGAGCTGGATCTAAGAGTTCTGCTGGGCACGTACCATGTGAACCGTTCTTGAAAATAGGACGGGCCAGCCTTGTGAAGAGCCTTGTGCATAAGGCACAGAGCCTTAAAAGATACCCTCTTCTCCACTGGCAACCAGTGTAGACCATGCAGTAAATGAAAGACTGGTTTAAACTTGGGAATTTTCAGAAGTGTCCATGCTGCAGCGTTCTGAAGAGACTGCAGTTTTTTTAGCAGGTATTTGGAGGTGCCAAGATAGAGTGAGTTGCAGTAATCCATTTTAGATGTGATGAGGGCCATCATCACCATCTTCTGCAAGTCAAAAGGAATTTACGGGAGGACTTTGTGGAGAACGTGCAGCATGAAAAATCCTCCTGAAATTATTGCATTAATTTGAGCAGAGAAGCACAGTTTAGTGTCAAAAATGACTCCCAGGTTTTTTGCCTTCTGCACAGGCTTCAGAAGGTTGCCCAGCTCTGCCGGCCACCAGGACGCATTCCAGAAGGAGGTCTCTTTCCCAAAGAGTAATACCTCCGTTTTGTCCGAGTTTAATTTGAGGCAGTTGCTCCACATCCAACTCGCCACTGCCGACATACATCTGCACAAATTGACAGCTTCTTAACCTGAGATGAAATGGATACCACTATCTGTGTATCATCCGCATAGGACAGTACGATCAGACCGAAACTGTGGATGAGCTGCACCAGGTGGGTAACATACACGTTAAAAAGAGTGGGTCTGAGTGCCGAGCCCTGCAGCACCCCACAGGGGAGCAAAAAGGGTTTGATTTTGCGTCTCCCATCTCCACCCACTGTGGTCTGTCTGCCAGAAAGGACCTCAGCAGTGTTAGTGCAGAATTCCTAAAACCTAAAGCATACAGACGCTTAATGAGTAACGCATGGTGGACCGTATCAAAGGCGGCGGAGAGATCCAGGAGGATTAGTGCCGCTCTGCCGCATTTGTCCACCCTTATTCTTACTTCCTCTGCTGCAGCTACCAGAGCTGATTCCGTGCAATGCTTAGCTCTAAAACCGTATTGGGCAGAATCTAGCAGTTGGTGCGTGTCCAGAAATGCTAGAATTTCTTCGTTCATGGCCTTTTCTAGCAGCTTAGCAGGGAAAGGAAGTCGGGAAATAGGTCTGTAGCTTTCTACAAGCTTAGGGTCCAAAGAAGGTTTATTCACCAGGGGAAGAATGGAAGCTTCTTTCCAGCTGCTTGGGTAGTGCCCGGAGCTGAGCACCTCATTTAATAGGACTCTAAGTGGTCCTTCCACTGTGCTGGCCACCTTGTTGAAAATCAAAGGGGGACAAGGGTCCGAAGGGGCACCTGATTTGATGGAGCTCATGAGACTGATAGTTTTATCCCATGAGAGAGGAGAGAATTCCACGAATAATGGAGGAGCTCCGTCTCATGTGGATGCCGCTGAGGTCACGGCCTCAGCCTGATGAAGAGAAAGGTCAGATCTACAAGAATTTGAAGAAAATGCTTGAAAGATAGTGTTGACCTTAGATTGAAAGAACTCCGCCAACTTGTTGCAGAAAGGTACATCCGGTAAGAAGACATTACTGTTATTCCAATTGGACAGGTTTTTGACCGTTTTAAAAAGTTCCCTAGTGGAGTTTGCAGCTAACCTGATTTTTTCTGAGAAGTATTTAATCTATTCTGCTTTAATTAGCTGTTTATACTCCAGGAGACATTTTTTATGTTAGATTTTTTCCTCCGACCCGTAATCTCTCCTCCATATGCGCTCCTGCTGCCTGCATTTAAGCTGTACTGCTTTTAATGCTGGTGAGAACCAAGGAGTCGATGGATTTGTCGTGTAGCTCCTTAGTGTTTTTTCAGGCACCACTTTGGAACAAGCCGCATTAAGCCAGCGTGTGAAGCTGATAGTAGCGCAATCTAAGTTGCTCTCAGGTAATGGAGCTGATTGAGAGAGAACCTCACATAAGGCTGCCACTTTGGTATGCTTCCAGGGCCTGTATTTAATTGTTCTAATTGCACTGGTTCTATCTGTTTTGTTACACGGGGTTGTGACTGAGAAGAGAATGGCCTTGTGATCGACCATAGGAGTGGCAGAATCTTGTCTATGACTAAGTCTGCATTGCTGGTGAAGACTCCATCCAACGTATGGCTCGCCGTGTGAGTGGGACCATCTATTAGTTGGTGTAGGTTGAAGCTATTGAGCGCCAGCTGCTCTGAACACATGCTCAGCAGACACACTAGTTTCCAGACAAACCAGATACTTTATTGTCAGCCTGCTGAGCTCTGGCCATTGGTCCATCTTTACTGACCAATAAAGAAATGGGTTTTGAGCGACGTAGACTTTCTTTGGATCATCCAGATAGTCCTGGAATATCCTGCGAATCGTCATTGGTGTTGCCACTTGCTCGACCTCCTTTTCCTTCACCTTGGGGAGAGGATGTAGCCTTATGGCTAGAGCGGTCGACCTCAAAGCTAGGGAACCAGGTTTGAGTCTCGGCAGGGATGCTCAACATCCTGGGATTCTGGGCAAATCACTTAATCTCCCTGTGCCTAACAAAAATGAATGTGTCCATCTGTAACGAAACAGGTGCTCATGTAAAGTGCTCTGATACCTGATATCTTCGGGTCTAGTTCGCGCTATATAAACCTCTAAAAAAAAAAACCAACCTCTTGACTTAAGTCCTGCCACTTAAACACCAAGCCAATACAGAGGTTGGCTCCGATTCTTCTGTACCTGTAGTTATTGCTGGTGTTCTTGTAGGTGGTGTTGGATGCTGTGAGACAACATCACAGCCCTTTCTGGAAGTTGAAGGCTGCACCCCAGAACGTCTGTGAAGGACTCTAAATTCCAGCCGCTCTTCTTCCAGGCCTCCCACTTGATCAACAATCCACGTCTTGTATAGTGAAACATCAATTTCTGAAAAAGGAATGAAAGTGGCCAGTATTTCTTTTTACCGTGGATCAAGTATTGTGGCACAGATGTACTCTTTGGATGGCACAATGTCTCTTTGCAGCCTTGGATTAACATCCAAGTGAAGGACTAAGCTCTCAACCAAGCCACGTGCTTCTCCGTTGCCGTTCACACCTGCAAACCTTTGCAACACCTTTTTAAACTGGTTCTGTAGCAGAACGGAATAATTTGACTCATCGTACTGTTCTCCTTGCTGACTTCCCATGTGAAAACCTCAAAGGGAAGTAGCATCTGTGTCAGGCATTTGACTAGGACCCATTTGTCCATCTCCATGGTCATGCTTTTTCCAGTTGCATCCCCTCCTCTTTGAGTGTCATAGTCATTGATTGGTTTGTACTGCTTAAACAGACGTTGCAACATGTAATAGGTTGAGTTCCAATGTGTTGCCACCTCCTGTATGAGGGTTTTAACTGGTACTCTATTAGCACACTGAATGATCCTCAACTGCTTCCAGGCTTTAAAAGAATGACTAAAAAGAGTGCAGATTCTTCTGCAGGTGGTCAATATGTTGCTGACTAGATCTTCTTTTTTGAGAAAGTCCTGCACAGTCAAGTTGATTCAATGTGCCAAACACAGGACCCTGAGATAGCCACCATCTGCCTAGGCCTTAACAATATTGCTGCCATTGTCAAGTCGCAGCCATTCAAACACTTTGCTGTTAAAGTTTTCCAAGATCTTTACAGCTATATGGGATGTCTCCATGGTGAACATGGCTATTGTTGCATGCCTCTGAATGCCCTTAAGGGTTTCTTCAGTTCTGAGACCTGTAGATAGCTGTTGCCTAACCCCCACAAAAGAGAACCAGTGTGTTGTGATACACATGTAATCAGTGACTTGACAACTGATCCACATGTCTGTCGTCAGATGGATAGTGTAAATAGCACTCTGTTGCAAAGCTTGTCCAACCAAATGCAGCACATTGTGATGGCACAATGGAACAGCAACTCTGGGAAACCTTCCATTTCAGGCAGATGGCCGCCACAAATTCAAAAATTCCCACTCCTTCCACAAAAGAAAAAGGGAGGAGGTCAAGCGCCAACATTTTAGCCAGCTTCCCATTTTACAACATGCCGTTGGGTGGTTGCATTCGTAGGGCCCATCCTGCCTAAAAATGTCCTAATAGTAGCTTGCATTTTTTTAAAATTTGTGGTGCCATTGACACAGGTGACTTTCGCAGAGAACCAGGAGGTGTTAGACTCAATGTGCGTCTTGGGGCAGTCACTGAATGGGGTGGTTTCCTACATCTGCCTTGTGCCATTTCGAGGTTGCTGAGATGGGTGATATTGGTGCACTGTTGGAGACAGGGCTACTTTGCATAAAGCTATCACCCTCTTCTTCCTCATCACCTTCACTTCCCACTGTAAGGCTGATTGTCCTCTCTCATCACCACCACCAGCTGCAGCAATTTGTTTAAGGTGCGCCGCCCACCAAATTGCATGGTGTTTTTTCATATGACTCGTTTGGCCTCTAGTACCGTTGTGTGAACCAGGCTTACCTAGACAAACATTTTGCGGTGCAAATGGAGTATATTGGAATGCTATCCTCCTGCTTACTAATCATAAAGAAGTCCCAAACTGGGGAAGAGAACTTATTCAGTGGGCCACTGGTGCCACTGCCAATAACCAAAGAACGGGAGGTAGTTGGGTTAATTGATGATTGCCTCTCTGCAGTGCGTACTTCGACTGAGGTAGTGGTGAATGCAGGTTGCAGCGCGGGCCTTACAAATATGGAAGCTGGTGATGATGGTGGTACCAGTGCCACCTCCCCCGATTCAGGTTGAATAGGAGGGGTAATGTCTGTGTCCTCTGAGCTACCTTCCATGACAATGAATGGCTCGTCCTCCTCAGCCCCTTCCATAATTGTAAGGCTTTCAGGAACTTTCCATTTCCCTTGTCTCTCCTGGTGTGTCTCAGACTTAGCCGGAGTCCAATCCATGTCCAGATCATCAGAATGAGGGCTTGGAGAAGATGGTGGAGTGCCCTCCCTTTTTCTGGCTGGAGATCTGGAAGCCAATGGTTCAATAAGAGAAACAACATTTTGCTTTGTAGTAAGTTCAGTTTCCTATTCTGCTCCTACTTCAGGAAGATCTACTATTGCTGGCTGTGTCTCTTGTTGTCCACTTTGCTCAGTTATCTGTGACGACTGGGTACTAGTTTGTGCCTGTGAAAAATCCAATTCAGACTCACTGCTCATCACCATGATTTCAGTGGCTGCCTCACTGAGAGACATGGCCTGGGGCTTAGGTTGGGGAGGTGCCATTGATGTGGGAGTGCTGCTCCCAGCTTGCTCCCCAGAGGAAGGTGTGGCAGGCACACCACACTTCCTGAAAAAGGTTTGGGGTGGCATGCTAGTGGTGGCAATCTGCTACTTCTTCTCCTCCTCACTGGCCACTTTCTTGGGAGCACTTTTCTTTGGGGCCATCTTGAAGCTCTGCCAGTTGACAGTGGCACCTGTTGTAGTCACGTCACTTTGTGCTGGACTTCTGTCTGGCAGTACTGTGGGTAATGTCTATTGTGCACCTAAAAGCAAACAATCAAGAAAAACACTTAGTGAAATATGCAATTTTTGCATTTTAAATTATTCATAGTACAGACAGACAAAATAATTTAGTGTGGTTACTTATTATCCTAAATAATTAACAACAATAGTGTATCCATTCCAAAGTCAAAGCACACCACACCCCCATAACATAATATTTAGGGGAGTTGGGGAAAGGTGTGAATAAGGACAATGACAAGAACACAAGGACAATATTTATCTGGGCGATAAGCAGCACATCATCATCATCATCAATCTGTTGTGGAAGGAAACGAAGGAATGAGTATAACACAGTATAGTTTGATGCATTGCAAACAGTCCTTCTGCCCCAGAGACCCAACTTATCAGATATCTAAATGTTCTGCCTTCTAGGTTTGAAAAAATTGAATTATGGAGGAGTGAACCCACCCAGTTCTAAATATATGATTGTTAAAAGAAAAATGATACTGTATTGCAAAATTGTGTGGTGCATCTGTATTCTCCTCAGGAATGTCCATCACTCTTGGGTGCCTGTCTGGACCGGTCTGGTAGGTAAGCAGGAAAGTTGAGCTCAGCTTTGGCCTTTTGTTCGTGCAGGAGACGAGAAGGCCTGCGGATTGTAAAACAGAAACTGTACGGTAGAGTCAAGGAAAAGAACAGAAGGAAGGTAAGCTCGATGAGGAGTGTACCAAGAAGACTCAGAGGCAGAGCAAAAAGTCAAGAGTACTCAGAGTTTCACTTTTGCCACCAGGGCAATACACACACTCAGCAGCATTTCCAAAATCAACGCACCTCTCTCCATTTCACATAGATGAGTACTAGCCTCAGAGTCATGGTTTCCCCTTTGAAGTCGATAACTTCTTTCTTCTAGCTGCTGATGAGGTAGTCCTGTCCTGAGTTCTTCCATCCTCCTCCTGACTCCGAGTAACTCTATCCCAGTCCTGACCCAAGCAAGATGGACATGTAGTGCACTGCTGTTGAAGATCAAGTAGCGAAACAGAATTGCAGTATTTTGTAGAGGTTTTTGTTTGTTAACTAAAGTGACTGGTATGGTCTCTGAAGAACCAGAAATAAAACAATGGACCCTGCAAGTAAAACTCGCTAAGTTTATAAATGCCAATCACCTCCAGGAAAAATGATCACCCATCATTCAGGCCCCAAATATTGCAAATCATCTGAATCAAGTTTACAAATTACAGTTAAATACACTCACTCACTTTCTGCCACCACATGAATCATCACTCACAATCACTCACTCACTGCTGCAATAGTTGTAGTTACCACTTCCAATCCAAGCACGGGTAGTTTGGGTAGCAGGTACACAATTGTATCTTTGACGCGGGCAACACATTGGAATTTGGTATTGGCACTCTTGTAAATCAACAAATTTATGGGGCAGACCTGCTAAGTGATGCAAAAAAGGATAGACATTCGGGGAGGCAGGCATTGTCTCCAATGTCATGAAAGAATTGTGGAGGCTTCTTCCCTGCACACTGGTCCAACTGCAATCTGGCTATATATGTGACTAAAAATGGTAGGGCAGCATAAATCTGACACAAACATAATCTTCCACTAGCCACTTATTTTTGCAAAGAAAGAAATTCAACGAGAAATAATTAAAAGGTTCTATGGTGGCACTAACATACTCAGTCCGGGAAGCAGAGTTTGTCCTCAAACTCAGATTGTTCACCCTTAAGTAGGTCAGCTAACATACTTGATTCTCACCAATCCTCCTACTCCTTCCTGTGCTGTTTCAGGAACTATGTAATTGTGTAGTATGATATGTTGGTTCATTTTGATCATAGTCAATCTGTCAACATTTTGAGGAGAGAGACTAGTCCTTCTCACTGTAAAAACTGCACCAGCTGCACTGAGCACATGCTCAGAAGACACACTGGCAATAGGACAAGCCAGATACTGTACTGCCAGCCTGCTGAACTCTGGCCATTGGTGCATCTTCCCATACCAATACATCAATGTGTTTTGATCCACATAGACCTCTTTTGGATCATCTAGATACTTCTGGAACATCCTCTGGATGGTCATTGGTGCTGCCACTTGCCCGACTTCTTTTGCCATCGCCTCTGCGTTGGACTTAAGCCCTGTCATTGTATCCCAATAAAATGCAAAGGGTGAGTCTGATCCTTCTGTTGCTTTTGTTGCCAGTGTTCTGATTGCTGGTGTTGTTGCTTGACAGGAACAGAAATTTAGAGTCTCTCGGGCACTTCCTTCCTGCTGGGAAAAAAAAGTTAAAAAAGGCTTCTTGCATAAAAAAACAACTCAAACAGTCCATCGGAGAAGAAAATCCACTCGAAAACCTCTTTAGCTGCTTCTCAAGCACACAAGTTACTTGAGTCGTGCATTCGTGACCACAATCAGTACTACATTGGCGCTGTCACGGCCGGAAGCTTTGCGAGCGGGCACAAATTCTTGAATTTGAATGGTAAAAAACCTCTGCTTCATGCCTGGAAGGCGGAATTCAGGAACTCTGCACTCTGCCACGGAGTGCGGAGTCCCCAAATTCCACAAACTCTGTATACCGCCCGGGCCTAATTCCTGTAGGGTTGTGGTCCAGTTTTCTTCAGACATTTTGCCCCAGTGTCTTGATGGTGCTTTGGGTTTTTCTGGTGGGGTTGATTGGTGGACGGGTATCTTGAAATGTATGATGCAGTGTTCGGACCGTGTGAGCAGGGTCATGTGGGTGGTGGTGATCCTGTTGTTGGAGGAGAAAATAGGGTCTAGGGAGTGACCTGCTGTATGGGTTGGTCCGAGGTTGATGAGGCTGTAGAGTAGGGCCTTAGAGTTAGGGTCTGTGGTGTCTTCCAGGTAGAACTGGAGGTCCCTGAGGAGGATGTAGTTGGTTGATCTGATGGAGAAGGCAGCATTGAAGTCTGCAATGTGGTTGCAGAATTCCACTCAGGAGACAGTAGTCCAGAGTTCACTTAAGGATGGAATTGTAGTTCATTTGTATTTTGAAGTAGAGGTGTTCCTTGAGGTTGGTGTCCGAGTCAGTGGAGATGGTGCAGTTAATCATGTTTTTGTAGATGATCGTGAGTCCCCCTCTTGGTTTGTGGGTTCGGTCCTGGTGCACAACTTTATAGGTGAGTGGGATGACTGTGGCTATGTCTGGATCAGAGATTGGGTTGAGCCATGCTTCGGACAGGAAGAGAACGTTAGGTGTGTTGCTGTTGAGGAGGTCCCGGATTTCGGTGGAGTGTTTCCTGAGGGATCAGACACTGAGGAGCATGACAGACAGTTGGAGTGGGATAGTGGAGGTGGTGTACATCAGTTGTTTGGAGGTGATGGTGTTGACGTCTAAGGTGTCCTAGGTGAAATTGCAATGGGTGCAGGAGAAAGATCCTACTATAGTGCTGGGGTATGGACAGCAACAGCGTGTTTGCCAGTTTATGTTATTGAGGTCACAGAGGATGGCAGAGGAGTGCTGGCATTATTCATTCCTCCGGTGGCGGCTGCCACTGTGGTGGTGCATTGGATGGTTGTGGGCCAGAGTTCCTGGTACTGGGCACAGTCCAGGTACAGACAGGGACAGGCGGGCTTGCCTTTGGCTCACCCGCTGCGTGCGTCAGCTGCACTTTGGCTGTTCAGCCTGCATTAAGTAGGTTCTGGGTTGGGTGGGGTTTCTGTTGGTGGTAAGATCGGTGAGCGGGAAAAACCTGGGAAGGAAAACAAGGGCAGCAGCAGTGTCACTTGGTCGAAAGGCAGTAAATGGATCAGGCTGGAACAAGTAGGAACTGGAGGACACTGTTAAATGGCAAGCTGAGTCCCCAGGTGCCTTCCGTTGATAAGAAATGCTATTTTGAATCTGCTTCTTTGACATCCAACAGGTGTCCAACTTTGGTCCTAGAGGGTCAGCACTATGTCATTTTTTACTCTATACAAAGTGAATAAAGTTGCAAATAATACATATTACAGAACTGCATTTAGGAAATTATAGGCATTTATTATTGACAAAAATATAACACTAATTGAACCCAAGCACTCTGTGAGACATTTTCTTTGAAACAAAATGCTCTTGTGTTAAATATTACACTCCATACGGCTGCATGATTTTACTTGCTGATTTTACTTGCTCTCTATATTGTCCATGTCCTTTCTCTTGGTCTTATACCTTCACGTCTGCAAATAAAAATACTTTTAATTTTCTTCTTTAAAGTGCAACTGGTTTCCACGTTAGTCCACGCGGGACAGCACTGTGCCTTTTTTTATGTTTATCCACATTGAATACAGGTACAAATAATACATGTTACATAGCTAAATTTAGAACATTTCAGGCATTGGTTATTGGGAAAAAATGTAACACAAATTTAACCCAAGCACTCCGTGATATGTTTACTTTGAAATGAATCACTCGTGTTAAGTATTACCCTCAGAACGCTCCGTGATTTTCACTTGCTCCCTTCAAATCTTTTTTCTTCCTCTTGTTCTTATACTTGTGCATGTATTTATTTCGTACAATCACACATCACATTTTTTGTTTTGCGAATGGAGCAGTTTTTCTTTTTTTGATAAGAAACCCTAGCCACTGTGCAAAGCGATTTCAAATTAAAAAAAAACATTCCTTCTTTAAAAAAAAACATCATTTTTTAGCAATATACAAACAGCAAAAAATAGATTTGTTCTTTGATGTACAATGGGTGTCTAACTTTGGTCCACTTGGGACAGCCCCATTTAATGTGTTTACACAATCACATCGCCTACAGTTAAAATAATGCATGTTACAAACCTACATTTAAGAAATTACAGGCAATGATTTTTTACAAAAAATATAACACTAATGGAACTGAAGCACTTCGTGAGACATTTACTTTGAAATGAAGCTCTCTATTGTTACGCATTACACTCTGCACAACTGCATGAATTCACTTGCTCTCTTCATATGCACTTCCTTCCACATGTTTACCGACGTACTTACAATCTGCAACCAATACTTTTAATTTGCCTCGTTGACGTCCAACAGATGTCGAACTTTAGTCCACGAGGGATAGCTCCTTGTTTTTTATCATGCTATCCACATGTTCCAAAATTATGTTAATGAAATTATAGGCATAGATTGTTGGCAAAACAAAATGTCACTGATTGAACCCAAGCACTCTTTAGACATTTACTTTGAAATGAAAAACTTTTATGTTAAGTACTACCCTAGTGTGGCTGAATGATTTGCACTTGCTCCCTTTGTGCCCGCTTACTTTCTCTTGCTCTTATACATGCATGCATATAATCAGCAAATAACAGCACTAGTTTCTTTCACGCCCAATGAGTTTCCAACTTTGGTCCATGAGGGACAGCACCATGCTTTTGTAACAAATTATGTTATTATATTATTTTCACAATAAAAATACATCTTATTATTCATAAAGAAAATTATACCAAGCTTTTTATTTCACCAAAGCAACAAATCAGATTTAAAAAAATTAAATAAATAACTACTCTTTACAAAAAAATAAACAATTTAAACACACAATCTTTACAAATAACAATTAAAACAACCTCCAGTCACAAAACACACATACATTCAATCACATTACACTGCATAATAATCACAACAGCAACAATAACACAGATTAAAGGTGAGAACTATTGCCTTTGCCAATGCTTGTTGTAATGGGGTGATACTTCCTTAATTGCTTTAACTAATTACTTTTTAGATTCAATCTCATTATTGATTGTTCAGCTGGAGGAAGGCTTCCCTTCCTGCACATAAACAATTGTCCCTGCAGCGCAGGCACCCTTGCCACATGGCGGCAGGGTGCCTGCACTGGCGCTAGGCAGCTTTTTTAGTGCTAGGGGAAACAAAGGGGTGTGCTATATTCTTGTGAATTTGGCAAATCCCTATGTTTTCAAAATGTCGGAGCGCAGCACTGCCAAATTTGGCGCAGCTCTGTGCTCTGACATTTTTCTGTAAATATGCCCCTCAGTTTAGTCTTTCATCATGCTCATGATAAGGATGTACATCTCTTGTACATCACTTGTACATCTCTGAAAATCCCATATATTCATCTATGAAAGACTGCAGCAGCTGAGGGCAAACTAACGCCCTATGATGGTTATGAAAGCTGTCAAATTTTACCTTCTTAGATGTAATCCGACCTGATGGAATGCCGCAGACCAATCTACTGTGGTAAACCAATGTATCCCTCTAGTTTTAGACAATAGTACATAGATCTGAGGCAGGGAAAACTTTTCAGCTAAAATGTCTCTGTTAAGATTTCTACTGTTAGCATAAAGTTTTACATTCCAATTAGCGTGTCTTGCCACAGACAGTGGACCCACCCAATCGGAAAATGTATCTGGTTCAATAATATTCACCTGCTGCAACTGGTCAACTCTTGTGTGACCTTTTCTCCCAAAATCATGTGAATGCTCTAACGTTATGAACTCTAGGCTAGACATTTTCCTTCTCCAAATCTATAGGAAAACCCTTCCAACTTACCTATTTCCCTTGAAAACACTGTGGGATAATCCTTACATAATCTTTGTCCAGTGTCATCCTAGTACCAATACACATATCTGTTCAGGAATATTTGAGTTGAACATAATGTGCTGGGCACTTTGAGCCTACCACCCCAGGACAGGTGCTATTTTTTCAACAATGTAGAGGTTCTCTTCGGTATGTCTGTTCTTAAACTTGAAGGAATATTTCCTAAACCTTAACTTTTCTATGGCTTCACCAGTAAAGCTGTCTGGTTTATTATCTAGAAGTGTGATACCCTATCTTAGTTTCTCCATTAATATTTTCTTCTATATCTCCTTGTTCACAATTGTACACCAGATTCCCCTTGAATGTTTATTTTTACTCTACATATAGGCTGGCATTCTCATTGTCTGAGGTGCTACGGGAGTGTTCCTCATTTTCACACTTCACCTTAACCCCACTTTTTTCTTCCTACTCACCCTCATAACCTGCCCCAATTTACCGAATTCAGGCAATTTATGAACCTGGAAAAATTATTTTCACTACATTCCAAGTGATCTGTGCTGCCAAATCTATAATTTCTACTTCTTTCTTCTTTACCCACATTCTAATCACTTTTACCTCTTTTGTTTCCCTCTCCTTCCGATCTAGTATTCCTAATGTCTTTGTTCTCTAAGTAATTATTCTTATCTTTTTATGGCTTTTGTTCTCCTAAATCCTAATAGAAGCCTCTTTACTATGTATTATGGAATTGTCCATTACCACTTTGGCACATTTTCCTGACAATTTTGTGTTTTGCGCAATTGCCTCCAACATCCGTTCATGACAAATTCCCACTTACTCACAGTCTATTGATCCAGCGATCAGGGATCGATAATTTTTCACAAACACAGGCCCATTTACACTACCCAACCTAATCCCTTCACGCTGGGGTTCAGTGTGAATGCAAGTTTATGCCTGGTTCACTAAATATTCAAAACCTGCATTTCTCTACAACATGAATATATTGTGGCGATGGATTTATTTTAGTTGAAGAGTTGATGACAATAATATGTACTTATCTATGTATCTATGCTACTAAATAATAACAGACTCAGTGTGTAGTTTTATGTTATTTATCATAAAAATAATGTAAGAATAAATGCTCATCAAGTACAGTTACACAAATGCAAATCATAGATTATCACAGAGAGAAAACATTGGCAATGTATAAATTCAAACTCATGTCAAATAAACAATACATTGAAGGAGTGGATAGGCGAAAAGAGAAACGTTTCAGAGACAAAATACATTTGCAAATGAATATGCAAATTCAGAAGATTATCTATACTAACCCAAGTAAGAATCAGGGAAAACTACCCCACTGGCCAGTCAGGGCAGCAAGGCCACTCAAGTAGAGTCGAGTGGCAAAGATTAAGACAGGAGTCAAGAATCGGGTAGGCCTCTATCTGGAAACAGCAAACCGACGACAGCAACGATCTCCCACTAACTGGTATCAGCAGAAACACCTACTAAACCACACCCACCGGGGACTTTCAATTATACCCTAAAACCTAAATGTCCAACCCACATTTGTTTCATTTTTAAACGAACTCCGTCTCCCATTGGCTAAGTTTGGGGGTGTACTGTCACACCACTCTTCAGCATGAACACTTTATTAAACATTTCTTTGTTCTAAACATTCAACATTATGACAGATTCATCCCAGGAAACAACTTTGAACACAACCATAGTAAATATTTCCTACAACATTTTACATGTTGCAAATCTCTACACCTCTATTGTTCGCCTCTGCCATCTCGTGAGGAAGTTGCATCGCTTCCACTCGCTTATCAAATTGTCCTTTCCGAAGTTTGGCAGTCATACAAGTACATAAGAGCATGCACAGCTTTTCGCGTTTTCTCTCTTCTTCTTGCAAAATCATTCTTTTTTGGACATCTTATTTTCCATTATATGTTAACCCCAAACTGGCATGCAGAAGTGTAGGCCCATGCTTGCTTTTCTACAGAGAATCAGAACACAAACATTTATTATTTTCATGAAATGTAATTTCATTTTGCGCACCATCCCAGCATTTGCACTAACCCATGTTATTCCTAGCGAAAATATTATTAACGTGCAGAAAAGCAGCATTTGTTTTTTATCGAAGCAATTTTTGCGGCCTAGTTTCATGCATTAGTACACGCATTAGTTTACGCATGAGCATAAGCATTTCCCCTTATTTTAGCGTTCTTTATTAAAAAATTTCACAGCACACTGTTAATAAATGTTACTGAGGGTTCAATCCGAGCAGGTTTTATTTTCTCAAAACCCTGCTCCATCAATTCCCCCTCTGATGGCGTTTTGAGCCATCATCAAAATACCCATCACATACAAGTTACCACTTATTTAAAACACTGTACTTCTTTCTCGTTTTATTATTCTTCCATCTAAGTCTTTCATAATCTCATAGTAATTTCCTCTCATATCCTCTAATTCTATCTCATCCCTTTTTCTCTTCCTGGCTCTACGTTTAAGATCTGATGTCTCTTTCTTTCTACACTTGCATTTGCAACATTTGTAAATCATAATAACCATTATTATTACTGCAACTACTGAAGTAACAGGTATTAATATTTTGCCTAACAAACTACTCCCTAAAGTAGAAAACCAATTTCCCATTGAGGAAAAACTCTTACCAAGTTTCTCCCATGCACCGTCAACTTTCAGTTCAGTTGAATCTTCATGAAGTTCTGTAATATTTTTAATATACCCCTCAAGATTTTTACTTTTGTCAGGAATATAAGTACAGCATTGTTGTATTTTTAACATGCTACAGACTCCACCCTCTTTTGCCAATAATATATCAAGGGCAAGTCGATTTTGCTAAACCATTGATCTAATTGCAACCATTTCAGTATCAATCATCAAGAACCCACCAGCAGTATCTGTTGATAAACGATCAACCACTGTGGACAATTTTCTAATTTTATGTGAATTCAGAATAACTCCAACTGAAGGTATCAGTGCTCCAAAAATATCCCCAATTATTTCAGAATAACTCGCTCCTCTCTTATTACGTGTTAATCCTTGTTTTATTTAATTAACTCTATTATTCTTATCTACGTGATATACCTTCGGGAATACTATACCTAAATAACAACATCCATACCAACCTGTAGGTAACCTATAATAAGCATTCTTACCACACACATAATAAATTCCCTGGAAAACAGGATCAGTTCCTCCATTCAGTCCCCAATTTCCTTTTATCAAGAAAGTATGCTCACATTCACTAGATCCAATGAAGTAACTATTATGTTCAGTAGAGTCATGGCAGCATAAGTCTCACCCTTTTTATAATCACCATCTCTGAAAGCCCATGGAGATACATGAGACTTTTGCTCAGCAGCTTTCTTTTAAATCTCGTCTTCTGTCTTCTACCATATTCATAAATTCTATTTCCTCCTGCCGTAGTTTACATGTTAAGTTATTTCTATGTGCATCTATTGTATCTATTGGTTTGTTACTAATGAAAAAATCTCCCATATAAGTTGCATAAACAGGACAATAAACAATTTTTAAATCTCTTCTAATAGGAATTTCGGAAAATATTAAATCAACATTAGAATAATAATACTCTAGTCCTTCCCTCTCGTAGAACAGACTAGTTAAGACACTACAAGACACACCATATGTTAAAGGTAGGTGATGGTAAGTCACCCCCTCTGAGACAGACGACGGTAATTGCATGCACACATAACAATCTCTCGCATTCATTGTATTAACATATTCATATAGCAATTTAGTAAAAACATTTAACGAAAAATCATTAATTGATTTATCATGATGATAAATACTATCATCTTCTATCTTTTCTATATTAGTATTTATACTTTCCTTAGTAACAGTATCCATTCTCTCACTTCCCACATTATTAGTATTATTTTTGTGATTAGTCACCATTAGAACAGGGACAATAACAATCAGTGTTAACCATACCAATGTTAGAAGTAAGACACTACATAAACAAGCATTTATACATCTACGTTTAAAACTATGATTTTGATATCCAGTCTCTGTTACCTTTGCCATTTTAGACACCATATAAAAAACAAAAATCTAAGAAAAAACCTAAAAATCTTTTAAAACTTTGAAAAAACGTATCCAAAAAACCATCTAGAGTTGTGTATCCTTACACTTTATGCCTCTCTTCTTTACCCCCTCTTTTTCTTTTTTTTTATATCTTCTTCTTCTTCAAATCTGTTGGAACTTTCAGAATATTCTTCATTGAAATTGTTGCACCTTTATTTCCACAGTTCTTTTTAAGGTGGTTTCAGTTTGCTTTGGTCACTTTGATCAGTACCTGCTTCTTCTTCTTTCTGATCTGTGTTCTCAATTTCTTCCAACACCACATATGTCCATTCTGGAGCTGTGTATTTCTTACTCGGAATTCTTATTCTTCTTGTTTTTCGTACTGATTCTTCTTCTGAATCACTTTGTCCAGTTTGACTTGATATCTCATTTATTTGATCTCGCCTTTTCTTTTCTAGAGTGTATTTCAGTCTTTTCACTCCTTTTGGCCACTCATCACCTTTTCTCGCTTTCTTAACTTGAACTACTTCTTCACCTTCATTGTCAAGTTTGCAAGTTCTTTTATTCAGTTCTTTTCTTTGTTGTACTTGCTCTTGATTTTCATCAGTCACTTTCTCCTTTTCTTTCTCAACAGCAGTCTCTTGAGACCCAGTAGCTGGTGCCCACTTTATTCGACTTCTACTTGGTTCTTCCTCCTGCTCAGCTTTTTCTGAATCTGTAACACTAGATTCTATAGCTTCATGCTTTTCAGCTTCTGGTTCTTTTCTTTGCTTTACCAGTTGCTGCTCTTCTCCTTGTCTTTCAAGTGGACTTGGGACTCTTCTTGTATGACTTGCATGTATCCAGTTTGGCAAGCCACCACACTTCACTGCGGTCGTTGTCACCAAAATGATCTGATATGGTCCATTCCACCTGGGTTCTAAACACTACTTCCTCACGTGTTTCTTGACAAGAACCCACTCTCCTGGACTCAAATCATGTGCTTGATCTGGCTGTGTTGTGGTTACAATTTCTCCAAACTGATGAGACACAGAATGCACCAGATCAGCCAATCCTTTGCAATAATTAAGCACTAGATCATCAGTAATATGCATCAGTTTGTTTGCTGGTACAATTGCTTGTCTCATGGCTCTCCCCATCAAAATTTCGGGAGGACTCAATCCAGTCTTTTTATCAGGAATGCTTCTAAGACTCATCAATACCAGGGGTAAAGCGTATGGCCATTTTAGTGTTGTAGACGCACACACTTTTGATAGTATGGATTTAATAGTGCCGTTAATTTGTTCAACCACTCCAGATGCTTCTGGTCGATAGGCACAATGCAGCTTTTGCTCAATTTGTAATGCTGCGCATATCATCCGAATTATTTCATTTTTAAAATGGGTTCCTCTATCTGTTTCTAAAGAGACTGGAAATCCAAATCTTGGGATTATCTCTCTTAAAAGTAATTTAGCAACAGTTAGGCTGTCATTTCTTCATGTTGGATAAGCTTCTACCCAGCGAGAAAACAAACAAACAACCACTAACACATATTTCAGTCCATTACAAGGGGGAAGTTCTATAAAGTCTAATTATAGTCGGGTAAATGGTCCTGCTGCTTTTCCAATTCGACCCCAACTAACAACTGTCTTTCTACCTGGATTTTGCTGCTGGCACACTATACACCTCTGGCATAGACTGTCTGCAATGACCCTAAGCTTTAGGTTGAACCATGAATGCTTGAAGAGCCTAATCATAGCATCTCTTCCAACATGTGCAATTCCATGGTACATTCTTGCCATCTGAGAAAGTAAACTATCTGGCATTACTGGTCTTCCATCAACATACACCCACACTTCATCTTCTGCTCTCTTCTTGTAACCTGATTTTATCCAAATTTCTTTTTCTTCCTCACTTGCTTCTTCCTGAAGCTGCCTAATTTCTTGCCATGTTTCCAAAGAAGAAAACATCAAGTGGCAATTTGTATGTTTTTTGTCCACCCTCTGTTGATTGAAATTGAATTTTGTGCACAGAAACGCGCCACTTGGTCTGCGTATCTGTTTCCTTTTGTCACATAGTCATTTCCTGACTTGTGTGCTGAACATTTCACCACAGCAATCTTTTTGGGCATTTGTAATGCATTCAATAGATCCTTCACATTTTTACTGTTCCGGATCGGTGATCCTGAAGAAGTCAGAAATCCTCTTTGCATCCACAACTGACCAAAATCATGCACCACTCCAAAACCATATTGACTTTCAGTGAATATGGTTACTCTCAGATTTTTGCCAATTATACATGCTCTAGTCAGAGCTATTAGTTCAGAAATTTGAGCAGAATTTATCCCTTTTAGACAGGATGCTTCAAGAACCATAGACACTGTACATACTGCATAAGCAGCACTCAATGCACCTTTTTCATCTCTCAGACAAGATCCATCCACAAACATCACACTATCCGACTCTTCCAGTGGAGTATCTTTAATGTCAGGTCTTGGTTTCGTGCACAATTCTGTCACATCCAAACAATCATGATCTGCTTCATCTTTCACTTCTTCACAATTTAAACTTGGCAACAAAGTTGTTGGGTTCAATATTGTACATCTTGTCACTGTCACATTTTCAGCACCCAAAATCACTCTTTCATACCTAGTCAGCCGACTATACATCATATCCTGAGTCCGAGTCCTAGTTAATAGGATCTCAACAGAGTGTGGCACATATACTTTCACTGGATGTGTGTTACAGTTAAATGAAAGATACGTAGTCCAGAGATGTAGTTCAGGATCACAGCTTTATTCTTCAGATAGGATCCATATTAAGTCTCATGCTAGGCCTCAGACAATGCCCCACCAGGAGCAGCCTCCTGCCGCTCAGCCCTTCCACACCAACTGATTCCTTCTTCCACTCAAACACTCTCAACATTCTGATGACATCACATAGACTGAGCAGCAAGGCAAAGGGCAACAATAAAGGGGATGCATTAATCACTTGCTAGATTACAACACAGTCCCATAACAATTGTTTCGCTTTGCTCAAGACTAACACAAGTAGCCGCCACCGCTTTTAAACAACCTGGTAACGCTGCAGCCACTGAATCCAATGTAGCAGAAAAATATGCCACTGGACGACGTGCCATTCCATGTTTTTGTGTTAAGACTGAAAGTGCACACCCATCTCTCTCACAACAGAATAATGCAAAATCTTTTGTATAATCTGGCATTTCCAATGCAGGTGCTCGACAAAGACTATCTCGCAAATCAATAAAAGCTTTCATACTTTCTTCATCCAATTCAATCGGATCAACCACATCTTTATGAGTCAACCTCTGTAGGGGTTTTGCAATCAGTGAAAACCCACTGATCCACTGTCTGCAGTATCCAACCATTCCCAAAAACATTCGAACTTCTTTTTGAGTCTTAGGAGGACCCATCTGCAAAATCACATTGATTCGTTCTTGCGTTACTTTTCTAACTCCTTTCTCAATTTTGTGTCCCAAATACTGAACTTCTTTTCTACAAAACTGTAATTTTGCTGGTGACACTTTATGCCCACCTTCTGCCAAATGATTCAGTAAGGCAATTGTATCTGTCACACAGGCTTCTCGTGTTTTTGATGCCACCAGTAGGTCATCAATATACTGCACTAACACTGAATTTTCTGGCATGATCAATTACTCCAAACATTTTTTCAAAATCTGATTAAAAATTGAAGGACTCTCTGTATACCCTTGAGGAACTTGGCACCATGCCAAAACACGGTTTCCAAACCGGAAAGCAAAAAGATATTGGCTATCCGGATGCAAAGGTATCGAGAAAATGCTTGACACAGATCAATTACTGTGTACCATTCTGCATCACAAGGAATTTGATAAAGAATCACTGCTGGATTTGGCACTATTGGACAGCAAGGTACTACAATCTTATTAATTTTTCTCAAATCCTGAACTATTCTATATTTTCCACTTGGTTTCTTAATCCCCATAATAGGTGAGTTACAAGGACTACTTAGTATTTCTTTTAGAATACCTTGCTCAATCATTTGATCAATTACAGGAATTACTCCTGCTGTTATTTCAGGACTCATCTTGTACTGAGGTGTGTTTGGATATATTGCACCTGGTTTGACTGTAACCTGAATAGGATCCTCACCTTTCATCAAACCAATGTCTTTTCCTGTCAAATCCCATACATCAGATCTCACTGCATTTCTCAACTCTGCAGGTAAATCTTTTTCTGTAAGCAATGAATACAAATCATTCACTTCTGTCCCTTGCTTCGCTAACATCATTTTAAAAGCAACATCCTCATCTGGTGTTTGAAAAGCAATACCATCTGGCGTACAATAGATGGTGGCAATTCATCTTACAAAGCAAGTCCCTTCCTAAAAGGTTCACTGGACTTGTATCACATACCACAAACCGATGCATGTCTCTGAATCTTCCAATATGAACTTCTATTGGTCTTGTTATTGGAGTCTTAATATATTTATTTGAAACTCCCACAACTTGGATAGTTTCTCCCGAGAGGGGTAGGTTTGGAATTTCTGCTGCTCTCACAGTAGAACGGGGAGCACCAGTGTCCACAAGGAATGTAATATCATTACCTTCCACTTTTCCATCAACAAAAGGACCTGACTGATCTACCTCTAGAGATGCGCCAAGCACGCACTCTTCCTCCCCCTCAGGCACCGTCATTGAGATGAGTCTGAGTCAACTCTCTGAACATTGCAACAAATACTGTGAAACCACTTGCACATTTTGATTCTTACCAACTTGTTCACCTGCGTGAAATCCAGAATTCGCACTGTATCTCTGTACTTGAGCATTCACATTATTTGGCATAGGAGCTTGAGGCACCTGTACTTGTTGTGTTTGTGGTGTAACTACCTGCTGTTGTTGCTGTTGTTGATTCACAACCACTTCATTCTGCATCTGCGGATTGAAATTTTGATTCATTCCATTATTTTTCAGTAAAGATCTACACTCATTCCTCCAATGTCCAAACTTTCTGCACGCATGACAAGGATATTTCTTTTTCATTTCTTCTCTATTCATTTTACCTCTACCTCTACCTCCATTTAGTACCTGACCATTTTGATTTTGTCCTTTCATCTGAAAATCTGTTTGAGAACCATTGTTTCCATCTTTCTGTTCTGCCACTTTCACCTGTGCCCACATCATTTTCTCTTTCAGCTTTTTATGCCTTGACTCAATATCATCACTACAATATTTAGCATATCTCAGAATCTCAACAACTGTTTTACTCTGCCAACAAATCAAATGTTGCTGAATCATGTTACTAATTTCAGGTTTCAATCCAAAAACAAACCTATATACAAAATGTCCCATATCTTTGTCACCTATACTTTCAAAACCACTATACTGTTTGAACACCTGTAACAACCTTTCATAATAGGCATGTACTGATTCTTTGGGTTCCTGGGTTGTCCTGTCAATTTTAACCCAATCTGTTTCTTTTGGAGAGATTTTACTTTTCAAGAAAGTAATTACTTGATTATATTTTTTCATCACTTCTTCTGAAGGTGCTCCTGTTTTCACAATCTCTAGGATATTCTTCTTTTGGCCAATCAACAGTAATTTTACACTCAGTCCATAAGTCAGCTGGAACTACAATCTCGAATAAACTATATAAATTTTATTTAATCTTAATTTTTAACAAAACCTTTGAAACCTTTACAAACCTCTCTACCTGTTTGTACCACTCAACAGGTTTCTCTCTCAACCTAGGAAAATCATTCGTAAAGGATAATATATCCTGTCTTGTCAAGGGAACGTGAACATATCCACCACCTGGAACTTCTCTCATTGGGCATATCATTTCAGCCTGTCCTGTTTCTCTTAATGGGAATAAAGACGCATTTTTACTTGCAAGCATTTCTTCCTTCTTTTCGCCCATCTACATTTCCACCGTTCTAAGGGGCATATTCTCAAGAACGTGCGATAATCATAGCCAAAATAGGTTAACGCAATTTCTCACAACACCGTCTATCGCGGGAAAATAACTCCCTGTTAACGTTCTATTCCCAACATGGCGCTAAAATGCGATAGTTTCTCTATAACACGTCAAATGTCTGCGATAAAATTACCGGGACAGCGAAAAAAATCCAAAGCCTAATGTGAAAAAAGTGGCGATGGGCCCAACTGCGCTAAGAAAATCAGCGATAAGCTGTGCCAGGCCTGCAATACACACACGTCAGGCGGGAAAAATCACTATAAAAGCAGAAGAAAAAAACCACAAACAAAACCAAAACAACTGCGAAACACAATGGAGGTAGCCGGAGCAAGTACAGAGGACAACCAGAACCTCACAACCCCCACGGAGGACCAGCCTGGGACCTCGGGTTCAGGGAAGGGCAAGGAGAAGAAGAAGAGGAAGACACGGTTCAGTCCGCAGGAAAACAGGATCCTGATAACGGAGGTGGTAGAACACCATCAACAACTGTTCATCACCTCCACTGTGTCATAGGCAACAAAAAATGGAATATGGCAGTCCATCCTGGACAAGGTGAATGCAGTCGGAGTGCTGAGGAGGACAATGGAAGAGCTCACGAGGCGCTGGAATGATGTGAAGCACAAAACCAAGCAGAAACTCGGCAACAACCAGAAGGCAGCAATGCAGCCTGTAGGTGGGAGTCCAGCGCCACAGGAAGAGCTGGATGAGATGGAGGAAATGGTGTCCACAGTCATCAGTGGGGAGACGGTGGCAGGAGTTGGGGGACCGGACACTGCTCAACATGACCTGACACAACAGCAAAAGGGTGAGTAACGATCAGGGACTGGGGGGACAGGGGGAGATGGACACAATGGCACACATGCACAATTAAGTATAGCACAGTGCACACCCACAATGACTCTGGATCATCTCCCTGATCCCCTTGGCACACTGCAGCACACATAGAAACAGCAAGTAGGCCCACGTCGACTATGTGCCCAGAGGGGACCCTTCCCACACATCACCAACCTCACAACCAACCCATGCACATGTGCCAAACCCAGCAAAGCGGCGTGTCTGTGTGCCACACTGACAATGCAAGTGACACTGCATGACGAATAGCAGGGCTGCAGTCAATACCTCATGACATGTTGCACGCCACCACACTGAGGTGGCTGAGTGTGGACCACATCCGTAAAGGAGCAGGTCACACTCTGACACATCCACATGCACAAACAACCCCTGACGTCAACAACACATCTGCTGACAAACCAAGCCCCAGAGTCACAACTGCCACCAAGAGCCCAATTTACCCAAGTATGCAACATCTCAGCACTGTATAAGCACAGAAGTCAAAGGCACACCGCCTGAAAGGGATAAGGGCAAAAACAACAATTGATGGACAGAATGCAGAACAATGTCATACATTCACCCCAGTACAGAGATCTGGGCCTAAATCCATCGCCTTTTTGCTCACCATGCCATTCCAGTTTTGACCCAGCCATATGCAAGTCAGTCTTGACCCTGCGCCCCAATGGGAACAGTCCAGCCCGAACTGCCAGGCCAGGTCCTCCTGGACTGGAAACAAGCATCCTAGGTCCGGTTTCGGGCTTTCAGCCCTCATCAGCCAGGATAGCTTGACTCCAGTGGCATGGAGAGCACGGGACCCACGTCTGGGCATACCCGTCCCACTCGGGGTGACAAACGCAAAAACAACAATTGATGGACAGAATGCAGAACAATGTCATACATTCACCCCAGTACAGAGATCTGGGCCTAAATCCATCGCCTTTTTGCTCACCATGCCATTCCAGTTTGGACCCAGCCATATGCAAATCAGTCTTGAACCAGCGCCCAATTGGAACAGTCCAGCCCGAACTGCCAGGCCAGGTCCTCCCTGGACTGGAAACAAGCATCCTAGGACCGGTTTCGGGCTTTCAGCCCTCATCAGCCAGGATAGCTTGACTCCAGTGGCATGGAGAGCACGGGACCCACGTCTGGGCATACCCGTCCCACTCGGGGTGACTAACGCAAAAACAACAATTGATGGACAGAATGCAGAACAATGTCATACATTCACCCCAGTACAGAGATCTGGGCCTAAATCCATCGCCTTTTTGCTCACCATGCCATTCCAGTTTGGACCCAGCCATATGCAAATCAGTCTTGACCCTGCGCCGAATGGGAACAGTCCAGCCCGAACTGCCAGGCCAGGTCCTCCCTGGACTGGAAACAAGCATCCTAGGACCAGTTTCGGGATGGGTGAAAGGGATAAGGGGCAGCAACATCAGAGCTGCAGGGGCGACTCACCCAAAATGCAGCACACACACATAACATTCAGAGCACATCAACATTGACAACAATGCGGTACAAACTGCAACACGTTCACAACAGACCAGAGGACACAACTGGTGCCGCTTGTGTGTAGAAACTGGCCAATCATATTTGGCATAGCTGGGAAATGTGAGATGATAATGTACAAATACAAACACACATCCGTGATGTTGTCGAAATGTCCACTGTCCCGCATCAAATAGGCAGCTCCTCCCAAACAGTCACAATGTATGTTGTCATGCAATCTGTATGTAAACCTGTACAATGCGTCAACATACATGTGAACACAATGTTAAACTGCATCTCCCCTTCACATTGCAGAGGGAGAATCAACAGCTCCTGCAGAGCAGACCCAACAGCTCTTCACTGATGATGAAGAGGACCTCCACACCTTCGGCTCAAACGCCCTCCAACAGCTCATGGACACCCTCAGCACCCCACCTCCAGGAGCAGGGCAGCCCAGCTGCATCGAGGAGACCTCACCCCCTGCACAGACCACACAGCAGGAAGCACCCACCACCACGGCTGACTCCCAGGCCCCCCACAAACAACACATGGCCTTCCAACGCCGTGTGTTAGGGTGCCGGGAGAAAATGGCTGATCAGTTGCGCGTGAGGTTCGACTTCATGGCAGCCAAACTAGATGCCATACGTGGGTGTCTAAGTCCCATCAGGGACCACTTACAGTCCCTAACGGACACCCACAGTCCACTCTATGCTCTCCAACGGTCCATGGCTGACATCGCTGGAGTCCTGACTCAGAGGCAAGAACAACTGTCTAGTCAGAGTGGCTCCAGTGATGTAAGACGGGAGTTGGAACACATGCGGAGGATCATGGAGAACAGGGAGCGGATGCAGGCGGAAAGAATGGCTGCCACAGTTGCACACCAGCGAGATGTAGCTGGGATCTTCCATGCCCTGCAGACCCTAATCATGTATTTGCTGCCACAAGGCCTGGCGCCGATGAATGCTGCTGCTGCTTCTACATCCACATCTCCACCCCCTGATGTGTCACTGCCACACAGTGCGGCAGACATTCCACCTCCGGCCCCTGATGTGTCAGTGCCACACAGTGCTGCTGACAAAACACCACCACCCACATGTGAGGCACATGAGACATCAGAGGACGAAGATGCGGATGAGTCTGCCTTAGTAGTAAGAAGGAAGCGGTAGCATTCATCTCCGCCATATGGCCTGTTTCTGCTTGGTTCTGCCCTCTGCATCATCACCTTCCACTGTCCCCCGATACAGTCTGAGACACTCACCTTGGACCTCTACATGGACTGCCATATTCTGTTTGGTTACCAATGACACAGCAATCAGACTGCGGACTGAAGTCCTCCTCTTCCGATGAACTTGTCATTCCCAAAGGACTCTGTCTGGCCCTCCACAGGGCAACAATGTAAGGTGGGTTTGCATGGCCCTGTACTGCTCCAGCTTCAACACTCCACTGAATGTGAATAAAACATTCAGATTCACACAGATGTGTCATGTCTATGATCATTCAAGTATGAAAGTATGGATGAATGTAGGGTCCATGATTCCCCCTTACGTCCATGTTGCCCATGTAGTGGAACTTGAGTCACAGGGTGCAACATTGCCGATTGCGGTCAGTGTGGCGCCGACACTACAACAGATACACACGCATCAGTTACTGCCTTGTCCAGCCCAGAACTGAACCACGCCCAGAGCCCCCGGCTCATTGTTCACACACCTACGCTGGACTGGCATACGCCAGACCAGCCCACTCCGCTTACGCTTACAGGGGGGGACGTCAAAGCTACATGTCCCAGGTATTCCCTGTAGCGATCTGCTGATCACTGGTCTAGTTGTCAGCATGCCACAGCCACTCCCGGAGGGCTGGTGTACACGCACACGCACACCACACCCATCCAGCACAGGCATCACAGGACAGGTGACCCTGCCAATAAAAGGGGCCTACCACATCACATTACCCACTGCAATGGGTGACATGATGGCGTCTGCACCACGAGACTCAATCATAAAGGGGCCATGACCTGTGGCGCACCGGGTTAGTGGCACCCGTTGCACTGCGGCCGGCACGGGCCTACCGCCATGGGACGATGACTCGCGGTGCACTGAGTTGGTGGCACCCGTTGCACTGCGGCTGGCACGGGCCTACCGCCACGTGACGATGACTCGCGGTGCACTGAGTTGGTGGCACCCGTTGCACTGTGGCCGGCACGGGCCTACCGCCACAGGATGATAACTTGCGGTGCACTGAGTTGGTGGCACCTGAGGAGCTGCGCGGGTGTGCAGCCTGCGATGATGCGTAGACATCGATACTCCGTCCTGCCAATCAGGATTCGATTTGATTTGAGGGCCCTGCTGGACTGCAGTGTACGCCGAAGGCAGCAGTCAGCACACACATGACTCTGTGGTGCGGTGCCGCCGGGTGCGCTGGGGGCCTGTGGTGCGGAATACAGTGATTGGCTGAGGAGGTTGCACCGGCACGTGGTGGGCCCTCTTTGAGACACACTGGTGGCGGCAGGTGAGCATTGAGGCCTGGGTGCGCAGGGGCGGCCAGTCATTGCTGAGCGAACATATAGAACAATTGGTTCTGTCGGGAAATGACAATTACTTTGCTCAATGTATATAATACACTCAGAACTCTCAATTTTTCAAATGTAAGTCATACTCTAATTTAATAGAACACACCAAAGAACCAGCCAATTTAGCAAAAATAAGGTTATTTACTAACTCAGTAAATAACTTTATTTTTGCTAAATTGGCTGGTTCTTTGGTGTGTTCTTTTAAATTATAGTATGACTTACATTTGAAAAATTGAGAGTTCTGAGTGTATTATATACATTGAGCAAAGTAATTGTCATTTCCCGACAGAACCAATTGTTCTATATGTTCATACATACCCAGGTTCTGAGGGGCACAGGGTTACCCCATTATCGTTAATGAGTCATCGCTGGGCGGCGGACGGGTCTGGGGACCAGGGCTGGGGTGCAGCATGCGCACAGGATCGCGCAGGCACCACCGGTCATGCCGGCGGACTCGTGGCTGGGTGGGGGGCGCCGCACTGGCAGACACGACCCTGCATGCGATGACGAGATGTGCGCATGTTGGCTTGGGACGTAGCCACCTCATCTCCAGTGTGAATCTGGCCGTTGAATGTGGTCGGCCACGTGTGTTTAGGCCTGTGGACAGGATATGGCGGACACAGAGACACACGCAGTAGTTACTTTGGTGGCCATCCCGGACCTGAACCACGCCCAGAGCCCCGGGCTATTTTTTCACGACATACGCCGGCCAAGGCCAATCCGCTCACGCTTACAGGGAGGGACGACAAAGCTACATGTCCAAGGTCTTCCACACTGCCTGAGTTAACCTGTTTGCGTCCACTGTCCACAACACTAAAAACACCAGCAGTATATGTCCACATGGACATGTCTGTGCTCTGCATACTGAAGTCTGTCCAGCACATCACCGCCCCCTTGGCATTGTGTACATTCTTATTGATGGATCACTTGCCTCCTTCGCACATACTTGGTTCCCACCTCTCCCCACATTCTGCAATTGTGTGGCAGAGGTGCCATGCCGTGGATGGTTTGTCGACATGTCTGGCCACGGTTACCACAGTTACTTGTGTTGTCGTGTCTGGTAGTTGGGCATGTTGCTTGGCATGTTGTATGTGATTTTGTAACGTGTGCATTCCCACAGTTGTGAGTTGTGTGATTGTGGAGTTGAGGTGTGTGGTGTGTTCAGTTGGGACTTACCGACAAGCAATGCATTTCCATAGGTGCCATCCTCCGAGCGCTGGTTGGTGATGGACTTGCAGAAGATGTAGGAATCATGCACACTGCCATGGAAGTTTGCGACGACATTCGTGAACAGGCCCCGGTGGGCCACTTTTGCCTGCACATTGATGGGATGCGTGTAGTTTCTGTTGCGGTTATTGTGTGCAGTGTCGGAAGGGGGCACAAGTCGTACATGTGTGCAGTCAATTGCCCCAAACATGTGAGGGAAGCCAACTATGGCGTGGTTCCCTTGCTTGGTCTCCAGCTGTTCCTGCGCAGTGTGGGGGAGATGAAGGTGCAGGGGTATCAGGCTGATACGAACCGTGATGCTTACAGGTATGATGAATCCTGCATGATAAGACCTTAACAGGAGTTCGTGTGGTCGTCACCTTCCTTTACTTTCCTACGAAGGTTACGCCCACACGTACTTCTGTTACGGTCTTTTTGTGCAGGATTTATCAGACCTGTTAGCATTCCGGTTTGTCCAAGTGCAATACACTGTACCAGGTTACGTTTGTGTCTATACGGATGCTTGACCATTGTCACCATTTATCCTACAGGTTTCTGAATACTGACTTTCGGAATATGGAATTGTATTGGGGAGTTCCCGCAGCATATGCAGTTAATTGGATCCTCACGTTACCCTGATGGAGTTCCCCGTTGGGACTGAAACGCGTTGGCTGAGCTTTTCGTATTGTTGATTTATGTATTTGTAATAAAGAACTGTTGTTACACTACTGTTGTCTACTGGACTTCATGACCTGGCGCACCCCCATTTCAGTGGCTACAATCTTGGATCTGGAGCACAGGGGCGTCAAGCGACGACTGGCGTTCGGGTTGGTTGCGCAGGAACACTACGGATTCGTACTAGCGTGTGGTGCGGATACAGGGGACTGCCCTTGCTTTTGTGGACATGCATCCAGGACATGTGTGTGGAAGTTTGATAGGGCTGGCTGTGAGACTCCTCCGACTCTGGCAGTTGTTGGTTGGAAGGTACCAGAGGCCAACAGCTGCAGCACGGCCAGCAGCTTTGTCTGCGGAGGGATGTTGGTTGTCCTCTGTGTTGGTACCGTCAGCCTGTGGGCAATGTGGGTCAGGATGCGGAGGATGGTTGTCCTTTTAAGCCTGTGGTGGGCAATGGCATCCTCTGGCGTTGAGTGTCTGAGGCTGGTGCGTTTTAGGTACGTCCACTGTCTTCTTCTGCGCTGCCTAGGTGGTGGTCAGGGGGGGTCCTGGGGTGGTGGCGGTGGTTGTTGTGGCCCTCTTGGGTCTCCAAGCTGCATGATCATTGGCTCCATGGCTCCATGGCATGGCATGGTGAGCAAAAGAATGATGAATTTAACCCACATCTCTTGACTGGGGGTGAATGTTTTGATTTGTTCTGCATTCCGTCCATCAATTGTGTGTCTTTTGCTTTCTCGCCCTAAGTGCACCAGGTATGCTCAGACGTGGGTCCTGGGCTCACTGTGCCACTGGAATCAAGCTATCCTGGCCGAAACCGGTCCTAGGATGCTTGTTTCCGGTCCAGGGAGGACCTGGCTTGGCAGTTCGGGCTGGACTGTTCCCATGAGGCACAGGGTCAAGACTGATTTGCATATGGCCAGGTCTAAACTGGGGTGGCATGGTGAGCAAAAGAATGAAGGATTTAATCCAGATCTCTTGACTGGGGGTGAATGTTTTGATTTGTTCTGCATTCCGTCCATCAATTGTGTGTCTTTTGCTTTCTCGTCCTAAGTGCGCCAGGTATGCCCAGACGTGGGTCCTGGGCTCACTGTGCCACTGGAATCAAGCTATCCTGGCTGATGAGGGGTGAAACCCCGAAACCGGTCCTAGCATGCTTGTTTCCGGTGCAGGGAGGACCTGGCTTGGCAGTTCGGGCTGGACTGTTCCCATGAGGCACAGGGTCAAGACTGATTTGCATATGGCCAGGTCTAAACTGGGGTGGCATGGTGAGCAAAAGAATGATGGATTTAACCCAGATCTCTTGACTGGGGGTGAATGTTTTGATTTGTTCTGCATTCCGTCCATCAATTGTGTGTCTTTTGCTTTCTCGCCTAAGTGCGCCAGGTATGCCCAGACGTGGGTCCTGGGCTCACTGTGCCACTGGAATCAAGCTATCCTGGCTGATGAGGGGTGAAACCCTGAATCCGGTCCTAGGATGCTTGTTTCCGGTCCAGGGAGGACCTGGCTTGGCAGTTCGGGCTGGATTGTTCCCATGAGGCACAGGGTCAAGACTGATTTGCATATGGCCAGGTCTAAACTGGGGTGGCATGGTGAGCAAAAGAATGATGGATTTAACCCAGATCTCTTGACTGGGGGTGAATGTTTTGATTTGTTCTGCATTCCGTCCATCAATTGTGTGTCTTTTGCTTTCTCGCCCTAAGTGCGCCAGGTATGCCCAGACGTGGGTCCTGGGCTCACTGTGCCACTGGAATCAAGCTATCCTGGCTGATGAGGGGTGAAACCCTGAATCCGGTCCTAGGATGCTTGTTTCCGGTCCAGGGAGGACCTGGCTTGGCAGTTCGGGCTGGACTGTTCCCATGAGGCACAGGGTCAAGACTGATTTGCATATGGCCAGGTCTAAACTGGGGTGGCATGGTGAGCAAAAGAATGATGGATTTAACCCCGATCTCTTGACTGGGGGTGAATGTTTTGATTTGTTCTGCATTCCGTCCATCAATTGTGTGTCTTTTGCATTGGCTCCATTGCATCTGTTGGTCTTCAGATGTGGCTCTGGGCTGGGCTCCCTTTCTACTGCAGGTTGTCGTCCTGCTTTACACCAGTAAGAGGCAGGTGTTAAATCCCTGCTGCTAACGCGCCTATTCGCCTGTTTTTGGATCGCATCGCAGATCTGGATGGTCGTTGAGAATATCGCAAAGTGGTGTTTTCGTGTGTTTTTGCACGGGAACGCCTACTCTGCATATCATTAGCGTTAGTTGTCGCTCTCATCCATGGCAATGTTTTTTGCGGAAGCTATCGCAGGAAAACTGGCGATATCGGCAGTTTGCACCAGCTTGAGAATAGGGCGTTAAATCTATCGCCACTTTTGCCGTGCTAAAGTGCCGGTAAGTCGGCGATAAGTCCTTGAGAATATGCCCCTAAATCTCCCCATTTCTTCAAGGTATTCATTTGTTCTTTTATTTGCAATCGTTTACCAGATGCATTCAAACTCTCCAAATCCTTATCAGTAAAATCCAATCTGTATGTTTTTTGCAAAACCTTAGACTTTTCTATGTCTACTCCATATTCTTGTGCAGCTTCTGCCAACCTCTCATGTAGATTCCTTGCTTTCCATATAATATTCTTACACAAAAATAACAACTCTTCATCTCAGTACTTACTCAATCTTTCTGGACTTATTGTACCAATAATAATTTCTTCCAGATCCACTCTCAATCTAGCTACATCAATACTCGAGTGAGACTTAATCTTTTCCATTCCTCTTATCCAGTCATCTAACTCCTCTGGAGAAGGACCCACTGAACTCCCTGATACTGGAGTTGTTCCACTGACATTCTGCACTATTTTTATAGGATCCATCTGTACACTTCTCTTTGGTGTTTCAATTAAATTTTCACTCACTGGAAGATCAATCAATGAAGTACTCATCTCAACTTGTTCTGATCCACTAACATTCCTGGCATTATTCACGGGAATTGTCAATGCATGTACTCTTGATATATTCTGACTCTCACTATACAATGGAACTATAGAACCAATCGTTACTGGTACCGATAATGCTTCTGCATTCAGACTCATCTGACTAATTCTTTGAGTTAACTCTTCTCTTGCCTTATTCAACATGTCAATCTCATTTTCCTGCAACACTCGAGTGTGTGAAGCTACCGGAACTTGTGTAACCTGTGTAACTTGTGGAGTTTGTGGAGCTTGTGGAACCTGAGGAACTTGTATTTCAATTAGTGGTGCATTTGGAACTGTTTCCCCTGAACTTTCCTGATATGGTGGAGGTCTCTTTAATAATATTTCATCCAACAACTCATCATCAATCTCATCTGAATCATTATCTAGTTCTGAAGTCTCTAAATTATTCTTTTTCTCTTTACTTTTGCCTCCAGTCTGATCTTCAGCAACTATTACTGGATATAATCCATCTGCAATTACATCTCTCCTCCATCTTTTCTTTTGATCATCCCATCTAGCCTCAGAATATCTCGTTATTATATTCCTGTATTTAATTCCATTCCTGTCTCTCTCCCTTTTATAAGCCTCATGTTCCCATTCCTCAAGTGCTTCATATTGCGTAGGTCTAGAACTTGGTTTTAATGAATTCATTCGTCCTCTCAAGTTCTCCAAAATCCTTATGTTAAATGTACCATGCTCTGAAAAAGCTAAAACTCCATCATCTTCCGTATAACTCTTCCAGTTCACTAACCATGTACACGTATGATACCCACATTCCAACATCATAAAAGAAGCAGGCGTTCTCGGAGGAGGTATAGGAAGTCCCTCTCTAGTAACTATTGGCTTGTCTTTTTTAAATAAATCTTTTATTCTTTTTACCATCTTCATTTTTAAAACACTTTTTTTCTCGCTAAATAAGCCAAAATAAACAAGAGAAAACTTCAGTAAATCCTCTCACTCTATTCGCTAAATCCCAACCAATACCAGCGCGGCTCACAGCAACCAACCAATCACAGCTCACTACGTATCCACTATCTCAACCAATGCTAGCGCGGCTCACAGCAACCAACCAATCACGGCTCACTACACACCCGCTGCCTGACCAATGCCAGCGCGGCTTTTTGTGACGTCAGTATTACTCCTGCTACTGACCCTCCCTTTACAAAATAATACAGCAATGTATTTTCTACGTTTTCTCAACTATTTCTTGTTAGAAACAACACAAAACAATGCTACTTTGTCTGTTCAATTAATAAAGAGATAGTTTCATTTATTCAAAAACAGATTCTTTCGCTTCTAGTAAAATAACCACCAGCGCTACTCTACTCTCACTCGAGTTAAAGGAGGTCTTGGTACTCCTCTGGGGATACTAGCCAAAGTTTCGGAAAAGGACTTTCCTTTCAGAAAGAGGTCTTGGCACTCCTTTGGGGATGTAAGGCCAGAGTTTTGGAAGCGGACCTTTCACTATTTCATGCAATCTTCTTTCGATCGAATAAGTCCCTACAATAACATCGACAACCTTTCGCTGTTCGATATTACAACAACAAAGTACTTCTGCAGTGTGATACCTTTTCCACGCTATTCCTCTGCCACTTAGGCTAAAATAACATTATCCTAGGATCTCAGGTAACTCTGTACCCGTACTTCCAAACAACATAAAACAACAACACTAACGTTTCATGTTAATAATCAATAAATTAATAATTATTGCCAAACTAATCAATAATAAACCATCCTCTCATACCAAAACTGATCCAGCGATCAGGGATCAATAATTTTTCACAAACACAGGCCCATTTACACTACCCAACTTAATCCCTTCACGCTGGGGTTCAGTGTGAATGCAAGTTTATGCCTGGTTCACTAAATATTCAAAACCTGCATTTCTCTACAACATGAATATATTGTGGCGATGGTTTTATTTTAGTTGAAGAGTTGATGACAATAATATGTACTTATCTATGTATCTATGCTACTAAATAATAACAGACTCAGGGTGTAGTTTTATGCTATTTATCGTAAAAATAATGTAAGAATAAATGCTCATCAAGTACAGTTACACGAATGCAAATCATAGATTATCACAGAGAGAAAACATTGGCAATGTATAAATTCAAACTCATGTCAAATAAACAATGCATTGAAGGAGTGGATAGGCGAAGAGAGAAAAGTTTCAGAGACAAAATACATTTACAAATGAATATGCAAATTCAGAAGATTATCTATTCTAACCCAAGTAAGAATCAGGGAAAACTACCCCACTGGCCAGTCAGGGCAGCAAGGCCACTCAAGTAGAGTCGAGTGGCAAAAATTAAGACAGGCGTCAGGAATCGGGTAGGCCTCTATCTGGAAACAGCAAACCGACGACAGCAGCGATCTCCCGCTAACTGGCATCAGCAGAAACACCTACTAAACCACACCCACCGGGGACTTTCAAATATACCCTAAAACCTAAATGTCCAACCCACATTTGTTTCAATTTTGAAATGAACTCCGTCTCCCATTGGATAAGATTGGGGGTGTACTGTCACACCACTCTTCATCATGAACACTTTATTAAACATTTTTTTGTTATAAACATTCAACATTACGACAGATTCATCCCAGGAAACAACTTTGAACACAATCATAGTAAATATTTCCTACAACATTTTACATGTTGCAAATCTCTACGCCTCTATTGTTCGCCTCTGTCATCTCGTGAGGAAGTTGCATCGCTTCCACTCGCTTATCAAATTGTCCTTTCCGAAGCTTGGCAGTCATACAAGGACATAAGAGCATGCACAGCTTTTCGCATTTTCTCTCTTCTTCTTGCAAAATCATTATTTTTTGGACATCTTATTTTCCATTATATGTTAACCCCAAACTGGCATGCAGAAGTGTAGGCCCATGCTTGCTTTTCTAAAGAGAATCAGAACACAAACATTTATTATTTTCATGAAATGTAATTTCATTTTGCGCACCATCCCAGCATTTGCACTAACCCATGCACAACCCATGTTATTCCTAGCGAAAATATTATTAACGTGCACAAAAACAGCATTAGTTTTTTATCGAAGCAATTTTTGCGGCCCAGTTTCATGCATTAGTACACGCATTCGTTTACGCATGCGCATAAGCATTTCCCCTTATTTTAGTGTTTTTTATAAAAATTTTCACAGCACACTGTTAATAAATGTTACTGAGGGTTCAATCCGAGCAGGTTTTATTTTCTCAAAACCCTGCTCCATCACTATATTGTACTCTAGAATTGCTAGAGTGCATGATGATTTGGACTCTACTAAATTCATTAAGAGGGTTCCTAACGAAGCATGTTATTGTGAATTTTTGCAAAACCAATACATAATTGTCAACTGCTTCATTACTCCCTTGCTTCCTTAAACTTGTCTATGGTGACCAAACTGTCAGGGAAATAATAAGAATCCAAATCCTCAAAGTGTTTGCAAATATTTCTTCTATATACTCGTATAGAAAAATCTATTTCCTTTTTTTCCCTATTTTTATGGACTAACCTCTCCCACCTGTATAGTGGACAAATATTCCTTCCATTCTAGCCACTTTATTACTGGTTCGCCTGTGCTCGAGGTGAGGTCTATTCTGGTTGCGCATCAATAAGGGTCAGGTAATTGAGTAAACGATAATCTTGTCCTTAAGTATCCATTGGTGTGAGCTGCATGACCCAGAATCCAACAGCAGACGGATGTTCCTCCTTGGCTCCATTATTTTCTGTTGAATTTATGCAGTGTTCAGTAAGACACCTTTGGGTCACCCTTTGTTATCCTCTAAACAACCATGGTGTAAGAGTTTTCATGGGTGAGGCTCCACGGCTGCGTTCATAACCAAATTGTAAAAGATGCCCCAGCATCTCCGGATAGTTGTAAAGTTTATTGCAGCCTGGGTAAAAGATGCCACCTCGTTCCAAGCACTGCCCCAGCTCCCCGCAACTAAAGGTACAACACACCTTGAGAGAACCTAGAACTGGAACGCAGAACATAGAACCTTACAGTAAAATTCCAACCCTACAAAACATAGAAATTCCCCTGAACACAAGCACTACAAATAGCATAAAACTGACATCAGAAATATGAAGATCTAGGCAGGCAGTGATCTCAAAGGACAGCTAATGTCAGATATTGAGTATTCTGACACGAACCTCTTTTCTGAGGGCCCAGAACAGGGACAGATTTCAATCAACTGCTACTGTCTGAGAACGTGCACTCCTATCTTAAAGGGAGAGATCTGGTGCTACTCAGCAGGTGAAGAGCTCTGCCGCATTTCTGAAGTGTGCATCCTCGATGAGAATGTGTGTGACTGAAATTCTGCCTTTTCATTTCAAGCAAGCAGAAGAGGCCAAAAATAACCCCTAGTTTTCGCTTGTCCAATTGTTATAGAATGTGGAGAAATATGCCAAACCGAAGCACATTTCTCAAAGCATTAGCAAGTGCTGTAGATTTAAATTAAATTGTTAGTCTTGGATAATTTTTCAGTTTTCAAAGTTAACTTTATCTAGAATATCTACTTTTTTTTTCTTCTTACATGCAGCCATTTCCATCAGGTTATTCCATTTTTTAAATCTCGGATTTATCAATATTACAACAAATTGAATTCGATCTCCTAAGGGGTAAAAAAAAATGCAGCACAAATATCAGCATAATAAAAAAGATTGGTCTCAGTTAGGCATACATCACTTGGCCTAATCCTTATGATTTCCATGAAAAAAATATATATATATATTCCTTAAAACACCACAACAAAAATAAAACTAAAACCGAAATAAATGGGAGTATATAAAAAAGCCTTGTTAAGCTACTAATGTGTTTTTTTCTAAACCGTAGCCCACTCCTCCTCTGTCCTCATATAGTAAATGTGTTTCTTTATGATAGTCAATGGTGTTTATGTACAAGTCCATATATAAACAGAGCAAATATAACGTATACTACCATTTGCTGGTTCTGAATCCAAGTGTTCTAAAATTCTCATTAAGGGATAAAAAAATGTACACATACCCTGTAGTGGCCGAGTCCTGAACCTTGTAGAAATTGATTGGATGATCCCCAATGTTTCTGCTGGAAAAACAAAATACACGAGCTAATGTGGTGGAGGGGAAAAAAATTGGGACTTACTTTGGCTCAGTGTTGAAAGCCACTCCTGTCGGGCTGTCTCTGTGCTCCTGCTCTCATAGGCCTCTCATTGTTTTCATGCCGAAATGACAAATATTTTTCATAATTTGTCAATATGGCAAAATAGCTGTGAGACACGCTGTTCGCTCAGGACAGCTGCGTGAGTACATTGCACCATGACAGGAATGTTAGTCCAGAGCAGGCGCCAGCCAAGTGGTCCTGCTCACGACTCAAAGTGATTTTTCTTCGGGTGTCAAAGTTGCACAAACACAATATTTGCTCCCTTTTGGCGTACGTACGAGCACCACAAAACCTCCAGGTCTCTCCGGGGTCACCTTGCCTTGCGACATTTCTTCTGAAGGAAAAAGTTCTAATTTAAGGAACTCCACTGAGTTTCCATCAGAGGTTTGACCGTAACTAGGTATAATATAAACTCATATTCATTGATTTTCATATTTTAGAGTTATTTGCTAAACTCACATTTCAGAGGTTTGATAGAGATGCAACAGGAAGACAAGTGGCTGCTGCATGAGAGGCAGTGAAAGGTGTGTTTGCTATTATTGGGACGGAAAAGTCCTCTGCATGATAACAGACGTGCACCCCTGCCCTGCGTGCCCAACTGTACTGATATCTGGATCCCTATTGGGATTTTTGTTGTCAACGGCAAACACAGATCATGCATGTGTGCCAGGACATAGGCCTGTTTCAGGGTTTTGGTTCTCATTGGACCGGGAGGGATGCCCAAGCGCTACCCTCATAGTGGTGGAAGGCTACTGCCTTCCCTAGGAGTTAAGCAGCATGAGCAAGGTGGGGCAGCATACTATGCAGTGATCACTAAGACTGTACAGGTTCTTTTTAACCTGTATCATTGGAGTGAAACCTACAGGCTCACTCACTTTTAAAGTTCCACTGCAGTGTGCTTAACTCACCCTTGGCCTACATCAGATTGGTGTGAAGTGCATCGCAGCACATAAATGGTGTATCTGCCCTGGGTGTAGGAGTACCTGGGAAGGGTGCAATAAGGGGACAGTGCAGTACTGAGCTGTGCATGCATGGTGTATGCATGTGCTAATGTACATGTTACTATGAGTGGTACAGCATTTCAAGGATGTAGTTCTGTGCAGTGCGTGCAGTATAAATACATGTGCCAAGTGTATGTGTGTCTGTGAGCAGTGCAGTCCATGAAGGGTACATTGCGTGCACGTTAAATGTATGTATGCATGTGTGCATGTGAATGGCACAATACATTGAGGGCCCTCGGTTCCATTTTGGGAGACTCAGGTTTGCATGGTAAAACATTGAGAAGACATAGAGAGATCCCCCAGCCAAAGTTGTTTATTGCTGCCTTCCTGTAAGCTGGGTAGGACACACACTGGAAGGAGAGGACCAAGTCTCCCCTGTATACTTCAAAGGGTGCTCTTTGATTCAGTGAAAAGTCACAAGGAAGGGGCCTGGGCACATCTCAGGAAGAATTTGGGTCTAATAAGAGAATCATAAATAATAGGGCTGGGCTCTTGGGCTAACCTTTTGGTCCACATATCTCTGCCTGACATCTAAGTGTGAATTTGATTCACTTCCCTGGCCTGTGTTGTGGGACTATCATCTTTGGAGACACTCATGCTATGACAGACTTCTTTTCAAGAGAAAGAGGGAGCAGAGGAATGGAAACTTCAAAAGAAGCAGAAGTCCAAGATAAAATTTCAATGACTCAGACCTTAAATCATATTTGATGTCCAGAAATGGACCACAAAAAGGGAAAGTTGAGACCCCAAAAAATGTTGTCTGCCAAGCAGCCAGTCAGGCTGTGTGAGGAGGGGAAGCTATGCAAGACTTCTGCCTGTGACCAGGACTGGGGACCAAGGCCTGCTATTCTCCAGCTAGTGGGAGTGTTGACTTGTGGTGGTATGATTTGGAAGTGGATGATTGAGTGGTCAGTCCCTGTGAGTGGAGAGGTGGAGTTGTATTTGATGCTAATGCTGGTGGTGAAGATGGGGTCCATTGTGTGTCACACGATGTGTGTTGGTCAAGGGACAAGCTGGGTGAGTCTGGTGTTGCCCAGGCTTTCGAGGAGAGCTATGGAACAAGTGCCAGTCCTGTCTTCCAGGTGGAAGTTAAGGGCCCTGAGGAGTATGAAGGCTCTGGATTCGATGGTGAGTAGGGTGACAAAGTCAGTGATGAGGTTGGTGAAGGTGGTTCATGGTCCGTTCAGGGTGCTCCGTTCAGGGTGAAGTTTGCGGAGATTTGCAGCTTGAAGTGCAGATGTTCCATGAATGTGGTGGCATTTTTCGTGGATGTTGAGCTTTTGATGGATTCCTTGTATGTGATTGTGAGTGCTCCTCCTGTCTTGTGAAGAAGGTCCTCTCAACAGCTTTTGTAGCCTGCTGGGGTTGCTGTGGCGATGTCGAGAGCTGATGTGGGATTGAGCCAGGTTTCGGCAATGGAGAGAAGGTCTGGTGCATCACTGTTCAGTAGATCCCAGATTTCAATTGCGTGGTTGCTGACCAATCAAGTGTTGAGAGCATGCATGCGAGTGGGTGTTGTGTGCGTTTACAGTGGGGTGCGGTGTCTGGTGGTGGTGTTGTTGGCATAGGTGTTGTTGGCATGCTGGTGCCTGAATGGGATGTGTGAGTGGGTGGCTGCAGAAGACCCGGCATTGGGAGCAGGTGAAGGCTCCTACCATGCAGCAGCAGGGGGGATCGGCATCCAAGGTCGAGTGACCTAAAGAGCACTGAGGAGTATCGCGGGTGGAGTGCTCGGACCAGGGTTCATGGCACTGGATGCGGTCCAGGCATGGATGCAGTCATGCAGCGGCCACCATTAAGTAGGTCCTAGGAGGGGGTAGGAACACAGGGGAGAGGTGGACAGGGCTGCTAAGCTCAGGAAAGAAGAGTTGAGAATGCAGCACGGGAGGATGCAGGACACAGTCCCTCATTTCTATATTTATTGAATGTCCTGATTGTTGTTCTTACACTAGAAAGACTATCCCTCATGAAGCATGGTGCATAGTCTTGATTCTCAATGTTTTGTCTGTCTACTTTGAGTTTTTGACCTTATGTAGACAGAGTTTGCCTTTACACAATAGATTACCACTTTTTCCCTGGGGTTAAAGGAATTTCGGACAGTCTGTGCTTTTCTGTGGAGTGGTGATGTCCGGTTTTTGGAAGGTACCTCAGATGAAGGATTGAGCAATTGTCCTGATTTTAAGAGATATTCCCTTATTTGATGACTTGACATTTATCCCAGTTTTGCAGGCACTATTCTTGAAATATTGAATTTTAAACATATATTGATCCTGGGTATGTAGGGTGTGAGGGTGATGGGTGCGATGGTAAAATGATAATGAAGCTCTGTTTGACCAGTGTCACACATAGTATTTTGTGGGGCTGCCTCTCACATTCTGACTTCATCTATGCTCATCCTATGCTGATGGCACTATTCCAAGAGGCCGCTTAAAAATCAGCAATACTTTCTTCCATTTTTAACAGCTTGGTTAAAGCTTAACATGAAGGCACTGCTATGAATGTGTTATAAAAGGGAGAATTAATCAAATCACAGATTCCTACTGGCACTTGCACTGTGTCTGATCTAACTCGTGGGTGAGAGATGGTCTCCATCACTGGATACAACCTTCTGCCATCTGCAACTGGATACAATACTTCAGATGTGTCATTAAGAACTGTACACAATATGGCAGGGTTGGCCTCCAGAACAGGCCTAAAATATAGCAGGGTTCTGTAGGCAGAGAGCTGTTATCAACAGTTCTCGGTCACCTAAACTTTTCTGGGGATTCTCAAAGTGTTCATAAACACTGACAAAACCAGATAACCACCATCTCTCTGAGAACCAGCACACTATGAGGACTGGTCCTGGTGTGTGTGTTGTGTGTGTGTGTATAAGTGTGTCCTCTGTGTGTGTTTGTTTGAGGACAGTGTATAGCAGGGAAGGGGGCTGATGGACCCTGCAGTTAAAATTCACCAGCTGCCAGTAGTTGTTTTCATTTTGTCCAAGACATCTGAGTTCTGATTTTGGTTACAGGAGTTAATACAAGACTGCATATTACTGGACATAACATATACTAACCCTTGTCTTCAAATTTTAAATGTGTCGTGAAAAATCCCAATTATATATTGCCATCAGACCCTAGTCTATGGAATTTTTTGGGGTCTGAAACCACGCACAGTGTTTAACGTTCAGAACCTTGTGTTGAGACTCTTCTGTAGGGTGACACGATTTTGCAAACCAAAACCTGGGGCATTCCACAAACATAGAAGTAAGATTAACATATGTACAATTTTGCACATACCAAGGTGCACAGAATGACTTCATTGACAGCATTCAGGGTCATACAGAACACAAACAATGAGCAGTAGCGGCTGCTACAGGACTCGGGTGGTGGGGTGGCGGCAGGAGCAGGAGGGTGGGAGGGGCGGAAAAAAAAACCAAAACACTTACCTGTGATGGCCGGCCGGCCGACTGCCGTCTCTCCTCCGTCCTCTTCTTCCTGCTCCGGTCCTGCAGCAGAATACAGGAAGCAGCAGGAAGCACCCGACTCCCAGGCTCCCGATTGCCAATCACAACGCTGCAATGCAGCATTGTGATTGGTCTGAGCGCAGTGGATCGGCGCATAGCCAGGGAATGGGGGCCTGGGCATTTTCTCCATGCAGGCTGTAATGCAGCCTGCATAGAGAATATGGGAAGTGTGCATGACTGTTTTGGGCAGCCCGAGAGGGCTGTCCAAACAGTCATGTGCACTTAGGAGTAGGCAAACCACTCCTTCCCTGCTCCTGTGTCCTCGGAGCAGCCAGGGCCGGACTGGCCGTAGCGAGCACCGGGCATTTCCTCGGTGGGCTGCCAGGATGGGGGCCGGTTTTGGGCCCCTGGGGGGCCGTTTTTGTTACAGGACCGTTTTTGCAGCATAGCTGCAATATCTGCCCCTGTAACAAAATCTGCTGAAACCGGTCCTGGCAAACAGCTCAGCTGCACCCCCAACCCCCTCGGGGGGCCGGCTGAGCACTTTGTTAGGGCCGGTTTTGGTTCCCAGTCCGGCCCTGGGAGCAGCCCCACCCATCCCAGAAAGCTGCTGCAGCAGAAGGAAACATAAAATGATAATAACGTGAGTTATTAGCATTTTATGTTTCCTGATGCGAAGCAGTGGGGCGACTCTCCTCCACTTTAGCAGAAGAGCCGCCACTGACAATGAGTAAGTAAATGCAATATTTACGCACAGAATCATCTGTCTCCTTAAATTGAAGTGAAACCCTGAACTGAAACTGCAGCCAGACTGGGAACCGAAACCAGCCCTGGCAAACAGCTTGGCAGCCCCCCCCCCATCCCCCAGGGTGGTGCTAGTGCAAAGCTCCACTCCCGTCTCACCGCTGCTGCTTTGTTACCTGGAGCTGATTTGCAGCTATGCTACAAAACCGGCCCCAGTAACAAAAACGACTCCCCCAGGGGTACAAAACCGGCATCCACCCTGGCAGCCCACCGGGGAAACGCCTGGTGCCCGCTATGGCCAGTCCGGCCCTGACTGAAACACAAAAAAAAATCTTGCATCCCTCTGTGCTCAGTCGTCACTCTCTGAAAACGGGGACATGTGCTAAATTAACTGAAATCTACCGGGACAGATAGTATAAAATCAGGAATGTCTCGGCAAACCCTTGACACCTTGGCATCCTGTCCTTTTTCTGCAATTAAAAATGTTTCTTATATTAGGCAGGTTTGCACTTTACAGCTATGTTGCAATGCATCAAGGTAAGGCATGATGTAGTGTTTGCCTATATCAACATGTGAGTAAATGATAATATTTGTATAATTCACTTTTGGATTTATTTGTCTTTAGCCCCCTTCTTCACACCAACCTCTTTCCTTGGACATTCCTTCTCACAAGCATAGATGGGTATACTTTTCTGTCTGTGCTTGCACATCTATCTCTCTTCCTCAGCCTGATTATTAGTGGTTTCTGCACCTGTTTTTACTGAATTGGAATGCATGACCCGACTCGACTGAAAAACAATCCCATACGATTTAGGCTGTAGCAGCAACCAAGTCTCATAATAGTGTTTTTTTCTACAGGCACACACAGTGCTTCCCCTGCTAAAAAAAATACTTTCCTTTCCCTCCCATACTTGCACCACCCCATCCCTAGCGTCCAGTGCATGCACTGATCCCCACATACATTTACCAATTCTATGTGGTAAAATCACATATAATAGGCTATGTGATTTTCCTGACAGAATAATCGGCCCCTATACTATAACTCTCCATTCCATGGCATTTTACTCATAATTGCATGGTACTATGAGTATTTTACCGCATGGGATTGGTAAACTCGCATGCAATTTTTCAGTGCAGTAACATCGCCCCAGTACTGTGCAGTGCAGCATGTAATTAGGGCCTTTGTGGGTAATCAGTTAAATATGAATATGTGGCGAATTTCTCCGTGGGTTATCAGGGTCAGTTATTTGCGCTTTCACCCTGCCTGTATGTTTACGTTTACTGTATATTTCTAAAGGCACATAACAGCATGGGGCTATTTGCTGTACTGGATAAACATACCTGTGGAATGTAAATGGCTTGAGTAATCCGGCAGTGTCTCCAAGCTCGGAAGTACCTTATCAGCTTTTGTTTGATGTTTGATAAGTTTCCTCTGGATTCTGCAGCAACAAAGCTCCGCATAGGAAGCGAGCTGTCGGTCTCTGTAAAGCAAAGGAGTGCCCACTAATCTCTGCTTTTTTACAGTTTCTCAGTGTTTCTGAAGAAAGCAAATATTGCCAACAGCTAAGTACACACAGTGATGGATGTGCGCCGAAAGGTGGTAAGGTATCTGCGAACCAATCGCACACGGTGTATCCTTGGCAGGAAAATCTCCCATACAGCAACTCCTGTGCCAAGGAACATGACCTCTCCGCGGCGGATATAAACAGCCCTCGGAGACGAAGGAAATGTATCTTGTTTATTTTTCATCTTCAAGATGTGTACAGCGAATTTTCTGACTTGGGAGACAGCGATTTAAACGGGGTGCCAGACTGACCAGAAGTGCCTCCTGGTTCTGTATATTTTGTAATCGATGGGACAGCGTGGGATTCATACCCAAATAGCTACTAATATTGTAGTCGAGTCTGGGCCTGATAAGTGACTCGATAGCAGTGCGATGGGCATCATGTGAACGAAAGGAGAGAAGAGGGCGAATCTTTCTCATACAAAAGTGCCCAAGAGAAGACCTGGCGATGCATTTGAAGAGAGGCGTCAATTTTGACGCCAAGACACTTCTCCGATTTACATGGAATGGAGCAAGGGCCCGAAGTCTGAAGGCCAGTGAGAGGGTTGCCATCGGTTATGTTTACCACCTGTGACCAAGATCTTTTTTCTGTATTTAATTTTAACTTGTGGAGAGTGAGATCCATTGAGGAATGTGCTTCAGAAAGACAGCACTGAAGTGATACCTTATCAGAAGACAGTCTACTTAACCTACGGAGTATTTGAGTGTTGCCCTAACAACAATGGGAGTTGAAGCTAAAAGAAAGTATAAGAGTAGCCAATGACCCAAAATAAAGATGTAAAAGAAGAGGTAGGAGTGCAGATTCATGGGGAATTCACCAGTGGAATTAGTGTGAGAAGGAGAGAAAGGGACCAAGGGTGAGTTTCTGAGTGCATTCATTAAGAAATGAGTGAAACCACTGAAAGGCAGTGCCCCCACTTCCAGTTGCATCAAGTTTGTCTAAAAGCAGTGTATGGTCGGCAGTACAGGTTGTAGGAGGCATCGATGACCGTCAGGTTCATATGAAGTGGCCGAGGATCTGCGCTGTAGAGCATGTTTTGCTTAGCTATGGATGGCACATATTTCTCTCAGATGAGGCCTAGAATCATTATTCCATTCAGGGCAAGACTAAATAGTAGAGGTGGGCGAGCCAACAGATTTACAGGGAGAGCCGATCCAGAGCCGAGCCAAGAGTCAGGCACGGATCTTAGACTCCATGCACGAGCCGAGCCCTGATAATGTTTTCTGTGTAAATCACACAACAAACATCACGTAAAACACGATAAAGATGCTTCAAAATTCACAACAGTGCATTTCCTTAACATGTGAAGCTTTTACATTAATAAATCACTTTGCAGCACTGCACCAAGAAGTACTTATTTAAAGTGATGGTTTTTAAGCATGAACCATATTGCACCAAGAGGCAAGACAATTGTCATGTAAACACTGTCCGTAACCCAGATTATTATAGAACAACATTACTGTGTATTAAATCAAGCGCAATAGGTTTTTGTACAACTGGTATTTTGAATTCACATGGTTGAAAGGGCTTTCATATACCAATGAAGAAAAAAGAGTTTTGGTGAAATAAACTTTTTGCCTAAGATCACACAATTTAAGTGGGAAAGTCGCGATTCATCTAGGTTTTCTAGCTTCACTTTGTACAAATCAGCCAGGAAATGGGTATCTATTTATCTTTCCTCCTTATGTTACGACTTTATTTTTACTTCTTTGTGCATTTTTCTGCAGTTTTTATATAGCGGAAACTCTATTCGAAGCTATTGGAGCACTTTATATGAGTTTTAGTTGCATTACACTTTCACATTCATTGTTTTAGGCACGGGGTGATTAAGTGATTTGCCCCGAAACACAGGAAGTTGAGCTGACACAGAGACCCGAACCTGGTAGGCAGCTCTAGCTGTAACAGCACATGCTGGGCAGAGGGAGGCAGGCAGGCATAACCCACATGAAAGCTCGGCTCCTTTTGGGCTCAAGGTTCCAACAGGACCTCAAGTTGAGCCAGAGCCAGGCTTCAGGCACAAGCGTGGCTCAAGCTTTCAGTGGCTCGCCCACCTCTCCTAAATAGGTATGATCATCAGGATATTCCAAAACCTTAAATACCCTCTCACCACTATCCTGATTAGATGCTTCAGTCTAATCTTATGTTTTTGCAGCTCATAAAATGTTATAAAATATTTTATTAAAGAGAATCAATAGAATAGATAGAGTCAACATTACTGCTGGGCATCACTTAAAAGGACCGGCTCTCTGTAATCATATAGTTATAGACGATATCCAACTGAAAGCAAATGTGACAGCAGAATGTATTGCAATCTGAAAGTTTACTGACAGATCTTTTTGGAATTCAATTATTTAGCATCAGTAAAAATTTTACTAAAATGAATTCCAAGATATGTGATGCTATCAGAATTTCATAAAAGTTCCCAACTATACACTTCAAATATAATAAGAAACTTGCAGTAAAAACCAAACCCAAGCATGCATTCTCTCATCCCATTATTCCAAGTGTTTGTGATCTCAGGGCAGCGATATCTACATATAAATTGGAAAGCTACACATTGGCAAAATCTTTCATTATGTCCCATCAGTCAATTTTTAAGGTCGATTAAATTGACGGGTGAGTATCATCGTGAGACATGCCCAGTACATGAATATATCAAATTCTGTTATGTGAATCTCCTTGGATTTGGTAAAAAGGTTATAAAGCAATATTATATTTGTATTTCTGTTGGAATTAAAATAAATGTAAGGTCTGCACATAATGGTTGCATGAGAATGTAATTGATTTATACGTTTTTAAATGTTTTTTGCAACGAAATTGATCGCATCACTTAATATTGTGAATTAATAAACTATTTAAATAGTAGTGCTAGGACCCTGCCCATTGCAGGAACGGATAAGTATCCGGATCTAGAAATCAGCTTTATTTAGATCACCCTGATATATAATTGAAAACAGGAGTACCGTTTTCACTGTACATCTGAGATTCATATAAGAAAAATATACGATTTATTTTATTCTCTGCTGCCCCTAAGAACTAAGGGCCTAATTGCGAGTTTGGCAGTCCACCGGAACGCCAAACCCATGGTCGAGGTGCGGTGGCAGTCGGGGACCGCCGCACCAGTTGTACGACTGCTGTATTACGAGTACAGTGGTTGGACCGTGAGAGGACCACCGCAACCACCAGGGATCCGTGATCCCGGCAGTGGCGCAATGGTCTGAGGCCGCAATATGCTTGGTGGTGCCACTGTGGCACCGCCAAGCATATTATGAGTTTCCTCATTGTGACCTTTACCACGGCGGGGAGCCTGCCATGGAACGGCTGGCGGTGAGGAAACAAAGGGGGCCCTGTTACCTCGAGGCCTGGGGATGCATGCAATGGGGCACATGGTGTGCCCCCCGTGTGCATAGACCACCAGTTCCTACATGGCATGGACTTAACAGTCCATGCCATGCACGAACTTGCTTTGGCGCTCCCACTGCGGTGCCTTTTTGAAAGGCACTGCCGTGGGAAAGCCAAAGAACCGCCCGCCAGACCACGAGGAAATTTGTAATCTGGCGGGCGTGTGGGCTGCGGTCCTGTTTGGTGGTGTAGGAGCAGGGCAGGTGGCTTGGCAGCTCACTCCCACACTGCCATACTCGTAATCGGGCCCTAAATAGTTGTCAATTCATATGCTTTTTTTACACCAGTATTTGCTTTGCAATTATATCACAGTTTCAAACAAGAGCAGAATTGGTTTGTAAGCTTTTATCTTTCAACAGCCTTGATCTATTACAAAGAAATGAAAGTTTATTTGCTCCTAACTGACTGATTATGCTGTGTTTTTATTAGTATTCCTCTCCCTCATCCTGCTCAGTGGCCTGCTTCCTGCCCAAGGTAATGGCCAAAATGATGCTTATCAGAGCAATGGGAAGAGACTGTTGAATGTACTACAGCGCGCTAAAGCAAAAATAGCGAGAATGAGAGTATGGTGCAATGAATGTCTAGGTTGTTTATGCCTCAACCAAAGCCATCCTCTGTTTGTTTTTTGTGGGAGGAAATGTGGTCACACACTCCTCGAACATTTCAATCATATCTTCAACATGAAGATGCGTCTCAACAATGGATCAGTGACACACTGGCCCAACTCCCAGTCTCATAGACCCAAAGACCCATTTGAGATGCTCTTAATCGCCCACAAACCTGTCTTCTACCGTGGTCTAGATGGCTTCAGAAGCCTGGACAGAACTGGCTTTCTTACATCCACAATAACTGTGGAGGTACTGCAAGTGTGCGGGGTTGTGTGCTGCGAGAATATCAGGGTCTGTTATCCAGACTTTCACCAATAACAGTACTTCCTTCACAAGGACACTTGTGTAGGTCTATTTGAAGTCAAAAAGGAAAATAGAAATCTGTTGACAATGTATTGCTTCATGTGGCCCTTGTAACCAAAACAACGAATATCATCCTGTGCTTACCATGGGCAGCTGTACACCAGATAGTTTTCTGGTCCTGATGGTAGGACCCTTTCTCCTTCGACTTCTGCCCATGCTGGGAGACCTCAGTATTGATACTGTCACTCTGCCATGGCCCCTGGCTCTGCTGTCAGGAATCCCTGAAGTCAGCAATCAATCAATCACAGAATTTGTAGAGCGCACTACTTACCCGCGAGGGTCTCAAGGCGCTGGGGAGAGAAAAGGGGGGGGGTGCTGCTACTGGTCGAACAGCCAGGTCTTGAGTAGCCTCCTGAAGGTCAGCAGGTCTTGGGTCTGTCGTAAGCTTAGTGGAAGGGTGTTCCAGGTCTTGGCGGCGAGGTGTGAGAAGGATCTGCCGCCGGTGGTTGTTCTTCGAATGCGAGGGACGGTGGCGAGGGAGAGGTCGGCGGAGCGGAGCTGGCGGTTGGGGACGTAGAAGAAGAGTCGTCTGTTGAGGTAGGCTGGGCCAGTCTTGTGGAGTGCCTTGTGTGCGTGGATGAGGAGTTTGAAGGAGATCCTCCTGTCGACGGGGAGCCAGTGCAGGTTCCTCAGGTGGGGGGTGATGTGGCTGTGGCGTGGTACGTCGAGGATCAGGCGTGCGGAGGCGTTTTGTATGCGTTGCAGTCGCTTGATGAGCTTGGCCGGGGCTCCCGCGTAGAGGGCGTTCCCATAGTCAAGTCTGCTACTGACGAGGGCCTGGGTGACTGTTCTTCTTGTATCTGTCGGGATCCACCTGTAGATCTTGCGAAGCATGTGGAGGGTGTTGAAGCAGGAGGAGGAGACTGCGTTGACTTGCTTGGCCATGGAGAGCGTTGAGTCGAGGATGACTCCCAGGTTGCGTGCGTGGTCGGTGGGTGTCGGGGCTGCTCCCAGCGTCGTTGGCCACCAGGAGTCGTCCCAGGCTGAGGGGTTGGAGCCGAGGATGAGGACCTCTGTCTTGTCCGTGTTCAGCTTTAGTCGGCTGATCTTCATCCAATCGGCGACGGCCTTCATTCCTTCATGGAGATTGGATTTGGCGGCGAGGGGGTCCTTGGTGAGGGAGAGGATCAGTTGAGTGTCGTCGGCGTAGGAGATAATGTTGAGGTCGTGCTGTCTGGCGATGCGTGGGAGCGGGGCCATGTAGATGTTGAACAGTGTTGGGCTGAGGGAAGATCCCTGGGGTACGCCGCAGATGATCTCGGAGGCTTCGGATCGGAAAGGTGGGAGGCGGACTCTCTGGGTTCTGCCGTCGAGGAAGGAGGTGGTCCATTCCAGGGCCTTGTCTCGGATCCCTGCGTCGTGGAGGCGTGCGCATAGAGTGCGGTGGCAGACAGTGTCGAAGGCGGCGGAGAGGTCCAGCAGGATGAGGGCTGCGGTCTCACCGTTGTCCAGCAGGGTCCTGATGTCGTCGGTGGCGGCGATGAGGGCAGTCTCAGTGCTGTGGTTGCTGCGGAACCCCGATTGGGATGGGTCCAGGATGCTGTTTTCTTCGAGGTATCGGGTTAGCTGTTTGTTGATGATCTTCTCGATGACCTTGGCTGGGAACGGAAGCAGGGAGATGGGCCGGAAGTTCTTGAGGTCTCTTGGGTCCGCCTTGGGTTTTTGAGTACGGCGTTGATCTCTGCGTGTTTCCAGCTCTCTGGGAAGGTCGTGGTCTCGAAGGAGAGATTGATAACGTTGCACAGGTGGGGGTGCGATGGAGCTGCTGGCTTTGTTGAAGATGTGGTGCGGGAAAGGGTCTGACGGGGAGCCGGAGTGTATTGTGCTCATGGTCTTGATGGTGTCATCGATGTTCACGCTGGCCCAGGCTGGCAAGGGGTCATGGTCGATGGTGTGCGGCGGGTCTGGTGTATCTATCTTAGTGGGGGCTGTCTGGGTGTTGAAGCTGTCGTGGATGTCGGCGATCTTGCGGTGGAAGAAGGTGGCGAGGGAATCGCACAGGGCTTGCGACGGTGGGATGTCGTTGGTGTTGGAGCTGGGGTTGGAGAGTTCCTTCACGATGTTGAAGAGCTCCTTGCTGTTGTGTGTGTTGTTGTCGAGGCGGTCTTTGAAGGAGATTCTCTTGGCAGACCTGATGAGGTGGTGGTGGTTACGGATGGCGTCTTTATGGGCTGCGTGGCTGTCCGGTGTCTTATCACTGTGCCATTTCTTCTCAAGTTTGCGGCAGGTACGCTTGGAAGCTAGGAGTTCCGGGGTGAACCAGCTGGCTCTTTTGGTGGTGTCGCTGTAGGTGAGTTTTTTCAGCGGGGTGAGGGTGTTGGCACAGTCGTCTATCCATTGTCTGAGGTTGCAGGCAGCGTCGTCGGTGTTGGATGGGTCAGAGGGAGGGCTGAGAGCGAGGTTTGCCCATAGTGTAGGTCTATTTGAAGTCAAAAAGGAAAATAGAAATCTGTTGACAATGTATTGCTTCATGTGGCCCTTGTAACCAAAACAATGAATATCATCCTGTGCTTACCATGGGCAGCTGTACACCAGATAGTTTTCTGGTCCTGATGGTAGGACCCTTTCTCCTTCAACTTCTGCCCATTCTGGGAGACCTCAGTATTGATACTGTCACTCTGCCATGGCCCCTGGCTCTGCTGTCAGGAATCCCTGAAGTCAGCACGTCTACTCAGGTGTTTTCCTGCCCCGTCTGTCCTACCTGGTTGTCTGCTCACTTGTCTACATGTGTGATAAGTGCCACGAGTTCATCAGTCTAAAATCAGATGGATGCTTCCATATTCTCACTGTGTATTAACCCCAAATATACTTCGTTTGCAAGAGGTTGCACTACACTTAGCAGATTAATGCTTTCTGGCATGACTTTCTGTGTTACCTGTGTTTGGGATCTTTTCGTTATAGTTCATAAAGCACACTACAATGCTACGGTAATAGGCAGAAGTACAGTATTAGGCCACAGGGTATTCTTTGGTAAGGTTGTGAGTCATATAACTTGTTCCATAAGGAACTACGAGCGTCTCTCATGAACAGAGGGCCAAAAGGAAACTATTTGAAATGAAACAATTATGGAATTGCAACATTCCAACGCATATTAACCGTATAGCAATTTTGTGCTAAAGAAGGTGATCAAAGGAGCGCCGTTTCCTGCTACTGAACATTAATTGCAGGAAACAACGGGGGCAATAATTACTCCGTAGATAATCAACAAATATATACCCCCCATATTTCCTCAAATATTAATACCTGATCATTTAAATTGTATATCAGATACTCATTAGTCGCTATTTGTAACATGGCCTCAGACCACTCTTCAAACCTTGGAAGCATCACCAACTTCCAGTGCCATAGGACGCATACTTTGGGCACAGCCAGTGCGGAGGACAGCCAGCATTGTATATGGTTCGCAATGTCTGGCATGTTCGTCGTATCATGCAGAATGGCCAGTTCTGCTGTGCTGAAGGAAGGATTAACAGATCAATCGAATTTCCGAGCTGTTACCACACAGACGACCAAAAAGGGTCAGGCAGGGCCATAGAATGTGGATCATGTCTCCTTGTAGCTCTAGGCATCTTCAGCAAGTGGGGGAGGCCATACGCTAATCCCTGAATAGTTTTTTGGCGACCAATGCCAGTCCTGCAGAATCGTGAAGTAGCTGCATTTGAGCTTGACTTCTCGCAGACTTCTATCCCGATTTTCCAAGATATCCACCCAGTCTTACTCATTGCATTGTTTAGTTTCTGTTGCTATTTAACTGGAGCAATGTGGCTGTAGGTTTGAAGTACATGGTGGCATATAGTACTGGTTTCCTGTTGCTGCCTCATCTGTAGAGATAGTGGTACAATGATGAGTTCTGTAGAACAAAAGGTTGTTTCTCGAGGTTTTAGATAGACAAGCTTGAGCTTCAGGTGCTTCCAATGTTGGTTGTGGTCAAGGTCAAACTCTGCTCTGAGGGCAGCAAAGGGTTTTAGAAAGTTCTCTCTTATTAAATGTTCTAGGGAATGTATTCTTTTCTCAGCCCAAGGATGCCAGTTGAGTACTCTCCCATTAATTAATACATTTATGTTCTGCCATATGGGTCTTTATAACTTCCTTTGGGAGTTCTTGAAAAGGAGCTTATAGCTCTGGGTTCACACCTTGAAAGAGTCGCTGTGATGGAACTGAACAGGCCGGTTGGAGGGGAGTGACCCTTGTATAGAACTTGTGTACCTATGGCTCCTTCTAAAATAGAGTTCTCCAAGGTGACCCAGGATGGTTTCTCTAGATCTGCACAAAAGGGATAGGCCAGCTGTGAGAAGTGCTGCACCAAATAATATAGTTCTATTTTCGGAAGGCAAAGGCCCTCTGGAATGGCAGAAACATGCAGTCTTGTCTGGTTCAATCTCGCCAGATACATAGTTTAATCTGTGATCTATTTGGTAGAAAAGGTGGTATGGAACGGCAAGTGGCAGTATGCTTAGCATGTAATTGAAAAGAGGTCTCACCACTATTTTAACAGTTTATATCCGTCCCCAAAGGGAGAGGAGGAGTGTACTTCTTTCAAAGTCTCGATGCATCTGATCGATAATGATGTTTAAATGATCTTTTACCATGGCATGAATATTTCCACTGACGAGCTTCCAAAGACATTTTAGTTTTGAAAAATGCTCCTAGGAAAGGTTGTGGCCCTAGAGACGTGGGGTTGGTGCATCAATTTATGAATAAGGCGTTGCTCTTGCTCTAATTTGCCTTATATCCAGAGAATTTAAAGAAATCAGAGATGATCGACATGAGTGTTGGACTGAATGTTCTGGGTAAAGATACGGTCATAAGGATGTCATACACACATAACATAATTTTCAGGTTACCTGTGGAGGTGAGGTTGTCCTCTATGTTAGCCGTACTTCTTATGGCGATAACTAGCGGTTGTAGTGCAACCCGAAACAAGAGGGGGGATAGCTTCAACCTCGACGAGTACCCCTTTGAATGTCAATATAGTAAGATTTGAAACAATTTGCAACAAATGTTTGCTCTGAGCCTCTGATAAAGCAGTTGTATCATAGAGATGCATTTTGAACCTATCCTGATCTGAACCATTTCTCTAAAAAAAAGGCAGCCCCACCTCACCCGGTCAAATGCTCTTGGCATCTCAAGTAAGGGCTCTTTGTTATTCATGTTCATTTTGGCATCGCCACAGGAGGTGCATGAGAGTATTAAGGTGATTTTGCGATGCAACAAAATCGACTTGGATAGTATGGATAAGCAACGGGGTGACTGTTATGAGTCTGTTCGCCAATACTGTAGCCAAAATCTTCAAATCGCTGTTAGTCAGTGACATCGGTCCATAGTGATGGCAGTACATTTCGTAATTACCAGGCTTAGGAACTAGAGAGATCATTGCCCAATTAAAGTCTGCCAACAAATCATTGTTGGTTATGGCTTCTTGAAAGACTTTTCATAAAAGTGGAACTGTGATCCTAGCCATGATTGTATAAAAATCTTGAGGGAAGCTGTCTTTTCCCAGTCCCTTGCCTGAGGGCATTGATTTTATTACTTCCTGTATTTCTTTAGTAGTAATTTGCTGATTAATTTCTCCACGAAGAGCCGCAGGGAGTTTGGGTAGAGTGATGTTATTAGTGATTGCATTCTCACGTGAGGTATCAGCTTGTACCTCTGAGGCATATAGAGAGGAATAAAAGGTTTTGAACTTGTTCAATACGTCCCGGGGACATGTTTTCAGAACTGTGTGAGAATTGTACAATCCTCGTATTGTCTATTGAGCCTCCACTTGCATTAACTTTATTACCAGAAGTCAACCACCTTTTCCCCACTTTTGTATTGTCTGCTTCATAGTAGATGCAAAGCCTACTCTGCTGTAGTCATTTAACGAATTCAGTTCACATTTTTTAGAAATTAGTTGCTTTATTGTATTGGATTGGCTCTTGGGGCATCTCAGGACGAGCGTTGGAGCTGCTGTATTTCAGCGCTGCTTGTTTGTGGAGTGTAATAGATTCTTTCATCATCTCTCCTCTCAGGTACGCTATGCCAGCAGCTGAGAGAGTTTTTGTGGAGGATACCAACTGGCAGCTTAATTCCATGAATTTCTGAAAACAAGCTAGTAACTGTTTTTAGCCTTGGGAGTTTATACTGGGTGGTGTTCATGCTCCACACTTTAGTATGCAGAGTCCTGAATTTGAAATCTGGGTGTCAGGAGATTGGAGAATGGTTTCAAATGCACATGGCCTCCTTAATACAATCATAAATGGATGAAACGAGACCCATGTGAGTGAGGAAATAGTCTTTTCTGGTCTCTGTGCCATGTGGGCAGGCAAGAAATGTGTATTCGCGTTCTGTGAGGTTGAGGAAAACTGCATGGTCTGCTAGGAGGCCGTGGAGCAGCCTTCTGTCCAAGCTATTGCACAGGTCTGCAGGACCATAGATATCAAGGGCTGGATCTGGGGCCAGAGGCCAATCTCCAGACCTAAGGATGCAATGGTGTCCAAAGTCTACCATGATTATATTGAGTCTGGGGAAGAAGGCTCTCTTGGTTGGGGGCATTAACTGACCTTCCAATAATGAGGTGGTATTGGATCTTTAACGTGGCAAACATGTATCTTCATTATGTGTCACACCATGCTGACAGGACTTTGACTGAGATCGTTATGTGGATCAGAATTGCCAGTACTTTATTCCGGTAAGAACAAGAGTTCTTAAAGGACATTCCTGAATCAGGTTTGGAACATGAGACCGAGATTACCTTTCCCACCCAATCACATTTAAGTTTCTCTGATTCTTCCAATGTTAGGTGTGTCTCTTAAAGAAGAGTGATATCTGGCTTTTTAGAAGCGTAGACGCTTCAGCCTTTTTTTCTTTTCAGAAAGGTTGATAAACTGTAACCCTTAGAGACCATATTGGTTCTATCTTTAAACGCTGGATTAGCCATTTAGGTAGTTGTTTCAAGGATGATCAAAAACTTCCGCAGTGAATGTGAAAACGTGTTATTACTTAAGGTCTACAGCGTTGGGTCCATGTGTGTGTTGAATGAAATATAACATATAGAGCGTTAAAATCTAGCGATGTACGATGCTACGCATCAAATTTATGTGTGCGGGCTTGCCTTTTAGTCCAGTTGATGTGTGCCCTTGTCAAGCAGAGAGTTACATGTGGAGGCTTGGAAACTCTGGGCTGCTGAACTGTGATTTGTGCAAACGGCAGGGATGTTTCCATGGGGGAGTGGTCTTTGAGTCTAGAACATTCTTGAATTCCTGTGGGCCCAAAGAATCTGTGGTCATACCATTCGGTGTTATCAACATCATTGCAGGTTCTAATAGCCTATATCGTATTTTGCGTTGTTTTAACTTGAGATGTAACACCAGGAACCTCTTCCTCAGAAGGTTTTTCCCATAGGAAAAGTCAGACGCTTGTATAATAACATGGTCTTTATAACTGAACGGGCGTGTGTTTTCGACATTTGGATGATCAGGTGTGCCTGTTGATGTCTAAGGAAACATATAGGGATTGGTCTGGGAGTGTCTGTTTTGACGTTTCTCGATGTGCTGAGACAGTGTGCCCACTGAAACTCCACAGGAGGATTGAACTCAAGTTATAGTAGATTCGGCAGGAAGAAGGAAAGAAATTCAAACATGTTGTTTTTCTCTTCCTGCCCACTAAATCCCTTACCTTTTTATGAACGTTCCAGATGGCAGACCCCCAATCAGGGGGGTTTTAGGATTTTCGATTTTGCAGTTTCAAGCCTTTTGTCAGACCTATGCAGCTGAGTGTGGAAAGCGTCATCTCCACGTGAAGTAATTTTAAATCCTTAGATGTTTCTATGGTGGTTGTTCCACAGCATGAAAGGAGGTCTTGATGTCTAGGAGTTCTCTCATTATGGCTTCTAATGTAACTGCCATGGCTTCTATCACTGTCCTCTGGGATTGAAAGCCACTTTTAATCACCTCAGAGAAAATCAGTTGCCTTGTCGCCATATTTTTTATGCCTAACAGCTTAATCAGTATAGTCGCTCCTTAGGGAGAACCTGATGAGTAGGAAGGATCTACATGTATTTCAGCACTGGGAGTTATAGCCGGGACCTCCTGTTGCAGTACCCAAATTTTGCCTGCTGATTCAGGGTGTTGCTAATCCAGGAGGCTGGGCGTGGTTGCTGGCTAAACTGGGAAAATATCTGCTTGCGTCCTAATTCACAAAGACTACTATTGCCGGGACCAGAGAAAATGTGGAGCACCGCGGTACAACAGACAGTCTCGTCACTCTGATGTGTGTGGTGTGCATCGTATTTAGTGGATATGGTGAGGGGGTTTGAATGGAGCCAGGTGGTGGATGCCGCTGCCGAGTTTCGCTAATTGTCTTCTCTGGAGAGACAGCTTAATGGCTGGGCTAGGAGCACCAGAACCTCTCAGACGGGGCAGCAGAAGGCTCCATTTTCACATCTCAGGTTGTGGACAGTCTGGGGTCAGATGTATAGCAGGGTAGATGGTCTCGTAATCTGGATATGCTAGGCCACAGTATCTTCATTAGGAAGCTCTGATGCAGCTGCATGTATGGGCTGCTGAGTGGGCTACTGTGGTCTACTTCTTCTCAGGTCAAATATTCATTTATAATCCTCTGTGTACATGTCGCGGGTCAAATGCTGCTCCATTATGGTGCCATGGAGGCTGCCCAAGAGGAGCTGGTTAGAAGGTAGCCATCTTCCTTTATGGCCAAACCCCACCTCTCCTTACTCTCATTCTTAATACTCTTACTGTACTGGACTGGGCTGAGGTTAACACAAACATATTGACAATGATATATTTCATGCAGTTGTATTTCACTTAAGAATGCCTTGGTTCTCCTGAGGGGAGATCTGCACAGTTGTATGTGATTTTATTGAAAATCCGACATGAATAAAAGGGTTCTAATGAATTTATTTCGTTCAACAATTGCTGACAAATGTTTCTTTTAAAATGGCTTACGCCAAATTGATGAAAAAAAATGTTTTTCATCGGTTTTTTGGGGGGGGGCTTTTAACGGTAGAAGGAGGTCCTCCCTAAAGCCCCATTAATTTTTTCCAAGACCCTCTTCCCTACATTCCATGCCCCTTAGGATACTCTTTGTCCCACTTTACTACAGTATTTTTTACAACCCCTTACTCCTTGTTCACTTTACTCCTGATTTTTACAAACTTTTCTCCTTCTCCTGATTTACTCTCCTTTTACATACTTCTTACGCCCCTTCAACTTTACTCCATTTTTACAAACCCCTTACTGCCATTCCCTCTTTACTTCCTTTTTAAATATATCCTTTAGTCCCATTACTGCTTTGCAACTTTTTTCAAACCCTTACTCCCCCTCCACTTTTATTCCTATTTTAGCACACCCCTTCTCCCACTCGCACTTTACTCCATTTTTTACAGACTCCTTATTTCCCTCCTGCTTTATTACCTTTTTATTCACAAAACCCATAGTTCCACTCCTGACTTTTTCCCTTTTTCAAAATCCTTACTCCTCCAGTTTGACTCCTAATTTTTCCAAAGCCTTTAGTCCCACTTTACTCCTTTTCACATCCTTTACTCCCCTCCAGCTTTATTCCATTTAGTTTTTTTCAAACCCCCTGCTTCCACTCTCGCTACTTCCTTTTTTATATAAACCATGTACTCCCATTCACAAGTTAATCCCTTTACATGCCCATTACTCTCTTTCCATCTTTACTCCATTTCTTACAAACCTCTTACTGCCACTCCCACTTTACTCCCTTTTTTTGCAACCCCTTTACTACTCTTCTTACTTTACCCCCAATGTTTGACAAGTTCCTTGTTATCTCACTCTCTGACATCTCTCAAGTTTTCATTGTCCATACTTCATCTTCCTCATTCAACTGAACTTTCACACACGGCTGCATTCTGCCTGCAGCAAAGTTTGCGTTGGACAATCAAGGTGACTGCAGCAAAAGCCTCGTATGAAATAATAGAAGTTGCAATGCAAAGGATTGGTCTGAAATAAAATATCATGTTGTTTCTCTATCTACACTATCTGCACCAAACACTTTTTTAGTGGGCAATTAAATATTATGGGGAAAATTTATCAAGACTTTGCACCTCCGTATAGACACACAAAGTGACACAAAGCAGCGCAAAGTCATTGTAAAGTGTTGACTTTCCAGCGGAGTCTTTTTGGGATCTGGAAAGTTACCCTTAAAGAAGCGCAAATAGCTCTTTGTGCTGCTTAGGACTAAGCCTGGGCAAAGCACTACGCTACGCTCGCGTAGTTTGCGAAGTTTGCGCTACTTCGCACTACGCGAATTGCACGTAGCACAGTGCAAACATGCGTAGCGTAGCGTAGCGGTCATTTTGCTTGCTCGCGGTCCTCAACGTCAAGTTGGCGACCGCGAGCAAGCAAAATGACATCCCGAGCGAGACTTTTTCCTCGTTCGCGATCAGCAACATCAAGTTTCCGATCGCGAGCGTGGAAAAAAACCTCCGCGAGATTCTCAACGCGGGAGGTCAGGTTTCTCATTGCGAGTGGTTGCGCATGCTCGCGACCGCTCGCGATGAGAAACTACCAGTCCGCATTGAGAAAGCTGCCGCTCGAGTAAAAATCTACTCGAGCGGCAGTAAAAGACAGCTCGCACTGTGCAAGATGCTGTTTTCAATGATTGCACAGTGCGGACAAGCATCAGGCACTGTGCAATCAGTGCGAACAGCATTTTGCACAGTGCACTACGCAGTTCGCGTAGCTACGCGTAGCTCGCGTAGTGCGAGGTGCACTTCACGTAGCTTCGCGTAGCGCTACTTCGCGAACTACGCCCAGGGTTACTTAGGACTCCTTTGCATGTAGGGAGCATTCCATAGGTTGTACTTGGGCATTACAGTGCTACCCCAATGATTTTCTATGCAAAGCTAGGCCTACAAAGATTGTTAGACTTGGCTTTGCAAAAAAAAATAACTGCTCTGGAGGAAAAGAATAAGCAGTTATATACTTATTTCTCCAACACATTTCACTCATTGCACTGTACAGCAAACAACCAATGTGCTCAATATAAATAAAAGTGTCTAGGCATAGGCCTTTGTACTGAGGATGTAATTCCTGTATTAAACCTATGCTACACATCAAGCACGCTCCTTTTCACTATTGTGCAAAGGTGTGTGCATGGCTCTTGGCAGCCTCTTTCCACACCAGTTCAGGGTAAAAGAGCGACCCTCTTGGGCATATTTACAAGCCCCTATCGCCACAGTAACGTCACTTTTTATGACGTTCCTGTGGCGATAAACTCTTTGCCTTATTTACAAGGTGGTGTTCAGCCACTTAAGGCCGCCTTGTAAATAAGGCCCTCTTTCACGCTACACTTAGCGTGAAAGGGGCGTGCAATGAGTGTTGCGGTGGGCGTTCTTCTGCGACACCCATTGATTTTGAAACTGCGCCTATTTACAAGGGTGGCATAAATAGGAGGCAGCGCCAAAATTAAGACCAGGGAAAACCTGGACTTAACATGGAGAAGCATGGAGAAATGCTCAATTTCTCCTAGTTTTTGCTGTTGCTTTGTGTGCTGCACAATGCGGCACACATAGAAACAGCAAATCACCTGCACATCACCTGCACATAAACAATCATTAAAAAATGACGATTTGCACCGTCTATGTGTGCTGCACAATACAGCATATGTAGAAGTTACAATTCGCCATTCTGGATTATTTATGTGCAGGAAGGGACACTATGGTGCAAGCATGCCTGCGTTTGAGTTAGGCAGCTGAGTTTAGCACCAGGAAAAATGCAGGGATGTGCCGTACCATTGTAAATATGCCACATTTCGCGGTAGCAATATTGGCTTAATGCCACGCTTTGCCATTCCCTTGTAAACACAGAGCAGCAATTTTGGTTGCTGCATTGCATTGCACTATAATTTAGTATATGTGATGCTCAATGACATTTATGACTGTAACTTTATTCTTAGAGAATAACATGATTCCATATATGCATAATAGCTATCCTCAAAGGGGCAACTGTCAGGTGTAGATGGTTTTATTGCTGTGTAATTGTAGGCCCCAGATGCGTACAATTAAGCAGAGGTACATCCCCCACAAGGGGTGAAGGATAAACGGATCAAGGCTTGGTTTGCCTCGAGAGCTGTTGAACACCTCCAAACTTGTGGATTTGTTGCCATTCATAGGGGGATATTCTCAAGAACGTGCGATAATCATCGCCAAAATAGGTTAACGCAATTTTTCATATCGCCGTCTATCGCGGGCAAATAACTCCGTATTAACGTCGTATTCTCAACACGGCGGTAACATGCGATAGTTTCCCGATAACGCGTCAAATTACCGAGACGGAGATAAAAATCTAAACCCGAACGTGAAAAAAGTGGCGAAGAGCACAACAGCGATAGAAAAATCAGCAATAAACTGCGCCAGGCCTGCAATTCACACCCGTCAAGCGGGAAAAAACACTATAAATGCAGAAAAAAAACCCACAAATAAAACCAAAACAACTGCGAAGTGCGATGGAGGTAGCAGGAGCAAGTACAGAGGATAACCAGAACCCCACAAGCCCCACGGAGGACCAGCCTGGGACCTCGGGGTCAGGGAAGGGCAAGGAGAAGAAGAAGAGGAAGACGCGGTTCAGTCCGCAGGAAAACAGGATCCTGATAACGGAGGTGATAGAACACCATCAACAACTGTTCGTCACCTCCACTGTGTCATTGGCAACAAAAAATGGAATATGGCAGTCCATCCTGCACAAGGTGAATGCAGTCGGAGTGCTGAGGAGGACAATGGAAGAGCTCAAGAGGCGCTGGAATGATGTGAAGCACAAAACCAAGCAGAAACTTGGCAACAACCAGAAGGCAGCAATGCAGACTGGAGGTGGGAGTCCAGCGCTACAGGAGGAGCTGGATGAGATGGAAAAAATGGTGTCCAAAGTCATCAGTGTGGAGACAGTGGCAGGAGTTGGGGGACCGGACACTGCTCAACATGACCTGACACAACAGCAACAGGGTGAGTAACGACCAGGGACTGAGGGGACGGGGGGAGATGGGCACAATGGCACACATGCACAATTAAGTATAGCACAGTGCACACCCACAATGACTCTGGATCATGTCCCTGATCCCCTTGGCACACTGCAGCACACCTAGAAACAGCAAGTAGGCCCCCGTCGACTATGTGCCCAGAGGGGACCCTTCCCACACATCACCAATCTCATAACCAACCCATGCACATGTGCCAAACCCAGCAAAGCGGCTCGTCTGTGAGCCACACTGACAATGCAAGTGACACTGCATGACGAATAGCATGGCTGCAGTCAATATATCATGACATGTTGCACGCCACAACACTGAGGTGGCTGAGTGTGGACCACATCTGCAAAGGAGCAGGTCACACTCTGACACATCCACGTGCACAAACAACCCCTGACGTCAACAACACATCTGCGGACAAACCATGCCGCAGAGTCCCAACTCCCACCAAGAGCCCAATTTACCCAAGTATGCAACATCTCAGCACTGTATAAGCACAGAAGTCAAAGGCACACCGCCTGAAAGGGATAAGGGGCAGCAAAATCAGAGCTGCAGGGGCGACTCTCCCAAAAGGCAGCACACACACATAACATTCAGAGCACATCAACTTTGACAATAATGTGGTACAAACTGCAACACGTTCACAACAGAACAGAGGACACAACTGGTGCCGTTTGTGTGTAGAAACTGTACAATCACATTTGGCATAGCAGGGAAATGTGTGATGATAATGTACAAGTACAAACACGCATCCATGATGTTGTCGAAATGTCCACTGTCCTGCATCAAATAGGCAGCTCCTCCCAAACAGTCACAATGTACATAGTCATGCAGTCTGTATGTAAACTTGTACAATGGGTCAACATACATGTGAACACAATGTTAAACTGCATCTCCCCTTCACATTGCAGAGGGAGAATCAACACCTCCTGCAGAGCAGACCGAACATCTCTTCACTGATGAAGAAGAGGACCTCCACACCTTCGACACCGACGCCCTCCAAGAGCTCATGGACAGCTTCAGCACCTCACCTCCAGGAGCAGGGCAGCCCAGCTGCATCGAGGAGACCTCACCCCCTGCACAGACCACACAGCAGGAATCACCCACCACCCCGGCTGTCTCCCAGGACCCCCACGAACAACACATGGCCTTCCAACGCCATGTGTTAGGGTGCCAGGAGAAGATGGCTGATCAGGTGCGGGTGGGGTTTGACCTCATGGCAGCCAAACTAGATGCCATACATGGGTGTCTAAGTCCCATCAGGGACCACTTACAGTCCCTAACGGACACCCACAGTCTGCTCCATGCTCTCCAACGATCCATGGCTGACATCGCCGGAGTCCTGACTCTGAAACAAGGACAACTGTCTAGTCAGAGTGGCTCCAGCGATGTCAGCCGGGAGTTGGGACACATGCAGAGGATCATGGAGAACAGGGAGCGGATGCAGGCGGAAAGAATGGCTGCCACGGCTGCACACCAGCGAGATGTAGCTGGGATCTTTCATGCCCTGCAGACCCTAATCATGGCATTGCTGCCACAAGGCCTGGCGCCGATGAATGCTGCTGCTGCTTCTACATCCACATCTCCGCCCCCTGATGTGTCAGTGACACACAGTGCTGCAGACAATCCACCTCCGGCCACTGATGTGTCACTGCCACACAGTGATGCAGACAAAACAACACCACCCACAAGTGCGGCACATGAAACATCAGAGGACGAAGATGCGGATTATTCTGCCTTAGTGGTAAGAAGGAAGCGGTAGCATTAATCTCTGCCATATGGCCTGTTTCTGCTTGGTTCTACCCTCTGCATCATCACCTTCCACTGTCCCCCGATACACTCTGCGACACTCACCTTGGACCTCGACATGGACTGCCATATTCTGTTTGGTTACCAATGACACAGCAATCAGACTGCGGACTGAACTCTTCCTCTTCCGATGAACTTGTCATTCCTTAAAGGACTCTGGCTGGCCCTCCACGGGGCAACAATGTAAAGTGGGGTTTGCATGGCCCTGTACTGCTCCAGCTTCAACACTCCACTGAATGTGAATAAAACATTCAAATTCACACAGATGTGTCATGTCTATGATCATTCAAGTATGAAAGTATGGATGAATGTAGGGTCAGTGATTCCCCCTTACGTCCATGTTGCTCATGTTGTGGGACTTGAGTCACAGGGTGCAACATTGCCGATTGCAGTCTGGGTGGTGCCGACACTACAACAGAGACACACGCATTAGTTACTTTCTTGTCCAGCCCAGAACTGAACCACGCCCAGAGCCCCGGGCTCATTGTTCACACCCCTACGCTGGACTGGCATACGCCATCCCAGCCCACTCCACTTACGCTGACAGGGGGGGGACAAAGCTACATGTCCCAGGTCTTCCCTGTAGTGATCTGCTGATCACTGGTCTAGTTGTCAGCATGCCACAGCCACTCCCTGAGGGCTGGTTTACACCCACACCACACCCATCCAGCACAGGCATCACAGGACATGTGACCCTGCCAATAAAAGGGGCGTACCACATCACATTCCCCACTGCCGGAGGTGACATGATGGCATCCGACCACGAGACTCAATCATAAAGGGTCCATGACTTGTGGCGCACTGGGTTAGTGGCACCCGATGCACTGCGGCCGGCACGGGCCTACCGCCACGGGACGATGACTTGCGGTGCACAGAGTTGGTGGCACCCGATGCACTGCGGCCGGCACTGGCCTACCGCCACGGGACGATGACTTGCAGTGCACAGAGTTGGTGGCACCCGATGCACTGCGGCCGGCACGGGCCTACCGCCACGGGACGATGACTTGCGGTGCACAGAGTTGGTGGCACCCGATGCACTGCGGCCGGCACGGGCCTACCGCCACGGGACGATGACTTGCGGTGCACAGAGTTGGTGGCACCCGATGCACTGCGGCCGGCATGGGCCTACCGCCACCGGATGGTGACTTGAGGTGCACTGAGGTAGGGGCACCTGAAGAGCTGAGCAGGTGTGCAGCCTGCGATGATGCGTAGACCTTGATACGCCGTCCTGCCAATCAAGATTTGATTTGAATTGAGAGCCCTGCTGGACCGCAGTGTACGCCGAAGGCAGCAGTCAGCACACACATGACTCCGCGGTGCGGCGCCGCAGGGTGCGCTGGGGGCCTGTGGCGCGTAATCCAGCGATCGGCTGAGGAGGTTGCACCGGCATGTGGTGGGCCCTCTTGAAGACACGCCGGTGGCAGCAGGTGAGCATTAAGGCCTGGGTGCGCAGGGGCGGCCAGTCATCACTGGGCGGCGGACCGGTCTGGGGACCATGGCTGGGGTGCAGCAGGCGCACAGGATTGCGCAGGCACCACCAGTCATGGCGGCGGCCTCATGGCTGGGTGGGGGGCGCCTCCCTGGCAGACACGACCCTGCATGCGATGACGAGATGTGCGCGGGTTGGCTTGGGAGGTAGCCACCTCGTCTCCAGTGTAAATCTGGCCATTGAAGGTGGTCGGCCACGTGTGTGTAGGCCTATGGACAGGATATGGCGGACATAGAGACACACGCAGTAGTTACTTTGGTGGCCATCCCGGAACTGAACCACGCCCAGAACCCCGGGCTATTTATTCATGACATACGCTGGCCAAGGCCACTCCGCTCACGCTTACAGGGGGGGACGACAAAGCTACATGTCCAAGGTCTTCCACACTGCCTGGGAAGTTTGCGACGACATTCGTGAACAGGCCCGATGGTCCACTTTTGCCTGCACATTGATGGAATGCGTGTGGTTTCTGTTGCGGTTATTGTGTGCAGAGTCGGCAGGGGGCACAAGTAGTACATGTGTGCAGTCAATTGCCCCCAACACGTGCGGGAAGCCAGCTATGGCGTAGTTCCCTTGCTTGGTCTCCAGCTGTTCCTGCGCAGTGTGGGGGAAGTGAAGGTGCAGGGGTATCAAGCTGATACAAACTGTGATGCTTACAGGTATGATAAATCCTGCATAATAAGACCATAACAGAAGTTCGTGTGGTCGTAACCTTCCTTTTCTTTCCTACGAAGGTTACGACCACACGAACTTCTGTTACGGTCTTTTTATGCAGGATTTATCATACCTGTGGCATTCCGGTTTGTCCAAGTGCAATACACTGTGCCAGATTACATTTGTGACTATACGAATGCTTGACCATTGTCACAATTTATCCAATAGGTTTCTGAATACTGACTTTCGGAATATGGAATTGTATTGGGGAGTTCCCGCAGCATATGCAGTTAATTGAATCCACACGTTGCCCTGATGAAGTTCCCCGTTGGGAATGGAACACGTTGGCTGAGCTTTTCGTATTGTTGATTTATGTATTTGTAATGAAGAACTGTTTTTACTCTACTGTTGACTACTGGACTTCATGACCTGGCTCACCCCATTTCAGTAGCTACAATCTTGGATCTGGAGCACAGAGGCGTCAAGCAACGGCTGGCGTTGGTTGCGCAGGAACACTACGAATTGGAACTAGCGTGTGGTGCGGATACAGGGGCCCACCGTTGCTTTTGTGGACATGCATCGAAGACAGGTGTGAGGAACTTTAATAGGGCTGGCTGTGAGACTCCTCCGACTCTGGAAGTTGTTGGTTGGAAGGTACCAGAGGCCAACAAGTGCAGCACAGCCAGCAGCTTTGTCTGCGGAGGGATGTTGGTTCTCCGCTGTGTAGGTACCGTCAGCCTGTGGGCAATGTGGGTCAGGATGCGGAGGATGGTTGTCCTTTTGATCCTGTAGTGGGCAATGGCATCCTCTGGCGTTGAGTGTCTGAGGCTGGTGCGTTTTAGGAACGTCCGCTGTCTTCTTCTGCCCTGCCTAGGTGGTAGTCCTGGGGGAGGTGGTCCGGGGGGGGGGGGGTCCTGGGAATGGTGGCGGTGGGTGTTGTGGCCCTCTTGGGTCTCCAAGCTGCATGATCATTGGCTCCATGGCATCTGTTGGTCTTCAGATGTGGCTCTGGGCTGGGCTCCCTTTCTACTGCAGGTTGTCGTCCTGCTTAGCACCAGTAATAGGCAGGTGTTAAATCCCTGCTGCTAACGCGCCTTATCGCCTGTTTTTGTATCGCTTCACCAATCTGGCTGGTTGTTGAGAATATCACAAAGTGGTGTTTTCGTGTGTTTTTGCACGGGAACGCCTACTCTGCATATCATTAGCGTTAGTTGTCGCTCTCATCCGTGGCGATATTTTTTGCGGCAGCTATCGCTGGAAAACTGGCGATATCGACAGATAGCACTAGCTTGAGAATAGGGCGATAAATCTATCGCCACTTTTGCGGCGCTAAATTGCCCATAAATCGGCGATAAGTCCTTGAGAATATCCCCCATAGTCTCTTATCAGATGATTTCCAGCCCTGGAAATGGTTGAAGATTGACTCCAAAGTGTGGTAAAGTTGGGAGGGGATACAGAATACCCACAATCATTGTGGCAGTGTAAGGGAAGGCATTTCTCCACAGGGGAAAAAGAACTCAGACTACATTTTCACAGTATTTTGGATTTCCGCAATGAGGAATTATACTCTGTGTATAACTCCTCAATGGCAGATGTTACATGGCTCTCCCATTAGTGTGCCCAGAAAGCTGCAACTGACACAGATTTCTAGCCGTAATACTGGGAATGTTTGTGAATTCCCAAAGGTTGTACAATTACACACAAATATAGTAATATATATATAATTAGAGGTTATGCATCTACACGTGCCACTGTTTAGTGCCCTTAAGACAACATTCAATTATGCCAGAAGTTCAGCTGGCTCTGTGCAACAGTTTTTTTGAAGTGGTTGACTGACAGCTCCCTCTAGCCACCATTATGCAGCATAAATTATAGTGAGTTGGAATCAGTGATGCACAAGCGGCAGTAGAGTGGTTCTGGGAGTTCTTGCACCTTGGGCACGCGCACTGTATTGATTAATAAGCTCTCCATCATTCATTGTGCAATCGACTGATCCCTACTTAATGTACATCTCTCTGCGTGCTGCTTTTTGACATTTTTGTCTTAAAAAATACTAAGCACTTTTATCGCTGCCTCTACCAGCATTTAAGAGGCCTTTTGATGGTGTACAATTTTTCCACTTTTCAGCAACTGCGTTAGTTAAAATAGCTTCAACTTTATGTACACTTCCAGTAGAGTTGGCAGCAAAGATATTTGCTTATCACACCTTACTTATGAGAGTGACGGGGATGTGGGAGAGGAACATTGCTTCTCGTTTCGCTGACCGATGATAGAAAAAATATTTGCTCATCAGATTTGACAATGTTTTCTGTACTCAAGCAGTTGTAGACATCACAAGTTTGAGCCAATGTAGAAGAGAAAACTCCAGATTAGACAACACTGTCAGAGCCCAATGTGCTGGGATGACATCATGGTTAGATTTCAGACTTTCCATTCTATAAGAAATCAGGGGCATATTAGCAAGACCCACGTTAAAATTATCGCCGTTTTAGCGGCAGTTTCCTGCCGCTAAAACGGCGATAATTTTAACGTGGGTCTTGCTAATATGCCCCATTCGGCCTGATTACGACTTTAGCGGTGCTGCGCAGGCTTTGTGCCCAGGGCCGGACTGGCTACCGGGCGTTTTGGAATGCTGCCGAGCTGGGGGCTGATGTCACTGCCGTGGGGGCTAATTTCGTTGATGGAGACCTGCGTGTGCTACGAAATAAACAAAGCAAAACGAATTTCGTTCAGCACACGCAGGTCCCCATCAACGAAATCAGCCCCCAGCTCGGCAGCATGCCAAAACGCCCGGTAGCCAGTCCGGCCCTGTTTGTGCCGGCACTTCACCGCCAAAGCTGTGCATAGCCTGCCGGCCAGATTACAAGTTCAAGTCCATAGACGTATCCCACGCAAGTATACATAATGGGTTATAATGAGATCGTTAGATTGTTTAGCAAGAATGAGTCTCTTCATTAGGTGTACATAGAAAGGCACTAATCCACTATTGACAAGCAAAATCTAAAGATTCAACAAAAAACCTTAAGTCATGATCAAGAGAAGTGAACATTGCGTCTATCAAGTACGTATTACTTTCAATGTACCACTTATGAAAAACACTGTAAGCATTCTGTAGTATGGAAACAGAGAAGGAAAGACAAGAGAAGAGAAGGAAAGATAGAAGGGGTCAGCCTAGTGCAGAGCCCAGATGTAAGGACAGGTCATGATATCTGATAAGAGGTATCAGAGACAACAGTCAATGATGGTAGGAAGATAATACAGTGCTCATTAACAAGCCGGCATATAGTATTATCTATATGTGCTTCAAGGGGGTTTATTGTGTTGTAAGAATTCATCAAGTGTATTCCAGAATGCTCTTGACATATGCAAAGAGTGTGCCTTCTGAAAGCAAGATTTATCAGCACCTATGACGTATCATAGCCACACCCACCATGTGTGAAATGAGATATTCTGAGCATTTTTACTCTCTGAGAGAATCAATTGTGTACCAATGGCGAGCATAAGATCGACTAATTGAAGATTTTTACTGGACATGTGAGGCACCACTGGGGCCACGTAAATATCGAAGAGAGCTGTGATGGCAGCTATATTAATTCTGCTTTTTAAAAAACAATTGTAACATTTTAAAAAACAATTCTAACATTGTTTATATATGTTGTCACAATGGGAGGACATATCTGCAGTTGTATAACATGTGTAACAGATCTCCAGGCATCTTTTGACAACTCCAGCTGATATTGGAGTTAGTAAGTCACAACTATTATGATATCGCAGCAACAAGCACACAAATTTGCTCTTTGAACACAGTAGCCTTTTGTGATATTTTGGCGTGGATTCTAAGAGAAGTTATGAGAATGTGAAAAGTCTTCACACTTTATTTCTTAGTGTTAGCAGGACTAGACGAATGAAATACGTGTCCAGTCTGGGCTATCAAAACTTTTCAAGATGGCTTGACGGATACTGCATTCTATACGATTGGTTGTCCCACTGATCCAGAGCTTGTACAGCTACCTTGCTAGTAGGATCTGTCAAGGCAACAGCAGCCCCCAGCCAGTGTTCGACCCCCTACAGTTGTAGGTAGCATTTCCTTCTTTAACATAATGCCGGTATCACAGCCACAGCCATGCAGTGCATTCTGCATTACAATTTCTTCATTTCAAGTATGGGAGAAGAGGTGTGACCTACAAGTGTGCATGGTCAAGGGGCTATCATTTTACTTCATCTTTCCTACCAATACTGATTGAAGTAACTGGCAGTACACAAAGTAAAAACTGTTGTTGCTGTAACTTAGTGGAAGAGGTATCTGTATTTAAGACAGTGATGGCTAGATGGTTACACAGTGTACTGTGAATGGTGGTATGCAATGATTTGAACTGTGTTACCTTAGCACCTTCAAATCACAGCTGACAATTACATAATGGGAATGCCACCAGTGTGTTGTTAACCATAAATATATTACGTATAATCATGATTTGTCCAGGGGACGCGCGCAGCTGCACTAATTCACCTGGGGCCTCCACCAAGCGGGCACCGCCGCATTTCTGCCGTGAGGGCAACGGCTGACAGCACCACAATCTGGTTTCACCAGCCGTGAGGGGAACGGCTTTCCAGGAACTACATCTCCCAGCTTCCCTCACCTGTCGCCTGCCTCTGACCCTGCGTACCGTGCCAGGAGGCGCTATATTTTCGCATCCTGCATCCCGCGGCGCGCGCAGCTGCACTAATTCACCTGGGGCCTCCACCAAGCGGGCACCGCCGCATTTCTGCCGTGAGGGCAACGGCTGACAGCACCACAATCTGGTTTCACCAGCCGTGAGGGGAACGGCTTTCCAGGAACTACATCTCCCAGCTTCCCTCACCTGTCGCCTGCCTCTGACCCTGCGTAACGCTCCAGGAGGCGCTATATTTTCGCATCCTGCATCCCGCGGCGCGGGACGCGCGCAGCTGCACTAATTCACCTGGGGCCTCCACCAAGCGGGCACCGCCGCATTTCTTCCGTGAGGGCAACGGCTGACAGCACCACAATCTGGTTTCACCAGCCGTGAGGGGAACGGCTTTCCAGGAACTACATCTCCCAGCTTCCCTCACCTGTCGCCTGCCTCTGACCCTGCGTACCGCGCCAGGAGGCGCTATATTTTCGCATCCTGCATCCCGCGGCGCGCGCAGCTGCACTAATTCACCTGGGGCCTCCACCAAGCGGGCACCGCCGCATTTCTTCCGTGAGGGCAACGGCTGACAGCACCACAATCTGGTTTCACCAGCCGTGAGGGGAACGGCTTTCCAGGAACTACATCTCCTAGCTTCCCTCACCTGTCGCCTGCCTCTGACCCTGCGTACCGCGCCAGGAGGCGCTATATTTTCGCATCCTGCATCCCGCAGCGCGGGACGCGTGCGGGCTGCGCCCGGGCAAAGCCCGGGCCAAGGGCAGGCCCGTCCCTGCCCGTCATTGACAGGAAGAGGCAGGGCAGGGCCACACCCCTTTCTTTTGGTGTTTTGGACCCTTGGGACGTAATCACAAATTTTTTTTAAGGTACTGTGTCGTTTTGTGGTCAATCACCCTAACGTATCGTTATTATGAATTTCTTTTTAAAGTCTGGAAGTTGTTTAATTATAGCACAAGTGTACTAATATTTTAAAAACCACGCTGCATTCTCTTCCTCCAAATACCCATTTTTAGAGATTTATTGTAGAAGCAAACCTATCACTTTTTTTACTCTAATGGGCAAAAGGAAATCCATGGAGGGTATAGGGGGGTTGAATGGTTTAGCAAGTGGGGCAGGCAAGGGGAAGAAGGCCAGAAAAACAACTAAGATCACATCTATAGCTAATAATTGTGTTATGGACAGAATTGATGACCTTATCACAGAATGCGAAGGGTTACTGGGAGCAGACTCTACAGTCTCCCCTGCTTGTGCTGACCCTGCACCTGCAGGGAAACATACTCCCTCGTGCCTACCTATTGTTCCCCCAATGTTCCAGAAATCCCGTCGCAAGGATAGAGTGTCCGGTCAGGAGTCCACACATTTAGGCCCTGATCCGCTTTTGACGACTAACATCTCCACCCATCTGCCTACTGCTCTTATCCAAGACATTACACGCCACATAGAGGCTCCAATTATTTGCACTAACCGATTTGCAGCATTGGCTGAGGAACATGACTCTCATGATGACGCACAATCTTCGTATTCCAATACACTCACAGCGATGACACCATCAGAGCCAGATGCTACTTCCTCCTCCTTCTTACAGACCCTTGTTCAGACTGTTAACACACTGAGGGAGGAGGTTGGATTCATGAAAGCAATGATTGGGGAGCTTATTGCCACTGTTAAACTGCTAGTTCCGAATAACACAATGCATGTACCATCTACTTGTGTTCCATCCAATTTACATTCGGTTGTAATGCCAAGAGGCTCACCAGACAATGATCCTATAGCCCCCTTTAGGGGAGCCGTTATGGCTCCACCTGCAAAGTCGGCAGGTCCTCCTAGAATTTTCTTGCCCAATACTAGTCAAAAACAACTTTATCCAAATACTGCAGCACAATGTGGAAGGTTAACCGATATTCCACCTGTTCCACCTATGGCCAGTAACACTTCTTCACAACCGAGCAAACAACCAACCCTTCCCCCAGTACAGGCCCGGACAGTTTTTATGGTTAACGTCCCCAAACTTGGTCCAAGAAGCAGATTCGAGAACCACGACTCCCTGATAAATAAGTCTATACATTGGTTACGCCACGTCAGGTGTTGTCGTTCCATAATCAGGGAGGATATAGTCGGGGCACGGAGATGCACGTCCATTCATGAATCTTTGGACTGCATCGAACTTACCCTGACTAATCCTGACCTGGCGGAAAACCTCTTAGCACTGGAGTTTAGGACCTGTTCCCCTGATTCTTCATCTATTCAGGTCAGATGTTCCCCAACAACTTCAGAGCCTAGGGCTCCAGACAGCATGAAATCTACACCTATATTAAGGGGGTCTTCACTTGAGTCTGTTGATTGACTAGGTCAGGCTTATCAACCCTGGCAGGAATCATCACAGCTCCCTACGATCACCAGTATTCAAAGTGCTCTTAACACTGTTCAATCACACACAACCTCAGATGGATCTCCAACTCAATTGAAACTTAATAGTACTGCTGGCGATCAGGGTTGCATCCTGGGGGACCTGGGTATTATAGTACCAACTAATGCTCTCATTTCATCTTCTGTCTCACCTCACCTCATACAGCGAATCCCTTTGAGTGGTAGAACTCTGGGAACACAGATCAAAATCCTCTCCTGGAACGTTGCAGGTCTTTGTAGCAAAATGCAGTTTCCCGACTGGAATGACCTGATAGAGGAACATCATATATGCATCTTCCAAGAAACATGGAGCTTAGGCCCACAATACAAATCAGGTTATACTTGCTTCTTTAAACCTGCTGTTTCCATGGGAAGGGGGCGCCCCTCTGGAGGCCTTGTTGTCTGGGTTAAGATTGACATGGGTTGCCAAATTATTGAACATCATTGTAATCGCCCAGACATCATGTGGCTCTCGATTAAGGGGAGCAGGGGTGGACAAACCCTAGAGTTGTTTAATGTCTACATAAGGGGAACATCAGGGGGCAAACCGTCAAATATTGTCCTGACCCTAGAACAAGAACTATCTAATTGCCCTCCAAACTCACACATCATGATTGCAGGTGATTTTAACTGCACTTTTGAACCACTAGGACTTGCTAGGGACAGAGGAAGAAGATATTAAATGGGGAGTTCCACAGCTAAATATTCCTCCCATTAAGAAATGGTCCCAGATAGCAATTCAAATAAACGCACTGGCCCTCGAAACAGGTCTTAGGGCTGTAAATGGAAGGACTATCTCGGATGCCTTAGGAGCTAATACGTTCAACAGGGTTAATTGCCCCTCTCGAATTGATTATATATTATTAGATGTGAGAATTTGGAGACTGTTGATAGACATGGAAGTGGTCCCCTCATCTGATAGCGATCATAATGTATTAAGCCTGATAATGGGAAGTCCATGGGCCCCCCCGGCTCCCCTAATCCAGGCCCCAGGGTCTCTTATGACAACTAAAGAACCGATACCCTCTAACTGTAGAAGGTTTCTTAAATGGCCCAAAGTTGCTGCGCAAGAATCTAAAATGGCAGCCATTAGACTTGTCTTGTCTGAAAATATCCTCAGGCTAAAAGAGGCCCTTGGCGAAACAGATGGCTTGGCAATTATTCCAGAAGCTTACGACAAGATGATAGCTCAGGTAGGATCCTTCTTTAGTATGACATCCAAAGCCGGCAAATCGAATGCAGGCAGCAAAAAGCACCACTCCTGGTTTAATGGGGATTGCAGACGGGGGAAAAAGGCTTTAGTTTTGGCAATAAGAAGCAAAAATTGCCTCTTAATTAGAGAATCTAGAAAGAACTATAAAACCGCCGTCTCCCGTGCGAAGCTTGAGTGGGACGAGTCCCACTGGCAGAACCTGAAAGTTGCAAGCATCGCTAGAGATACTAACCTCTTCTGGAATTTGGTCAGGCGGTCTGGATATACTGATCCTGACCTTATCCCCAACCATATTACTTGCCAGGATTGGCACAACCATTTTCGAAACCTTTACACTGGGCCCAATTTATCTCTTGAACCGGGGTTCCCCCATCAATTAAACCTCTATCTTACGTCGGACCTTACCGATCTCTTTACATTAGATGAAGTAGAGGCGGCTGTAAAGAAAATCGTTCCATCAAAAGCCCCGGGACCTGACGGCATCCCAGGGGACCTTTTTCTTGCAGACTCTCATAACTGGGCTAGTTATATTACGCTCTTAATTAACTGTCTTGCCCAGGGCAGTTTAGTCCCTGAGTCATGGAAGGGCGCAGAGGTGATACGCATTTACAAGAAAGGTCCCAGGGACGATCCTGCCAACTACCGCCCAATCAGTTTGATTGACGCTATGCAGAAAGTAGTTGGCAGGGTGTTATTACAGAGAATCCATTGCTGGGTGGATGAAGAAAATATTCTTTCCCAATATCAAGCGGGATTCAGGGCCTGCACGGGGACGGTGGACCAAGCATTTAGGTTACTCCTAATTTACTGAAAGGTGGTCCTTATTGGCAAGGGCAGTCTTTATTTGGCATTTATTGACTTAAAGACTGCCTTTGACCTGGTCCCCCGAGAGCGGCTGTGGCGCCTTTTAGGCGAAATGGGGATTCCATCGTTGTTGCTGAACCTGTTGATCCGCCTACATGAGGGCAACTTTGCACAAGTGAGTTGGGGGTCTCAAGGACAGAAAACAGATAAAATACCGGTTAATAGAGGAGTCCGCCAGGGCTGTGTTCTGGCGCCCACCCTATTCTCCTTGTACATGAACGGGGTGGTCAATTTTCTTCAAGAGTTTCCAGCTGATGCCCCAGTCTTGTTGGGTGACAGGGTTCCCACTCTCCTCTTTGCAGACGATACTCTGCTCATTTCAAAGACACCAGCAGGGCTTCAAAAGCTCTTAGATAGATTTCATCTCTTTTGTGAATCCAGGGGGCTTATTGTTAACACCTCTAAGACTAAGCTTATGGTATTCAACCCCTATAGGCCATTTAGAAGCAACTTCACCTTAGACGGAACACGTTTGGAAAAAGTTACAACATTTGATTACTTAGGAATTCGGCTTACTGAGAAAATGCAGTGGAGAAATCATGTTGATAAAATGCTCTTAAAGCACAAGCGTACAACAGGAGCTTTAATTAGAGAACACCGCTCCTCAGCAAGCAGACCAGTAGCCCCTGCACTTACCATCTACGCAGCCAAAGCAGCTAGCTCGGCCCTTTATGGTGCCGAGCTATGGGGCTTTGAGAATGTAGATAACATCAGTAGATCAGAACACAAGTTCCTAAGAGACTTAGGGGCCGATTCCGATTCAGGCCGGAAATCTCCCCGACCGAGCCGGACCCGGAGAGATTTCCGACCGAATCGGACCCTAGCAGTCCGACCGAACGAGTACGATGCGCACGTATGCTATCAGACTCGATTCGGTCGGACTCCCATTGAAGTCAATGGGAGCCAGTCGTACGACGCGTACACGGGCTCCCATTGACTCAATGGGCACGACGCGAACAAGGGCGCCGCCTACAGCGTGTTCGCGTCGATGCGGGTCGCACCATACATGCACGTGTAGGGGGGACCCATGGGTCCCCCCTGTGTGCGACTCGCACGCCTACACTTCCAGGGGGGTCCGACACGGACCCCCAAAGTGCGGCTCTGACAGCTCCTTGGGGCCGGGCTGCGCGAGTCGGTCGGAGCGGTCGAGGTGCACATCGTACTTACCCGGCCGGGGAACGTCTCCATTGCGAGGTGCGCGTCGTCCCCGTGCGAGTCGGTCAGAGCGGTCGGGTCCTGCGAACGAGTCGGTCGGAGATTTCGCGAGCGCACGCATCGTACTCGCTCGCCCGGACGCACGTACGACTCGGTCGGGAAATAGGGCTCCGAATCGGATCCGGTTAAGCCAAATCCGATTCGGTGCCCTACCGGCCGAGATTGGAATCGGCCCCATAGTGTCGCTCCCTTCCAATGTTCCATTGAAACCATTGATGAGCGACATGGGTAGACGTTCTTTCAAAGATGTAGCCAGGCTGCGGCCACTATTATTCTGGGCCCGCTTGTGCCGGACTCCTGAGCTTTCCAACTATGCCTCTGCGTTGGCAGAAGTTATGGCCTTAGGTGGTAGCCAACGAATTTCTTGGGTGCTCACCCTAAAAAAAATGCTTTTTGCGCTCGGCCTTAAGGAATCGTGGGACAAGCAAATTCCGCCTAGTAAGGCCGAGCTCAAAAGATGCTACTGGGCTTGGATTAATGACCAGGAGCTTAATAACCCTAGGGCAGGTAGGCTTACAGAAGAATTTTATTTTCATAAGCAGGCTATTTCATTAGAACCCTACTTAGATTTTATCCAGATACCGTGCGACAGAGCGCTTTATATAAGTTCAGGATAGGCTCACTTCCAGTTCGAGAGCTAACAGCAAAATGGTGTGTGCCATACCAAACATCAGAGGAGTGCCCCTGCTGTAAGGCCCCGACTGAGAGTGTAGCCCTTCTTATGTTTGCCTGCCCTTTCTACAAAAATGCTAGGATGAGATGGCTCAAACCTATCTGCAGACAATTAGGAACTCAAGAACATTGTACCGCTCTGCGCATTTTAAAATCAGATGCACGGACCCTTTTCGCCTGCGGCGTGGCCAAGTATCTTGGTCGCGCCTGGATAATAAGGCATAAATCTTTGTGTGGGGTTTCATGATGAATTATTATGTTTTTATGTTAACTACTAGCCAAAATGGTTTCCATATTCTATATTGCACTGTCATTTTTTATTGTAGCCTGTCTGGGGCATTTTGATGAATTTTATGTTCTTATGCCATTTTTAACCATAACGATCTGTATAGCTTAAGATGCACTGCCACTTTAGATGAGGAGAGCTAGAACCGAATTTATTCTTGCTATTGCATTGTGTCCTCATATTTTGTAGTTCACTCTTGTTAGCTCTTGGCTATCAAGAATCACAAGTATTGATGGATTTTATGCTTTTATATACTGTTTTATACGTTTTGTATATTTTTTTTTTCTTTTTTCTTTTCTTTTTATGGATGGAAGTAAGAATGTTAATGCTTTTAAGATACTTTGTTATCGAAATAAAGCTTTTTTGATTGATTGATTTGTCCAGGAACATAAAAACAGAGTGGACAAAACCCCACTTGCCAAGGAACAAATTATCAAAGCCCAATCACAAATGGCATAGGTTGTCTGTCTTAACAGAGATACCATTGATTTAGTTATTGCAGTAAAGGAGTTTGCTATTCAGTGCTCTCTGGCATGAGCATTAAAATTGATAGTATGCAATAGCTGTTGTTGCTCCTAGAATATACTACAGCTCCTTGTTGGCAAAAAGGGTCCTTTTGTCAGTGGATGATTTGTAGTCTTAGGTCCACTGATAAAAATTGCTTGGTGGCTATTGAACTTGTGGAGTTTACATGTCGTCTGTGCAGTAGTCGTGTCATTCTTAGGTCACACTAAACACAGCTTTTGCACTCTGGGAGACCTTGTGCTACACCAAATGCTAACAATACTAAATAATAACAAGCATTGGCATAGCCAATAGGTCTCGCCTTTGGGACCTTATAAGTATTTAGTTATGCAGCACAATTGTTGCATGGCTAAACACTTATAAGGTCCCAAATGCGAGACCTATTGGCTATGCCAATGCTTGTTTTTAGCATGAAGTATTCTGATTGGCCGCGCAAAACCAATGTATTTGCTTCAGAGCGAATCTGCCTGGATAATATGATGCCGAGGGAGAAGCCGACAGAGGGCAGAAGGCTTTCTTCTGGGTCCTAACTGCTGCCAGCTATAAAGACCGTGGCTCGGGTAGCAGAGTCAGTGCAGGAAAGAGCATTAGGGGAATGTAAAGAGAGAGGGAGAAGAGCACTTTGCAGGAAAGAGCAGCGGCTCTTCCAGGCGATTTTAAAAGGGAAGATGAGGATTTGGCAGTGCGAAGGTGTGGCGTAAACACTAGAGCTGCCGAGCTTAGAACCAGGGAACCGGGTTCGTGTCTCGGCGTCGGCTCAACAGCGTGTGATTCTAGGCAAATCACTTAATCTCTCCGTGGCTCCCAAAAATGAATGCGTCCTTGTGTAATGTAACTGGTTCTCATGTAAAGCATTCTAGTACCCTCCGCTCGAGTTCGCTCTAATAAACATTAAACAAAAAAAAGATGGAACTGCAGGAGAGAGAAAACCGTGCTGCACTAACATGTTCAATTCAGGAGAGAGACTCTGTTGTGAACGCGTTTTGAACTGTAGCGGAAGAAGTTTGTCCCCGACTCCCCGTTCGCTTCCTGTACCCGGGGAAAGATGGCGGCGCAGGACAGTGATGCAGAAGAAGAGGACTTCGTTCCGTATGGGAAACCTCTCGAGCCTCTGGAAGAAGGTAATTCCCTCTGACTCGGGATGATGATTTTATTTCCCTCCCTGGGATGCGGGCATTTGTCCTAGCGAGTGCTGTGAGGCAGTCTTCGTGGCATTAATGTTTACACACGTGACTGTAACACGGAGCAGTACAGTCACATTGCCCTGTACTTTGTGGTGTTGACGCACTGAATACAGCTGGCGAGTACACTTTTTTCAGGTCTACGCACGAGTAGCTCACTGAATCCGTTTAACGTTTGCATTCTGGGGCCTGCAGCCTGTTCGTTCCATTGTAAAGTAATACAAGTAACTACCAGAACGCAAAGAAAAAATTGGAGTGGGATAACCGCCCACGCATGAACCTGGGAATATTTAGATCTCACAAACTAAGCAGAAATATCAACACGGGCAGACGTGTACTGCTTTGAAGTGGTTGGCCATGTGACAGGGGTATAAGGCGTATAGCCAGCCATACGTTTACTGAGCGCATCAGCACTATAACAATGGCCGCGCGGCCGTGAAACTGACACGGCCGCGCGGCCGTGAAAGTAATCGCGAGGGAGGTATAAGGCGTATAGCCAGCCAAACGTTTACTGAGCGCATCAGCACTATAACAAGCAATGGCCGCGCGGCCGTGAAACTGACACGGCCGCGCGGCCGTGAAAGTAATGGCGAGGGAAGCCATATGGCACCTGATCGCGCGTGCACGCTCACGTGAACGCAAGCTGGTCGCCAGCAAAAGCCACTGCTGTTTGCACTTCCAAAACCCGCTTACTAAAACTCTCGCCAGAGCAGCGCATGCGCTGTTTCAGGCGAGACCTAAAAAGTACATCTAGAGAGTGCAGAGTTTGGCACTATGCAAGAAGACTGCTTTTTAGATTGGCTCCTTCAGACACGGCCTTATTATGTTTTAAAAAGGTGATTATCCCACCCTCTTGTGCATAATTTACACATAGAGTTGTGCCACTGATTATACCGATGGCAGTGGTGGTTGAAAACTACCTTCTTTACAACTTATTGGAAGGCTGAGAAGTCGCAAGTGGTCACCACGTCCCTCGGGTAAGAGTCTGTACTACAAAGACAAATGAAGCTGTGGAGGAGTGACTGCAGCCTCCAGAGTTGGACGCAACATCTGCCATGTCCAACAGGATGGGATGTTCTGGTGCTTTGGTGGCATGAACGGAAACCCCGCACACTGCTTCTTTCATACCCCAGGAGACATCAGTATCTGGTGGTGAACCCAGCGAAACTGGGCTCTTCTCTCCAGTGTGATGGTGAGAAATAGGACTCAAGGTTAAAAAAAAAATTGTTGCAGTTGAGGTACTTACCTTTGATGCCTTTATCTACCTGGGAGTCCTGATAGCCCCAATTAATTCCGAATGTGACGTACATCTTGATTGTGCCTGGTAATTTTTGATTAAGACCATGTGGGACAACATATTCGCACTTACTGAACAACTTCGCATCACTGGATATTCTTGGTATACATAGTCAATGGGAATCACCTACTGGTCATAAAGGGGAACAGACGGTTCCAAAAGATGTTCCCTGTTCTGTGTCCTCCCCCAGTCCTGAATCTCTCCTTATTTGTCACTGAAGCCAGATAATGGTAAATTGGCTGGGCACACTTAAAAATAATTCTACCCCTTTTTTCTATCGGAAAAATATCACATTTGTCTGTTTGTTCCTTCTTCCTCAAATATGTGCTGAATTTAAACTGTGCTTGATGCTATAACCTGGAAGGCTCATGTAGATGCTTCAGGAATGTGTTGAAGCAATGCCGATACTCTGTACTTAATTTTAGTATCTGTGAGCCCTACTGCTCTGTATATCCAGCAGAAAAACACATTGACAACTCCTGTTTTCTGAAGCATTCTTGGGTATGTGCCCTGGTGTGGTTCCCCACACTTAGGCTACAGAGATGTCCTCTGGTACTCTTGATGACATTCTGGCCAAACTTAAAATGAGAAAGTTATCGGTGTTCATCATCGAGCAAGCCACCACTGACATCAACGAGAAGTAAAAGCTCTCATGCACATTTGGCTTTCTTTAAGGTGATATTAGACTCACCTAATAAGAGGGCTAAGGAGCTGCACAGAAAATTCAGGGAAGTACCTAAACTTTGCCAAAAGTGATTAAACTAGAGGATCACAGCAGAAGGAGTAACATTAGGATTTTTGGAGTCCCTGAGAACCAAGAGGGGAACAACATTGTAAATTTTCTGAAGTCCTGTCGACAAACTATATTGCAAAGACAGTTTGAGAATTCCTTGAATATCAAAGACACTCTGCGCAAACTGGACAAATCAGCAGGGCTTCCCAAGACTGAAAATTGCATGCATCCTCTAGTACAGTCACACATGGATGATACATCAAAAAGTGAAAACACATGGCCCACACCAAAATAGGAGCATAGAATTTCATAGCAGCAGAAATTTCATATGAAACAAGCATTGTGATGAAGAAATATTTGACCCTCCACCCATCTTACACAAGTGCCGCGATATCAGATATAGGCTTTTGGATCCAGCTGTTATGCTGGTTACTGTTAATAGAAAGACAAAAGAATATCACAACCCATCTGACCTCGAAGGATGTTTGGAAACAATGAAAGTACAAGTCAGGGAGGTCAGCCCCACCACATCCAATAGAGACGTAAATCTCACAATAGACTCAAGAACCACCAAAAAAGGCAGGCATAAAAATCTAGAATAAGAGCCTCAACCCCTCAGAACTCATAATGCCATCATGAGAAGATATGGATGAGCTACCCCCTCAGACTGCGATAAATTCCGCTCCCCATTGAAAGAAGCGACACATCAACATGTTGTCATTAACTGACCAGACTGCAAGCAGAATTCCCCATTTATCATGGCCAAGAACCTTCCATTGTTAAAACATCACTGTTAATGTGGGAATACTCTTATTCACAATATTATAACATTTGGCATGGGCTTGGCTAGGCCTAGAGTTAACCCTCTACTCAAAGTCCTATGAATTTTTCTTTTTTTATCTACGCAATAGTCTATATTTTCCAAATGAGATACCTGTAATCAGTCTCTAGAGGTATTACAGTTACTATCTTTAACTCGTTACACTGCTACCTGTATTAGTAAAACCTGAGATATTCGAAATCTTAATGTTCTTTTGCTCAATGTTAATTAACTGAATAGTTTCAGGAAGAGGATAAGATCCTTGCTTACTTTGCTTAAATTAAAAGATGTGTCACTGTTCCAGGGAACATATCTTTCCAAACTGGAATCCTCAAGGCTATACAGAGTTATGTGTATCTGGGATGCAGTATAAAAAGAGTGGAGTTGCAATCATAGTGCATAAGAATCTACCAGCTAGAATTTGCAATACATGGTCCAATTCAAAAGGTAGATATATTTTCACAAAGCTACAAATTCAATCTTACTAAATAATACTTCCCTCAATGGTAGCAAAATGGATCTATTTCCTGATCTAAACAGAATTTTGATTGAATTTCAATGCTCTAAAGCCATCATGGGGGGGAGATTGGATTATTACTCAAAACTCATTCATAGATCGATCCTACTCAATTACCTGGTATATATTTAGATGAAATTCACCAATTTCTATAAAATACTATATACTTCAGAATTAGACAACAGCAGCACAAAGGAGGAAGAAGAAATTTTCCAACACCTAACGCCTTACTTGACTGACTGACAAAGCAACTATTGAAGTGGAAAATAATATAATAGAGGAGAAAATTGTGGCAGCCATCAAAAACATGCCAGTGGGTAGAGTGCCGGGAAAGGATGGCTTTCCCACAGAATTCTACAAAACTAATATGAAAAGCCTTGCTCCTTTACTGTGCAAAGTCTTCAAGGAAGCGGAAAGTAAAGGAGATCTCATGCAAGAGTTAACAAATGAACTAAGCCACAGTGTCCATGCTCTTCAAGCCTGGCAGAGATCCATATTAGTGTGGCAGCTACAAACCTATATCCGTGATAAATATGGATTTAAAAGTCTTGCGAAAATACTAGCACAAAGGTTGAGGAAATTCATTTCTTTGCTTAGACATCACAACCAAGTATGATTTGTGCCAAGAAGAACCTCTAGTCATATTACAAAGATTGTGCTTCTTGAGATATGACACGTTAAGCAAGACAAAGACATTAAATTATCTCTCTCTCTAGATACAAGACATTTTTTGACTGAGTGGACTGATCTTGTGTGATCCGAATGTTGTAGTGGGCAGGATTCAAACAGAAATTTGTACAAAGAATACAATGACTCTATCAGGCACCTGTGACAGCAGACAATAACAACAGCTTTAGCTCAGCCTATTTTCAAATACAAAGATATATATCATGGATGCCCATTACCAACTCTTTTGTTTTAACTGACCTTGGTGCCATTTGTCAGCTAAAATCCGTGAGTCAGAAATAATTTTTGGTATCCATTCAGCAGTATCTGAGAGCAAATTTCTTCCTTATGCTAATGACATTCTTTTATTTCTGTCCAAACCTGAAGCATCAGTCCTGAATGTACTGTATAATTTCCAAATTTGGAAACTTTCGTGGTTAAACTGTTCAAAAAGAGAAGTGCTAGCTCTGAACAAACATACTCCATTGCAATTGTCAAATTCATCACTCCAATGCATTGATAATGTGATTTAAACATTTCAAAACTGCAATGCAAGCGACAATGACTTCTGGCAAACTTTGGCTCCCCACGTGAACCTGTACAATACAGCACATCATCTGGAATATCTGGCACACTTCTATTCTACAGAAATAGAGACACCCAGATTCTTTTAATATAGACAGTCATTTGAAAGGCTACATCACAAAACAATGGTTGTACTCTGTAAAATCTGATTCCTTTGATCCTGAGAACTCTTTACTCAAAGAAACTAAGCATGCTTGGGTGAAAGTGCATACAGAAGGGTTTCATACAATAACAAGTTCCGACCTGAAATAACACTGCCATTCACACTGGAAGTCAAATAATATTGTTAAAATATTGGGATAATTGAGGGATTACTCAGATTGATCATCTGCTGGAAGATGATGACCTCAAATCTTTTGGGACATTGCAAGCAAACTTCCAACTTGAAAAGACGCAGCTCTGTAGATTCATACAACTGAAACACTGCCTATGAATAAAACTTAATTTACTGCCGACATTGCTGACTGATTTCCCCATGTATCTATATTTTAAAAGATGGAGTGTCTTTAGAAGTGTTATATCTGTATTATGTTCTATACTGACCAATAAAGTTCAGTCTAAACCTACACGGGGTACATTGAAAGCATAACTGGCTATCCATCTGATCAGTCAAGTACTCTGACGAAGACTGGCCCTCCTTCCTAGATATGCATGATTGCAGGTTGCAGGATGCCAGACCAAAATTCAGCTTTTACAAAGTACTGCACGGTTGGCACTGGTCACTGCAAAACTCTGTTTGGCAAATATAACCATACCTTCAAACTACTGGCAATGTGGGGCCTCTATAGGAGACATACTGCATCTGCTATGGTCATGCTCCACCATGTGTAACTTTCAACAGAAAGCGGCAATGACAACGTATAATAATAGTGTGGTGTATCTGGACTTTAATCTAAAACTAATTTTATTGCAAGATAGAACTGATTTGTCTGAACTAACACGCCATTGGAAGATATGGGTAGATACATCTATAGAGGTGGCCAAAATAAGCCTTATGAAGAGATTGAAGCAAATATCTCCACCAACCCATGAAAACTGCCTCTAGGATATGCTTGTAATTGCAACTCATGAGCTTTTAATCCGCAGACTAATTGGCCAACAGCATATCTTTGTCACAATATGAACTCCGTTTCTTTTTGAATCTACCACATGAACTTTCTAAAATGTCACTTGTCATTGGCAGAGAGGTTTCTATCTCTGGACGTGATACAGCATGGCCACTTTGTGTCAGTGTAGTACAGAGACCTATTGCCTGACATATAGCTATAGTTAGGATTGCTTTTCAATGAAAAATGTGTTTTAGTTTGCTAATAACTTTGGCGCCATTTGCCGCAGGCCAGGCCCTGTTGTCGAAGGCCATGCATGGCAGGGGGCTGACTTTGCGTATGGTAATAAAATATTACTTTACATTAAAAAAACACAGAAATGTATTGAAAACAACAAAGGGTAAAGTCACGTTTCAGTTAAGTAAATATGTCAGTGACAACATGAACAATTTGAACTAAAAGAAATGCACAGAAATTCACAAGATATATTTAGCAGAGCTAACCTAAACTTGTATTCCCGCCATGCACTACTTATGACCTTACATATTACATCACTCATGACATGTTCTTTGGCATAATTTATGGCATCGAGGATGGCATCTCAAATTACATCATTGATGACATCACTGATGACATAATTTAAGCTTCTTTTATAGACATTACTCTATAAACTAGAATGGCATTAGAGGGCTGAAAGTAAGTACAAAATAGCTCAGAATAATATGAAGCATCATTAATGCCATAGCTCCCTTAGGTGTAGCAAGCATGTGTTATGTGCAATATTGGCAGTATACCATATACTTCGCAGGTCGCCTAATTCACATTAACCACAGATATATGGGACACCCTTGTTGCACATGGTGTTCAATCAGTATGCAAGTGTTCAGAGAAAGCCAAGTTTATGAAGATACTCAACAACTGCTCCAAAATTAATGCCCTACTATGGACAGCTTTTATCTGTATCAAACCCCTCACAGTCACCACACCCACAGTGAGTAATGAAGTGACTAGGAGTAGAAAAGTGGGTACTGTAAACAGTGTTTACTCAATGGAGAGAGTTCACTCTGTATCACACTGTTTGCAGACAGTGAAACTCTCATGAGAAGTACACCAAAGAGTATTAAAAAGTATCTACTAAGAACAGTGTACCCTCTATGCCAAATGTGTCCAAAGAGACACTATTCATTAAGAAATACCCACGGTCTGAAAATGCTAAAGGTCATACTATCTGCATCATTCATAGTATGGTGAAAACTTTACAGATATCCCATCTTCTGAGACAATTCTGTATAATAACTCAAGACTGCTTACAATACTTAGGGCCTTATTACGAGTATGGCAGTCCTAGGACCGCCGTGCTCATGGTGGTAGTCCGACCCCAGGGGTCCACCAACCGTATTTCAAGTGTGGCAGTAGGACCACCACAGGAACACCACATTTGCTGGGATCCTGGATCTAACGGCAGTGATGCAGCAGAAAGGGGCAGGAATTCGCTGGTGGTGCTCCTGCCGCACAGCCAAGCATATTCCAAGTTGCATTTCCACTGCCCATTTCATGGTGGTGAGCCCGCCATGAAAAGGGTAGCCAGATGCAACCCGCTTCAGGGCCTGGGCGTGCATGTAGGGTGGCACATGCTGTGCACCCCAGGAATTGCACCCCCATTCCTGTACAGTGTGGCATGCACATCATGATGCATCCACACCATGCAGGAACATGCTACAGGTGCTATCACAATGGTGGTCTGCCGCTAAGGCTCTCCTATGAGTCTAACACAGTCACTGCTGTGAGATCGCCCAACTGTCTGCCCTGGATTCAACTCAGAATCTCGCGGGTGGGTGCACCATGGGCTTGGCTGTCCTCCTGCCAGCGCAGCGGTGGCGGTGCTGCAGGAGGATCGACAAACTCATAATAAGGCCCTTAATATCTACTACATTGAATCTTTGCCCTGTTGGAAACTTTTTCTGCTGAACCAATAATCTTGTGTAGAACATACTGGACACAAGTCGTCACCTGTCATCTGCACACAGAGTTACTCTTCAATACAAAGAATTATAACATGCTCTACAAACCTATGATGCATTAGAAGCACATGTTTTTTGTAAACACTTACACTCATTAGCTGGACACAAGCTAAACGAAATTAGGTAGAAAAGTAATATGGTAGTTACCCACCAGTATGTACTAACATACTCATTGGATGATGTCATCAGTAATGTCATCAATTTTATCATTTGAGATGTCATCAGCGATATCATAAATGATGTCATACAACATGTCATGAGTGATGTAATGTGAGGTTATAAGCAGTGCATGGTTGGGGCACAAGTTATAGTTAGCTCTGCTAACCATACCTGGTCAATTTCTGTGGTTATTTTAGTTCAAAATTTCAGTGAATACATACATTGAATTCATATCTATATTTGTATTCACTGAAAAAAAAAACTTTAAAGGAACGTTATAGTGAGGTAACAACATCAGTTAAAGCATCTGTTTTAAGCTAACAAAACTAGGGGTGGGCGGTGAACTCCGCTCCGCCGGCGGAGCTCCCATAGTTTCGCCCACTCCATGCTCCGCTTGGAGTGCGGAGCTCAGCAAAAACTCTGCAACCACTGGCGAAGTGGAGTTCATCAGCACGGGCACTCTAGCTCATGCCCTCATAACATTCTCTGAAAGCTGACAGGTTGCAGTTTGGTAAAAAAAAAACACTAGGTCAGTCATCCTAAGCCCCATCATTCCCTGCAGTGGTCATAGAGTGTATTTCTGATGTTGTTTACACATGCGTCACCTCAGCTCTATCCTGATGTTTTCCTCTCTATGGTTTGGCAAGGAAGAAGAGCTTCAATACTACCGGAGAGGATGCAGATATGTCGGATGAAAGGAAAGTAGACAGCGGACCTGGGTTTGCTGGAAGAGAGGATGACGAATTTGAGGAGTTTCACCAGAAGGTAAAGAAAAGATGACCTCTTACGCCGTCATCTGGTTGGCTTCACTCTTTGTACAGGACTTGTATGGGTAGGCTGAGCAGGCAACACACCGTACTGATAGGGTACACTAAAATATTAAAAGCAGCAGGAAGAGCACTAGGAGAGCGTTACCAACGAAGGCCTGCGCTGGGCTTTTCGAGCTGATACAAATAAGTTAACAACTACTGTGTACAAATTGTGTGTGATGGAAGACAAAATTTAAAATTTACCTTTTTAGTGGATTATTTGAGGCGTGTTTAGTTCTCTACGCAAATGTTGTTCTACTCCAACACTTGTACTTAGAAGAGCAGCATCCTGACTCAACATGGTGATCCACTGTATGCATTCTATGTAGGTTAAAAGGTCCAAAGATTCTCTTCCTGGGTATTATTGCCTATTTTTGAAAGTGACAGGAGGATGTTGACTCGAGGTACTGGACCTTACTGACCTCTATTATAAATAGTTAGGAAAACATGTGAGTACGTACTCCTCCTTAGCGAATGTTAGCATACTTTTAACAAAGAAACTTCAAGATTCCAATTGGTATTTATTTTTTACTTTCATTCTTCATATTTATTCTTGATTTATGAATTTCCATCAATCTTCAGAGTGTTACAGGGATTACTTCTAGACATTTGACAGCCAACACGTGTTTCGCCCTTTAGCGGTCATTCGGACCAGGGCTTTCTCAAGGCTGTAATAGATGTAATGAACATCATGAGTTTAGATGTAATTCAAGACCAGTCATAGCCACCACCGAGTGCTATGTAGCAGGAGTGCAGCAAATTATTTTTATTTTTAGAGAATAGAGTGATGGGTTCTGAGAACCCAGAAAAAGCGAAAAACTAGTGCAGTGAATTTAAAATTTAGAAAAGGGAGTGAAAATAAACTACAAGAGTGCTGGAACAATTGAAATAAGCTGCAATGTGTTATAGTGTGTGTGACTTATAATAGCCACTTCATGTACTATGGGTTAAGTTAGAAATCTGTGTGACACCATTTTTCATGTGCACTTTGCCTATAGTTTGGATGCAGGTGTCTGAAACTCCAAGCGCTAAAGAAGAGAAGAGTCATTACTGTTGCAGAGTACATTAGTGCCATGAGCCCATTTTTGTTTCTAATTGTGTGTGTTTAGTTAAAAGGTAAAAAGAGTAGAATATAAAAGATTTAAAACAAGTACCTTTTGTAATTTTAACAGCAACACTTATTATGTAGCATAGTATTAGACAAAATATATTACATCAGGGAAATCAAGGGGAAACCAATATCTGAGGGAAGAAAAAAGAAGAAAAAATAATGTTGCATTTCCCTACATGAAGGATTTCAGAGAAACGGCGTATCTCATTTTGATCTCTAACAGTCTTGTTTTAAACTTAGGCTGCTTCAGGGTGCCGAATGTGGGAAAAAGGTGTTACTTAGGCAGAGTTTTGCTTGGTTCCAATCGATTTGTTAACTCTAACGGACTGTTCCCACCAGTAGCGGCTCATGGAGGGAGTGCTGCGGGGCGGTGGGGCGGGGCGGGGGGGGAGGAGAAGGGTGGGGGGTAGTAAACTACGGCATACGGCAGAACAGAGGTAAGTAAACAAATAAATAAATAAAACGAATTTCGTTGTGCGCGCTGCATCGCATATGACAATGCAGCGCGCGCAATGAAATTCGTTTTATTTATTTATTTGTTTACTTACCTCTGTTCGGCCATATGCCGTAGTTTACTACCCCCCACCCTGCTCCTCCCCCGCCCCGCCCCACCGCCCCGCAGCACTCCCTCCACGAGCCGCTACTGGTTTCCACTATTCAGGTTAAAATTAATGCAGTAAAGGTATGGAGACGGGGACACTAATGTGCGTGCTTTTGGACAAGCCGAGATAAAAGGAAATAAAAATGATAGATTTAAAACGGAAGAACTGATGCACTTTTGCTGTTCTAAAGTCAAACGTTTCAAAAAAATGAGTAAACCGGGAGCACCACAAAAAGCTAATGCGCACAACGAGGCAAAGCCAAGTGACAGCGTTCTTTAAGAAGAGTCCTGTCTTTTCTAATCAAGGGGGCATGTTTGCCCATCCACTTACTTATTCCAATCCCGCCGTCTTATGGAATTAATAAATTCACCAGTTATAGTTATCTCTAGTAACTATAAATTGTCCCCCAAAGTAACTATAACTCACGCCCTCACCATGCACTACTAATTACATCCGGTATTGCATCACGTATGACATCTTCTATGACGTCATTGATAACACCACTGCAACATCTGAGACATCATTGATGACAACACTGTACATGGCGGGGTTTGAGTTATAGTTTTAACTGGTAAATTTCAGAGATTTTGTTTGTTTTTAACTGTAAGTTTTTTTTTTTTGTGTTCAAGTAGTTTTTGAAATTGCTTTCACATAGAAACATTCCTCAGTTTATAATTGGTTTCTTAAGCACATGTGAAAGAAGTACTGCATAGTGCAAGGCTTTAGTAATGAACAAAAACGTCCATTTGGCAGCACTCAAAGCAGGACTGGCAAAGATGGACTTTGCAAAGATGGACAACATTGATCAGTCACAGTGGAAGGGTTACTGAGTCTAGTTTCACTTGAAACTCGTCGCTGTAGACTATTGGTGAGAGCCAGTCCTGCCACATGGAGGAAGCTTTAGCAATACCTGAATGCCAATGAAGTACCTGAAATTGAAATTGGTTAGGGCCTGGCAGCTCCCACAACAATGTTTTATAAAAACCATGGCAAAAGAAACAAGCATTGACAAAGCTATAAGGGTGTCAGCCAACGCCGAACGATTGGATTTGTCATTGCTTGTTTGGTTAAAGGAGCTGTTTGTCTTTACGGCAGGCTAAGGCTATACAGTAATTAAGCTGTTGTTCACTCAACTGTTACCAAACAATTCTCTAAACAAAAAGCCAGACCTTATAGTTTTACAGTTGCATGTTTAAGAAAAGAGAGACCAATAGGCTTAGTCAACTCTTATTATACAATATAATTCTAATTTTGCCAGAGAATTACTTCTAAAATCCAGAACCACTGAGTGGACTGTTTTTAAAATACAGGAGCACAGGTACACTTCTGACCTTTGTGGCTTTCCACAGCTTTGTTCACGTTGCATCTTTTATGTCCTATATAATTTCACTAATAGGCCAATTTCTTTAACAACTCTTCACAAGCATTACATCTACCTCCTTACTAGGTGATCATTGATATTTCTAGAACAGAAATTTGTTTGTAGATGTAATTTGTCCTGCAACAGCGAATGCGCTCTCGATTGCCCAACAGTATTCTGTACAATAAAGGGCTTGGAGCCCACCCATTGATTACTATTTGTTGGCTTCAGTGTTACTGTTCTTTGCAGCGTCCTAATTAGTCAGTGCAAGTCAAGTGTCACATTCCTTTGGGGAGCATGGACCAAGCACTGATTAATTCAACTTAATCATTACCTGTCCCCTGCTTGTGCTATGATTGAGGTACTATTTCTTCTTCCCTCTTCACCCTTCCCCTTTCCCCTTTATGCGAGCGCACCTTCAGCTGTGCAAAGCGAGGCGTAGCCAGTTGTGACTTGCACTTCAAAATATATTTGTGATTGCAAGTTGGATAAATCCCATCCTGAATGGGCTCATAAACGGACTCAAGCACTTAAGTAATGACTGGTCACAACAGTGTGCAAACCCACAGGACTCATGTGACTGCACATTCAGATTAAAGAAAACCACTGAATATTCAAGTCTTCCTTGTGATGGCCAGAGTCAGACTGTGCCTATTAGACTGGTGGTAAAAATCCATGACTAGCACCTGATGGTTCACCTTTCTTCTTCAATGTTGCAGATTTTACATGCATATCGATACAATATAGGCATTTATTCATATACTTCTCTATGTGTATGCCTGTGCCTTTGTAGAATTAGGCATGTATTCATGTGTGAATACATATATAAGCACACTTGTGAGTATATGTATTGTGTTTGCACGTAAGTAGTCTTATGCACACGTGTATGGATGTGAATCTTCATATAAATAAAATTATGCCTGTGTTTGGGCATGTGTGCGAAGGTGTGTAGTTGTAAGAGTGCAAATACAACTAGCTTTGTGTATGTGAGTGTGTGTGTGTGCGTGGATGTCTTTACAAATATATAAGCATGTGTAATTCATGCATGCACAAATTTGCATGTGGATATGCTTTCAGAAAGAGGCCGAAGTAGGAGGGATCTCTGGAGTATAATGTATCCATACTTATTTAATTTAAAAAAAAAAAAAAGAGTTCCCCTAGATTTTTTAGAAAAGACAACTGACAATCCCAACAATTGAGATACCTGAGCGGAAGTGGAAGGGAGGCAGTCTACTATGATGTGAAGCAAAGAGAGGGACAGACAGTTAAACAAGAAACAAGCATTCTTGCCACTGTGTCTGCTGCCTGGAAGAAATGTAAATTCATGCAGTTGGTTATCTGCAAATGTAAAGGCTGCTTAAATGCTGTATTGACTTTAATTGATGGAGTCAGAAATCAAAATTAACTTTATTCGATTTCATCAGAAATCATTAAAGTATACATATCATAAAAACAGTCAGCAGTAACAATTATTGCTGTTTTTAAATCATTGCATAAAATCTATTTTTTTCTGGACTGTAAAACTACACAAGTAACTTGCAACAGAATAAGAAATTGACAGAGACCGTAAAGTTTGCAAGTACAGGAGAGCTGGACGACATTGTTTAAAATGAAGAATGCGTAAAATCGGTACAATGTAGCGTTTCCTTAAATCTTTTTAAAAATGACAAAAAAGCAAAGTATGTCAGGTGCCTTGAGATGAAGTGTTATCTGCAAATGTAAAGGCTGCTTAAACGCTGTATTGATTTTAATTGATGGAGTCACTTGAAGCTTTCTGATAACAATTATATATTCTTTTTGAGAGGTTTTGTAAGGGTATTATCTGCTTAGCTGTGGAGTGAGCGCTTTTAATGAACAGTTATAAAAAGCATTACCACTAGGTACAGTCTGCGTAAATCTGCATTTGCTTTTCATAATAACCATGCACGGATTTTGGCTCCTGGGTTGCCCTCAGAATTTTGAACCAATTTGCTTCTTTTTGAAGAACTTTCAGTTTTAAGTGTTCAATTACTTCTCTATATGTGGTCATAACATCGGTAGATGGACATTTTGGGGTGTTCTAGTGTGTTTCTGTGTGGGCCAATTCACTACTCCCTTGTACTCTATTCACAGATCCCTAGGGATGACACTATCAAACAAGGTATCCAAATCTTCTTAAAGCACCTTTGACAGAGTCACAATTCTTTCTACCACCTCATACCATTTTGCTGGCTTTTAGCTTGGGGAAATTCTTGTAAATGAAAGAGGATCAGAATGACTCCAAGGAACAGGCACATACGCTCCTCCATGCACTTCTCTCAAGGGTAACTCACCAGTTGCTCCAGCGTTGGACTCGCTCAGGCTCACACCCCTTTCAGCTCCACCCACTGTCTTTTTCTTTCTCACCTTGACTCCTTCTACCTTTGCCCATTTTTAAAAAATGATTGCCTCTCCTTGGCGTTTTTCATTATCTCCTTAACATGCACCTTCAAACTTGGTACTCTCATTTCCTTTATCTCTTCATCGTTCATGGCTATTTTGAAATTTATCTGCGCATCTATCTTTTTATTTATATCAATTTTATACTCCTCTGCTAATTACTTTCATTTCTTATGTACCTCACGGGCCTGACTAGCAGCTTATTTGCGCAGATACCTCAACACAGCGTCATTGTAAGTATTCAATTTCTTGGGATCAATTGTACCTTTCAAAATCTCTTTGAATTCTATCTGCAATTTTAAAACATCAATTTCTTTGGCTGCAGGTTCTCTGTGGTGAGGCTGCAATTTCTATGTCGATAATGGTGATAACTGTTGGAGCAACAGCTGCACAAGTAGGTGCAGCTGATACAGGGGAGATATTGCTACTGTCGGGGCATTCAGGGCAGTGGATACACTTTTATCCTCAGTCACACTGGCTCCTACTCCTCCAGTCCCTGACTCCTTTGGTGCTGACCACATGGGGGAGCCACAACCTGATATGGCAGTGGTCTTGAACTGAGAAACTCTTTTAAGAACCCCTCTTCTTCATCATCATCTGACCCAATGTCCCTTTTCTTCTGCTCCTCTTTAGTCTGGCTCTCTCTCTTGCCTGTCATCTCCCTTTCATTCTCTCTCACGATTGCAAAGTATACACCCAGACAATGAATAATACCTTCACCCCATGCTTGCTATCTCGAGTTCCATCTCACATCTGACCAATTGCTAACAGAGTGCCTGACCCGAGCCTTTATTCGATTTCGCTCCTTTTCATGAGCAGCAAACTCTGATACATTCAATGCTTCAAATTGAGCAGTTCTAGATTGAGGTTTCATATCATACATCATATGTTTCAAATGTTCAGACTTTCTCACTTCAAAGGTACTATTCAAGGGATATTGCATGTTCTGTTTCAAAAGTGATTGCCATTAGAAGTGATTTTATTCCATTCTTTACAATTGTGCAACCCTATATTGAGTGCCGTGCCATTGGCAGGCATGCCTTTGTGTAGCATTTTCTCTCCCTTACAAACAGGGCAAGGAGATTTATAAACAAAACTCAAATTTTTCTTTCAAATTTTCACTCTCGAACAACGCGTAATATCAACAGCATTAATAGTGCAATCTCAGTTCAGTACTCAACGTTCACTAGCCAATGATGACGTCACCAACCAATTTGAGTTATCAAACATTTACAACTAGACCTTTACTAAATCCCTATCATGATGTGAATGCGGTGCCTCACAAAAAACAGACCACCTTTAGCAGAAAATTACCAACAACAAGTTGATATCTTGAGATCTTTGATTTTCATTGAAATCTGATAACAAAACCTTAAACCTTAACAACTACCAGATACATAGCAATAAATGCAACCAGGAAACATGAACAAACATTCAAAATGTTACTATCAACACAAAGCCCTATTGCCACTTCACTGTACTCTATGCCACTCCACTTTACGCCACCCTGCACCACTCTACGCCACACTCTCTATGGCACTCTATTCCATGTCACGCCACTGAACTCTGCTCCCCACGCTATATGCAACTCTACTCTATGCCACTCTACTCCATGCCACTCTACTCTACACCACTCCACTTTATGTCACTTTACTCAACTCTACTCCAATCTATGCCACTTAAGTCTATGCACTCACCGCCACTCCACTCTACTCCACACCACTTCAAACCACATTACTCCACACAATGCCACTCTACAGCACTCTACACCAGTCCACTCTATGCCACTTCACTCTACCCACTCCATGCCATTCTACGCAAATCCACGCTACACCACTCTACTCTATGTCACTCTACTGTACCCCACTGTACTCTGTGCAACTCTACTCTATGCCACTCCACACAATGACATTCCCTGCCACTCCACTCTACATAATGCCACTCTACAGCACTCCATTCCACTCCACTCTATGCCACTCCACTCTACTCTATGGCCTGCCACTCTGCACCACCACTCCTCTCTACTCTACACCACTCTATTCAACACCACTCTACTCTATGCCACTGCACACCACTCTATGCCACACCACTCTACTCAATGCACTCAACTCAACTCCACCCCATTTATGCCACCTGTGCCACTCTACTTTATGCCACTCTACTCTACTCTACGCCACTCTACTCTTCCCCACTCTACGTGACTGCACTACACTCAACTACACTCCATTCTATGCCACTATATTACACTCTACCCCACTCCTAGCTACTCTACACCACTTTACTCTATGCTACTCCACTCTACACCACTCTACTCTATGGCACTCTACTCTACACCACTCCATGCCACTCTACACCACTCCACTCCACTCCGCAGAATGCCATTCTATGCCACTCCACACAATGCCACCCTACAGAACTCCATGCCACTCCACTCTACTCTACGACATGTCACTTTGTGACACCGCTCTACTCTACGCCACTCTAATCTATGCCACTTTACTCTACACCACTCCATGTCACTCTGTGCCAAACTACGCTACTCCATGCCACTTTACTCCTCTCCACCTCACATTATGCCCCTCTACACCACTTTACTCTATGCCACTGTACGCCACTCCACTCTACTCTAAGCCACTCTATACCACTCCACTCTATGCCACTCAACATTATTCCACTCCACTCCACTCTATGCCACTCTATTCTATGGCACTTTACTCTACACCACCCCACTCTATGCCACTCCACTCTATGCCACTCTATACCATCTATGCCACTCTACGCCACTCCCACTATGCCACTTTACAATATGCCACTCTACTCTATGCTACTGTACTCTACGCCACTCCATGCCACTCCACGCCACTCCACTCCACACAATGACATTCTGCGCCACTCCACTCTACTCCACACAGTGCCACTCTACAGCATTCCATGTCACTCCACACCATGCAACTCTACACCACTCCACTCTGCATCACTCCATACCACTCTATGCCACACCACTCTACTGTGCACCACTCTGCTCCACTACACCCCACTGTATGCCACTCTATGCCACTGTACTCTACGCCACTCTACTCTATGCAACTCCACTACATGCCATTCTATGCCACTCTATGCCACTCTACACCACTGTATGCCACTCTGTGCCATTCTACTCTATGCCACTCTACTCCATTCACCCCCACTCTATGCCACTCAATGCCACTCTAATCTATGACACTCAATGCTACTCCACTTTATGCCACACCAATCTATGCCACTCCATGCCACTCCACTCTATGCCTCTGTACTCTACACCACTCCATGGCACTGTACTCCACTCCACTCCACACAATGTCATTCTATGGCACTCCACTCCACACAATGCCACTCTAGAGCACTCCATGACACTCTACTCTACTCTACGCAACGCCACTCTGCACCACCATTCTATTTTATGCTGCTCTACTCAAAACCACTCTCTTCTATGCCATTCTACTCTATGCAATACCACTCTACGCCACTCCACCCTACACAATTCCACTCTACTGTACACCACTCTACTCTATGCCAGTCCACACCACTCCACCGTAATCTTCACCACTCCACTCCACTTTATGCCACTCCAGACAATCCCAATCTATGCTACTAAACTCTACGCCACTCTGCTCTATGCCACACCGGGCAGAAGATGCCACACCCTTGTCTTTACATCATCCTCAGAATGACTCAGGGCCATACAAGAAGGGAACCCTTTCAATACATAATACTGTGCTCAGACTAACATTTCCTACATTAGAAGTGTTCTGTATAGTGCAGCATACATGCAAAATGGGAAATGATAAGTGAAATAAAAGCATTAGCCAGCTTCAAAGAAACATTATTTTTTAACGCAAAGTGCTGTCTACTATTGTTAGTAGATAGGATGTTGCATCAAAAATCATGTATGGTTGCATGGGAACACCCATGTACCACTCATGAAATGCCCCATTGATTCAAAGTACTGTTTTACGTTACTTTCAGGAACATTTCCAGAGCAAAACAAGTATTGCGCTGGAAAGTATATCCAAAATAAACATTTTGTACAGGTTTGCATCACTTTTGTGACACAAACCCAGAACCAAATATAAGTAAACCTGCTCCACAGTCTTACACAGCGGGACTCTTTCTTACTTTATCAGAGCTGAAACGTATGTTTCCAGAAAACTGCCATCAACATGAGAATGACAAATAGTGGCTCTTTCTCAATTCTTGCCTGGTCCAGTAGCAACTGAACCTCCCTCTTAAACCAATGTGCCCCATGATCATCTGGTGTAGCCCTGCAGATACGAGTAAGTCCTCGTGTGAGGCAGAAAGAAGCATTCACAGTCTTCTGCTAGCCTGAAGCAACTGTGTAGCATACAGAAGCACATCAGTTCAGATGAGGCAGTCCTACTGCCAAAATGTCCCCTTCCCAATGGGTCTTTAGTTGTAAATGCAGAATACCTGCAAGATTTACGAGACTTGCTTTGAGCTTCACAACTATACATCCAGCTGTCTCAGCACTTAGCAATACCCATCCTCCTTGCTCAAAATTGCTCTAGAGTATTGTGCCTCCTTATTTGTGCAGAGTTTGAGTATTGACATGACACAACTTCAAACATTCAATAAACGTGGCTAAATTTGCATGTTTGTGCAAAATTTGCCAAATACTGGTATGGGGCAAATAAATAGGTCTGGCTAAGTTTGCCCTCTTCTCAGGTCCCACCTTTCTGTTGGTACAATAGGGCAGTACCAAACCTGCAGCCTGATGTTCTATTTAAGCAAATGGAGGGAGCCATAGATGATCCAGCTTCTTTTCCATCACCTGCTACATACAATACCCTGTGTATACTGTTGATGGTCTCCTGAATTCTGCACCCGGGAAAAACACCTGTTTCCATTATGAACCTAGGACACAGACTAAATGTGCCCTATGCTCTGCCCTTTGTGTGTGGTGAACACCTAGGGCCATATTACGACTTTGACAGTCCTACAGCAGATGGTGCAATGCTCTGTCCACTATAGGACCGCCAAAGCAGTGGTGTAACCGCCTGCCATATTAGGAGTTAAATCCTGGTCTGGCAGGTGGTCCTGCGGTGGTCTGACGGTGGCGATCTGCTAGGCTCATAGTAGAGCCTATCATGCAGACCACCTCAATCAGCGCGTCAACTGCACATTCCTGCACGGTGTGGCATATATACCACACCGTGCAGGAAGGAGGGGTGCAAATCCAGGGAAACACTACATGTGCGCCTCCACATGTACCCCCCGTGCCCAAATCCATCAGAGGGCCTTGTTAGGGCCCCCTTTGTTGCTATTCCACAACCCTTTTCATGGGAAGTTCATGGCCATGAAAAGGGCGGTGAAATGGCATCTCAGAATATGCTCGGCAGTGCCAGCTGTGGCCCTGCCTGCATATTCCTGGTGAAAGAAGGCCGGCCCAGTGGTATCCTTGATCCCGGCGATGCCGGCAGTCTTGTGGCAGTCCGACCGCCACAGTCAAAATACTGCGGACGATCCCACAGGCAGGGCCGGACTGGCTACCGGGCGTTTTGGAATGCTGCCGAGCTGTGGGCTGATGTCACTGTGGTGGGGGCTAATTTCGTTGATGGAGACCTGCGTGTGCTTCGAAATTAACAAAGCAAAACGAATTTCGTTCAGCACACGCAGGTCCCCATCAACGAAATCAGCCCCCAGCTCGGCAGCATTCCAAAACGCCCGGTAGCCAGTCCGGCCCTGCCCACAGGTGATCCATCTTTCATTCCATCACCTGGTACATACAATTCCCTGCGTACACTGTCAACAGTCTCCTGAATTCAGAACCAGGGATAAACACCTATGTCCATTATGTTCCCAGGACAAAGACTTACTATGTCCTGTGCTCTGCCCTTTGTCTGTGGTGAAAACCTAGACCAGTCTGCTCATAGAGGTGAGAGGCCGGCATTTTCCTGCATTTACAGCTGATCAGTGCTCAGATGGTTTCTGAAGAACAAAGCAAGAGGTTTCCTTTCAAAGGAGTGTGCATCTACTGCATTGGTCGGTGATACACAATGTCATTTTAGGCCGGTGCCTTACAGTATCTCTACATATGATCATAAGCGGGTACCAGTTTGCGGGAAATTGCTTCAAAAAATATTTTGTGAAAAGGGAACATTAAAACAGCAAAATATAATTTTGTCTGGGGCTCTGCGTATTTTTCCATTCACTATGTTATTGACATGCCGAAAGTAATGAAGTGATGTGCGCTTTGCTATACGGAGACTCTTGATGCTACCTCAAGCTTCCCATTTACTGCTTGCCTGCCTAGGAAAGAAGGCGTGTTGTGCCCTGCTCCCATGCGGTGTACCTTCTGCTAGGAGTCTCAGCAACAGCCTTTATACAAGGGCTGCTGGGAGGCAAAATTAAAAGTAAGCAAAATTGTGAATATTCTTAGCATTTTAGGAATGGTGAACCTTTTTGATGTTTAATAACAAAACGTTACCACGGTCTTCTATGCTGGTACTTCACTGAATCTCCCATTTAAAGGAGTGGAATGTAAAACTCTTTAAAGAAATGGCAATCAACGTTTTCTGAAATGATTCCACAGCTAGGAGGCCAAGACGTGGGCAAAGAAGTTCTTTGTGAATGCCACCTACCCTATTATACCTCTAAACTTTGTAAAGAAGACTTGTAAACAGAGTTTCAAATATGCTTTAATATTGTCTCCTCTAGTTCAAAAGATTGATATGTTTTCAATGTCTGGTAGTACACTAGATACAAAATGGATTGCATCCGCAACTTCGGACTCCATGAATATTATCTGACAGTAGAGGAAGAGAAGAGATTTTAGTGACATAAAATGAATTCCAGCAAGGTAGAATACAGGCATTCAGGGTTATTCACAAAGGTAAATTACTCTTGTGAGAAATTTACACATGTAATTTACTCTTACACTTTTGGGTAATTTAACCACCTTTTGCTATTCACAAAATCCGAGTATAAAGTTACTAAAAAGAGTAGAGTTGCACTTCTCCACCCCTTGAAAAAAGGGATGGAGCCAGATTTCCAAGTATGTTACTACTAGCAAAAAAGGAACAATAGGAAGTTCAGCACCACGCATGGCCACCACAATTACTGCAACACACTCCCTCTGAAATTAATGTAGGTAGAGACTTAAAATAAAACCTCATAAGAAATAAGGTAAAATTAAATGAAATTATTTAAAATAGTTACAAATATAAATAAATATAATTTAATGTTAAAAGCATTACCTAAAAATATCACCTATGTAATACTTAATTCTAAAATATTTTAACCAGGTTTTTGTATTTAAATATTAGTGCACCTATATGTTTATTAAAAAATAATTAAATTCATTGTACTGAATCTGTACATCACTTTTACTAATTATTAATTTATAATGCAAATATTTTTTTATTTTCGATGGCATTTGTTTTTTACTTTAGACTTCAGAAAAATAACTTACATTTAATTTAATACATTTACATTAAGTCAATATATAATTCAAAATTAAGTTAATAGTGCTGTGCCATTTTCTTCTTTTCTTATACATTTAAAAACAAATTTAAAACTAAATTACCTAATTGTTTAACATAAAAGTATGTTTACTAACTTTTTCCAAGTTTAATAAAGTTTTTGCTTTTCCTTATACTTTACCAATTAGAGAGCTCCACTCCAACCGCAGTCTTCCTATGGTAAAGTACAGGGAAAATTTAGAAAGTTTATTTGACTCAAAAACATGTGTAAAAAATTAATTTATTTCAAATATTAATGTAAAATATTTTTATATTCTCATGTTAATGTTCAATAAAAGAAAAAGATGCTACAGAGCTATTAACTTTATTTTTAATGAAATGTTTAATTATTTTAAATATATTAGATTAAATTAAAGTTATTTTTATTAAGTTTATATTAAAAAGGTAAAGGCTCCGTATCATAAAAAATGCATATTTTTTATCATGCAATAATAACTAAAAGTGATGTATAGAATTAAGTGAAAGTAAGTTAATTATGTTTTTCTAAAAAATATTGTTGCATAAATTCAAAAAAGTTATTACAATATTTTACAACTCAATATTAAATATGTAATATTTTGTATGTTTTATAACATTAAATTATATTCTTTCATATTTTTAACTTTTTAAAATAATTTAATTTAATTTAACATTATTTCTATTGGAGGGAGTTTCAGGACCACTGGTTGGCCATGTGTTGTGCTGGATGTACTTCAGCTCTGAGCCTGAGTTATTTACTGCTGTTATGGGTCCCGTTTTGGGAGTCTTAACTTTAGAAGTGCAGTTTATGATTAGCAATGGGATTGCTCTTTTGTGGGCGGGTGCACGTCCCTCTCTAAACCAGTCCCTGGCAGTCCCTAAACCCCTCCTTACTGCTCCCTATCCCCTCCTCTATAGTTGCAATTACTACCCATTTTTCAGTCACTCTCCTGTCCCTCCCACATTTATTATCAAAACATATTTTTATATTTGTGGAGACTCTGCAGTCGGGGCGGAGATCTCCACACAGAAAAAGATAGGAGAGGCGGAACCTCCGTACATACATTTGTGATATATTTGAAGTACCATTGTAGCACTACACAATGCACTACAAAATGCAGTTGGTGAATAAGTCCAATAAGCTATTAAAGGGTTACAAGAGGCATGTTTCAGAATCGAAGCGGGGTAACAGTCCTCACAAGAAAATGTACGTGCACATTTTCCTATAAAGCCCAATGTGTGCATTTCCCACCAAAATAAAGGATTTACACTCCCCCTTCCCCATTAAAAGTGCTTGCAATACAAAGAAACATAAAGTGTTCAATGCTCCCCCCAAAAAGGGTACAGCACAATTAAAAAAGAAGTATGTGCATTGTCCACTAAAGTGTAAAGTTGAGGCAACATATGACCAAAAAAAGAAGAAGGTGAGCTATCCACTCAAAATAATACAATGTATGTTGCAATTACCTGCCACCATTTGCCTACTTACAGAAATGCTGCAGGTGCATGACTGGAAAGATAATGATCTGGTAGATGTAAGTCTAGTGCTACCAAGGAAATAAAGATTTCAAATTGTCTCAAGCATGTTAAGAGGAGCACTATGCCTTAAGTCTAGCAATAAATAATGTAACTCAGTATATTAATTACTCTAAAGGGAAGCTTGGAAGTTGAAAATGGAAAACCAGGCATTGGCAAAGCCTATGGGTCTGGGTTTAATGTGTTAATCTAAGCAGCATTAGCACATTAAAGTAAAGCACTCAAGAGGTAGCTAGCAAGAGCGGACAGGGGGGCTCTAATTGTATAGTAAACCATCATGCAATTCAATCAAGCAATAGATGAGAGATGAATAGTACTGAGCTTAGCCAAGACGTGAGTGGCAGTCTCCAGCCAATGGCTGAAAGAGGCTGGCATAAGAAAGCCAATGGTCAAAAGGGGCTGAACTATGCATATTGTTACCAATAGGTCTGGTTGAAAGCCATGCAGTCAAACCCCTGACATAATTAATGTACGGTGGGTGGGCTAATCGAAAAATGCACCCTGTTGTACAGCAGCATATTACATAGCCTATTTATAGAGTTTCTAAAACTCTAAATTTACACATATGTCTTGGGGGTAGCTAATTGATTGTGCCTGCAATACAAAAAGCTCTCATTAAGACCAGAAAATTTCAATTGAGAGGAACGAAGTTGAATTACATATTTTTTTTTAAACAAGACTATTTCACCTTTTTTATTAGACATTTAAATAAACACATTTCCATCCTGAAAATGATACTTAGAAAGCTTCTCCTCAGTTCAGTGGGACATACAATAAGTGATCACCATGTGTTAGAAAGCTGTACTTTGAGGGTGGTTATTTATAATATGCAGATGTAGTGCGTTATGGTTTAAAGGTAAAAAGGTTGGTTGGCATTATCATTTTCCACCTAAAAATATGTAATAAACCTTTGGGAAGGAAGCACGTTCAAATATTGATTTTGAGAAGGAGAAAAATAATTTCAGTTTAAGTCACAGTATGCAGAGCAAACAAAATGTAGTTTAGACAGGCTGTTCCAAGGGGCTCCCACTTCCCAAAGACGGATAGGTGTGGGCTAATTACATTTCTGTTAAGAGGTGCGGCGGTTCTTAGAAATAATGTGAAAAGGCGCATTTTCCACTATAACTCGCTCACACACGTAACTCCGCCCTGTCACATTTACTCTTGTAAAAACAACATGGTTTAACTGCTACACCAAGGGTTCTTTATGCGGCTTCCCAAGTGTATCAATACTCTGCTTATTGATATGGAAACTTCGCCTGCCGGCTTGCCCTTCAGTGAAATTGTGTGTTTCTGTTTATGGAAGGCAGTGATGCGGAATGCTGCCATGTAGAACAACTTATTGAAAGTAAGAGCAGCGCAACGGGCTATTCCGACAACTCCGGTGGGCTCCCTCCTCGCTGAGCGACTTTGGAGCGGATTTTGAGCTGGTTGGTTACGAACTTGCCTCTGATTTGGGGAAGAAATGCTAAATCTGGAGGCGAATCCACTAGCTGAATTTACTCCATCATACTATCCGTCTGGGGGGTGTAAAATCCCCGCTGAATTATTCTCTGAATCTGGCACTTGATCTAGAAATCAGGGAATTGTCAATTACTATTCTATACCAGGCACTTTTTATGACTTATGTTGAAGGGATACACCCTCCGTTTTTAAGAAATAGAATTTGAAACAATAGACTGTATAGTAAACCACCATGCAATTCAGTCAAGCAATAGATAAGAGACAAACATAGCACATGCATTCTGTCCCAAGATGGCCTTTGGGCACTATTGACAAAAATAACAAATGTTTGTTATCCAGCTTAGTGATTCTCATTTTTATCAGTCAAAGAAGTATTATCAATGGAGTGGACTCACCAAGGTTTGAACCTATGGTTAAGGGTCAAACACACATCCCTGGAAGTGACGCATTCGTCTTAGGATCCTCTGCACCATTTAAAAAAGAGTTGCACAATTCATACAAGGAATACACAAAACATATATCAGTGAAATAAAATACATTTTAAGTTCCATTTAGATGTCTAGTCGTCGCTAATGCAGGCCCATTTTACTTGGATTATCTTAACATTTTTCCAAACAGATGCAATATTTAAAAAACCAAATGGATCAGCTTATCTTTCAATCTTATATTTTGAGTAGGTCCCATTTTTGCATCTTCTTACTTTTTGGAACAGGTGGTCACATTATTTGTATGTTAGAAAAACAGAACAAATCAGTCAAGCATCTTCGATCTGTAAACAGAGTCCTGGGGTCAAAAACATCCAGATATGGTGGCTGCACCTTCATTGACAGTGGAGCAGAACTACGAAACAACCTTGCCTTGTACTAATGTCTAACCCTGAGTTACAGTAACTTCCCGGACATACTCAAGATTCTATTGTTCAGAAATGTATTTGCACCTGCAAGTTTCCTCCAGTGTGCATGGGAAAACTTTACAGGTGTGTATCAATTTCTTATGAGTCGTAACCATAAATCCAGCACAGATGCCATTTCCATCCAAGATTTAATGTGACTCTTGGATTGATGCCCATAGTATTCTACTGACTGATGCAATGACTAAGACGTGTGTGCCTGAGATATTTTTTCTTGAAGAATGTCTTTGAGTTACTTGTGCTAAGCCAGATATCATTCAGTGTATGGGTTTGGCGTTTGAACAACCTGTCCTTTTTCTGTGATTCTGGTCTTCTTTATTGGTAAACCATGTGTGTGATGCAGGAAGGTTTCAATTTGACCTGGTTGATAAATGCTGTGTGACTGGTAGCGATTGTAAAGTTTATAAGTCAGGTTAGAACTGATATCTGGGGATGATGTGTAAAGTGATTCTGTGTAAACCAGTAGGCCCAGAATATGAGTGTTACAGAGAGAACTAAAGCTTGAGCCTTTGCTTTTCAGCGTCATCATTGTGAGTAGATTAGGTAGAGTAGTGTGTAACCCTGTATGTGGGAACTGAAACAGGTTCTTTGACAACCTATTGATGTGCAACTCCAAGGCAAGATCTGAATTCATGACAAAACGTGCATCTTTTTTGTCTTGGAAGCGAGGGTGCAAGGGCACAATCTATTTGGCCATGGCTGTGGTGCAGAGGACCGGGCTAATCTGTCACATATGGTGATGTCTCTTTTATCTGGGCTGAGTTTTATATATTTTCTATTCATCCAGACGTGGACGTTTTGAAATGAGCTGAGTAATGTGCAGATCTCAAAGGGTAGTTGCTCGGTTAATGTTACAAGTATAATTAGCATACTCATAGTTTGACAAGCAATTACCTGATTAGGAATAATAATTAGGCCCCGACAGGGGTGTGACTTCTGCTGGTGCAGCAGGTGCAGTGGTAAAGTGGTCCAGAGGTCTGAGGGGGTCCACTGTACACTAAATATTGCTTCATTTCATAATTCAAATTGTAGCCAAGGGGTCCATATCCTTCCTTGCGCTGGGGCCCATGACACTAAGCCACTGGGCACATGAAAAATTCCCAAAATGATGCTGTTACATCATATCATGTAATCACGTGTGCGTGCAGCAAAAATGTACAATAAATGAACGGGAACAACGCAAATGACCAGAATGTGAGCAGTTGCTGTTTGCTGCACCTGTGATTTTTGCAATTTAGCAACAAACGCTGATTTTGCATTTCTCATAACTATGCGCAATATCGCCTAAATTTTCAAACAAATCATGCAATCACGCAAAAGCAAACTGTGCAAATTTCACACATCCCTAATAATAATTGAGCCATATATTAACTGAATGGTGGAGCAGATTCTGCTGAACACTGGAGATCTTTTTTTTTTTAATATATATATATTTTTTAATTGAAATCCATATAACAAGAAGTTTTTTATCCATACATACATCCATAAAATTCATTAAATATGTCGAATGATACAGAGTTGTTAAATAACACCAATTGGCCGGAAAGCAGTAAATCCTAAAATCGATAAAAGAGAGACAATATATACATTTAAGCCAGTATTCAAAAAATGAAACGCATAATATCTTGGAACAGCATCCACTGCCAATAATTAACACAAACTAAACAATTGATTAGACCTTAGATACCTTAAGCATATACAGAGAAATCAACGAGTATGGCCAAAATACAATTTCATCCTATATTAATTAATATAGCTATATTACAATAAAATATGGAGTGTCGTATAATAAATTAAAGTGCTGATATTACAATACATAGGAGTCAAACATGCTGAAAATACCTCCTGAGATATAAGCTAGATTTTGAGATCTTAATCAAAATAGGCTGCCCAAACCCTCTCAAACTTCTTAAGCCCGCCAATTCGCAGTGCATAGGCTCGTTCACTTTTTTTAACCTGTTTCATTTTCCGGACCCATTCATTTTTAGATGGTATAAGATCCGATCGCCATCTCTGAAGCAAAAGTGATCTGGCAACAGCCATTGCAATATATAATAATTTGATCACCTTGTCTGAAAGAAGAAGGTCTGAGTCATAGCCAAACACTATCAGCCGAGTATTCAAACCTATTGTAATTAAGCATTCTGCTTCCAAATAGTGAAAAATGTCATTCCAGAACCTCTGGATCAAGGGGCATTGTAATATGATATGTGTCCAATTAGCTGAAGGATGGTTAAGGTAACGAAAGCACTGGCCAGATTGGTTGGGGTAAACCTTAGATAGGAAAAGTGGGGTTCTATAAAGTAGCCATTGACTAAAAAATAATATCCTTCGCCAATTAGCCCCCCTTAACGTACTAAAGTTGAGATTATTAACTGCTGACCACATACTTGCTGTGATTTCCATCTCCTCATGTTTTCCCCATTTCGTTATGGCCTTCACCTCAAGATCCATCCCCTTGATAGAGGCTAAACGCTTTTTCCATTCCCCAGGTTTCTTAAATGCAATATCTTCTAATAGATCATATACTAAGCATTTCCGTTCAATGATCTGGACCAAATCAAGTTTGCTCAGGAATTTACTAAAAATGTTATATGACCCAAGGAGAAGGAAGTCATTTGGAATTAAATGAGACATATCAGCTATATTCAGCCATCTATCATTCCGAAAAAAATCAGAGATTTTCCCAAAACCAGCCTTGGCCCATTTTTGTGTAATTGCAGACGAATCTCTGATCCCAGATAGTGAGATGAGACCAGATAACGGAGTTGAGGAGTTAATTGCGGGGATAGAATATCTTCTATAAAAAGATTGGCGTTTATGGAAAAACCACTGTATACACTTATACCGTACTAATTTAGGAGATTTAACAATTGTTAGTGGGCAGTGGATCTGATTCTCTTTGCAGATTAAATTCATAAAGTAATTAAAAAAAAGACCCGATTGTAATTCCGGCTTAAATCAGGACATATATTGTGCAAAATATGCAAAATAATAATCCCTAAAGTTAGGGAGAGCTAATCCACCATTTTCCAGCTCCTCATATAAAGTGCTAAGTGCAATTCGAGGGACCTTCTTGCCCCACAGAAAAGATGTAAATATAGACTCTAATTTAGTAAAACAAGAGGTCATTAAAACACAGGGAATCACAGAGAAAAGGAAATTAAACAGCGGAAGAACAGACATTTTAATCAACGCAACCCTGCCCAAAATGGTTAATGGAAGAGAATTCCATCGGAAGAATAAATCCTGGACTTTTCGCAGAAGTGGGGCGAAATTTAAATCATATAATTCAGAAATTTGCGCCGTAAAATAAACACCCAGATATCTTTTCGGTTTTGTATTTAGACAAGGGAGAATATCGAGATGTAAATCCGTAGATGCACAACCACACTGTATAATTTCTGTTCTTTTTAAATTTATTTTATATCCGCCAAGCGACTCAAATTGCTAAAAAATCTCAAAAGCTTTTGCTTGAACCTCCTTCTCAGGCTTTATAATGAGCATGATATCGTCGGCGTATAATTTCAATTTTCCCATAGTTGGCAGTGGAGGGCAGATATCCATACTTTTCCTAATGGCTATCGCCAATGGCTCGATAAAAAAGGCAAATAACACCGGGGACAATGGACAGCCTTGTCTAGTCCCCCATTTAACCTTGACTTGGCCTACCTCTGTGGCATTAATGATAATGTTGGCTTCTGCATTCAAGTATAATTTCTGAACCAACCCAGTGATTTTGGGAGGTATGCCGAAATTTACCAGAATAAAAAATAAGGTCTCCCAAACAAATAGGTCAAATACCTTCTCGGCGTCTAATAAGAGGACCAGAGCTGGTATCTTCCGAGTCTCAAAATAATCGAGTGCTTCCGCTAAATAGTGCGTATTGGTGCCGAGCTGCCTCCCGGCGATAAAACCGTTTTGATCAGGATGGATCAGGTGCGAGGCAATTCCATTAAATCGATTAGCTAACAGTTTAGTAATTATTTTATAGTCAGAATTTAAAAGCGTGATGGGACGATAAGAATTAGGGTCTTCACTATCCTTGCCTTTTTTTTAAAAACTGACTATATTCCCTTTTCTAAATGACAATGGTATTAACCCACCCTCTAAAATTGAGTTGGCAATCAATAAAAGATAATCCAAAATGGTGCTCGAAAAGATTTTTAAAAATTCAGCTGGGAGGCCGTCCGGGCCACAGGCTTTACCATTCGGGAGATTTTTAATGACATCCCCCAGTTCTTATTTTGTGAAAGGGCTCGCCATACTCATTTTTTCGACATCTGAAAGTACGGGCAATTCATGTCTCTGGAGAAAGTCTCTCAAGGATGTCATATCAATGGGCTGTTGTTGGCCGTATATGTTCCTATAATGTTGTAACATTATATCCCCTATAACTCCCGGGTCATCAGAGCGGGTACCAGTTATAGGACATCTCAATACGGTTATCTGATTAGTTACTGCCTGCTCCCTGGCCTGCCACGCGAGAAACCTCCCGGTATAATTACTCTCTTCATAGACCTTTTGCCTGTGGTGGTGATAAAAGGATTCACTTTTAACATAATATTTTTCGCTAAGATCCCGTTTAGCCTGATCAAGCTGCCATTTGTTAAAAGCAGAGGGGCTACTGAGAAATGTATCAAAGGACCTTTACACTTTCTGCTCTAAAATTCGCTTTTCTTCCTTAACTTTCCTTGAATTATCTGCATCTTTTCCGATGGCTAATCCCCATACAAAAGCTTTAAGCGAGTCCCAAACCACATGCGGAGGTGCTGAGCCATGATTTCGCTCAAGAAACTCTTTAATCTCGGTTTTAATAAAGAGCACCCAGTTCTCTTCTAATAGATATTGCCGATTTAACATCCATCTTTTAGAGGTCATAATATATTTACCTAACTCTAACTCAAGAATGACCATCGCATGATCCGAAAATCCATTCTGAAGGATTCTCTACTGGCTGAAAGCCAGTCTCCTGGAAATAAGAAAAAAGTCAATGCGTGAAGAGGTGTGAAATCTACCTGAGAAACAAGTATAGTCGATCTTAGTTGGAAATACTGCCCTCCATGGATCAAATATGTCCAAAGTCAAGTCATAATTTTGTAAAACTTTTAAAGCTTTGGGTTTTAGCTATTTTTTGGATATAGCTGAGTAGTCAATTTTAGGGTTCATTAGAAAATGAAAATCCCCCCTAAGATCAATTCACCAGGTACTTGAATTAAAGATTGAAAAAACTCTTCATATGGCATAGGATTATCCTCTACTGGGGCATATATGCTGGCAAAAGTTAAGAGTCTGCTCCCTAAATTACAGGTGGCCCAACACCACCTTCCGCTCTGATCGCTTATAAAATTAACTACCTCAGCCTGGAGTTTTTTGCTAAGGAAAATCGCCGTACCACGATGAGATGCCGAAGAGGAGGAGAAACCCCTATAAGCTGCCCAAGACCTAAACATTGGGAAATCTGCTAGTTTCTCCGCTGGTATATGAGTCTCTTGTATGAGAATGGCCGCTTGATTTTCTGTCTTAATCCATGCCTCAATGGCCCGCATTTTCTTCTTATTATTGAGGCCATTAACATTGAAAGAGACCACTTTCAAAATTTCCTTTTATCCATTTGCAAAAGGCAAGATAGTATCCGAGCAGCCTAATAACATGGACAGAAATGTGCTGAGAAACTACGACATCGGTCAATGGCCCCATCCGAGGTCTAACAAAATATGGGTCTATTAATAATAAATGGATGCATCTGGATTTAAAAAATGGATTTTGTTTTTCCCCCATGCTCCCTTTTCCACCCCCGTGACCCCGCCCTCCTCCCGTAGCCACCATGAGCAAACCGCCATCCCTGCTCACACCTGACAGGCTATCCCCCCCCTCCTTAACTGGCACTATGAATTGGTGCCAAGTGCTACCGGTCTACCTACCCCCCTCCTTCAAAAAGAAGAAAACAAGCAAGGGCAGAGACAAGCAAAAAAAAGAAGAAAAACCAGAAGGCAATAGATGACAAACTGCCAGAGAAGATGTACTAGAAAAAGGAAGACCAGCAGGATAAGAGGCCAAAACAAGTGATTGAAAACTTTTGAAAACATTTGTAAACTCATAACATTAACACTATGACATTATATTGACATTATAGAATCTACAGGCCATTAGGATTTATCCAACAAAATTTGTTGCAGTAATTCCTGTGCTTCCGGGACATTACAAAATAGGTGAAATCTGCCTTTAAGTAGCACTTTTAACTTGCTCTGTTGGGCAATCATTGCCTGCGCCCCCTGTTCCTTGAACAGATGTAACATTTTTACAAACTCTTTCCGCCTTTTGGCTGCGGAAGCCGACATGTCCGGGAAGATGCGACAAAGTGGAACCTCTGTCGAGCTAAACTGTCGCTGTTTAATGGCCTTGGTTAAAATTTGTTCCTTAACCCTGAACTCACCAAAATTAACCAAAATAGTCTGTGGAAATTTAGCATTGGGAGGAAGATGTGCTGGCACCCGGTGGGCTCGCATAAGATTCAGATCACCATTAAACTCTGGGAGGACATTTTTTTAAATAAACGAATCAACCCATTGTAGAGTCTGCTGGCCCTCAAGGCCCTCCGGAATACTAAGAATGCGGAGATTAGAGCGCCTAGAATGATTCTCTAATTCCTCCAGTTTATACTCCAATGCTGTTCTCTGGCTCTGGAAGGCGACGACTTTATTATTCATAGTTGAAACTTGGTCCTCCAATTGCGAAATCCTAGTCTCTGCCTCAAGAAGCCGTGCCGGGACCTGAGCCATGTTTTCTTCAATTTTAGTTAAACGAGCGTGGATTACAGCGATCTCAGCGGATTGGGAGGCTTTCAGCTCTCGAATCTCCTCCAGAATCAAGTTAAGAAGGCTCTTGGCGTCCCATTACATGGAGAAGGATCTGTTATCCTGGGAGGAGTTGTCCTGAGTCAATTCTGGCCTAGCTTCAGACTGCGAAGCCTGTGGGTCAGAGGATATAGACTCTACTGGGATGGTCAAGACAGCGTCCACAGGAGTAGATAGATCAGATGAGCTCCCCCCAGAGGAAGGCAAAAGCAGAGAAGGGGATGGATAGGGAGAGTGGCTGCCATCCATAGGATCTCTAAGACTCCCATCCTTACACAAATCCATAGGGTTGTCGACTAGAGGGGGCCCATTCCTTGCCGCCTCCTGCTCCGCAGATGACAAACCGGGCTTAGCTTTGAAAAATAAAGGATACTTTTTGAGGTCCTTGGTTTCCCCAGCTGAATCAACCAGCGTCAGTGTCTTTAGCTTGGTCAGATCTGATGGGATGGAGGTACCTGCCCTAGAAGAGGCAATAGAGAAAGGGCTAATGCTCGAATCAAGGTCCACAGAAGCACCTCCAAGGTGGTCTTGTTTAGCAGCCTCAGAGCTTGCCATCTCAGTGGTTTCGGTATTCAAGTCCAGATCTTTCCTAAGAGCCGCAGCGCGGTTTGCCCGAGCAGCAGCCTGGCCAACTCGTTTTTCACCCTATGACCCAGGCTTGGGGAGTCAGAGTGGGCTATTGCAGTTCCTTTAGCTCCTTTGGTGAGATTTCGCATAATGCAGTTATCACGCAGATCCCGTAACAAGGCAGCCAAAATTAATACCTGGGACCCCCCCAGCGACCCTCAACCAAGTGGCATAGGGAACCCCCATACACCGGCGGGTAAGGAAAACACGTGCCCTTACCCCCTCTTGGAGAGAAACCTGGTGGTCCCAATGGCATAAAGGAAGAAAAAAGAAAAGCTGCAACTCCAAGGAGCACGAGCGCCAGCACTGCAGGGAGTATCCAGGCTCGTGGAGCATGCAGACTAGCCGGTAAACCGCCTCAGGTCACTATGGAGCTGAAATGGTGTCAGCATGTTGAAAACCAGCATGTTGAAAACCCGCTATAACAGTGTAGGCAGGGTAGGCACCTCACACTTGGTAAATCAGGGTTATTCAGGCGAGCAAAAAAGGCCCACCGGTGCACACCGGTGCTCGCGCTGCACCGCTCCTGTGCAGCTCCAGTTTCCCGGCTCCCGCTGGTGTATTCGCGGACCTCAACGGCTCGGCTGCAACCCGCGGCTCAGCTGCCTCCCGCATCTGACGTCAGCTCCAGCTTCGGAGGAGGAAGGGGGGATTGGTTACGGCGTTACTCAGCCGGTAGCCTACATCCCGTCAGGGCTTCAACACTGGGGATCTTTACATGTTACTGGGTAGGTCTCTAAGAAAGGAGTGCTCTGCAGGCTGTGTATGTTCAGTTCAAGTAAGGGAATGCAGGTCCCGCAACCTAAATGTATTTCACTTCAGTGCGAAAGGTGCGATGGTTTACTATGTTCAAGGCTGAAGGTTTCCAGTAGGCCTAGCAGTATGATAATACAAGTTTTATTGTCTTCATTGTGTTTTTTAGGTCATCTGTTATTGAGATTGTGATTTATTATGTTCCCCTCAATGGCAAAAAATCTGAATTGTACATGGGTCTGGGAGTGAGTGTGATTCAAGCTGGTGGGTGAGTTGCTGAAAAGTTGACATTTGAGGTGTTTTTCAGGGAAAAGAATGTTGGAGAAGGGCCTGTAATTGGCAGATGGGTATTTATTTTGTTTAGGAGTTTTTTAAGCACAAAATGTCACCTGGACCACTTCAGAATGCAAGACTAACAGAAAACACATAACAATGTGAGTTCTGATTAAAGCCCGTTATAATCCAATACAACTTAAAATCCTATGTAGAGTTTATTATACTAGAGTACCCTTGCACATTATGGGGAGAATATCTGATCGCTCTTGTTTATGGCAATGCCGACAATCAGGGGCATTCCTCCAAGCACTGTGGGAATGTCTGGTATTGACATTTTTTGGGGAAAAGGTACATCATAGGCTCAGGGTGGTCACTGGAGTGCAGATAAAGATGAATGTGCCAGGTATATGGATTAATTCTGATGCCACTTCGTACCAACGAACACTCATTAATTTGGGGTTCCTTCTGGCTAAGAGGGAGATAGTACATAGATGGGGAACGGCTGGGACTCCAAAGATAGACGATTGGGAAAGGGAGATGGAGCTGAGTAATACACATGAAGAAGGAGTGTATAAAGCTACAGGATGCCTAAGAAATTTGACAAAGTATGGATAGGATGGACCTGTGATACATGAACAATTGAATTGCTGGCGACTTGGGGGGGTAGGGGATAGAGAGGGAGGGATGGGTCCGTTTTGTTATTTCTGTATGTTATATGACTCAAAAATCAATAAAAATGCTTTACAAAAAAAAACAATGTGAGTTCTGAAAATCTGATTGTTAAGAGTCCAGCCAGGTGTTTAAGTTGGACACAGATCCTACTTTCTACAATCCTCCCATTACAAGACAAACTTTAATGAAAGCATGCTCGTAAAGAGTTTCAGGAGTTTTCTGAACCGGAGCTGAAAAGCGTTAATTACAGAGTTGAGAGCTAAGGCTATTCCAAAGATTTGACCTTTGGACAAAACAAATCTTCAACCAGATCTCAGGCTCTTAATAGAACATTATTTGATTACATGATCCAAGGAGGATTATAGATTTCTGGTTGGAATTTAGTGGAATAACTATAGTGACTAGGGGTGGGTATAACTTGCATAATTTCGTGTTGTGTAATCACATGGACCCTGAGAATTCAGCAAGATTACGCCGAATTACGAGAGAAGAAATTCTGCATTTAGCGCTATTTCCTTGCGCAAAAATGCCCTCTTCCATTTTGTACTTGAGGGAGCATTTATGCATTAAGAAATAGTGCTAAATGCCACAGAACACAAACAGCGAGCATGAGCAAAGACTAACGCGGAATTACCAAAATTACTCTGGCGTAATTGAAATTCCACCCAGGCTTAATAGTGACATGCCTCCAAAGTAGATTTTAGGTTTCTGGTTGGACCATAGTGGCATGGAATAATCAGTATCTTCAAATCATTGGGGCAACATTCTGAGTTGCCTGTTATCTCAGCAGGGAGATACCAGGGCTAGATGTAATTATTCTGGATGTCACTGTGACAGTACAAGTTTTCACCATGGAATGGGGAATAACACGTGGACTTTCAGTACAGTTCAACATGTTTTTGCCGTTCTGGGGAAAATATTGGGCCCAAATCCACAAACATTTACTTACCACTGGCTTGCAGCAGGTAATAAATATTGAGAGTGCTTTTTTTCTTGTCCATGGGATAGTTTAAGGGGGGCAGGGAAAGGGGAAGAGATCCTTTAACCTATACTGGTGAGAGCATTTTTCTGCTCCCCCTTGCTGAACTGAATCTCTTGCAGTTGTCTTGAGATCCATGGTAGTTGGGCACACATGTGGGGTTGCTGTGCTCCCCTTAAGGAGGCGTTCATGATTGCATCTTTCAGGATGTCAAGAGCTGTACTATTTAGAAAAGAAGAAAACATTATGCCTATAACGTCAGTCTCAATGGAGGGGGATGATTGCAGTTGGTTCCACAGGAGACATAATCTTTGGTGTTCTCTTCCAGCCGTGCAACCTTCTCCTACAAAATACATTCAAAGTAGGAGAATGTTGATTGATTGGACAGGGGAAGGTGTGTGATAACGTGATTGCACTGTGTTGCCCATGATTATTCATAGTCAGATATTAGAGGTGTTAGCCTTGAAGAACTGTATCAGATCACATTTTGTCAATGTTGATGAAGAGTGCTAGTTGAGCTTTTGAGCACTTCAATATTGAACATTTCTTCAAAAATGTGAAAGATCTCTTTTTTCAGTTTGAAGCCTCGTTGATATGTTCAGTGAGATGGGTCTCTTTGAACGCTTGACTGAATTGTAGCTGGATATTGTTGCATGTTTGAGGCACGAGTCATATAAAGAGGTGCACCATTTGCATTACAGCTGCCAGTATTTTCATTTCAGTTCAGCCATGACACACTTGTACCGCTTGTTGGAATTTTTCATCAGAGGCTATTACTTTCTTAGTTTGATTTGGCAGTGAAGAAAATCTTATTTTGAAAGGTGACGAGAAATGACTGAGCATCGGAACAGATAGGAAATTTCAGACCCGCTTATATATATTGTTGAAATCTTCATCTCTTAGGTTGTAAAGTAAGATGACGGAGACAGGTACTGTCTCTGGCTTGTTATGCAGGGGTGGCTGATAGCTGACATAGTGAGGAGAAGGTGATTAAAATATGGTCCAACTAAGATTGCAGCTCAATGTTGTGAACGAACACTTTGTCCATGGTGTTAATTGATTGGTTGATTGATTGATTGATTGTGACTTTTATAGAATGCAACAAGTACTCTGGGATGTCTTGGCAATGAAGAATATACCCAATTGATAAAGTGTAGAATACAGAAAAAAAGGATAAGGAAGATTTTATCAGAATACATACTTTTTCCACACCTTTTTCAAATCAAGCGGGGAAGAAATTATTTATGCTAGTGGTAGATGGCTTCATATATGGCCCATGAGGATTTTATTGCAATTTAAACTCTTGCATTAAATTTAAAAAGTCATGTTCTTGATCAGCTTTGAGGCTAGTTTTTGATTTCGCCCCCCAAAACCCCCCCGCCGGGGAGATAGGCTAACAATGCACACACTCATTGCTGGCTGTTCGAACAAAACCTTTGCTTCTCCAGGGCTGCAGTTCCATCCTAAAGGCCTACAAGAGATAAAACTACATTCCAAGTATTTTTGTCTGAGTCTGGACATTCCATGCATGGCAGGAACATGGTTTAATACTTTGACTGCAATCTGAAGGAGGTGAGAGGGGTGGAGGCATATGAGCAGGGGGCCAACAACAAAGTTGAGCTGTATGAAGAATGCTGCTAGATGCTTGGAGGCTGTGACCTGGAAGCAGGACTCCCAGGACATAGGAGGTATGCAGGGCAGTGTTATCAGATTCATGCAGCTCAGCATTAACATATTTGACTTTTTATTGAAACTGATCTAATGTTTCCCGTTTCAGTAATAAATTAACAACTACTACTGGTACTCAAATGTTTGAATTAAAAATGCCTGTGCTTTTTGTGTGTGTTGGGCTCTGATTATTTGAATACATTTGAAGACAGGCTCTCATTTGGTGGTTGGCTGTTAGGCCTGTGGCTGAGCAGGTGAGAAGCAGTCTTAGCAGATGTAGCCAAGAATATCACCGTCCAAGTTGTAGCCTTTTCATGAGAAAGCCTATGTTTTGAATTCCAGCTGCATCAGTTGAACAAATTGTGTGATTCTGGGCAAATAGCATTGTCTTCTTATGGGTGCTCAACTGCTTTGTTGAAAAATGACAGTGCTTTTTGTGTGTATTGGGCTTTGAATTTTTGAATTCCGGGTGGGGCAGGCACTCATTTGGTGGTTGACTGGTAGGTCTGTGACTGGACAGATGACAGGCAGTCTTAGTAGATGCAGGCAAGCACATAACTGTCCAAGTTGCAGCCCTTTTCATTAGAATGCCTGTGTTTTTAATCCCAGGTGTGAGACTTGAATACATTGTATAATCCTGGGCAAAAACCATTGTCTTCTTATGTCTTATTTCACACTCCTTATTATGAGTGCCTGGGGGTATTTCAATGTGCTGTTTGAAACAATATGCCATAAGAGTGAATAAATTGCACCCTCACAATGACTAGTGAGGGTACTCAAAAGTTCTGTTTAAAAAAGACTGTGGTTTTTGTGTATATTGGGCTATGACTTTTGAATACATTTGGGGGTTGGCTCTCATTTGACTGGTAGGTCTGTGGCTGGGCAAGTGACAGATAGACAAGGATATGACTGTCAAAGTTGCAATCTTTTCTTTAGAAAGGCTGTGGGGCATATTCACAAGAAATGGCGATAACTATCGCTAACGCTAGTTAGCAGCAGTTTTTTTATCGCCGCCTAACCCTGAAAACTATCGCCATGTTAGCGGCGTATTACCAAGCCGCCGCTACATGGCAATAGTATCAGGGTCAGGTGGTGAAAACTGCAGCTAACATTAGCGCGATGGCGATAGGAATTCCGGTGTTAGCGGGCGAAATCCAGTGGTAGGCCCATTAGCGGCAAGAAAACTCACGTTAGTCAGCCAAACGTGAGCTTTCTTGCCTCTAATGCAAAAAATAGCCTATCAGTCAACCCCCAATAGAAAATAGGCATAAAAAACAATAACATGCAGAATGGAGCAGCCAGGGCCAAGTGCAGCACACATCAACAACCCCTGCAAGCCAGCCAACATCCAGGATGACCAGGATGTGAGCCTTGATGCCTCGCTGGACCTGCATCTGGAGCCTTGATGCCTCGCTGGACCTGCGTCTGGAGCCTGGATGCCTCGCTGGACCTGCAGCTGGAGCCTGGATGCCTTGCTAGACCTGCGTCTGGAGCCTGGATGCCTCGCTGGACCTGCGTCTGGAGCCTGGATGCCTTGCTGGACCTGCGTCTGGAGCCTGGATGCCTCACTGGACCTGAGTCTAGAGCCTGGATGCCTTGCTTGACCTGCGTCTGGAGCCTGGATGCCTTGCTGGACCTGCGTCTGGAGCCTGGATGCCTCACTGGACCTGCGTCTGGAGCCTGGATGCCTTGCTGGACCTGCGTCTGGAGCCTGGATGCCTTGCCGGACCTGCGCCTGGAGTGGGATGTGGAGGAGCTGTGGAGTCGATGAGCCGTGGCGGTAGACATTGAGGTGTGACGATCGCCCGTACCTGCTGGTGAAGTCTGGCAGGTCGCATGGAGACACGTTGCTGACCTGTGTGAGAAGACCGCCTTGCGACCCTTGGAGCTGTCAATGGTAGAGGCGCTCCTGCGCACCAACGTGGTGAGTCCGCATCGCATACTACGATCCACCACTACACCGGGGTGCACGAAGGGGATTACCAACGCTGTGTGCCGTCTCCCTGCATCACAGGCCCCATGATGTTGGACTGGCCGTATGCTGTGGAGGGTGAGGCCCCTGTGCTACGCCGAACTTGTGTGGAGTGAGCGCTGCAACTTCACACCTAAGGGGGCCCTGCTGCGTCAACTGCATCGGGAGGTCCACCAGCGGACTATGCAGCGACTTCTGTACCCAGCCTAGTGAAATCACACCGGGCTGAGGCTCCTGCTGGCTGAGTCACAGATTTGGAGAGAGTACAGTGGAGTGCGCCACGGTGTCAATGTCCAGGTAAGGAGAAGGTGGAACGCGTAGCGCAGGAGGGCCGGGGGGCGAGTCGCTCAGGCCTATCACACGTAGATGACGCACCCCCAGTGGCGGCACTACCGCAATGGCGGAAGAGCGTTGCCCCACTGCCTCAAGCAGTGCAGAAGAGGAACAATCATCACATGAAGATAACTCAATCAATCAATCAATCAGGAGAATTGTAAGCGCGCTACTCACCCGTAAGGGTCTCATGGTGCAGAGGGGGGCGCAGATCTGTTAGCCGAAGAGCCATGTCTTGAGGGTCTTCCTGAAGGTGTTCAGGGAGGGGGCGCGTCTGATGTCTGCCGGCAGCTCGTTCCAGGTCTTGGCTGCAGTGTGGGAGAAGGATCTTCCGCCTGCTCTGGCTCTGTGAATGCGCGGGGTTTCGGCCAGTGCGAGGTTGGAAGATCGGAGGTTTCTTTTGGGTACGTGGAAGTTGATTCTGTCGTTGAACGTTGAGGTATTTGGGTCCGTTGTTGTGTAGGCATTTGTAGGCGTGAGTGAGGACTTAGAAGGTGACTCTTTTCTCCACGGGGAGCCAGTGGAGTCTTCGTAGGTGTTGGCTGATGTGTTCGTGCCGGGGGATGCCGAGGACGAGTCTAGCGGCGGTGTTCTGTAATGTCTGGAGTTTGCGGAGTAGGGACTTGTTAATGCCGGAGTAGAGTGCATTTCCATAGTCCAGTCTGCTGGTGATGAGTGCATGGGTGACTGTCTTCCTTGACTCCGGGGGATCCACTGGAAGGTCTTGCGGAGGATGCGGAGGGTGTTGAAGCAGCTGGAGGTGACGGCATTGACCTGTCGGTTCATGGTGAGGGATGAGTCGAGTACGAGGCCGAGGTTTTTGGCATGGTCCGAGGGGGTAGGTGGGCTTCCAAGGGTGGTCGGCCACCAGGTGTTGTCCCATGCTGAAGGGGTGGCTCCAAGGACAAGGACTTCGGTCTTCTTGGTGTTGAGCTTCAGGCAGCTGTCAGTCATCCAGTCTGCGACGTCTTGCATACCCTTCTGGAAGTTGAATCTGGCGGTGGTGGGGTCTTTGGTGAGGGAGAGGATGAGCTGGGTGTCATCAGCGTAGGATACGATGTTGAGGCCTTGTTGTCGGACAATGGCGGCGAGGGGGGCCATGTACATGTTGAAGAGGGTCGGGCTCAGAGATGACCCGTGTGGGACTCCGCAGGTGATTTACGTGGGATCGGAGAGAAAGGGTAGCAGTCTGATCCTTTGGCTTCTTCCGGTGAGGACTGATCGGATCCAGTCTAGGGTTGTTCCTTGTATGCCTGCGTCGTGTAGTCTGGCAACTAGTATGCGGTGGGAGACGGTGTCCAAGGCCGTTGCAAGGTCGAGTAGGATGAGACCTGCAAAGTGGCCTTGGTCCAGGAGGGTGCGGATGTCGTCTGTGGTGGCGAGTAGGGCCACGGGGTGTTTGTGAATGAAGCGCACGTTGAGGAGGATGCATCTTAGGGTGTCGCCAGTGCTGGCGCGGATGTGTTGGAGGCCGGGGTGGTGGTTAAGGTCTGGCGGCAGTGGAGGCAGGATAACTGGCCGTGGTCGTGTTTGGCGAGGCCTGTTGGCAGTCTCTGAGTTTTCCGGGGATGAGTGCCTGGAGGGTGGCTGTGCTGTAGCAGTGGGTGGCTCGAGATCCAGGGTTCCTGGTGCTGGTCGCGGTCGGGTCGCAGACGGGCGCAGACTGGCTTGCCTTAGGCGCAACTTCGGCGTGCCAGCGGCACGCCCACTGTGCGCGACTGCGCAGCGGCCGCCATTTAGTAGGGGAGGGGGGAGGAACGATCAGCTGGGAGGCGGGAACGGGCAAGGACAGGGGGGTGGGGCTGCAGGGGCAGCAGCGGCGGAAAGTGGGAAGCGTGGGCTCAGAGAAGCCAAAAAAAAGATTCAAAAGGGAGAAACAAGGGATAACTGACTGATGTAATCATGCTATGTATCCTCAGGGGGTGGGAGGGTGAGTAGGACTGCTCCAAACAGGGAGCAGGGCATGGGCAGATTGGCATGCCCACTCAAGTGCGCAATGACTGTTTGGCCGGCCCACTCAGTCCGCCCAAAGCAGTCATGCGCTCTTCCCTGTTCGCAATGCATGCTGCATTACAGCCTGCATGGAGAACAGGCCCTCCCCTCCGGCCCCTGGCTGCATGACTTGACCTGTTGCCAATTACCAATCCCACCGCCGCATCGCAGCGTGGTGATTGACTCAGGGGAGGGAGCCTGACTGCCTATTTCCTTTTCCTGGAAGCAGACGCAGGAGAGCAGGAGCTACGAAGACACGGGACCGGCTTCGAGGTAAGACTTCCCTCATTGAAATATTTACAACACCCGCTCACACACACATCCCCGCGTACACGTCTCATCCAGTATTCTTTCCAGCATTTACCACCTCACAGCTGTCCCGCCCCCCAGCACTTCTCAATGGCGGCCGTTGTGCGCACATGCACAGCGGGCGTACCACACGTGTGCCAAAAGCACATACGTAGTTACGACGCATGACATAGCATTGCATTCCATACCAATGCATACTAATACTAGGCACATTGCAACAGAAGGGTAGGTGTTGCATAGCGGAGACATAAATATCACTATTCCCACGTCAGTGAGTGCAACCCAAAACTAACCTTTGCACTCCAAACACAACGGTGAACCCTGGAATTCCTTTATGAGCCCCCAAAGCACACCCCAAATTTCATATTTTACCCCAAAACACACCCCAATTTTCATATTTTACCCCAAATGCACACCCCAATTTTCATGTTTTACCCCAAAACACACCCCATCCTTCTTATTTTACATCCGAAACCCATACCCACCCGAAAAACGTTAAATTACCCCATTACTGACTTCACAATCCGTTGTAATCAAATGCAATGTAAAGGCACCTGCGTTGTCGGGGTTGCGTTGTTAACGATGTACTGCCTGCGTTGTAATGGTCGTCTCCCGTGCCAAGGGCAACCCATAGGCTACGCCGTTTGCGTCCGTCTGCCCCTGGACCACGCTCAGCAACAAGGAGCCTTCCTCTTGGACACTCCACCGCTACGGCGCCAGCACCCTCCTCGCCATCAACCCTGGACGCCACCTCGCCTGTCAGGACCAACCTCTGCTCCGGACCGGACATCGCCATCGCCATCACTGACAGCTGCAGTATCACCCGCAAGGAGCTCCCCGACCATCAAGGAGGAGGCATTGCCATCACCTACAGAAGCAGACTCCGACTGACCACGCATTCTAATGACCCAAGGGTGACCATGGACCAGCTCAACTCCCAGATCCGGACCAAGCCCAAGCACATCCTCTGTGGCACCCTCATGTGCAGGCCCCCCGGGTCATGACCCCCCATTCTCCAATACCATTGTAGACCTCATTGCACCCCAGGGTCTCCCATCCACCGACGACATCCTACTTTGTGAACTCAAGTTCCACCTGGACAACCCCAATGACCAGGACACCACCCCCTCCTGGGGAAGGTCCCCTACATCAGACGCAAGCAGCAAGTCACCTCAACATGCCACATGGCAGGACGCACGGTCGAGCACGTCACCTCCGCCAGCGGGAACTTCAACTAGAGCCACAACACCGGACTCTCCTGGACTGACCATCATTGGTAACATCACGTCTTCACCTTGCCCACCGGACGCCACCACCATCGTCGCACCCCCTCGCAGCTGTGTCAAGGTCACTGAAGAACGTCTCGTCAACTCCCTCCGCACCAACACTCCACCAATGCTACCAAACGATGACACCGCAGCGCGCAACCACCACCGATGGATCTCCAACAACGCCGACATTCGGGCACCCCTCATGAACGGCACTGTGTCAGTACCTTCCACCTGCCTAATGGCAGGCGTGAGGGTGACGCAGTGCCACAGGGATAGGCTGGCCCCATGCATTGCTGGAGTTGCGTCATGGTTGTGACACGACTGCAGCAATGCGTGTCTTTAGCGCAGACAGATACATCAGGATTCCTAACGTATCTGTCATTACTTGCGTCATGGAGCGCTGTCCAGTGAATACAGCGCATCAATGCTGTCGCAAAAAGGGCGTAGTGAGAAGTTTTGCAACGCTGTCTTGTCGCAGCGCTGCAACACTTTTCATGGCTGGAGCCCATGAATGCGCACTATCTTATTGATGGTGTGCATTCCTGCACTGTAGTTTTGTCGCAGGGCAGCGCTGCAACATTGCTTGCAGCGCTGTCCAGCACCAAAACCTGCTGGGATGTGGCCCCAAGTGTTATCCCCATTTTTAAGACCAGCTATTTTCTGGTCTTAAGTCCCAGCAGCTAACGGGCCTTAGCGGCTGTTTTTTTAACGTATCGCCGGTCCGGTCGATCGTTGAGAATATCGCGAAGTGGGGTTAGCGTGCGTTTTGACACGGGAACGCCTACATTGCACATGATTAGCGTTAGTTGTCGCTAACATCATTGGCAATGTTATTAGTGGTCGCTATCGCCAGGAAGCTGTCGCTAACGGCGGTTAGCGACAGCTTGTGATAACAGCGATAGAAATATCTCCGCTTTAGTGGCAGAAAAGTGCCGCTAATGTGGCGATATCGCCTTGAGAATATGCCCCTGTGTTTTTAAACCCAACTCCACCACTTGAATAAATTGTGTGATCCTGGGAAAATAACATTGTCTTCGTATGCCTTAGTTCCAATGCCTTATTATGAGTGCACTGGGACAGTTCAATGTGAAGCAGCAAGCATGTGACTGTAACACAGAAACATGCGCAAGTGGAAAGTTATCTGCATACCTTGAACAGTTTTCAGAAGATAGGCATTGCTTTTTGTGACTTCTAAGCTTTATTTAGCAACTAAAAAACCACTATAGCTTTCACAGTGGTTCATAATTGCAGAAGGATGTGCTAATTTTTCTACTACACGTTGATCCTAAAATAAAATTAGAGCCATAGAGTCAAGGCTGTTTTTCAGTTATAGACTTCCATGAACGAGGTTTCATTTATTTTTTAGAGTTTGCAAGAAGCTCCTATACTGTATGTTTGCTTTGGAGGTATAGGTCCACATTTGTTTTTGCACACTTGAGGGTTCTGCTACACATTTGATTTTGCACACTTGGCGGTTTTACTGCACAGTTTTTTTTTGCTAATTTGTTGGACGTAAAGAGTAAATTAATAACTGTCTAGTGGAGTACATTATTACGTTACAATACATGTCCTCTCCCTCTTAGATGTATTCATTCCTCAATGAGAGATTATAGGTAATGATCTCTCATTCATCTCAGAAATACCCACCCCAGAAGCATGTTTCCACTGCCCTATTACTATCAGGTTCATATGAGTATCACATCTTGAGACAGTAATGACTCTTTAGCCAATAACACTGCGTAGTCTGACATTTATTGTTTCACTTTTCTCAGTATATGTAGGGGTGGGCGTAACTCGAGTAATTCTGTGTAGCGTAATCACGTGGATTGTTTAATTAAGCATGAAGAGTAATTCTTTGCTTATCAATCAATCAATCACAGAATTTGTAGAGCGCACTACTTACCCGCGAGGGTCTCAAGGCGCTGGGGAGAAAAAAAGGGGGGGGGGTGCTGCTACTGGTCGAACAACCAGATCTTGAGTAGCCTCCTGAAGGTCAGCAAGTCTTGGGTCTGTCGTAGGCTTAGTGGAAGGGTGTTCCAGGTCTTGGCGGCGAGGTGGGAGAAGGATCTGCCGCCGGTGGTAGTTCTTCGAATGCGAGGGACGGTGGCGAGGGAGAGGTCGGCGGAGCGGAGCTGGCGGTTGGGGACATAGAAGAGGAGTCGTCTGTTGAGGTAGGCTGGGCCAGTCTTGTGGAGTGCCTTGTGTGCGTGGATGAGGAGTTTGAAGGAGATTCTCCTGTCGACGGGGAGCCAGTGCAGGTTCCTCAGGTGGGGGGTGATGTGGCTGTGGCGTGGTACATCGAGGATCAGGCGTGCGGAGGCGTTTTGTATGCATTAGAGCTATTTCTTAGTGCAAAAATGCCCCTCACATCCAAAATGGATGAAAGAATGCATTTTGCACTAAGAAATAGGTCTAAATGCAACAGAACAATAGCGAGTGCAAGCAGTCGCTCATGCTCGCTAATGTGCTCTTGGGGTAGGATTTTCCCCCAACTTAGTCCTGGCATTTAACACTATTTTCTTATCACAAAATGTACCCTTACGTCGAAAATGGACACAAGGATGCATTTTGCACTAAGAAATAACACTAAATGCAGCAGGACATGAATAGTAAATACGAGCAGCTGCTCACACTCGCTAAATATGCTCTCGCTGTAGGAATTTTACCCGAGCAAGAGTAGTTATGTTATTATCTGTAATTTCACATCAAATAGTATCACAGAATTACCATAGTTACTCTGATTACTCTGGCATAGTTGAAATTCTGGTTAGGCCTAATTTTATGTCTTGCCCTTAAAAATCTATCATGCCCAGTGCAACTATAAAATAAAAGACAGACAGGGCTGTTTTCAGGTACTTCATTGGCATTCAGGTATTGCTAAAGCTTCCTCCATGTGGCAGGACTGGCTCTCACCAATAGTCTACAGCGACGAGTTTCAAGTGAAACTAGACTCAGTAACCCTTCCACTGTGACCGATCAATGTTGTCCATCTTTGCAAAGTCCGTCTTTGCCAGTCCTGCCTTGAGTGCTGCCAAATGGAGGTTTTTGTTTATTACTAAAGCCTTGCACTACGCAGTACTTCTTTCACATGTGCTTAAGAAACCAATTATAAATTGAGGAATGTTTCCATGTGAAAGCAATTTCATAAACATTTTTTCATTAAAACATATTTGCCTTTTTTATAAAAATCAGATTTGTGTCTATGTGTATGCATATATACAACTTTATGAAATTTAATGTGGGAAGTGCCAGGTGTAAATAAGCTGTTGATTTCTGTAAGAGAGCAATCAACAACAGTAGCTTAGAGTTTCTGTGACATTTTCTACTTTTCAAGTGGCTTCTTCAGTGCCTTATAACTACCCATGACATCATGTCCTGTCACACTAATTCTAGTGATGTCACAGTGGCCAAAGGTTGCGTCTTATGTCTATGTGGTCCTGTTTTCAGTGTTTATTTCTGTGGATTTCATTGGTGTTTTGTCAGTGCTTTTAAAACCCTTTTGAAATCAGTGCTCATAAGTATTTTTTCAGCTGCTTAACCCCCAACAGTGATAAAAACAGTTTTTTCAAAACATGTTGTTTTTACAGTGATTGTTATACAGTGCATGTTTAATTTAAAGGAGAAGTAATGCAGGGTATATTGTGTTTTGCCATTGGCGGGGTGTCCAATAGACTTAGGTTAGAATATTTTAGGCATATTAAGTCTGTTTATTGCACTCTTACTCACACACATCTTATTACCCACTCCCTCATCTCATTACCTCGACACTCACTCTGTCAGGACTGTGTCTGGTTTACAGGACCATCAATGGATTACAAAAGTAATAGTGAAAATGTTTTAATAAACAAATTCCTGGACACAGCTGGGTGTCATTCGCCTACTCCCTACTGAATATTATGACACTATAGAGGTAGTCAACACTGCCTTTCATCATATTACCTTGTGAATCCTTTCAAAATTTTGAATTACAATGGATTATTTTGTGGCCCTGATTTCTTAGGCACTGGAAACTAGATGCTTTAAGTCATGCTCACAACTGCCTTAAATAAAGATTCACCTACAGGATAGGAGGTCATTTTTAATCCACTTACCACTGTCAACATCCAGGCAGTCTCCCTCCTGGTGGAAGTTATGATGTCACTTAGAGAACAGGACACTCAAGTGACAGACCCTATGATGACACTATCCACCAATCCACACTAAGCAGAGATTATATACACCGCAGACTGTGAGCATGTGGTTGAGGGTCTCCGGTGCAATGTTACTGAGACTCTGGTATTGAGACCTCTGTGGTTCATTCTCCCCCTCTTTTGATTGATGATGTTTTTGGTAGGTGACCTGCTGTTAATACTGACTTTTTAAAAAAGGGGTCTAATGTATCAAAGGGTTTTACACATTCTGTGTCTGTGTGTAAATGTCTTAGTGCATATTGGCCAAGATTCTTATGAGCCAACCATTTCATCAATTAATGAAAGAATTAAACTGCCAAAGATCAAATATGATTATAATTTTCCCAGATTCTCTACAGTGTATAAAATAATTAGATCAAACCTAAAACCGACTTCTTAACCTTGCACCTATAATCCAAGCACAGAAAACTGGAGGATATGAAAGAAAGAAGAAACAATATTTTGTTGACACTCCTAGACAACCAAACTCAAACAGAATAATGTTGGTCCAGTGTTTTTGTCTGCTACCCTGTTTAGCCAACGTACATTGTGTTCACTCCTTCAGAAAGAAATACAATGACCTATTCTCTATCAATGTCCTTTCTTTGCATGCCACTTTAGTTTATGATTGTGCAGTTATTTATATGTTTACACTGATGAGGGCAGTTTCCCCTTTGGTGAGGTTTTATCAGTTATTTTATGTTTCAACTTTAAACAGGGTAGCCTACTTATATCTTAGCCCCTCTGGTAAATTTAGAAGTTGGTTCCCCTGAATCAGGACATCAGAAGTGATGCTTGAGTGGTTCTTGAATTAGTTATCCTTTATGCCAAGAATATGGTATCTGACTCAATTAAAATGTCTTGTATTCTCAGAGTATGTATATCAGTGGGAAGTGTATTAAAGATGCCAAGTATAATACAAGGATTAGGTTAGATCTATGGAGGATTCCTCGGAGATAAGCCTGAACTGTACTTGCATGAATTGATTAATTAGGAATTTCCCTTACTTGCTTTGTGGAGGTTATCCTGTTGATAATTGGAACCTTTTAAGCATTATGACTAACCTGTGTGTCTTAGTTGTCAATCAGAATGAAAAGAGCATACTTATTATTCAAGACATCTGTCCTTTTTTATTCAGTAAGTGATAGTGCTCTTACGAAACTCTTCAGTGTTCTTGAGTGATGGATCTATGTTAATAGCTTTGAATAGCCATGTGTAATTTGAGTTAGTTTATTATCATTATGAGTTCTAAATGAGTGGCTCTGAGTATGTCACAATGGATTTATCTACTTGCCAATTTAAGGTGAGTGGCTATGAAAGATATTTTTGGTTTGGTGATATGAGTAGGGCATAGTTATATGAATCACCAACTTGTCATATATATATATATCTATATCTATATATGCATATGTCTCTCTCTCTCTATATATATATATATATATATCTCTATCTACATATATGTATAGAGAGAGAGAGCTATGCATATTCTATATTATATATACATATATGTGTGTGTGTATGTGTATATATATGTGCATGTATGTATATAGATATATATAGATACACATATATATATATATATTTATATATATATATATAGAGAGAGATATACATATATCTATACACACACACACACATATATATATATATATATATATATATATATTATCTACTGGCGGTCGCCAGTAGATAGTTATAGTTAGGACCTATTTTCCATAGGAAATCCGCAACATTCTATTGCGTCGGTTGACGAATCTTCTCGAAATTTTAAAACTTTATGGCCCGCTCTGGTCCGCTCCTACCCTGAAAGTTTCGGGGTGATTCGTCAAGCGGGGGCCGAGAAAAAAGGGGGGTCCCAAAACGTGTTTTCCCCATTCATTTTCCCATAGGAAACTTTAGCCACGGCTACAGCCCGAACTGCAGAACGGAATTACACAAAATTTGGCAAAGAGGTAGTTCTTGGTTCAGAAAGAACCCTTTTTGTTAAATGGTGTTAATCCGTTCAGTAGTTGCGCAGAAATTCAAAAAATAAGAGTAAAAAAATCAATTTCCCATAGGAAACTTTATGCAAGGCTACAGCCCGAACTGCTGAACGGAATTACACCAAATTTGGCAAAGAGGTAGTTCTTGGTTCAGAAAGAACCCTTTTTGTTAAATGGTGTAAATCCGTTCAGTAGTTGCTGAGAAAATCAAAAGTAAAAACACATATATATTCAGGCGGAGCCTAACGACACATGTCATCGTGAGATCTGATTGGCTGTCAGCACTTCATCCTGGAATTGCTGGCAGCCATCTTGGGACCAATATAAATGATAGTACCCCATTGAAATGCATTGTAGTGAATCGAAGATTTTGAGGGTTACCAAAAGGAGAACTATAAAGGGTGATAACAGACTTTAGTTACATTAGAATTCATTTGTTGATGGTACCATACTAATTTCAGGAATTGTGGTGTGTTCTAAGGTGATTTTACCCTGTGAAAAACCTTCTGCTGGGATATCATGAATCATGTTTGAGAGAAAACTATTTTCACATGCTTGTCCCATACAGTTTTGGAAGGTGCTCCAGAAGCTAAAATGAGAGCATATTTTCTGTAAATTCACATTATCTTTCTCAGTCATGTGAGAATGAAGTCTGACATTCTCAGTAAAACATGTACATCCAACAATGGCAGAGACTGTCAGTTGATTCCTTTGTGTTCTACTGCAGCTTCCCAGAGTGTTCTAAAGAACAACTAGAGTGCTAACAGCCTTACTTATGACAAAAGTATGGCACACCTGAAGCCATCTTGATTGGAATAAACTGGTAACACTTAAAACATTTAATTTAAAAAGGAACAAAATGATGGGGTTAATTTTGTCATAGAAATTATGGTTAGTGCTGTAGAAAGAAAAATTAGGACATGTTTCAAGTGTGATCTCAAATATCTTCCTGTTATATTTCAACAGGAGCAGCCTGTCAGTTGATGCCTTTGTGTTCTACTGCAGCTTCCCAGAGTGTTCTAAAGAACAACTAGAGCGCTAACAGTCTTACTTATGACAAAAGTATGGCCCACCTGAAGCCATCTTGATTGGAATAAACTGGTAACACTTAAAACATTTAATTTAAAAAGGAACAAAATGAGGGGGTTCATTTTGCCATAGAAATTATGGTTAGTGCTGTAGAAAGGAAAATTAGGACATGTTTTAAGTGAGATCTCAAATATCTTCCTGTTATATTTCAACAGGAGCAGCCTGTCAGTTGATGCCTTTGTGTTCTACTGCAGCTTCCCAGAGTGTTCTAAATAACAACTAGAGTGCTAACAGCCTTACTTATGACAAAAGTATGGCACACCTGAAGCCATCTTGATTGGAGTAAACTGGTAACACTTAAAACATTTAATTTAAAAAGGAACAAAATGAGGGGGTTCATTTTGCCATAGAAATTATGGTTAGTGCTGCAAAAAGAAAATTTAGGGCATGTTTTAAGTGAGATCTCAAATCCTCTTCTATTTCATTAGAAAATTCTGACATGCAGACTGAAACAATCACTTTCAATACCAGCAGTAGACTTCCAGTTAACTCCTTGGTGAGCAGTAGCTTTACTACAGTGATCTAATGAACAACTAGAGTGCTAACATTCTGAATTTATGGCAAATGTGTGACACATCTGAATGCCTTCTTGATGGAATCAAAGTAAAAACTGAAAGCATTTCCTACTGAGGAGACTGTAGTAAATGAGGAAATTAGGAAACTTCATAACAAATAAGTCTCCCAAGATGGCCACCAGAGAAAAAAGAGCCCAAATGTAGCACAAATATCACCCACAGGTAGCCCACGTATAGCCCAATGACAGAAGTGTGCAAAACACTTTTTTTTTTTTTTTTGCAGTTTTATATAGTGCAGACTGGTCAGGTATTGGAGTGCTTTACATGAGCATTGGTTACATCACACAAGGACAAATTCATGTTGGTTGACCCCTACACTACCCAAACACCACTGCACTACCCTAAACCCTAAAACACTACCCCCAGCACGACCCCCTACACTACCCAAACACCACTGCACTACCCTAAACCCTAAATCTACCCCCTACACTACACAAATACCACTGCACTACCCTAAACCCTAAAACACTAGAACCCAGCACGACCCCCTACAGTACACAAACACCACTGCACTACCCTAAACCCTAAAACACTACCCCCTACACTACACAAACACCATTGCACTACCCTAAAACACTACCCCCAGCACGACTCCCTACACTACACAAACACCACTGGACTACCCTAAACCCTAAAACACTACCCCCAGCACGACTCCCTACACTACCTAAACACCACTGCACTACACTAAACCCTAAATCTACCCCCAGCATGACCTCCCACACTACACAAACACCACTGCACTACCCTAAACCCTAAAACACTACCCCCAGCACGACCCCCTACAATACCCAAACACCACTGCACTACCCTAAACCCTAAAACACTAACCCCAGCATGACCCCTACACTACCCAAACACCACTGCACTACCCTATACCCTAAAACACGACCCGTACACTACACAAACACAACTGCACTACCCTAAACCCTAAAACACTACCCACAGCATGACCCCCTACACTACACAAACACCACTGCACTACCCTAAACCCTAAAACACTACCCCTACACTACACAAACACCACTGCCCTACCCTAAACCCTAAAACACAACCCCCAGCATGACCCCCTACACTACACAAACACCACTGCACTACCCTAAACCCCCTACACTATACAAACACCACTGCATTACTCTAAACCCTAAAACACTACCCCCAGCACGACCCCCTCACAACACAAACACCACTGCACTACCCTAAACCCTAAATCGACCCCCAGCACGACCCCCTACACTACCCAAACACCACTGCCATACCCTAAACCCTAAAACACTACCCCCAGCATGAACCCCTACATTACCCAAACACCACTGCACTACCCTAAACCTTAAAACACTACCCCCAGCACTACCCCCTACACAAACACCACTGCACTACCCTAAACCCTAAAACACTACCCCAGCACTACCCCTACACTACCCAAACACCACTGCACTAACATAAACCCTAAAACACTACCCCCAGCACAACCCCCTACACTACACAAACACCACTGCACTACCCTAAACCCTAAAACACTACCCCCAGCACGACTCCCTACACTACCCAAACACCACTGCACTACCCTAAACCCTAAATCTACCCCCAGCACGACCCCCTACACTACCCAAACACCACTGCACTACCCTAAACCATAAAACACTACCCCCAGCATGACCCCCTACACTACACAAACACCACTGCACTACCCTAAACCCTAAAACACTAACCCAGCACGACCCCCTACACTACCCATACACCACTGCACTACCCTAAAGCCTAAAACACTACCCCCAGCATGACCCCCTACACTACTGCACTACCCTAAACCCTAAAACACTACCCCCAGCACGACCCCCTACACTACCCAAACACTGCACTACCCTAAACCCTAAAACACTACCCCCAGCACGACCCCCTACACCACCCAAACACCACTGCACTACCCTAAACCCTAGAAAAGAAACCCCCACCCCATGCCCAATCCCCCTTACCTCTCACTCCTCGTGGTTCCTGCTTCACGTTGTCTCTGAGGGGTGGTGCACGACGTTGTGAGGAAACGGAACAGCCTATGTTTCCTTACAACGACATGGATCGTCTACATGTTTTTTAGAACGCATTGTCATTTACCATACATACCTTTACAACAAAATTTGTTGTAAAGGCATGCGTGGTAAAGGACCATGCGTTCTAAAAAAATGCGTAGTAATGACTTCGTGATGTACAACGCATGCGTGGTAATGCATGCGTTGTAATGGTATCGCAAAGTAAAAAAGTCGTTGTAACGGCTGTTTACCAATCGAAGCTGGCCCCTGTTCTTCAGTGAGACGTTTATTTGATTAATTAGGAGGAAGGAATGTGTTTTTACCGAAAAGTGCATTCCCGGCTGTTGTATTGTGAAAGTGTCCGCGTGGCCTGGTTTCACTTCCGGTAAGAGAGTGGAAGAGTCTGTTTGGATCTAAAGGAGTTCTGTTGTTGGACGGGGCCGGCGCGACATGTCCTCAGAAAACATAGCTAATGGAAAGCGTCCTCCCTGAAGTGTGGAGCAGTGCCATGAGAGGTCAACGAGTGTGCGTCCCACCGCAGTATGACCGTACTGCGTGACCCATGTGCCACCTCCAAGGTACGGGAGGCAGAAGCGGCATCGCAGGTCCTCTTGAAGACCGTTGTAGCACTAATTCTACATTTTGGTACTAGGGCATTTTAACTTCGTTGTTCCTGCCAGATACAAAGAGAAGATCCTGTGTTATTTAGTGCCCTTGTTACCATTTTTGTGGGTTGTGGTGCTTGTCACTTCGCTGCCCCGCCGGTGCACACGACTGGGCACCCCACCTCGTGTGCCATCTGCAGGGCCTCTGCCCTCGGATCACTGGTTTCGGTTTCTGGAGTGGCAACATAAACAGTTGCTCCCAAAGGACTAGCCTGAACACTTAGGTGAATATCCCCTGCACCAGCATTCCACGGAAATTCTTTCCTAGCTCTCCCACGTCAGCGAGGACGTCATAATAGCACGGCTCCGCTCGCGACACCGTATGAAGTCAAAAAACCAACTAATAACCCATATAGACACTCATGTAGCTACTCACCAACCCATGCAGCCACTTATACGCAAAGTGAGAGACTGATACAGATATTTTCATATTTAAACAGTACTCACTAACCCATGTATTCACTAAGATACACTTAGTCAGTTATACAATCAATTTTACAAAACAAAATCATCCATTTAGACACTTATATACCCATTTATTCTTCCATCGACCTTGAGATATACATATATAAAACATATTTAATTTTCAGAAAAACACACATTCACTGGATGATGTCATCAGTGATGTCATGAGTGATGTCATTTGAGATGTCATCAGTGATGTCATGAGTGATGTCACTGACCATGTCATGAGTGATGTAATATGTGACGTCATCAGCAGTGCATTGTGGGCGCGCGAGTTATAGTTAGCTGAACTAACTATAACGGGGGAATTTCTATGGTTTTGTATGAGTGAAATGTCCAACTAACTATAACGCCCCTGAAACCTATGGTTTTTTCAGTGAATATATATATATATACACACAAATAACCACTGAAAAAAGCAAAGGTAAAATTAAATTTATAGTTAGGGGAATTTGAATATGTCAGAGATAACATTAACATTTTAAACTAAAAAAAACTGAGAAATTCACCAGTTATAGTTAGAAGCACTAACTATAACTTGCACCCCCACCATGTGCTGCTTATGACCTCACATATGAACAGCACTCATGACATGTTCTATGACATCACTCATGACATGTTCTATGACATCACTCATAACATCTCAAATGACATGAGTGATGTCAAATGGCAGTTTTTGCTGTAGCTTTGTCTAAAGAAGTCTACGGAACATGCATAGAGATTTTGTGTTTTGGAACCGCCTTTATTTTTCGACCACCACTTGACGGATCACCCTGAAAGTTTCCAGGAAGGCGCTGAGATGGACGAACTGTGAGCCAAAGATTTTAGCAAATCAAAAAATGCTCTGTCTATGGAAGAGCAGACTTAACTATAACTACCTAGTGGTGACCACCACTGGGTAATTTATATACATATAGATATATACAAATATAAATATATATATACATAAAGATAAGATATATATAAAGGATCGCATTTAGTGACTTATAGAACATGTTCCAAAATGGCGCCCACAGTAACGTAATCTTTGGCTGAGATGTGCATTGGGATTGTCCTTTATCTATTGTCATGTCACATTTGGAATGTATTTATTATTTAATCTAATGGCGAACTGCATCGTGATCAAGGCTGCGTGTGACAGCCGAAACACGTGGATGCCATCAACTCACCAATAAAGTTGAGTAAATATAACCCTCCATGGAGTGCTGGATTATTGTCCTGTAAGGAGGAAATCGGAATGCGCTATGTATATATATATATATATATATCAGTTGCCTTCACCCTGACTAAGAGCTAAGAAAATTAAAAATTGCAAAATTCCTACGTGAGTGCGACCCCCTTTTCTTCCCTGCTGGGAAGGATTTGTGATGAATATATATATATATATATATATATATATATATATATATATATATATATATATATTTATCTACTGGCGGTCGCCAGTAGATAGTTATAGTTAGGACCTATTTTCCATAGGAAATCCGCGACATTCTATTTGAAATAACTCTTGCGTCGGTTGACGAATCTTCGCGAAATTTTCAAACTTTATGGCCCGCTCCGGTCCGCTCCTACCCTGAAAGTCTCAGGGTGATTCGTCAAGCGGGGGCCGAGAAAAAGGGGGTCCCAAAACGTGTTTTCCCCATTCATTTTCCCATAAGAAACTTTAGACACGGCTACAGCCCGAACTGCTGAACGGAATTACACCAAATTTGGCAAAGAGGTAGTTCTTGGTTCAGAAAGAACCCTTTTTGTTAAATGGTGTAAATCCGTTCAGTAGTTCCTGAGAAAATCAAAAGTTAAATCACATATATATCTATGGCCGAGTAGGGTCCGCGTACCCTCCCGACCACGAGCTGCATGCTAATTGGCTGTCAAGTGGCTGTCAACACTCCAAATCTGGAAGTGTTGGCAGCCATTTTGTCCCTCGGTAGAAGGGACAGAAACAAGTGCGCAAAGCGCAAAAAGGGGGCAGGGTAGAAATACCCTGACCCCCTAGGTCTGCTCAGAAAAAAGCATTTTTTTTTTTTTTAATCGGCAGGATGCGCTCAGGTGCACGGATCCTGCCAATTAGAAAAAAACCCCAGAAGAAACAAGTGTGCAAAACGCACAAAGGGGGCAGGGTAGAAACACCCTGACCCCTAGGTCTGCTCAGGGGGTCCCACAAGGACCCCTGGGCAGAAAAAAGCATTTAAAAAAAAAAATCGGCGGGATGCGCTCAGGGTGCGCGGATCCCGCCGAGAAAAAAACGAAGCGCGGTCTCCCGCGCTTTGTTGTTAATTGGCCCCGGGTGGGCCAAGTCCCGGGGGCATGCAGGGGTTTCTTTTAATATGTGGGGGCCTCTAAGGCCCCCAAAGCCGCGGGGACCGTCACCCCCGGGGCTTAAAAAAATAATGGTGCGGGAGGGCTCTTTGCCCTCCCGCTGCTCCGGGGACCGCCACCTCCCGGGGCTTCTTTTTAGATGTTTTAACCTGTGTGGGGGCTCCAGCCCCCACACGCCCCGGGACCGCCACCTCCCCGGGTCACTAAGAAATTTAAAATGGGGGTCCGTTTTGGACCCCGAAGCCCAGGGGACCACCACCTCCCGGGGCTTTCTAATGTGGGGAGGGGGGCCGCGCGGCCCCCTGCTTGAGGCTGTGGTGGCCCTGGGGACCGCCACCCCCAGGGCCAGCTCCTGCAGTGTCCCGGGGTGCCTACCCCCGGGACACTGCTGTTTGCAATGACAGGACGGGAGCCTCGCGGCTCCCGTCCTGTCATTGCAAACTTGCTTTGGATATTGGAGCGAGAGCAGGAAACCTGCTCTCGGTTCCAATATCCAAAGCAAATCAGCTTTTCCACATGGGGAGCAGCATCTTAGCTGCTCCCCATGTGGAAGCAATGCCGGCTCCCGTAGGACACGGGGAGCCGGCGGGACTGTCGGGGGTTTGGGGACCCCCACAGTCCCCAACGAGAGGCCAGGCCCCGGGGATGGGGTCCCCGGGGCCATAAGTGGCCAGGGAGGGGCCACGCAGCCCCCCTCCCCTAAAAAAAAAAAAAAAAATATTTGAAGGCCGGCCCCGGGGATGGGGTCCCCGGGGCCTTAAATGGCCTGAGGAGGGGGCCAAGCAGCCCCCCTCCACATTTTTCATTAAAAAAAAGAGGGCTTGCCCCGGAAGATGGGGTCCCCGGGGCCAATACAGGCCCAGGGAAGGGGGCAACGCGGCCCCCTTCCCGTTTTTTTAAATTTTATTATAAAAAAAAAAAACAGGCCCCGGGGGATGGGGTCCCCGGGCAAAAAGTGGCTGAGGGAAGGGGGCCACGCAGCCCCCTCCCAATTAAAAAAAAAAAAAAAAAGACCGGCATCGTGCTGGAGGCCCCGCCCCCTCCCTGCAGCAGTCTGCAAACGCGCCCCTGGCGCGTTTTGAGAAGGGAAGTAATTCCCCTTGAATACTGGGGGTCCCTGGGGCAAACTAGCCCACCAGGAACCTCCAGTATGCGCTAGGGCTGCGTTGCAGAGAGGTGTACAGAGGCCACGCCCCTTTTTACACCTCTCTGCAACGCAGCTCTGTGGCGCTTTTTGGAAGTACATGGTGGGCTAGTTGGACTCCAGGGACCCTCAGGATTCAAGGGGACTTAATCCCCCAACTTAAAACACGCCACGGGGCGCGTTTGCACAGTGGTGAAGGGAGTGGGCGGGGCTTCAGGTGACATGTGTGCATACAGGCCCCGTGGCGTGTTTTAAGATGGGGAATTAAATCCCCTTCAATCCTGAGGGTCCCTGGGGGCCAACTAGCCCAACAGGTACGTCCAAAGGCGCCACAGAGCTGCGTTGCAGAGAGGTGTAAAAGGGGTGTGGCCTCTGTACACGTCTCTGCAACGCAGCCCCTGGCGCATACTGGAGGTTCCTGGTGGGCTAGTTGGCCCCCAGGGACCCTCATGATTCAAGGGGACTTAATCCCCCAACTTAAAACGCGCCACGGGGCGCGTTTGCACAGATGTCACCTCAGGCCCCGCCCCTCCCTTCACCATTGTGCAAATATTCCTCTAAAATCATCCGAAATACAAATTCCGATTTACTCACCTGTTATCAGGAGAGACCTCAGTGCTGCATCTTTCAGCCCAGTACTGGTCCTGAAAAGTAATTCTAACCGTACTTACCAGTAACTTGAATTTCCTTCCATAGGCTAACATTGACTGGTTTCACTTGGAAATTCTTCTAAGTGTGCAGATTTGGAACTTTATAATATTCCTCTAAAATCAGCCGAAATACGGATTCCGATTTACTCACCTGTTATCAGGAGAGACCTCAGTGCTGCATCTTTCAGCCCAGTACTGATCCTGAAAAGTAATTTTAACCGTACTTACCAGCAACTTGAAATTCCTTCCATAGGCTAACATTGACTGGTTTCACTAGGAAATTCTTCTAAGTGTGGAGTTTTGGAACTTTATAATATTCCTCTAAAATCAACCGAACTACGAATTCCGATTTACTCACCTGTTATCAGGAGAGAACCCAGGGCTGCATCTTTTAGCCCAGCACTGACCCTGAAAAGTAATTCTAACCGTACTTACCAGTAACTTATATTTCCTTCCATAGGAATCCATTGTCTGGTTTTCAGCAGAAAAGTTTCAAAGTGTCGATTTTCACAAATTACAAATATTCCTTAAAAATCGCCTGTATGACTTAAACGCATTCTTTCAACTGTTTACAGGAGATGCACCAGTGCTGGATCCAGGATCCAACACTGAGTAAGAAAAAGTAACAATAACACTACTTACCTGCCAAGTGAATTTCCTCCCATAGGATAACATTGGTGATTCTATGTGAAAAAGTTTCTAAGTGTCAACTTTTAAAATACAATAATATTCCTTAAAAAGCACTACTGTAACTAAAACGCTTTTACTCAACTGTTTACAGGAGATGTCCCAGGACTGAATCTAGGATCCAGTCCTGTGGTTAGAAAAGTAATCCATAAAGTAACTAATTGCATTTAACTAGAAATTCACATTGAGGTCAATGTTGCATTGTGTTTGAAATTGTGTTGCCCATTGCAACAACTGTAACTACTGTACTTAAAACTCTATTGCCTATTTGCAAACTATTTAAACTAAAGTAATTCATTCTGAGAAAGTATATTTTGTAATGTAATGTATAATGTAATTACAATGTAATTTAATAAATAAAATATCTAAAAATAAATAGTTTTAAAAATGTAGTAAATCAGTATCAAAAAAATAAATATAACAATTAATACATTTAAAAATTGTCATTTACAAAACCTTTGAAATTCACTGAAAAAACCATAGGTTTTAGGGGCGTTATAGTTAGAAATTAGCATTTAAAAAACCTTTGAAATTCACTGAAAAAACCATAGGTTTCAGGCACGTTATAGTTAGAAATTAGCATTTAAAAAACCTTTGAAATTCACAGAAAAAACCATAGGTTTCAGACACGTTATAGTTAGAAATTAGCATTTAAAAAACCTTTGAAATTCACTGAAAAAACCATAGGTTTTAGGGACAGTTATAGTTAGTTGGACATTTCACTCGTACAAAACCAGTGAAATTCCCCCGTTATAGTTAGTTCAGCTAACTATAACTCACACCCCCGCAATGCACTGCTGATGACGTCACATATTACATCACTCATGACATGGTCAGTGACATCACTGATGACATCACTGATGACATCTCAAATGACATCACTGATGACATCACTGATGACATCATCCACGTGATAATCTGATGCACCTCCTCACACCCTAATATAACCTTTAATACACCCACTGTAAATTACAGACTGCCATTCGCAAAACCATAGACACTCCAACACCAATAACTACATACCCACTCACTGATTCTTAGGTCTACACACACACATCCACTCACTCACCCGTACAGTCACTCATACTTATGGTCACTCAGTACAGGACTATCATATGCACTCTTACTCCTAGATAGACACTCAAACACTGCCACTCATCCATAGAGGTACTCACACACCTAGTCAGTCATGCAAATAATTAAACACACTGCCATTTACTCACCTATACAGTTATACACACACCAGCTCACTTAATCATACAAATACTAGCACCTTGTTACGCTCTTATACAATCACTGATACAAGCACACCCTCATCCATACAGCCACTATCACAATCACTCACTCTCGCTTATAGCTATTTATATACTCCAACACACATATATACTGCCTTTCACATATGTAGTTAGTCACACATGTACCACTGGGACATACATTCACTCACTAACACACTCTTACACACACTTACCCACCCATACAGTCTATCACAGATGCACTCTTGAAACCATCCACCCAGTGAATCACCCACTCACACATCTATGCACAGAGTCGCACACACCCCTCCCACACAAACACTCAGGCACCCATACAGATACTCAGACAACCATTCAATAACTCATATAGACACTCATGTAGCTATTCACAAACACATGCAGCCACTTACACAGCAACAGACAGACGGATACAGACATTCACCCAGTTTAGTCACTAACCCATGCATTCAGTAAGATACGTTAAATCACTCACTTATAGAGTCAGTCACGCACCTACTAAATCATCCATACAGACACTTATACACCCACTCATTCTTCAATACGTCTTTTCCTATATATATTAAAAATATTTAAACTTTACAGAAACACAGTCACTGCATGATGTCATCAGTGATGTCATTTGAGATGTCATCAGTGATGTCATCAGTGATGTCACTGACCATGTCATGAGTGATGTAATATGTGACGTCATTAGCAGTGCATTGCGGGGGCGCGATTTATAGTTAGCTGAACTAACTATAACGGGGGAATTTCACGGGTTTTGTACGAGTGAAATGTCCAACTAACTATAACTGTCCCTAAAACCTATGGTTTTTTCAGTGAATATATATATATATCTATCGCTGGATATACAGTAGGTTTATGATTGTATACAGTGTGTGTCCTAATGATCAAATTGACCAGTTGCCACTGGTGTACATTTTTTAGGTTGATATGAAAATGTATGATCTTTTGCACTTCTATTTTAAATGTTGGCAGAACTATAAAACAGTTCACTTCTCAGATAACTCCAAATATACCAGATTGCAAACTTTCTTCATGCACATGATTACTTAACAGGAATTGCAGCTGCTTTGTTCGTAGTAAAATGCTGATTGCCCGTCTTATCTATGTCAAGTCCCTACATACCTAACATGACACTGCAAAGCCCCTATTAAAGATTAAGGAAGGATTGGAGGAAAGGTACTGTATCATCTGCCCTATTTAGGGTGGACGGTGTAATGCTTATTTTTTGCTTGTCCCTCCCTGCCAGGAAAACCTGGGATGGGAAGAAAATCCAAAATGATTCCCTAACCGTGAGCGAAACTCCAATGGTGTGGGGACCATTCGTTATTTATTTTCAAAAACAAACTCCCACTTTGGGAGTTTACTTTTTAAAAGCAAAAAACTTTTGGGAATTGTGATGGCTGGCCGTCATGGCTGATGGTACTGTCCGTCAAACTTTTCCTAAATTGACAGGAAACGCCATGACAGCAGTTCCTGGCAATGTAGAGATATGTCCATGGGGCCTGAGGGCATCTCAAATTTGTTCGGGGGGAGGTCCCTAGGGATGGCAGAGATAATCTCCTTCGCCATCCTGATGGAGTGAACTCTGTCCACCAACCTCTAAATCGGTCCCATAGATTGAAATGATAAAGATAGGAAAGATGAGTGTAGGACAACTGCTCAGTTCCCCTCATTCCTGGCAGCATTGGTAACAATCTTTTATGTGTTATGTTATGTTAGTAGTTTTTTAAAGCGCTCAGATTACTCCAACTGGAGCGTCCCCGTGCTTGGAATGTTTCTCTAAGTGCAGGATGTTATAAGAATTGTGGTTATGGAGGAGTTAGCATGTTCTCACTGTAAGAATGGCATACTTTTCCAAGTCCATTTTTTAAATTGATCCGAAATTAGACAGACATTAACTGGGCCTCATTTATGAGGCCCCTTGCACCGCCGGAACGTCACTTTTTGTGACGTTCCATGTCTTAGGAGCCTGCTCCATATTTACGTGGCAGCACTAAGCCACTTTTTTTGGCTTAATGCTAACTCGTAAATATGGCACCCTTTAACGCAGTTTTCTGCGTTAAAGAGGCATGCAATGGGTGTTGCTGTGGGCGTTCCTAGCAACATCCATGGCTTTTTGACACTGCATCAGATTTACGAGAAATCATAAATCTGAGGCAGCGCCAAAAACGTACGCTTCCCCAGGGTAGGTGTAAGGATGGCACAATGAGGTGCCACTTCCTGCACATAAATAATCATCCCTGCAATGCAGGTACCCTTGCACCATGGTGCAAAGGTGCCTTCATTGGTGCGCAGCAGCCCATTGTGCGCCGGTGCAGGGGAAAAGGACAGGAATGCGCTGTATCTGATAGATATGGCGCATTCCCGCCCTTTTCTTTTACCGTAGAGCAGCACAGCAGCAAGGCCTGCAGCACTGCCCTAAAGTAAAACCTCATAAATGAGGCCGTAACTATTTGTGACTGATGGATGGATGAATGTGAAGTAGACACTGTAATGTGAACCTACCCAAATTCTCCAACTCGCAACTATTGTTGTGATAGTGCAAAGGACCACCAAAGCAACCTGAGTAGTACAACTCCCTATTGAAAATAAATGGTGAATTGCATTTTCCGCACACTAAATTTTGAATGATTTAATTAGGCACCAAATTTAGATTGCCCAATGTCTCATTGATGCAGTTTCCGTGTACTGACTTTTAAGAAAAAATGGTTTATTCATGAGAAAATTATAAGCAATTGAAAATGTCCATTTAACAAAGTAAGTTACCCATAACCTCGGCTATGTGATCGTTGCTACATTACATTAATTCAATTGCACACATATGGAATGTTATATTTTCCAACATCTAGACAATCTATTTCAATTTCATTCCATAGAAACAAGTCTCATTTGGCCTACCGCAGACAATTGTCGAGAAATATTTTTATACCCTCTTACAAAATATACTCGGCCCTTGTAACATTTCCACGGCGGTGAAATTCTGCCTAATATCTCAAGTAGACTGCATTAAAAAATGAACAGCTTCCCGCTGTTTGCCATGTATCAGAAATACCCCTTAATCCTTTCACATTAAGAACACATCACCTGTCTCCCCCTTCAAGGAGCGCTAAATGGGACAGGCTGCAATAATAATATACTTCCGTGCGGGCGTCCCCGCCATTTATTTATGAATATGCAGATCCCGAGCCCCTCGGTAATTGGCTCTGGATAAACACGCGGCTCGTAATAAAGTGAAGGAGAACAAGAAAAGATATTTAAATGACGGGTGCTATTAATCATGAAGCGAGAAAGGGCTTTTCTTTCCACTTGTAGGCGCGGTGCCTTACAAACTGCTTACTGTCTAGAGCTACAGTAGCGCACACACGGCTCTGCTCGGGGGTCTTGCTCCCCTCCACATTGGCACAACGTCCCTCAGGGCACAAAGGCGCCAGGAACCAACTGGGATTAGGAAGCTGTGTTGGTTGTCAAAGCAAGTGCTTAGACTTGTTGATGTTGGACGGAAAATTATAGTGCGTTCGAAATGGTATGGAATAGTCAGTGTGATGAATGGTTTTATTGGGTGAGTGAGGAGTGTCACAACGGAATATCAGGACGTGATTGATCTTAAAAGATTTAACAGAACTGCATATTGCCTCGTTTTAGCCTGTTTTTGGTTTCTTGGTTAGCGCACTGAAAGAGCCGTCTAGTGGTTTGAGTGCTATACAAAAAAAAAATACAATAATTGAATGTATGAGGGCAAGAGCTCACATGAGGAAATTAGGTCAAACAGTGTCAATAATTTAACAGGCCTGGTTTCTATATACACCTTAGCCACAAGAGGGTATCTAGCGCTATTGACATATAACTGATGTATATGCCTTTGTCCAACTCAATGGTACTTATTTTAGAGAGCTTGGCAGGATCTTTAAATAATGAAATTCTAAGTGCATTACAAGACTTGACTTGACATTGTGACCAAGCGGTCAAACGAAGAACCCTGTAGTCGTAGCACTAATCCACTGAGCTTCTAGACCCGAGTATCTATAGATAATAGATGAGTGAAAGGATGAAAGCAAGAAAACAAAATTCACAGAGGGAAGAAGAGTGAAAAGAGATTAATGTATGGAGTGAGTGAAGGAAAAGAAAGAGAGTGTGGGATAAAAAATGGAAGAGAGGGTGTGTTAAGGGAGAAGAAATGTGAAGCAAAGGAAAAGGGAGTGAGTAAGTGAGCCGGATGTATATAGGTGCACAAGAGAAATGGGGTACAGTACTATGTAGGTATCTATGTGGTATATGGAGCAGAGTGAAAGTGTTTAAAATTGAGTGAGGACACACAGAGGAAGTGGGGAAAGGAGAGGTACAGGAGAACTTGTGATGAAAATATAGGATGAGGAAGTAAGAAAAAGGTTGTAAGACTTTTGTATCTAGAAGTTATCTGTTGTAACAGAGCAGGTATTAGTTATGGATCTGAATGATGTGTGAATCTGACAGGTATAAGACATTGGTACGCTTTTTGAATGAGGGCTGTCTGAGAGCTTTGCTTGGGAGACAGCCCAATTCTACCTAGTAAAGGTATTTGAATACATAAAACACACTGAAAAGAAGCTTGTTGTTAATACTCATTATCATGCAGAATGTTGAGTACTGAGAATGCTATGGAAAGTGTGCTGCCTAAGTGAACGTGGTTAGTGTGTCATGAAGTCTGAAGTGGATGAGTCTGGCACGCCACAAGGTCTAGATAATTTTGTATAGAAAGTGCCCAATGAGTGACAAGGTGCACAATAGGTGCGCTCTAAGCTTCTAATGCTCCATTGTCATCAACACATCTGTGGATGATCACACAGTCCTCCATAGATATTACTATGTCCCAATCCATCAGCTGAAGATGCAAAGATCACAATCAATACATCGCTCTGATGCAGGATGGATAAGTGTGATTATTTTCATTCTATATAGTACTGCCCACATTTTAGTTGATACTGGCATTTAATTGAATCAACCCTGTCACAAGCGTTGGGATGCTCCATGGCACTTTCTCTGAAAGTAGTCATATTAGGAATTATGGGGGAATGGGAGAGCACATGCTACACCGTAATAATCGGAAGTCCAAGAGCCGAGGTGTATATTGTATATAAGATGGTTTAAATATCTTAGTTCCAGGTAATGAATTCCAATAGTAAGCTTCTAGGATAAGCCAGATATTAAGCCCCGCCAGGAGCAGCCTTCCTGCTGCTCAACCCATACTCCAACTGGCACTCAACATTTCAATGCATCACCACGCACTAACATTCCACATAGCTCACTCATAGTGGCTGAGTAGGAGGTATAACACATCTCCCCTTTTTACAGAACAAAAGAACACATTGTGACAACCCAATAAACATCTCACAATTGCAGGAAGAGAGACAAGAAACATTCATGAAAACAAGTTAGATGTAAGGACGTTAAGAAATCGCATATACATAAGGAACCATGCATGCACACACAATAAGTAAAGGGTGACAATAATGAGAGTGACAGATGGAAATAACGCAATCTGATGAAGAAACAAGAAGATGTAAAGATTATATGATATCACATATACATAAAAACCCATGCATATAAAAGCAATAAATGAAAGATCAACAATATTGCGAATACCAGATGACCATATTGCAATCTCATAAAGAGTCAAATGAGACATGCAAGAAAACATATTAAATGTCACCCACATCTCCCCCTTTCCCAAAACATAAGTAGAAAAACCAGGCACTCTACCATGCCCCACATCTCCTACCGAACCCCGCACACCACAAAACTCACCAGTTGGCCAGACTATCATGAAAGGCAGCCCACTGAGAAAACCAACACCTAAGTGGCAAGACAGATAACAACAAAGAGCATAAATACAAATCAAAACATGAACACAAACCCACACACCATCAAAACGGTACTACACTCAATCACCCATCAAAAGAAAAAACTATCACACTCATACATAAGACCACGGGTGACTAGCACCCTGACAGAGAACACAACATAAAACATAACAGGTACAGCAAACAGCGGGTGACTTATCCACGCACAATCATTCGAACCACAACAACTCATCGGTGAGAAAAATCTCTCCAAACTGCATCTACACAAAACCTCTGGAGCAGAAATGGGTGACTTATTCACGCGCAGTCATCTCAACCACAACCAAGGGTGGGCGGAGCTTGTGGAGTTGCTGAAAAACTCCGCGGAGTTCTGCTCTGCCCTACCCAAACCACAGCACAGACTCAGAATAAATACTGGAGGCCATCCAGTGCCCCCAAAGCATGAGCCAGTGGCCTGTGAACCCCAATGAGTGATACACATTAGCCTGGAACAAGCTCCCAGTCAGCATCAGACGCTCCCCCACTCTGCACACCTTCAGGAAGAGCCTCAAGACCTGGCTCTTCGGTTGATCTGGAGCTGCACCCCCCCCCCAGCACCTCAAGACCCTCACAGGTGAGTAGCACGCTTTAAACCCCCTGATTGATTGATTGATTGATTTCAATATCGGAGTCCCTCGAAACATGAGCCAGTGGCCCATTCAATCAGACCCCAAACCTCAGAGTACTGCACATTAACATTTCAGAGCCCCCCAAAGATGAGCCAGCAGCCCGTCAGACTCCCACAGAGCTCGCAGTAGTGCCCAGAGCACCCCAAAACCTGGGTTTGCATATCCATACCCTCCATCAATGCACACAGGGCATGCACTGCACCCCAAAACATGGACTAGCAGAGAAGAGACTCTGACACTCCCCTCCCCCGATAACCACCCACGGAGCATTAGACCGCCACAGACTGCTGACACTGACCCCCCCCCTACAATGGAGGGGAGGCCGGCTGGATGCCGAGATCCCAGAAGGCAGACCAACTTTTACCACAGACCCTCCACACAGACCCCAGAACACAAAGGAGAGGGGTACCTCATCCCCCAATACACAGGCTGATGACACTCCCCCACCCCACCCCAAAACAAATACAGACCAGCACAAAACCGCAGCTTTTGCACGCCCAAGAGGTGTACCTGTATGGATCCATGTTGAGCAGCTGTCAAGAAAACTGTCACCAGCGTTTCTGAGGACGCACTTGTCAGAAGAAGATTCGCCTCATCCCTGTACCCCCAATGGCAGAAGCGGCGTCCACATGCCTGGTTGCTTCTACAAAGACTCCTACATTTTCTAGCTTCGAGAGAGAAATGAACCTTCAACATGGCGGTCGCCATACAACTTGAGTTAGCGTTCTAGTTTTTTCAGGACTACCCATTGGTAGTGTTCTTGGCGTGCACGCGTGTTCAAAAACGCGCACTTCAACGAAGCGCATTTTTCGACGAAGGAGCAGCGTTTCTCTTGAGCGCTTGCTCTGACAGGAAAAAGATCAGTGTTTTCTTTGAGCGCTTGCTCAGTCCTTACAACTCCACCCCCAGGGAGCGGTGTGCACACCCAGGTGATACCAGTTAGAGACTAGTGTTCCGTGTTTGGGTATCCTGAGGAAATTCCAGTGAAGTCGTAGGGTATTGAAGCTCATCACTAATCTCCTTCAACATCTTACAAGTGGAAAAGAAAAGGGCAGTAAGATTTTCTTCTGCAAGAGACATTGTGTTGTATTTTAATTCTAAAGAAAAATAGAAGTTATCCATTGAGTCGACATTGTTAAGTTATCTACGGCAGTCTACAGAACTCTCTAGAGACTTCTCTTGAGCGGACACTTCTCAGTCAATTATTTCGTCACATCTTTAATTGATGAGGAACTGTGGGCACTGAATATTGCTCTCAAAGTAATCCTGTTAATGCTAACAAGAGAGTAGCAAGCCTTTAAAATAATTCAGGTAGTTGAGTGAAAGATAAGGCATGAATGAGGGTGACTGAACTCAACTTGAGTAGGTAGGGTATGTTAACCAAACTGTTCATTCTTCTCCATTCTGAAGGTTCTGTCCTAGCGCCTTCCAGATTCAGAGAATGAATATTTAATGCAGATTAGAAGAACAACCACATTCTCGAAAAGGAATAACAGACAGGATTTCAGAACCAGAGGCGGTCTCTCTTTCTCTTCCCACTCCCCTTTCCCCCTTGTGGGTGATTGTGCAGTTAACGAGTTCTGTTCTGCACTGGCACCTAGGAAGGGGAATTGAGGAATCAGCATCTGCTCCCGTGGAGTTTATGGCACTGTAAGTTGAATTCCTGACAGCAGCTCCAGGTTCAGGACGCTGGTCACTGGGACACTGTGAAGATCAGGTGACTCTGACAGCAGGGCTCCACCGGGGGAGCCATTCTTCTGACCCTCTTAATCCGTGACATCTTCCGGCTGCATGGAAGTGGCCATAGCTAGAACATATGATGCGATAAATGGCACTAAACATAAACAACCTTTGCACTTTTGCGTTCCACGTCGTACACACTAGAACGCACTTGCAGCCATATTGGGAGTATAAAAAAATTAATGCAATTACCTATAGTCACAGCCAACAGAACAGACATGGCGAGCAGCAGTGATCTGTGCATGTGTGGGCGCATCCCTTGTGAGAAAAGTGAAACACTTACGTAGGTCTAAAAAATATGCCAATCCTTCAGCGCGACTGAGGTGAAACACGCTCACTAGTTACCACTAGTGCTGTGGGCCGGCGCCAGTAAGCTCTGCTACGTGGAGGCTGAGTTTTTGCTGAACTCTGCGCTCCAAGTGGAAGGCAGAGTGGAAAAAACTTTGCAAGCTCTGCCAACGGAGCGGAGTTCACCGCCCACACTTAACCACAACAACTAATAGGTAAGATAAGATCACACCCCACACAGTCATCCAAAGTGACAAGAGAATCAAGTATAATACAAGGAATGGGTGACACAAACCCAACACAGTCATCTAGTATAATGCAAGCAATGGGTGACACACACCCACACAGTCATCCAAAGTGACAAGGGAATCTAGTATAATGCAAGCAATGGGTGACACAAACCTCACACAGTCATCCAAAGTGATAGAAAATCAACAACATGCCAGTAATGTCAGAAATGATTCCCACGCATGGAAAAACTTGCATACCCATAACAGAAAAATCAAACCCACATGACAGTAATAAAAGTGACAATTCCACGCACAAGAACTTGCGCACAGGTAGGAATTCACACTGTCACAGGAACCCCTATAACATGGAAGAAACACAGTAATAATTCCCACACACAGGAAACTTGCATACCAACAATAACAGACCAGTTATCTAGTACAACATCCTCTGATGACAACATGGACAAATAATCAAAGCACTCTACAAATGCACGCCAGGAGAAAAATGCAGCAATACTTGGCATAACCAAACTGTACTGCATTAAACACTTCAAATTAAATCAGCACTACAACCTTCAGTCTCACACTGGAGACCAGTGCTTCACTACGGTGAGCAACTCCTCACCTGAAATATCTCTCAACTCCAAAGTAGCTTGAGATGATTCACTGTATTCCTTCAAGCAGATCGAGGAACACTGAGAAAATCTGAATACCCTGTGACAGTGTCAAACTGAATCCCTCGTCCAAACTCCACACTGGGTACACCAGGCTGGTGAACTTGACCTCTCCTGTAGTAGCAGCAGCGTGTCCCAGCAGTAAAATATTTTCATTAAGATAAAAGACGCACTTGACCATCAACTTGATGTATTGCTTAAAAGAGAAGATCCTCTCACCCAAACTGCCAGTGACATCCAGTCGAAATAGCAGCTGATCTTGTCCACCCATAAGGTAAAAATGATGAAGATCTTGTGACTGGCCAGTGAATTTAAGAAGAGATCCCACGATGACTTCTCTGAATTGTGTGGGACCCCCACTGGCTACGGCATCAGAGAAGAAGAATATGAAGAACAAAAAGATGGCGACACATAGGCAAAAATACATCCCAGGTGGCTCCAGGCACATACGTGCTGCAAAACGTGCTGTGCTCCTGGAAGCAATGAAGATGCCGCCGAAATCTCCGCAGCACCTTCACACGACCTTTCTGCAGCATGTTCACACGACCTCGTGGACATGGTAAAGGGTGCGTGAGCCACCTACAACACCATCTTTCGGCCCATTCAAATGCCGCACACCAGTAACGGCATAACTGCTTGGCCCATACCAATGCCGCATCTCCAAACAGAAAAAATATAGGTCGCACATAAGACCCGACAATTTCCACGAGCGCAACTCACCAATCTTGAATAGTGAAAGAATGGTTTAAAACATGGGTCGTCCCTCAGCCAGTTCCTATTATTAGTAATAAAGTTGATGCCAGTGCAGGTCTCCTCCGCCATTAAGCGTACACTGCTAGCAACTCCACAAAGGCAGCTGACAACCAAAACTAGTGCACGCACTGCTAGCATAGCTGCCTACTGAGTCAACCATGTGGATGTCTGTACTAATGCCCTGGAGCGAAGGCTGTTAGTTGTGGGATAGCACTGGTGGGTGATCTCCAGGGCATTGAAGATTTCTGCAGGCTCCATTACCTTGAAACCCTACAGTTCTCTTGAAGCATGTCCTTGTAGCCTTAGTTTCTCAGTTTCTCTCTATAAATTAACTTCTTTAAAACACTTTGCACACGTAGTTACTGCCATAAAATTGTCACCAAACATTTAATAATCGGAAGTCCAAGAGCCGAGGTGTATATTGTATATAAGAGTGTTTATTTATCTTAGTTCCAGGTAATGAGTTCCAATCGTAAGCTTCTAGGATAAGCCAGATGTTAAGTCCCACCAGGAGCAGCCTCCCTGCTGCTCAGCCCATACTCCAACTGACACTCACAGGCACCTAACATTCCAATGCATCACCATGCACCAACATTCCATATAGCACACTCAAACTGGCTGAGCAGCAGGTATAACATACACCCACAAGTTAACTGTAATAGGATGCCTGTTTGCTAAAAGAGATATTGCCAGTCATTTGCTGAACACCCATATTCTACCCCTTTCAGAATGGTACCGAGCCCGAACAAACGTCAAAAGAGCTGGAAACCTTAGATGGGACAATTTGGCCTAGAAGAGTCATAAGCATGTAGACAATTCACTAATGCTTCTGCGCTGGTAGAGGGGTAGTTAAATGTATGTATAAGAATGATAACCTATGCCTAAATGTCTCCAATTGTGCCAAATTTATATTGCTGCATTTACTGACATTGTTGTAACTGATAATACCTCAATAAAAAGACTTGAACCTACAAGCCATCACTCAGTAAACCTGTAGGAGGATGATATACCTAGTGGAAAAGTAGCAGCAAACTAGATCATCATAACACAAATTCAGGTCCACTTGGAGAATTACCCATAGATGAGTGCAAAGAAGTCTTTGATCATATCCACCACTACAATGGTGTTGTACCAGTTGTCAGAGTGGGGGCACTGTCTTCAACGTTACACTACTGAAGTCATAGGGATGATGAAAAAACCAAGAGGCATATTTACAAGCCCCAATCGCCACAGGAATGTCACTTTTATCGACGTTCCAGTGTCGATAGCGGCTTCGCCTTATTTACAAGGCGGCGTTAAGCCACATAACGTGTCTTAACGCTACCTTGCAATTAAGGCTCCCTTTCACGCTATACTTAGCATGAAAGAGGGTCAATTGGTGTAGTGGTGGGCTTTCCACCAGAACACCCATTGATTTTGACGCTGTACCTATTTACAATGGTGATGTAAATAGGAGGCAGCGCCAAAATTAAGACAAAAAAATCTGGTCTTAACATGACAAAACGAGGATAAATGTTTTATTTCTCCTCGTTTTTGCTGTTTTAATGTGGGCTGCATTATGCAGCACACATAGAAACAGCAAAACACCATAAATGATCGTTTAAACAATCATTTAAAAAAATGATGATTTGCAACTTCTATGTGTGCAGCACAATGCAGCACTCATAGAAGTTACAAATAGCCATTCTGGATTGTTTATGTGCAGGAAGGTGCACCTTACTGCACATAAACAATCTTTCCCTGCAACACAGGCACCCTTGCACATCGGTGCAGGAGTGCCTTTATTGGCGCTAGGCAGCTACATTTAGCACCATCGCTAAGAGAAAAGCAGGGGTGCACCATATTCCTGTGAATACGGTGCATCCCTGCATTTGGAAACTGTCGGAGCGCGGCGTTAGCCTTTTTGGCTTAATACCACGCTCCAACAGTTTCCTAGGAAATATGCCCCCAAGTGTTACTAAAAGAAAAAGAGTAGCAAATGTGCAAGGCACATACAGTATGAGAGTCGTAGGGGAGTGGTATGTGCCCAGTGAATATATGACTAAAGCATGGTGTGGTAGGGTAATGCCATTTACAAAAAACACATTTTTGATTGAAAACATTAGCAATTGTGATGTAGTTTTACTACTAAATGCATAGTAGACATGCAATCATATTCAATTACAGACTTATCAATTGGTTTGTTTTGATCCTATTGAAATCCTTGTTTCCATCAAACTACAGAATTACAAAAATACCCAACATGCCTTGTGCTTGTTCCTTGCTAATGACATATTTTGAAATATTTATATTGTACATTTTCAACTATAGATGTTCTGTGTTCTACAACAACGTACAGCCTTACATTTCAAGCTCCCTGTACCTAGGTTCACATTACAAATTTCCCTTACCATGCAATTAGAGGAAGGAAAAGTAAACACCAATCTCCATGTTAAAAGAATAAGCTGCAATTTGTCAGAAGACAAATGTCTTACCTGTGTCTTTAAACGCACAGCAAATCCAACAAGCTACCAGCAAAATTTAAAAGCCCTTTCTTGCCTATTATCTTCAAGCAAGTTTATTTCGGGGTGCTGCAGCACCTCCCGCACCGCTACTTTCCAGCACCCATGCATGAGTAAAACGTTTCTTAGTTTGAATGTAGGAAACTTCAGAACCCTACATTGTTGGGGGAAACATCCGGTGCATCATTCCACTAAACTGGTGTGATTGTGTGGGACAGCTGCTGAACTGAATTTGAAAGATGACAATATTGGAATTGTATTTGCTCTACCCTCACCTTTGCACCACAAATGAATGCTGCCATCAAGGATGTCAACTTACAACTATCTCTGCTCCGAAACATTAGTCCACTTCAATTGTCTAAGCATAATGTATATATATTTTTAGCTCTGGTGATGCCTTGCTTAAATTTCTGCAATTTAACGTTCGCTGATCTGCGTAAAACAAAATCAAATATGTAAAGGTTATCAGAGTGGTAGAATATGGCTTTAGGTGCCATTGAAACCAGTCTAGAAGCCACTCCTCTGGCACTCAAAAGAATGAAGGAATACAGGTCAATCTGATTCTCCCCCAGCAAAAATTCTGACCTGAGTGTATCCAACCAGTCATGAATGGTGAGATGAATTAATGAATGAAGGAATATATGAGTGAGTTTAAATGTTATATAGCACACCAATACTGGAAGGTGTTGTTCTGCATTTATGATCAACTATTTGGAGACTATCAGTCTCTCAAAAAAGTAAAATAAGCTAAAGTTAAACATGTAGTATTAATCAGGAGTGTCCAGTGCCACCCACCCCCTCACAAGCTCCTAAAGCCGCTATTTTGAGCTACTTTACACTTCCTTCTGGATTAAAAGTTGACGCTTACAGCAGCTGCAGTTTCACGCTGCTTTTTTTTGTGTTGTAATTCTTTATTAGCAATTTTTAAAGATAACATCGTAGGAACATCAGCATCGGCCACACAGGTACAATGGCCACGTTAGATATTACAGAAAAAATTGAGAGGTGCGACCCTCTTGTAGACTGATGAAAGTATTCAAAAAGAAGGTGGTAGGGCTGGGGGGAAGATAGAGATAGAGGAGGGGGGGTTGTCGATTTCAGCGTATCGATTGTGAAACGTGCCTTGTCCAGGTGTGGGTGAGGGGGGGGAAATTGATGTGTAGGCAGTAACATATTATAGGGGGCCATGTCGTGTCTGATCACGTTGGGGCTGTGCTGGTTCCTAGGTGCAGGGGGGCTACGCCCGGAGCGTACAAGTCCATAGGGAGGTGTGGCACATGATGTGAGGCAAGGAAACGCCTCTGCCATGTGTCAGCTGCAGAGTGGGGTATGAGAGAGGGTAGGTGCCCTGTTTTAAAGTTGCATTGGCCATACTGAGGGCGTAGTAGAGGCATGGGGAGGGGAGGATGTTGCACTTCGTCGGGTATTGCGGGGGGAGCTCTCACAGGAAAGGGCAGGAGTCGGGAGGGTGAAGGGGGTAGAGGGGGGAGGAGGATAGGCAGGGGAGTGGCGGGAGAAGGGAGGAGGCGCATGTGTGGGGGGAGGGTAGAGTGAAGTAGAGTGGAGTAAGACACTGGGACACCTTGATGTTGTCATGTTGATGTTCGAGGCAGACTCGATGTTGTGGGGCAATCCTCGCTGCCGCTCTCTGTGTGTAGGAAAGGCGCCCACACTTGGAGGAAGAGGTCAGATTGGCCCTGGAGGTTGCAAATGACTCGATCGTGGGAGGCCGTGTGGATCATGGCCACTAGCCAAGCCTCCTGGGACGGTGAGGTCGGCAATCTCCATTGGCGCAGGATACGTAGCTTAGCTGTGGCAAGTGCTGTGTGGTAAAGTCGGTGTTGCGGCTTTGACAACTCCTGGGAGCGCCGCAGGTCATGTAGAAGGATAGCAGTGGAAGTAAGCGGCAGGCGCAAGGGCATAGTGATGCTTAGGGTCTTTTCCACATAGGCCCAAAAGGGCTGTAACGAGGGACATTCACATATGATATGGGTCGTATCCCACGCTGTATTCGTGCATCTCCAACAGTTTGCATGAGGGAGAAGGCCTGCTTTGTGCAGTTTCATCGGTGACCAGTGCCACTCGTGTAGGATTTTAAACAAACAAAATTTCAGTCTTGCCTCCCAGGCACCCCTGTCCAGGTCGTCCAAAATTTCCGCCCACTCTTCCGCCTCATAGGAGACCGAGAGCCGGGCTTGCCATCTGGTGCGAAGGGCTTGTGATAGGGGTTGTGAGAAAGGATGGGAGGTGAGTACTCTGTAGAGGCCGGACATAATTTCTTTGTGTGTGTCCCACGTGTGGAGGTACGATAGCACTGGCGAGGCTGGTAGCGACCAAGGGCGTGGTCCTAGACATTTCTGCAGACAGTGGCAGAGCTGGATATGTTTACAGGACTGCGATGTGGGAAGGCCAAATTCCTCTTGGATTTGTGCAAATGTTTTAAGGTCCCCCTTCGTGAAGGAGCTGGTCCAGAGTGTGGATGCCCGCCGTCTCCCATAGGGGCCAGGACAACGGCTGCCTGTTGATGCATATGCCAGCATTCCCCTATAGGGGGGCTTTCTCATGGAATCGTGGGTGTGAGCCCATCAGCCGATGTGCCCGCTGCCAGGCCTTGTGCATGGCCAATAGTACCGGGTTTGAGGGGTCTTGGTGGCTTGCCCCCTGCCCATATAGAGCGGAGAGGCTGAACCCTGTAGATAGCAGGTGTCTCTCTATTTGCACCCATTGCGGTACATCAGGGGTACCTGGCAGCATGTATGCCATTTGAGAGAGCTGCAGTGCGAGGGCAAAGTGTTCTATTGATGGGCGGCTTAGCCCCCCATAAGAATGGCAAGCCTTCAGTTTCAGCACACCCAGACGGTGCCTCGAGGAGTCACACAGGAAGAATTTTATCTTGGAGTCGATTAAATGCAGTGTGGCCAGAGGTACCTGTAGGGGAAGCATGCCCAAGGTGTATATGAAGTGCGGGTGTATGACCATGCGTACGGCTTGTACCCTGCCCCACAAAGAGAGCCCCAGCGCCTTCCGTTTGTTGAAGTCATGTTGCATCTGGGTGAGCAGGGGGCTCACATTGTCCGCGACCATCCCCTCCATCCCTTTGTTCACCAAGATGCCCAAGTATATGAGGCGCGAGGGTTGCCAGTGGAAGGGGAATCCATGTATGGCTGCCTTTGTGGTTCCGTCTAGATGGGTAGTGCTTCACATTTGTCCCAATTTATTTTGTAGCCGGGGAAGGATGAAAAGTCGTTTATTATTTGTAGCAGGGATGATAGGTGTGAGAAGTTGGCCTGGCATATGCTGTCCACTAATTATAGTGGGCACCTTGCACCAGTCCAAATCGACTCTTATGGTAGGTAGGTTAAAGACAACCTTATTGAAAGCTATCCTAGTGGTAGCTGTGGAGAGCAGCCTTCAGGCTAAGTCTTGAAGGAATGTAAAGCAGCTTGTTTTACCAGTCTATAATCTCTTGAGTGACCAAATGAAAGAGCACCACACCAGGTATATATTCAAAATATATGTATTTATTACTAAACACACCCCTCTAGTCTCTTTATGAGGCTAGAGTTCGAAGTACATAGGTTATAAGATCTTAAATCACAGTAATAGCACAAATACACGTTTGGGCCCTAGGGGCGTACCAAACCATATACCAATAAAGTGGTATGCGAACCACGACTGAACTAGACACTAGGCCTAGAGCCTCTAGAAGTGCTTGGACCACAAGGAACCACCCAAGGTAGTGACACAGGGGACCCACGGGAGACGCGTGCAGTGTAAATACACAACCGCGATACGCCGTTAACTTCTATGGAGAAAGTCGGGATCGGGAAAATAGAGGAAAGGGACACTTTAAAGAGGACTAGGACAAAACCCTTTGAGATCTAGGACTTTGAAGAGTCTCTACCCACGGGAGCACCGGAGTACTCGTGTTACCTCACCCAGGGAAGCCGGGTGCATAGGTGCCTTTCGGGGTCGGGTTTCGTCGTCGGTTCTTATGGCGATCTGCTGCAAAGTGCTGCTGGCGACCAGGAGAAAAGTGTCCGGGTGGATCCAAGAGTGGATCGGAGTTCTGAAGAACCTGAAAGCAGAGGGGACAGAGTCTGGGTCACTAGCCAGTGACCAGGGAGGCGATGGACAGATGCCCACCGCTGTCGAGTGCTTCAGGTGCGTTGACGGTCGTCTCGTTTCTGCAGCCACGAGGTCCAGGAGGCGTTGTCGGCGACCAGGAGCAGGATTCGGGCTGGTACACGATGTCTGTCGAGTGCTGCGGTGTCGGCGACCAGATTGGACCCAACAAGCCTTGGCAACGGCAAGTCTCGATGTAGCTGAAGATCGTCGATGGTGCAGACCAGCAAGGTCTGGGGAACTCACCCAGCAAGGGTAAGTGAGGGCAGGCCTGGAGCAACCAGACTGCCAAGTAAAGAAAAGATTGGCCTTCGGTAAGGGCTACTAGCCAACGGGCTAGCGACCGCGAAGGAGCCTCGTGACGCCGCACGTGGAGCTGGCTTACAGGACACTCGTGGAGTGGGGGCCAGTGATCTTCGGTGCAGGTGGTACTGGAGGCTAGGGCTACTCGGAGCCCAAAGCACGACTTCTTGGGAGACCCAGAAGATGGTGCACTTGCAAATGTGCTCGGTGTCCAGGGGTCACGGTCTCAAGTCACCCACGATAGCCACGGGCCTCAGCTTTGCTGGGGACTCAGGGTAGCCTCGGGGAAGTCTGAGAATCCACCTCTGGTGATGCGATGACTTCGGCGTCCGACGGGAGCTTCAGTGATGCGAACCGGACAGATGCTTCTTTGGTGCCTGCCAAGCAGGGGAGTCACTCCTTGACCCCAAGGGAGATTCTTCAGTCCTCTAATCTTGTCGTAGAGCGTCGAAGGTCCAGGATTCCGTGTCAGAGTTTCGTCCAGGTATAATCTAAAGTCCTAAGGACTGGGTTCCTACCTTTATTCTAAAAATAGGGGATGGACTACTCTGTGGCCCCACCTATGGGTGGGTCAGGGCAGAGGGGTGGCTACACCCCTTTCCCTTTGTCCAGTTCGCGCCAAAGCAGGGGCTGCAAGCCCCTGATCCGGTTTGAACTGGGGTATGCACAGGGACACCAAATGTGCCCCCAGTGCAGGACTTCAAAGCACCCGAAAGTGCTCCCGCCCAGCCCCAATACACATTGTCCTGTCTGGGGAGGTGGTCACACCTCCCTGGGACAGGAAACCTATTGTCCAGGCCTCCCCTGCCGGAGTTTCGTCCAGCAGCAGGAGGCCAGACTCGTGTCTGTGGCAGCAGCATCCATTTTGTGATGCCAGGGCTCTGGAAAGAAGTTACCGGACTCGTCAGAGTTAACATGCCTTTCCCTCTAGAAGGGTGGAATGCTACCCCCGCCGCCAGAATTGGCGGGGGGTAGTATTCCAAGATGTTTGACACCAAACACGACATGTTTCGGTGCAGCCATTCCATAGTTAGCATTTTACCGCGAGGATATAATGCGTTTAAGAGTATATGGTCAGGCTGCACTACAAACAGCATCAGAGATGGTCTCCGAACGCTGCAGAGGGGCCCTGCTCATGCAGGGGCACCCTCTCACATAGGAACCATGCACTCTGCCTTTAGGATTGATAAGGCCTGCCTTAGGAGTGACTTATAGGTTTATATGTGTGTATGCATTTAGTGATATAGGTAACCTATACCACAGCAAGGGGTGCATGCACCACCTTACCCAGGCTGCTGTAGCAGACCTGTGGTGTCAGTTTGGATGGCCTACCAGGGGTGGCATAATATATGCTGCAGCCCCTGGCAGGCCTCTGAGGTACCTATGCCCTTGGTACATAGTATACCATATACTAGGGACTTACAAGGGCACTCCAGATCCCAATCAGTGATGTGCCTAAGGCACATGGAGACCCTTTTAAAGAGGAAACAGCTAGGCTGGGGTTCTGAATAGCAGGGCCCCAGCCAGACTAATGTCGAAAACCAGTGAAGTATCAGCAAAAAGTGGGGGTACCCCTGTGAAGCAGATCCTACTCTCCTACACAACCCCCCCCAAACGTAGGGACATTAAACTAACCTTGCCCAGTTAAGTCTTCATGTTCTAAGTGGAAATACCTAGAGAGTCCATCTGCATTCGCATGGTTACTCCCAGGCCTATGTTCCACTGTAAAGTCCATCCCCTGTAGGGAAATGGACCACCTAAGCAGTTTGGGGTTTTCACCCTTCATTTGTTTTAGCCATAAGAGGGGCTTATGGTCTGTCTGAACCAGGAAGTGTGTACCAAACAAGTATGGCCTCAACTTCTTCAGAGCCCAGACCACAGCAAAGGCCTCCCTCTCTATGGCTGACCAACGTTTCTCTCTAGGGGTCAGCCTTCTGCTAATAAAAGCTACTGGCTGATCCTGACCTTCTTCATTCAATTGTGACAGTACAGCCCCTACCCCCAATTCAGATGCATCTGTTTGGACAATGAACTTCTTGGAGTAATCAGGACTCTGCAGAATTGGAGCAGTGCACATGGCCTGCTTGAGGTCATCAAATGCCTTTTGACAGCTAACTGTCCACTGAACCTTTTTGGGCATTTTCTTAGAAGTTAAGTCATTCAAGGGTGTCACTATTGATCCATACCCCTTGACAAATCTCCTATAGTACCCAGTCAGGCCTAAGAAGGCTCTCACCTGAGTCTGGGTAGTTGGAGCAGTCCAGTCCATGATGGTCTGGATCTTGCTCTGCAAAGGTTGAACCTGGCCTCCACCCACAAGGTGGCCCAGGTACACAACCTGACTCTGCCCTATCTGGCACTTAGTGGCCTTGATAGTCAGGCCTGCCTTTTGCAGGGCCTGTAAAACATTCCTGAGGTGGACCAGGTGATCCTCCCAGGTGGAGCTAAAGACAGCAATATCATCTAGATAAGCTGCACTATAGGCCTCCAGTCCTGTGAGAACTGTGTTCACCAACCTCTGGAAAGTGGCAGGTGCATTTTTCAGACCAAAGGGCATCACCACAAATTGATAATGCCCACTAGGGGTTGAAAATGCTGTTTTGGGCTTTGCAGCATCAGCTAGTCTGATCTGCCAGTAGCCAGCTGTTAGGTCAAATGTGCTGAGATATTTGGCAGAGGCCAAAGTATCTATGAGCTCATCTGCCCTGGGTATTGGATGGGCATCAGTCCTAGTGACTGCATTGAGGCCCCTGTAGTCTACACAAAACCTCATCTCTCTTTTCCCACCACTGGTGTGAGGTTTAGGTACTAGGACTACTGGACTAGCCCAAGGGCTATCTGAGGGCTCAATCACTCCCAATTCCAACATCTTCTGGACTTCAGTCCTGATACAGTCCCTGACATGGTCAGGTTGCCTATAAATCTTGTTTTTAATAGGCAGACTGTCCCCAGTGTCCACTTCATGAGTGCACCAGGTGGTCTGACTGGGTGTCAGAGAAAACATATGTCTAAACTGATTGAGGACTTGCCTGCAATCAGTTTGTTGCTGGGTAGTGAGGCTGCCTGCCAAGGCTACACCATCAACTGACCCATCGTCAGGGTTCTGTGAGAGCAGGTCAGGGAGTGGGTCACTCTCTTCCTCCTGCCCTTCATCAGTAGCCATGAGCAAGCCCATGTCTGCCCTGTCCACATATGGCTTAAGTCTGTTGACATGGAGAACCCTGTGGGGACTCCTGGGTGTTCCCAGGTCTACTAAGTAAGTGACCTCACCCTTCTGCTCAACAATAGTGTGGGGTCCACTCCATTTGTCTTGGAGAGCTGCTGGGGCCACTGGCTCCAACACCCACACCTTCTGTCCTGGCTGGTAAACAGTTAGGACAGCCTTTTGGTCATGCCAGGCCTTTTGAAGTTCCTGGCTAGCCTCAAGGTTTTTGGTTGCCTTTTTCATGTACTCAGCCATCCTGGAGCGGAGACCAAGTACATAGTCCACTATATCTTGCTTTGGGGGCTTGAGAGGTAACTCCCATCCTTCCTTCACCAAGCACAGTGGACCCCTCACAGGGTGGCCAAACAGAAGTTCAAAAGGGCTGTAACCAACCCCTTCTGAGGCACCTCCCTATATGCGAATAAAAGGCAGGGCAAGAGTATGTCCCATCTACGCCTAAGCTTTTCTGGGAGCCCTTTAATCATGCCCTTTAAGGTTTTGTTGAATCTCTCAACTAAACCATTGCATTGTGGGTGATAGGGTGTGGTGAACTTATAAGTAACTCCACACTCCTTCCACATTGCCTTTAAGTACCCAGACATGAAGTTTGCACCCCTGTCTGATACCACCTCCTTAGGAAAGCCCACTCTTGAGAAAATTCCCAGGAGGGCCCTTGCCACCACAGGTGCTGTAGTGGTCCTAAGGGGTATAGCCTCTGGATACCTGGTGGCATGATCCACTACCACCAGTATAAATCTGTGCCCAGATGCTGTTTGGGGATCCATGGGACCAACAATGTCAATCCCTACCCTCTCAAAGGGCACCCCCACCACAGGTAGTGGTATCAGGGGGCCTTTGTAGTGCCACCTGCTTTGCCACTGGCTTGGCAGGTTACACAGGAGCGACAAAACTCCTTACTGTCTTCAGACATGTGGGGCCAGTGAAAGTGAGGGACAATTCTGTCCCAAGTCTTGTTCTGGCCCAGGTGTCCTGCTAAGGGAATATCATGGGCTAGGGTCAATAGGAAGCCCCTGAACTTCAAAGGTATTACCAACCTCCTGGTAGCACCAGGCTTGGGGTCTCTACTCTCTGAGTACAGGAGTCCATCATCCCAATACACTGTATGGGGACCACTAGCTTTCCCAGCAGCCTCAGCAGCAGCTTGCTGTCTGAGGGGTTCAAGGGAGGGGCAGCTCTGCTGCTCCTGGCTCAGATCTGCCCTAGAAGGTCCCCCTGTCCCCAAGAACTCAACCTGGTCAGGCTCAAGTTCCTCTGGGACAGTTCCTTCTTCAGGGCTGAGATCATCCCCCTCAAGGGACTGATCTTCCTCCTGAGCCAAGGGGAAGGCACTGCCTTAACCCTACTACTCCTCCTCTTGGAAGGCACTTGGTCCATTCTTCCAGAATCCAAGGCCTGTTCAGTTTTAGACAGTTTAGCCTGTGACCTGGTCACAGCAAACACATCTGCAGGGATCCCCAGCATTTCTGCATGGGTCCTGAGCTCCACTTCTGCCCAAGCAGAAGTCTCTAAGTCATTGCCAAGCAAGCATTCGACTGGTAGGTTTGCACTCACCACAACCTTCTTAAGGCCAGTTACCCCTCCCCAGGAGAAGTTAACAACTGCCAGAGTATGGTCTGTTCTGACATTGCTAGCATTGGTCACTTGGTACATTTCACCAAGTATAACTTGCCCAGGTAGCACAAGGTCTTGTGTCACCATTGTGACACTTGCCCCTGTGTCCCTAAATGCCAAAGCCTCTCGTCCATTGATTAAAGGCTGTTGTCTGTACTTGCCCAGATTACTGGGACTCACAGTGGAGGTCACATCCATGCCTCCATCACAGACTAACACAGCCTGAGTCAGTTCCCTGACTAAGTCAGAGCCCAACTCAGTTCCCAGGGTGAACCCTACTAAACCCTTTGCTGGAGCACTTCCACCAACTGTACTAGGGGGAACAGGTGCCTTAGGGGCATTGGTGGATGCTGGACTGGAGTCTTTGGACTTGGTGCAATCACTGGTCCAGTGGGTCTTTTGCTTACAGACCTTGCACCATGGTTTTCTTTGGCCTTTACCCTTGGTAGACTGGGAATCCCCACCAGAAGAAGATTTTTGGGGGCCTGATGAAGACTTTTGATCTTTACCCTTCTCCCCACCCTTGTCAGAGTTCTTAGCATCTTGCTTCTTGGTTTCCCCACCTTGGTTCTGTACCTTCTGCTTCACCCTGGTTCTGACCCATTTGTCTGCCTTCTTTCCCAATTCTTGGGGAGAGGTCAGATCAGAGTCAACCAGGTACTGATGCAACAGCTGGTTTTGACAGTTATTAAGAATCTGCTCCCTCATTATCAGATTATACAATCCTGAGAAGTCACACACCTTACTGCCCATCAACCAGCCTTCCAGAGCCTTGGCAGAACAATCCACATAGTCTACCCAGTCTTGAGTCTGTGCTTTTTGGGTGTCTCTGAACTTCAACCTGTACTGTTCAGTGGTTAGGCCAAACCCATCAATAAGAGCACTCTTCAAGACCTTGTAATTGTCAGCATCCTCCTCTCTAACAGTGAGGAGCTTGTCTCTACCTTTGTCAGCAAAGGAGAGCCACAAGATTGCTGCCCACTGCTCCTGAGGGACCTTCTGTACTTTACAGGCCCTCTCTAAAGCAGTTATCCATTTGTGGATATCATCCCCACTCTGGTAGGGAGGGACAATCTTGCTCAGGTTCCTATGGTCATAGGACCTTTCCCTATCTCTAGGGACATGGCTGCCACCATGGGACTCTAGTCCCAACTTTCTTCTCTCCCTAAGGAGATCTAGGGATTCTCTATCTAAAGCCAATTGCTTCTTCCTGATCTCCAGTTGAGTTTCCTCATACTGGACCAGTCTCTTTCTTCTCTCATGAGAGGATTCCCTCCTGTGAGAAGAAACAGAGCTCCCTATTGAGGTGCCAGAGTGGTTAGACTCCTGAGAAGGAGACCTAGACTTTCTGAGCACACTCATAATCCTTCCTGGGGGGACAAAGGTGTGGTTCTCCAGATCCTCATCTTCATCTTCCCCAGAAGGGATTGGGTTTTCCAGGTCAGGGTCATTGTCACCCTCCTGGTCAGTTTCAGAGGGGGGCTGGGGGTAGTAGTACCCCTGGCCCCTTCCTCATCTGCTGGCCCACCCTCTGCTCCTACCCCTTCAGTCTCTGAGGACTTACTAAGATCATAAGCCACCAACATCTCCTGGAGGTGTTGGGTGGTGGGACTTTGGCCTGTCCTTAATTTCCTCACGTTACACAAAGCTCTCAGTTCCAAGAATGGGAGTGTGTCATACTTGGAGGGGGAAGCTCAATGGCTTCCTGCAGGGCATCTCTAGATCCTGCTTTTAAAGACATTACTAGTGTGGTGTGGTGTATGCACTACCTACTCTAGTGTGGCCTACTAAACTCTCTTGAGTTGTAGAAAGGGTTGTGCTATCCCTTAACACACAACTCTAAGTTCAGTAGAACTTACTGATATTCTAAGCTTAAATTATATGTACCTTAGGTACCTTTAGTGGTTTTCAGTTGATCAATTCAATTGAGATTATCTGGTAAAACAATAGCAAGCTGGAATCCCACACGCTGCACACCAATGTGAGAAGTTGGCCTGGCATATGCTGTCCACTAATTATAGTGGGCACCTTGCACCAGTCCAAATCGACTCTTATGGTAGGTAGGTTAAAGACAACCTTATTGAAAGCTATCCTAGTGGTAGCTATGGAGAGCAGCCTTCAGGCTAAGTCTTGAAGGAATGTAAAGCAGCTTGTTTTACCAGTCTATAATCTCTTGAGTGACCAAATGAAAGAGCACCACACCAGGTATATATTCAAAATATATGTATTTATTACTAAACACACCCCTCTAGTCTCTTTATGAGGCTAGAGTTCGAAGTACATAGGTTATAAGATCTTAAATCACAGTAATAGCACAAATACACGTTTGGGCCCTAGGGGCGTACCAAACCATATACCAATAAAGTGGTATGCGAACCACGACTGAACTAGACACTAGGCCTAGAGCCTCTAGAAGTGCTTGGACCACAAGGAACCACCCAAGGTAGTGACACAGGGGACCCACGGGAGACGCGTGCAGTGTAAATACACAACCGCGATACGCCGTTAACTTCTATGGAGAAAGTCGGGATCGGGAAAATAGAGGAAAGGGACACTTTAAAGAGGACTAGGACAAAACCCTTTGAGATCTAGGACTTTGAAGAGTCTCTACCCACGGGAGCACCGGAGTACTCGTGTTACCTCACCCAGGGAAGCCGGGTGCATAGGTGCCTTTCGGGGTCGGGTTTCGTCGTCGGTTCTTATGGCGATCTGCTGCAAAGTGCTGCTGGCGACCAGGAGAAAAGTGTCCGGGTGGATCCAAGAGTGGATCGGAGTTCTGAAGAACCTGAAAGCAGAGGGGACAGAGTCTGGGTCACTAGCCAGTGACCAGGGAGGCGATGGACAGATGCCCACCGCTGTCGAGTGCTTCAGGTGCGTTGACGGTCGTCTCGTTTCTGCAGCCACGAGGTCCAGGAGGCGTTGTCGGCGACCAGGAGCAGGATTCGGGCTGGTACACGATGTCTGTCGAGTGCTGCGGTGTCGGCGACCAGATTGGACCCAACAAGCCTTGGCAACGGCAAGTCTCGATGTAGCTGAAGATCGTCGATGGTGCAGACCAGCAAGGTCTGGGGAACTCACCCAGCAAGGGTAAGTGAGGGCAGGCCTGGAGCAACCAGACTGCCAAGTAAAGAAAAGATTGGCCTTCGGTAAGGGCTACTAGCCAACGGGCTAGCGACCGCGAAGGAGCCTCGTGACGCCGCACGTGGAGCTGGCTTACAGGACACTCGTGGAGTGGGGGCCAGTGATCTTCGGTGCAGGTGGTACTGGAGGCTAGGGCTACTCGGAGCCCAAAGCACGACTTCTTGGGAGACCCAGAAGATGGTGCACTTGCAAATGTGCTCGGTGTCCAGGGGTCACGGTCTCAAGTCACCCACGATAGCCACGGGCCTCAGCTTTGCTGGGGACTCAGGGTAGCCTCGGGGAAGTCTGAGAATCCACCTCTGGTGATGCGATGACTTCGGCGTCCGACGGGAGCTTCAGTGATGCGAACCGGACAGATGCTTCTTTGGTGCCTGCCAAGCAGGGAGTCACTCCTTGACCCCAAGGGAGATTCTTCAGTCCTCTAATCTTGTCGTAGAGCGTCGAAGGTCCAGGATTCCGTGTCAGAGTTTCGTCCAGGTATAATCTAAAGTCCTAAGGACTGGGTTCCTACCTTTATTCTAAAAATAGGGGATGGACTACTCTGTGGCCCCACCTATGGGTGGGTCAGGGCAGAGGGGTGGCTACACCCCTTTCCCTTTGTCCAGTTCGCGCCAAAGCAGGGGCTGCAAGCCCCTGATCCGGTTTGAACTGGGGTATGCACAGGGACACCAAATGTGCCCCCAGTGCAGGACTTCAAAGCACCCGAAAGTGCTCCCGCCCAGCCCCAATACACATTGTCCTGTCTGGGGAGGTGGTCACACCTCCCTGGGACAGGAAACCTATTGTCCAGGCCTCCCCTGCCGGAGTTTCGTCCAGCAGCAGGAGGCCAGACTCGTGTCTGTGGCAGCAGCATCCATTTTGTGATGCCAGGGCTCTGGAAAGAAGTTACCGGACTCGTCAGAGTTAACATGCCTTTCCCTCTAGAAGGGTGGAATGCTACCCCCGCCGCCAGAATTGGCGGGGGGTAGTATTCCAAGATGTTTGACACCAAACACGACATGTTTCGGTGCAGCCATTCCATAGTTAGCATTTTACCGCGAGGATATAATGCGTTTAAGAGTATATGGTCAGGCTGCACTACAAACAGCATCAGAGATGGTCTCCGAACGCTGCAGAGGGGCCCTGCTCATGCAGGGGCACCCTCTCACATAGGAACCATGCACTCTGCCTTTAGGATTGATAAGGCCTGCCTTAGGAGTGACTTATAGGTTTATATGTGTGTATGCATTTAGTGATATAGGTAACCTATACCACAGCAAGGGGTGCATGCACCACCTTACCCAGGCTGCTGTAGCAGACCTGTGGTGTCAGTTTGGATGGCCTACCAGGGGTGGCATAATATATGCTGCAGCCCCTGGCAGGCCTCTGAGGTACCTATGCCCTTGGTACATAGTATACCATATACTAGGGACTTACAAGGGCACTCCAGATCCCAATCAGTGATGTGCCTAAGGCACATGGAGACCCTTTTAAAGAGGAAACAGCTAGGCTGGGGTTCTGAATAGCAGGGCCCCAGCCAGACTAATGTCGAAAACCAGTGAAGTATCAGCAAAAAGTGGGGGTACCCCTGTGAAGCAGATCCTACTCTCCTACAATAGGGAGCGGGGTTGGTCCATGAGAGTGAGCAGGATATCGTCCGCCTACAGATAGAGTTTGGATTCTCCCAACGGGAGGGATACGCCCGTGACTGTGGCCGATTGGCGTATGGTAGCTACCAGGGGTTCCATAGCCAGGAGGAAAAGGAGTGGAGAGAGGGGGCAGCCCTGGCACATCCCCCGACGAATCGGAAACGGTTAAGAGACGAAACCCCCGCAGTTTACCTGGGCAGTGGAGTTTCTTTCTTGCAACGGTATTGTTTACAATAAAGGACTTTTGACGCACGCATATTGCTTACCATTCATTGGCTTCATTGTAACTCTCATTTCTTGCCTCCTAATTGGCCAGCGCATGCCAGCTGTTCTTCTTTTTGTAGTGCATGGACCAAGTCTATCAATGACAGTATCTTTTGGCTTACTCGTACAACTAAAATAAACGTACATTTTACGTGAGTTGGATTAAGCCATTATAAGGTATAAGTGCCACACGAACACTACATTTATACTTTCATGATGCTTGCTGCTGCATGCCTATTTTTGTTGCCTTTCAACCATTCATCCCCTGCCTTTGCATTGATTTTAAGTTTGGTTCCTTGTTTAAGAACTTACACCCACAACTGGATTCTGTATGCCAATCTACTCTACGCTACTCCACTAGACCTCTCCACTCCACTCTACGCCACTCCACTCTACGTTACTTTACTCAACTCCATTCTACGCCATGCCACTCCACTCCACTCTATGCTACGCCATACCACTGTTTTCCATGGTATGCTACGCTACTCTATGTCACTTCACTCAACTCTACTCTACTCCACTCTGTTCTACTCTATCCCACTCCCCTATACTCTATGCCACTCCACTCGACTCTACTCTATGCCAATCTACCACACTCCATGCCCCTCCACTTCGCTCAACCCTAATCCACTCTACACCATGCCAATCTGCTCCACTCCACTCCACTTTACTACTCTCTACTCTATGCCACTCCACTTCACTCAAGAAAATGCCATTCTACGGCACTCTATTCCAATCCGCTCTACACAGTACCACTCTTTGCCACTCTATGCCACTGTACTCTTCACTTCTACATGCTATGCCCACCATTTTGTTTCCTCTCCACTCCATGCTACTTTATTCTATGACCCACCACGCCACTTTACACCACTCTGTGCCACTCCATGCCACTCCACTCTATGCACCTCTACCCTAAGCTGCTCTTCACAATGCTACATTTCGCCGCTCTTCGCCACGCTACTCTATGCCACTGCACTCTTCTTTATGTCACTCCAGTCTATGCCACTTCACTCTGTGCCACTCTATGCCACTCCATTCCACTCTATGCCCTTGTATGCCAAGCCACACCACTATACACCACTTTACTCTACGTCACAATATTCTACACCACTTTACACCATGCTACGCAACTCCACTCCACTCTACAACATGCTACACCACTCCACTCTCTCGATACCACCCTCCTCTATGCTACTCAACTCTACGCCACTCGACACCACTCTACGCCACCCTACTCCACTCCATGTTATTCTACTCTATGCCACTCCATGCCACTTTATGCCACTGCACTCCTCTCTGCACCACTCTACTCTATGCCACTCAACGCCACTATATGCTACACCACTCCACTCCACTGCACTCTATGCCACTCTGCTCTATGCCACTGAACTCTACTCTATTCTTCTCTACACCACTCTATACCACTCCACTCCATGCCACTCTACTCTGTGCCACTGCACGCCACTCCAGTCTATGTCACTCTACTCTACACTCCTTCACTCTATGCCACTCTACTGTATACCACTCTACTCTGTGCCACTCCACTCTACCCCACTCTACACCTCTCTACTCTCAGCCACTCCACTCTATGTTACTCTATGCCACTCCACTCCACTCTATGCCACTCTAAGCTACTCCACCATACGCCACTCTTCACCACTCTGCTCTATGCCACTTTCCTTTACACGTCTAACTTTTAGCCATGTGAACAGCAGGCATGCTGCTGTACAACATGTATAAAAGACATTGGCAAAGCCAATAGCTGTGACATAAGCACATCCTATTGACTTTGCCAATGCTTGTTTCTGTTTGCTGCTGCCTGTCCAGTGCCTAGAAAGACTGGCCACAAGCATCTTGCACACAGAGACCATGGAGCTTCAAGACATGTTGCCCACAGGCATCCTTCGGAGGCATGCTAGACTGTTTTCAATTGGCTGATATCCTTTTGCAATTGTAATGCTCATGTAGGCCAATGGGAAAATGTATTTCTCTTTTATATAGACTGTTCCAAGGGGTGCTTTGCTGTTCCTCTACCTCAAGGTACTCACCTATTGCATGTACTTGGACAGCCCAGATATCCGGCTGTGAAATTTGACATGAAACTCAAAGGTGGTCACTTACTTTACAGAGGGCAGGGCACTGAACACATGAAAATACAGTATTAATGTTAAAACGGAGCCTGTAGGAAAGTGGGTTTCTGTTGCAGTAACCCCCCCACTTTTTTGGCCAGACTACTGATGCACTTTGACTTGATGTGCCCTGGGTCCCTGCCAATCAGGTTCCCAGGGACTGTGTTCTTTCCCCAAAACTAACCCAATTGGCATCTCTGGCCACAGGTCAGCCCCTGGTAAATGGTACCACAGGTACCCAGGGCACTGTGACCAGGGAATACCTCTAAGGGCTGCAGCACTTATTGTGCCACCCTTAGAGGCCCTGTACCTTTACACACACACACTGCCTTTGCAGGCTGCGTGTTTTAGTGCAGAACAAAGTGAAGAGTCGACATGGCACACATCCCTGTGTGTCATGCCTACAACCCACTGCCCTGGCATAGATCAGTCACCCCTCTAGCTGGATGCCCTATGCCAGTGGTGATGGTACAGGTGCATGAGCCCTGTACCCCTACAGTGTCTAAGCCCATTTTTAGACATTGTAAGTGCAGTGCTGCCATTAAGAGTATATGGTGCTGGGAGCTTTTCATTACGAACTCCACAGCACCATAATGGCTACACTGAAAACTGAGAAGTTTGGTATCAAACTTCTCAGCACATTAAACCCACACTGATGCCAGTGTGGGATTTAATGAAAAATGCACACAGAGGGCATCTTAGAGCTGCCCCCTGAAAAACGAACATCCTCTGGTTGGTTCCCAAACTGGTACACACCAGCCTGCCACCACAAGACATGTTTCTGGACCCCTAGGGTGGGAGCCTTCGCTCCCTGAGCCCAGAAACAAAGCCTTTCCTGGGCGGAGGTGTTCACACCTCCCCCAGGCCAGGAAGAGCCATCTGTGGCAGGGGAGCTTGAAAGGCCTGGCAGCCCTTGTAATGCGACCCCAGCCTCTCCTGCTAGCAGGAGCAGGCCCCCTTCCTGTCTCCCCTCCTTTTCAGCGGGAAGACAGGCGGGAAAAACTAGCCAGCCCAGAAGGTGTGCCCACCTCTGCCAACTCCACCCCTCAGGTGGGGGAGGCGAGGTGAAGCCCTCTCTTCAGTGTTCGCCATCTTGCAGATGGCAGGCACTCCCCAATCAGGATTAGGGATTGTGCTCACTACCCCACGTGGGGTGAGCACACCAAGGGTGTAGTCACCCTAAGGTCAGGAGCCCATTGGCTACTGACCTCATGACCCCTAAAACGCCCCCTAAATACAGTATTTAGGGGGCAGCCCTGAATCAAGAAGGCAGATCCAGACAAGAAACAAGAAGAAAAGAAGAAGAAGGACCGAACAGCCGTGCGAGCAGCTAACAAGAGGAAGACGCCCACTGACTTGCCCCAGCCCTACCGGCCTGTCTCCCCCTCAAACTTGCTCCTGTGAAACCCCGGTGTGTCCTGCAGCCAGCAACCTCAAAAACCCTGGAGGACCTGCCTGCCTTCACTTCCAAAGCCTGCTTCTTCCGTGAACACCGGATTTGTTCAACTGCAACCTCTGGCAGCACCCGGAAACCGCCGATCCGCCCCACTCTGCACCCGCCGTCCACGGCCCGAGCTCGAGTGGGCAAACACCACAAGGTGGTCACCCCGGTTATCCTAAACCGAGATCCAGCGACCCCTGACCTGCCTCAAGCCTCCAGCCGACGCCTGCAGTCGAAATCCAGAAGGCACACCTAACCGCGACCAGGAGCTGGTAAGAAGATCCAACCCCAAAAGGCACCCCTGCACCCGACGCCCCACAGCCTTGTGTGCCCAAACCGACGGTGCCTAACTAACCCCTAACTTCCCAACTTACCTCTCAAAGTGGTGGTCGCACCCAGAAGTTCTTCGTCTCCCTGCCTGCAGTGCTTTTGCCAACCGGAGGTACTCCATTGGAAACAACAGGGCATCCGACCTCGAAACAGCACCCTGCACCCGGCCGCCCTAGTGCCGCTGAGGGTGCACCTTTGGTGCTAATTTGTTTCCCCATTTGCCATGAGCTAAAGTCCAGGAGCTTTGCTCCCACAACCCAGTGGCCTGCTTGCCAGCAGCCACCAACCGGAGGCCCTCTATCCCCCATTGGATAACATTGGGCCTCAACACTCTGCACCCGGCCGCCCTAGTGCCACTGAGGGTGTAACAAGAGTGCATCACTGACCCTGGGGGACCCCTGAGTCTAACCCCAGAAGCTCAACTCCAAATACCGATTACTTACCTAAAAACCAATAACCATATTTTCCTTCATAGGATAACATTGACACTTTTTCCTGAAAAAAGTTTCCAAGTGTGGAGTTTTAAAACCTAAAGAAATTCTTTAAAATTGTACGATTTAACAAAAACGCTTTTACTCACCTGTTTACAGGAAATGTCCCAGTGCTGCATCCAGGCATTCAGCACTGAGTAAGAAAAGTAATCCAAAAGTAACTTACCTGCTATTTTACTGAAAATCCCATTGAAGTCAATGTACTGTATTTACAAGTGATTGCATTTCTCTGAAACAATACTGTAAGTCAGACCATAGTACATTTACAATTGCAATTGAACTGTTTTACAATCAGCATTTACCACTGTAAAGTATGTATTGCTTACCTGTGCCAGGCTTGCTTGGTTCTAGAAATAAAATAGCTAAAAGAATATTTTTATACAAAAACAATTGGTCTGAAGTTCAGTCTTTGAGTGTGTGAATTCATTTGCTGACTGAGTGTGTACCACAAATGCTTAACACTGTCCTCTGATACTGCCTTACTGCTCAACCACACTACCACAAATAGAGAGTAAGGTTCTATCTAACTTTGCCTCTGCCTACCTTTGGGGTTCCACTGGACTCTGTGCACACTATACCTCACTTTGGTATAGTATATACAGAGCCAGCTTCCTACAGAGCCTACATGAAAAATATAATAAAATACATTGAAAGACTGGCTAGGCGTGCGCTGGAGCCAGTGTTCTCCCTGAACTCCATCCAAATGGATTAAAATAACAGAACTTATCGGACTGGTTAATTTCTCAGCACAATATTTTGATATCATTTGGTGTTTCTAAGCCACAGGGCAGAAAATGGAAGACCCACCAGAGGCCCTTGCTCCTCATGTAACCATCTTTGAATTTCATTAAAGCTCATATAGAACGCGGTGGGGGCGAGTGATTTAAAAGCACTGAGTGACTTCAACCTCCCAGAGCAGCAATTCCAAAACCAGCTACTGGAACAGTAAGAGGCTCCAGCCTTTGACTGCTTTGAAGCCTTCCAACAGCTGATTTATAATCACAGGTATTTTTCCAATGCTCTCATTTGGGACACCCCATTATAAATAACACGCTTTGCTATCATGTTAGAAAGCTACTAAATAAATGCTCGAGTGAGTTAGAGGGTGTGGTTTTAGCTCTCTGGCGTCCAGGTCACGACTGAGCCCAATGGCTCAGAATCCAAACCTTACTTAGGGGCAGATTTACAAGAAAGTGACGCATCTGTAGAGATGCGTCACTTTCCCTGTGCCACACTGACAAACCCATGCGCCACCATGGATGCGCCGTATTTACAATACGGCGCACCATGGCGCAAGGATTGACAGATGCGTCAGAAATTCTGACGCATTTTTTGCGGCAAAAGTCACACATTGCTGGAGTCGTGTCGCAAGCACGATGCAACTCCAGCAATGCTTTTTGAGGCCTATTCCCACTACACTGCGTCACTCCTTACGCCTGCTTTAAGCAGGCGTAAGGTTTGACGCAGTGGCGTCCTAGAGTGACGCAGTGAAATCTTGCAGATTTCACTAAGTCACTTTATGAGGCCTTCCTGCGGGGAACGACCACCCTGCATACATTATACCTGACGCAGGTATAATGTGACGCAGGGTTTTACAAAGTGACGCATCTCCATAGATGCGTCACGTTGTAAATAGGCCGCATTGTTTGCGCCGCCGTTGCGTCAAAAAAAGTGACGCAATGGCGGCGCAATGAGGCGCAAGGGGCTTGTACATCTGCCCCTCGGTGAGGATAGGAGCCGCGTGCAATCAACACACGAAAGGGGAGGCGGAGAGAACGCATTCGATCTGGTAGGATGGCCGCTAATACCTGATGTTTGCGGACCATTGGATAGTTTGAAAGGTGCTTTAGAAGGCGCGTCTCGGTAGTTTATTTTTCAGTAGCTTCTCAACATACATGTAGCTTGGTTTGGTAACAGGGCCGGCCTTGGGCATGGGTAAGCTGGGCCCAGGCCCAGGGCGCCAATATTTTTGGATCGACCTCTGATTCCCCAAAGGCTGCTGAGGCCCTGTTCCACTCTGGCCTCCTCGTAGGACAGAAAGGATGGCCTGCATTTCGTGGCTCCTACACCTATTCCCCTTGCGAGTCTACACAGAGCCGAGGTTGGAAAGAAAAGCCACGCAGGACCCGATTACGAGTGTGGTGGAGTGGAGTCTTCATGAAGTTTACTGTAGTGTGTGACCTTACTATGAAGAGTGTGATTCCACACCTGGTGAAATCAAGGTGGAGATGTGGGGAAGCAGAGGCTGTGGGTCCCGTGAAGCCACCCCGGATGCAGAAACAGACGTGGCCATTATAGTTCCTGCTGTAGGAGGCCCCTTCTTGTTAAAACCTTGAATTAAGCAGTGAGCAATGTTTGCACGAAAGAATAATGTGATGCTTTCTCATTTATTTAGCCTGTAATGCTAGGTGTATACTGCTGTAGAAGTGAGAATTAATATGGCTTCGCACTGACACAAAATTATATTTATTGAGAGATGAATGGAAATGGTGTAGGGGGTCTGATGCTCGACGGAATCGAAGACAGCTGACTGGGCCAATAAAATCAGCCCACAACACTACCATCCTCCATGAATTTCCCAAGGTCATCCAGAAGTAAGCTCACAGTGTCCGTTCGTGATCCGGAAGTAAACCTGTCTGGAGTGAATTTAGTAGACTGTTATCATCTGCATACTCCTAAAGCTGAGAGTGACCGATTTTCCAGAAGTAGGAGCATTATGCAATATGTAGCTGGCTTTTGATTTGTGCGTTAATAATAATTATAGAGTTTTTTTCTGGAAAAGCACCATGTGCTAGATGATCGGTTAGCAAATCTGATAACTAAACTGTGCCATGTTAGAATCTTTGTGGGACCTTCTTAAAGTTGTGTTTTTTCAAATCTTTACTTTTTCACTTTTTTCTGAAAACAGAAAAATGCTGTATGCAGGACGATGAGTGAGCAAGCTATCACCCTAATTCTTTCTCCAAATCACCTCAATTGGAGTTTCAAAAATTTAAAAATGGTAACCTTTTATGTCCAGATATTCTCAAATTTTCTATGATTTTCTAGGATACAAATATGTTCGACCTGTCTTTTTCAGGGGGTTTACCCCAGACTTTTTGCTTTTGAGCCTCCTGTTTTTTACACTGTTTTTACTGGTTTTAGGACTCTGGGCACTTTACCACTGCTGATCAGTGCTAAAGTGCATATGCTTTCTGTGTACATTGTTATTAAGGATTGGTGTTTCCATGATTGGCTTATTAGATTTACTACTAAGTCCCTTGTACCGTGCACTATATGTGTCCAGGGACTGTAATTCAAATACAACTAGTGGGCCTGCAGCACTGATTGCGCCACCTACATGAGTAGCCTGTAAATGTATCTCAGACCTGCCACTGCAGTGTCTGCGCGCAGTCTTTACTGCCATGTCAATCTGGTAAGTGCACCCACTTCCCAGGTCCTAACCTTCCCCTTTATTACATGTGAGTCACCCCTACGGTAGGCCCAAGGTACCCCTGTGGGCAGGTTGCAGTGTATGTGAAAGGTAGACATGTCCTGGTGTGTGTGACATGTCCTGATAGTGAACTACAGTGCAATTCATTTTTCACTATGGAAAGGCTATCTGTCCCATGGGATAGAATGGGAGTTTATTTATAACATCTTATAAGTATAACTTCCCATTGGGACAAGGTAGGAAGATATAGTTTAGTATGCCTGAACTCAGAATATAAAAATGCATCTTTTAGTAAAGATGATTTTTATATTGTGTGTTTGAAAATACCACTTGTAGAAAGTGGGTATTTTCTTGCTTAGCCATCCTGTGTGCCTCTGCTGGTTTCTGGATTGACTGTCTGGCTGGGGATGTGCATTCACTGTAGACAGCCACTGGGGGGGGGGAGGGGTTGAGGTGTGTCCTGCCTTTCCGGGATGAGCCAGGGCTGGCTGAATAGACCTGGGCGGCATTTAGAGTAGGGGGGGCGTTTCCTTGCACCTGAATAAGCCTGGTCTGCCTTACACAATGCTGTCTCCACCTCCTGCCAGGAAGCTGGACCAGAGAGGACAGAACTGGTTTTGACTGAGCACAGAGCCTCTCTGCCACCAGAGAACAAAGAGAAATGGAATATAAATATTGGGGCCCAGACCCCAGAACTTTAGATTGCTTCTGGACTCAAGAAGAACCTCTGCCAAGGAGAAGAGCTGGGAAAGCTCAAGGAGAAGTACTGCCCCTTTGCTGTGGGCTGTCTGGGTTTGGCCTGCAGTGGCTGTTTCTGCCAAGGAGAGGACAAATACTTTGCTGTGTGCTGTGTATCCTGCTTGAAGAAGATCTCTAAGGGCTTGAAATAGAGCTTGCCTCCTGTTCTGAAGTCTCAGGGACACAAAGACTTCACCACCAGCTCCCCTGAACTTCCTTGCTGGGTGTTCTGACCTGCCAAGAGGTGCCTGTTCGTGTGTTGGGCCTTTGGAGGTTGTTGGGAAAAGAGAAGCAACTAAAGAAGCATGACGCATCCGCACCCATTTCCGATGCATCGTAGCTGTGCCGCTGAAGAAACTGATGCAGCGCCTGCCCGCGGCTAGAGAAATCGCCGCACACCGAATCTCGTGCACCAATCTCCAAAGTCCGAGATCACTGCACCAATTCCGATGCAGGCCCTGCTGTGCGACTGTAAGAACCAACGCATTGTGGAACCGTGGCTGGAGAGATCAACACAATGCCATTGCAGCCGCTGCCGCATCGAGAACTGACGCATCCCCGAATCCCCACTCATCGCACCTGGGCACCAAGTCTACTACAATGGGCTGGACTGTTCCCATGAGGCACAGGGTCATGACTGATTTGCATATAGCTGGGTCTGAACTGGTGTGGCGAAGTGAGCTATAGAACGATGATGGATTCAACCCAGATCTGTGACTGGGAGTGAGTGTCTGAAAGGTTTCAGCGCTCCATCCATCATCTCCTTGTGTTTGCTTTGTTCGCTTTAAGTTGGCAGGGTATGCCCAGACATGGGTCCCTTGCTCACTTTGCCACTGGATTCAAGCTAGCCTGGCTGATGAGGGGTGTTACCCCTAAACCGGTCCAAGGATGCTTGTTTCCAGTCAAGGGAAGACCTGGCTTATCTGTTCGGGCTGGACTGTTCGCATGACGGGCAGGGACAAGACTTATTTGCATATAGCTGGGTCTAAACTGGGGCGGCAAAGTGAGGTAAAGAAATATGATGGATTCAACACAGATCTATGACTGGGGGTGAGTGTCTGAAAAGTTTCAGCTCTCCGTCCATCATCTCCTTGTGTTTGCTAAACATACGTCTGTCAGTTCCCTCCACTTTGACGATAATACGGAGGTATCTTTTTCTCTGAGTGTTAGGACAGAAATGTCATCTTCTTGGCGTACAGGTGAGTCCTATGCCCTGTATGCCAAACCAAGAGTATCTGGTAACATGGTTTCTGGATATTTTGGTCCGAGTATCATATCAACCTAGTGCGTGATCTGCACCAAGCGAGCCCTCAGTAGTGACAGAGGACGTTTGTCCCTGTCACAAGTTCAAATGATGACAGCATACAATTTTTACTAGTGATTCTGGGGTGACCAGGCCTTTTTACGTTAGCCACTTGAGTGAGAGTCAAGGAGGGGGTACTCTACAGAGTACCTATGGTTATTGCACAGCCAGAGCTGGTATCTTCCTGACAGCCAATTTCCCAGAGGTGAGGGAACACAATTTGAAGTCCAATCTGGATGAAGCACTACCTGTCTTGTCCTGGAAGCCTAAGCAGTCATGCTTGAGCAAGAGGGAAGGACCAAGCCGACCCGGCAGGAGGAGCTGACTTTTGGTGTGGACACAAGCAACTGACCCTAGTGCTTTTGTCTACCCACCAGAGACTCAAAACATGTGTGACTGGTGTGCTGTAGTCTTGGAGGCAATCCATGAATGCCTTGGAGACACCCCTGCACTTCTGAAACGTGTCCAATTAGTCTCTGCTGTTTGCTGCATCGTTGCACCTGTGACATGTGTCAAGGGTGCCCAATTGGTCTGCTTGCCTGAAGCTGGGATCGATTTTGCTGCATGGAACCCACTATCTACCCATAATTGAGGTTGTTGTAACCGCATAACTTTTTACCCTTTTTCCAAGCAATCCCTGCCACCCCAGAAGAAGAAGCCTGCAACCTGTGTTGCCCACCCCAGGGTACACCTCCAACCAGCCTGGATGATTAGCCCAGCCATTGTTCCAAGGTGTGCTGAACAGACTATGCTACTCTGAAGAACAAAGCTGCTGCCTTAAGGCACTATATGCTAAAGCACTGCCTGGCTGCCATGGCTCTAGAGACCTACATGCCCAATCAGACTTGACTGCGGTCCCCCAAAACACCGCAGAGCTTTTTAAATCACCACCAGAGCACTGCACCTGGAGAAGAGGACTTCTAGATTGCAGGGAGAACCCAACATGACTACCAGTGTGACTCACCAGAGCGGAGGAACTGGACCTGCTGAGACTGCACAGCCTGGCTGCTACAGACACTGACTGCATCTGCAGCATTACCACACAGCCAACACCAGCAGACGCTAACACCTCAGCACGCAACCACCTCCAATGGATCTCTAACTGCGCTGACACTCTTGCACCCCTCAAGAAGGCCCCCGGCAAACAACACTCCAAGAAAGCCAGCTGGTTCACTCCCACCCTCCACGAGTCCAGACGCAACTGTAGACGACTTGAGAAGCGATGGAGGAACAACAAAACACCGGAAACCCACGCAGCCTTCAAAACCACCATCAACGCACACCACCTCCTCCTCAAAACCGCAAAGAAAAAGGCCTTCGAAGACAAAATCAACATCAATGCACACAACAGCAAAGAACTCTTCACCATCGTCAAGGAGTTCGCCAGGCCCAACAGCCAGACCACAGATTTCCCACCCTCCCAAGACCTCTGCAACAAACTCAACACCTTCTTCCACCACATGATCAGGCAGATCTACAACAGCTTAGACAACCAAGACTCTCCCACCACACTCAACACCACTGCACGCAACCACGCCACACCCCTACAGATCCTGGTCAACTGGACTCCGCTCACCACAAACGACACACTCAAGACCGTGAAGAGCATCCACTCCAGAGCCCCCTCAGACCCTTGCCCGTATCACATCTTCTGTAGAGCAGCCATCTTCATCTCCCGAGCTTTGCCACACCATCAACTGCTCCATCGAGACGCCACCTTTCCCTAAGACTGGAAACACGGCGAGATCAACCCCCAGCTAAAGAAGCCATCCGCCGACCCGACAGACCTATAGAGCTTCTGACCCATCTCCCTGCTCCCCTTCCCAGCCAAGGTCATTGAGGAGGCCATCAACGCCCAACTCTACGAGTTCATCGAAGGGAACCACATCCTGAACATTTCCCAATCTTGCTTCTGAAGCAACCACTGCACCGAGCCCGCACTCCTCACTGCCACCAATGACATCCGCTCCCTCCTCGACCAAGGCGAATCCAAAGCCCTCATCCTACTGGACCTCTCGGCCGCCTTCAATACCATCTCCCACCACACCCTAAACACAAGACTCCATGACGCCGACATCCGTGACAAGGCCCTTACCAGCCGAATAGAGCTAGACAGACTACCTCCGTTCCTCCCCGAACCTACAGGGATCAGCTGCGGAGTGCCCCAGGGCTCCTCCCTGAGCCCCACCCTCTTCAACGTCTACATGGCCAGCCTTGCTGCCATTGTCAGGAACCATGGACTCAACATTGTCTCCTATGCCAAGGACACTCAGCTGATGAAAGATAGCTGCCTCAAGCTCAACACGGACAAGACCGAAGTACTCCTCCTGGGACCCACCCCCTCAGCCTGGGACGACTCCTGGTGGCCCGCTGCAGTGGGATCCCCCCTGCCACATAGACCACGCATGTAACCTCAGCATCATTAAGAAGGCTTTGCCTTGAGGAAAGACCCGCTATTCCCAATAAATTATATGAGGAATTTAATGGGAGTAACATCCAATCTACAGCCAGTTACCAGGAAACCGTACAAATCAAAGCAGGATGTGGAATGGGGTAAATCTCCTGAGAAACACTGACAGAGGCAACAAAATCTCTCTGTTACAGGACTCAGATTCCAGGAGGATACTAGAATCATACTAAAGAATTCTTTAAGATCTTAAGTGAAGTGATATCAGGCAGGCTACTAAATGTGATCTCTGGCTCCTTGGAGGAGTTGGTATGTGGGCAGGATGCACAGGACCTCTTTATTAAGAAGATTCTTGACAAGAAGCAGGAACTGGAAAAGGTGAAAAATGAAATGGTGTGCAGATAAAATATCGAGTTGGAAATTTCGAACTACAGAAACATCGAGTCCTAAATATCGTCATTGAGAAATATCGACAGCAAGAATATCGTGGTCAAGAATATTGATTTGAAGCCACAAAATATAGTTTTAAAAGATATAGAAGTCATTAATATCGTTTGCAAAAATATAGTTGTTTAAAATATCGATTTTTTCATTACTGTTATGTATTTTAGTATAAATTTTAAATGTATGTGATGTATTTTTTTGTATAAGTATTGTTTCTGTTTTTTAATATATGTGTTAAATTCTTAGTAGTTATCAATTTTATTTTAATTAAATTTTGCGTTTTTAGTGCTGTAGCGGGTTGTGGGTTTATAGGGGAATAGGGTGGGAAGTAATTTAATTATAATAAATTCATGATATTTTTTTATTTATTAATATTTATTTAATTGAGATTTTATAGTGTTAACTGTGGGAATTAATTTATTTTTAATTAATTATTAATTTATTGTTAATTAATATTAATGAATTAATTGAAAATTGAATATGGAAATTGTGTAATTAATTTTTGATGCGGATTGTGGGGTTCATAGGGGTAAAGAGTGGGAAGTAATTTATTTTTAATTAATTAATAATTAGTTGTTTATTATTAAATAATTAATTGAAAATTAAATATGGAAATTGTGTCATTAATTTTAGGTGCGGGTTGTGGTATTTATAGGGGTGACGGGTGGGAAGTAATTTATTTTTAATTAATTAATAATTAGTTGTTCATTAATATTAATTAATTAATTGAAAATTAAATATTGAAATTGTGTAATTAATTTCCGGTGTGGGTTGTGGGTTTATAGGGGTAAAGGATGGGAAGTAATTTGTTTTTAATTAATTAATAATTAGTTGTTAATTAATATTATTTTTTTGAAAATGAAATATGGAAATTGTGTAATTATTTTTAGGCGTGGGTTGAGGGGTTTCTAGGGATAAAGGGTGGGAAGTAATTTATTTTCAATTAATTAATATTTAGTTGTTAATTAATATTATTTCATTAATTGAAAATTAGATATGGGAATTGTCTAATTAATTTTAGGTATGGGTTGTGGGGTTTATAGGGGTAAAGAGTGAGAAGTTAATTTTTATGTGTTTTAATTTGTTTTTTAATTAATAATATTTAATTGATAATTAATTATGGTAATTATGGAAGTACATTTTATTTTTAATTTAAATGTGGGTTGTGAATTGTATGGTGTTAAAGGGTATGATGTAAATAAAATAAATGTATGTAATAATGTTTTTGTTTATAAATAATTTCTAACAAAAAATATTTGTTTGTTTGAAAAATATTATTTAATATAATATTTGTAGGTATTTGTGATATGTATTTAACATTATAATATGTTTTTCGTTTTTTAAAATGTATAATATTAAATATATTTGTATTTTAATTTTTAAAATGTTTATAAATGTTGTAATTTTATTTTGTTTTTCCAATTTTTATGCTGTTGTTGATATTTTGTTTGTTTTTAATTTTGAATTGACTGTAGTGGAAATATTAATTTTTATCCCTCCGTAATTCAATACTTTCCCTACTGCTACACTCACTGGAGTGGGAACAGTAATTTTTACCCCTCCGCTATGCAACACTTTTCCTACTGTTGCAATCATTGGAGTGGGAATAGTAATTTTTACCCCTCCGCTATCCAACACTTTCCCTTCTGTTACACTCACTGGAGTGGGAATAGTAATTTTTACCTCTCCGCTATCCAGCACTTTCCCTACTGTTGCACTCATTGGTGTGGGAATAGTAATTATTTCCCCTCCGCTATCCAACACTTTCCCTACTGTTACACTCACTGGAGTGGGAATAGTAATTTTTACCTCTCCGCTATCCAACACTTTTCCTACTGTTGCACTAACTGGAGTGGGAATAGTAATTTTACCCCTCCGCTATCCAACACTTTCCCTTCTGTTACACTCACTGGAGTGGGAATAGAAATTTTTACCCCTCTGCTGTCCAACACTTTCCCTACTGTTGCACTGACTATAGTGGGAATAGTAAATTTTACCCCTCTGCTATCCAACACTTTCCCTACTGTTGCACTGACTGGAGTGGGAATAGTCATTTTTACCCCTCCGCTATTCAACACTTTCCCTACTGTTACACTCATTGGAGTGGGAATGGTAAATATTTCCTCTCTGCTATCCAACACTTTCCCTACTGTTAAACTCACTGGAGTGGGAATAATAATTTTTACCCCTCCGCTATCCAACACTTTCCCTTTCTGTTGCACTCACTGGAGTGGGAATAGAAATGTTTACCCCTCTGCTGTCCAACACTTTCCCTACTGTTGCACTGACTATAGTGGGAATAGTAAATTTTACCCCTCTGCTATCCAACACTTTTCACACTGTTGCAATCATTGGAGTGGGAATAGTAATTTTTACTCCTCCGCTATCCAACACTTTCCCTACTGTTACACTCACTGGAGTGGGAATAGTAATTTTTACCCCTCCGCTATCCAACACTTTCCCTACTGTTGCACTGACAGGAGTGGGAATAGTAATGTTTACCCCTCTGCTATCCAACACTTTCCCGACTGTTGCACTCACTGGAGTTGGAATCATAATTTTTACCCCTCCTCTATTCAACACTTTCCCTACTGTTACACTCACTGGAGTGGGGATAGTAATTTTTACCTCTCCGCTATCCAACATTTTCCCTACTGTTGCACTGACTGGAGTGGGAATAGTAATGTGTACCTGTTAGAACTGGGGGTCTCTAGTTGGCAGAGGTAGGTACCTTTGTCCAAATAGGGACCCTTGCTTCTAGTCAGGGTAAGGGGGATACACTACTAAAATAACCCCTGCTCACCCCCTTGGTAGCTTGGCACGAGCAGGCAGGCTTATCTCAGAGGCAGTGTGCAAAGCATTTGTGAACACATACAGTAACCCAGTGACAACACTACAGATGGACACCACTTAGGTTGTATTATAAAAATAAGTATTTTTATATAGACTTAACACAAGACCCAAAACGACAAAAATCCACAATACACTATGAAAAATATGACTGTCAATGGTAGAAAATAGTTCAGTTCAAATGCAGGTGATAAATGTGACGCTCTATGTTCAATGTACCTTTGGATGCGTAACGCGATACAAACAAAAGAGTTGCAGGGAAGGTGATGCGTCAGTTCCTTACACACAAGAACAGTGATGCGTCGGTTCCTTGCTCATGGGGAGGTGATGCGTCGGTTCCCTACTGCTGCGTAGGGGACGGTGATGCGTCGGTTCCTTACCGGAGAGGAGGTGATGCGTCGGTTCTTCACCGCCTGGAGATGTGATGTGTCGGTTTCTTACTGCGCTTCTGTGGCAATGCGACCCGCAGCGCCTCGATGCGATGACGACCCGGTGCAATGAAACAAAATGGCGTCTTCTTCTTGATGCGACACGAAGGGGGCGATGCGTGCACGCCCGACGGCCGTGCGGCGACTCAGTGAATCTTGTGAGCCACGACAGGCCCTGCGACACGCTTCTCCGATGATGCGACGGCGTCTGATGCAACGGCGACACTCTTCTCTGGTAATGCGAGGCGCTTCGGTGCTGCGATGGTGACAGCGGCGGCACGCTTTCTCGGCAATGCGACGACAGCGGCTGCGGCGGCGACACGCTTCTTCTTCGTGGGTCGCGCTCCCGGCTCCCAGCGACACGCAGTCTCTCAGAAGGCCCAACACAACAGTAGGCACTTCAAATTCCCAGCAAGGGAATTCAGGGGAGCTGGTTGGTGAAGTCTTGTATCCCTGAGACTTCAGCAGGAGGCAAGCTCAATCTTCAAGCCCTTGGAGATTTTCTGCAAGATGATGAAAGTAAGCACAAAGTTCCTTTCTCCTTTCTTTGGCAATCAGGCAACCACTGTAGGCCAATCCCTCAAACAGCACACAGCATAGGGATGGTCTCCTCCTTCAGTTACTCTGGTTCCTCTCCTCAGCAAAGGTTCTTCTTGTTTCCCAGAAGTGATCTAAAATCTTGGGGTCTGGGTCCCAATATTTATACTAGCAAATCCTTTGTCCTCTGAAGGCAGAGGGTCCTGTACCTAGTCCAAACCAGTTCTGGGTGCATTCTGCCAGTGCACACCTTCTTCCTTTGTCAATGTGGGCCAGGGACATCAGACGCACCACAGGAGGTGGAGTATGCATTGTGGAAGGCAGGCACAGCCCTATTCAGGCCCAGGTGCTACTCCTCCCACCACTCTACATGCAGATAGGTCTATTCAGCCCTGTGCTGACTCACCCTGTCTCCTGGAGTCCCCCAGCCCCTGTCACTCAAAAAACCCAGACATACAATACACAGGCTAGCAGAGGCAGGCTGGATGGTTAGGCAAGAAAATACCTACTTTCTAAAAGTGGTATTTTCAAACACAGAGGGGCCGATTCCGATTCGGGCCGGAAATCTCACTGACCGAGCCGGACCCGGAGAGATTTCCGACCGAATCGGACCCGTGCAGTCCGACCGAACGAGTACGATGCGCACGTATGCCATCGGACTCGAGTCGGTCGGACTCCCATTGAAGTCAATGGGAGCCTGTCGTACAACGCGTACGCGGGCTCCCATTGACTCAATGGGTGCGATGCGGACAAGTGCGCCCCCTACAGCGTGTACGCGGCGAAGCGATTTGCGCCGTACATGCACAGGTAGGGGGGACCCATGGGTCCCCCCTGTGTGCGACTCGCGCGGCTACGCGTACAGGGGGGTCCGACACGGACCCCGAAAGTACGGCTCCGACAGCTCTTTCGAGCCGGAGTGCGCGGCTCGGTCGGACTGCTCGCGGCGCGCATCGTACTTACCCGGCCGGGGAATGTCTCCATTGCGCGGTGAGAGTCGTGTCCGTGCGAGTCGGTCGGTGCGGTTCGACCCGGGATCGAGTCGGTCGGAGTGGTCGGGACACCCGGACGAGTCGGTCGGCGAATACGCATCGTACTCGCTCGCCCGGACGCGCGTACGGATCGGTCGGGAAATAGGGCTCCGAATCGGATCCGGTTAAGCCGAATCCGATTCGGAGCCCTACCGGCCGAGATCGGAATCGGCCCCAAAATGTTAAAACCAACTTCACTAAAAGATGTATTTTATCATTCTGAGTTCAGGCATACTAAATTCGTTTTTCTACCATGTTCCCTGGGTCAGTTAGGATTATAAGATGTTATAATCAAACTGCCCATTCTGGCCTATGGGGACATGTAGCCTTGCAATAGTGAAAAACGAAATTGGCTGTAATTCACTATCAGGACATGCCACACACACCAGGGCATGTCCTACCTCTTACATACAATGCACCCTGCCCGCAGGCCTACCTTAGGGGTGACTAACATGCAGAAAAGGGAAGGTTTGGGGACTGGTAAGTGGGTGCACTTACTAAGTCGACATGGCAGTTCCAGACTGCACACAGGCTCTGCAATGGCAGGCCTGAGACACACTTTACAAGCTGCTCTTGTGGGTGGCACAACCAGTGCTGCAAGCCCACCAGTAGCATTTGATTCACAGGCCCTGGGCACAACCTGTGCACTGTACTAGGGTCTGACAGTGAATCAAATAGGCCAAACATGGAGTCACTAATCCACACATTAATTTATCATAGGGAGCACTTGCACTTTGGCACTGAATAGCAGTGGCAAAGTGCCCAAAGCATCTAAACCAGCAAAAACATGTCAACAACAGAGGAGGCATAGTGAAACAAGCATTGGCATAGCCAATTGGTCTTGCCTTTGGGACCTTATAAGTGTTTAGCCACGCAGCACATAATTCCCCACTGGGCAAATTTCTGTAATGGAACTAGTGCTTATATAAAGCGCTTTGATACCTTAATTTGCACTATATAAAAATGCAAAAAATAAAGAGGAATGAAAGAAGAAGTTCTTGTGGGTTCTTGAGGTGGGAGTGCGAAAAGATGCACTCTGCACAGTGATTAAATTATTCATGTTTGGATGTGAGGGCTATCTGGCTGGGGTTATAGGGAGAGGGGAAAGAGGCACCGGAGGCATCCATGGCATGATGCTGCACACCCCTGACCTATTGTTTACCATTGGCCTAATGCTGGTATACATGCACTGTTCACGTCTGGTTACTGTTGGCCCTGGCATAATGGTGGTAGCTCTTTACTTACTTTTGCCATCCTTACCATAGGGGTGGCCAGCAAGACAATGGTGGACGTGGCATCAGTCATAGTGTTGGTCCTAGCATCATGGTATCATTTCTTGTCATATTGCACATAATATTCATTCAATCAATTAAGCAGCAGTAAGGGTATCTGGGCGCTGCATTGACAGCTACCTACAAGTAAAGCAGTGGTGGTTCATTTGCAAAACTATTTGAGAGTTTGAGGAAGAGATGCACCATGCACCTTACTTTGTTGAATGTGAAGCATTTCCCAGACCATCTGAATATTTCAAACAAATAAGAGAGAGAGAGTGAATGCATGTACAAAACTCTCCATCAGGACGTATTTCCTCAGCTTCTGCTACTCCTTTGTATCCCTCCCCACCCTCTAGGTTGCAAAGAGCTCTATAAGAGCAGAAGGGCAGCACAGGCGCAAGAAAGACAGCAAGGCGTCAGTGATTTAAACTCTCGCCGCTGTTATCTGCACATCACGAGTTAGAATCCCAGCAAGGCTATCTCAGTCTACCATCCTTCTGATGTTCATAAATCAACTGGTTAAGAGTAACGGTTGTTATTTACAGCACTTAGAAACTGCAGAAGAGTGGGACGACACGCTATATATAAAACAGGTTATTAATAGACAATAATGATACATGAAAAAACCTCGCTCCCGTTTGCTTCCTTTCCGAGGAAGGCTATGTAACGACTGCTCTGTAAACTGGATAAACCACCCCTGTTGTGCAGCAACCCCTTTAAATAACACTGTAATTTAATTTCGTGCTGGGGATAATCCCCGCTCTCTGAGCCGGGCACGGGCCAGTCGGGGCTTAATGAGAACAGTTTACAGGGCAAACGGCCCAAATATTATTTGCTGGATGAAATATGTGTATAACATTGGCAGAGGCTGAAAACAATGCACCCTTTCGAACAAAACTTTTAAACATCTACCCAGAAATGTTATAAAAGAAGAAAGTCATATCACAACATACAACGACTCAAAGACAATTTTCGCTCTCCAGTGCACATTAAATAAATATAGTGTGAAGAATTTGGCGAAAGAGCTAAGTAAATACTGCACATTTTTTTTTGTATCATCAAAATTATCTTCCTAATGCGACTGTGTAATTTTGAAATTTTAAAACCAATTGAGTTAAAGGGAATGAAGTTTGTTCTTTATGGTTTGAAAGAGAAATCTATTGTAAAAAAAAAACTGTTTATCTGTGCGCTCACTATGAGCAATAGCTCACACGTAACTGGGGGCGGTTGGTGCGCCGCATATACACAGATGCCCATAAAATCATTTGGATGCTATCAAACACATGATACCACGTAATGTAAGTGTAAACCCCCTCCCATTAACATGATCATTTAGCTCTGTTGTGCTGCACCCCCGGCTGTTGACCAGCATGGCTGGCTGCAAGCGCTACCTCTCGGCAGGAGTTCAGAAAGCAGTTACCGGTGCCAGCCCACTCGGTACACGCGATGTCTGTGGATCAGAGACCGGGATGAGAGGCTCACCCAGTGACCCAGCCTTGCTTTCCCTGTGCATTTTGGTACTTTTTTAGCTTTCTTTCCCGAAATACAGGACTGCTCGTCCCATGACGGAGACAAAAAAACAGGTCCAGTGGGGCTGCTCACACCTGAGGTTTGAAAGAGACAATTTGAGGATTGTGTGGGACCGGCTGTGTGAAGCCAGCAAGAGCTTTTGGGTCTTGACAGGGGTAGTAGGCACTATATAAAAACACATACAATACCACATGGCATCCCACAGGGCACTGATGTGAAGGAAGTCCCAGTCTGGCGGTGCACAGACTTCACTGGTATGGGGTCAGGGAGGCAAGAGGAGGCGCTCACAGGTCATGCCAGAGTGCGCGCTGATTGCTTTTTAGCGCTAGTTTATGGCGCTCGCACCGATGATCTCATACAGAGGCAGCGCAAAAGACTTGCCATGGGCATGACTGACATCTCCTGCGTCTACGTTCTTGTTTGTTATCATATCATACGCCATCCAGAAAAAAAGCACATTCACTAGCTAATAAGACAAGCGCGGCCGCGTGTCCGTGAAAGCGACGCGGCCGTGAAAGTGAAACCGATCGCGCCAAGGACACGCTAATTAAAAACATATGGCCCCTGCGCGCCTGCGCCTGTAGACGCTGAGGGCATGTCTGGCGTTTCCCTTGCGGGAGCGAGCAGCAAGGCACGATAATTGCTAACAGATGGCGGCGCTGCTCGCTCCCGCAAGGGAAACGCCAAACGTGCACGAATGCCCATAGAGAGCAGTGCAAAACATGCACAAGTTTTAACAAAAGTGCTGAGCGATGCCAAGAGGTCTCTCTAAGCAGCGCTTGCGCGCTGCATAGGCGAGACCTAAAAATGGAAGGGAGACCCACGCCAAGGATGCCAGGTCTAACAATACCCCTCTGCTATCCAACACTTTCCCTACTGTTGCACTCACTGGAGTGGGAATAATAATTTTTACCCCTCCGCTATCCAACACTTTCCCTACTGTTGCACTCATTGGAGTGGGAATAGTAATGTTTACCCCTCCGCTATCCAACACTCTCCCTTTCTGTTGCATTCACTGGAGTGGGAATAGAAATTTTTACCCCTCCGCTATCCAACACTTTCCCTACTGTTGCACTGACTGGAGTGGGAATAGTAAATTTTACCCCTCCGGTATGCAACACATTCCCTACTGTTGCACTCATTGGAGTGGGAATAGTAATTTGTACACCTCCGCTATCCAACACTTTCCCTACTGTTACACTCACTGGAGTGGGAATAGTAAGTTTTACCTCTCCGCTATCCAACACTTTCCCTACAGTTGCACTGACTGGAGTGGGAATAGTAAATTTTATCCCTCCGCTATCCAACACTTTCCCAACTGTTGCTTTGACTGGAGTGGGAAATTTAAGTTTAAATATTTTTAAATAGTTTAATGTCTTAATTAATAGTAGAATGTTTTTTTAACATACATTTTATGTTATTGGTATATGTATATATATACATATATATTTATTTGTTACATTTTTATATATTTTTAAAATTATAAAATACATTTAAATTAATAGTTTATTAATTGTTTTACAGTAAATATATATAATAATTATTATATATGTGTGTTTAACTTTTAAGTTAAGTTGATTTGATATTTTTATTAAAATGTATAATAAATCTATTTATTTATTTTAAATTAAGTTTATTTTTTAATATATTCAATATTTATTATTTTATTTTATATAAATATATATATATATAAAACGATCTTTTTACATCTATATTTATGTACAATATTTTTCTCTCGATATTATTGTACTTACCTTTATAAATATAGGATGTCGATATTTTTGACAGCTATATTTATGACTCAATATTGTGGTATGGGGATTTTTTGGGTGTCGATGTTTTGTCAGTGAACCGAATGAAATTTGTGCTCATGTACCATTCTTTGGTCGACCAACTTCCACTCTGTCCACCCCTGGCTCTCTGGTTGTCTGGATTTTCACCAGTAGATACTGAATACATTAATGGTGAATGTCAGGACTGGCAACTGGCGCATCATTCTCTTCATAACATAAAAAATGGGTGATTCAGTCATTTTCAAAATTATAAACATCACACGGGCTGTGGGCATGGCTTCAGTGAGTCTAAAACATTCTTGAATCTTAACCATATAAACTGAAACCTTTCCTGAGTCCTTTCATTCCAGTAAGTTATAGGCCAATTGATGGCAGCCCTGTATTACTATGCTCATGGAAAAGAGGTTCAGAAAAGATATGGCCAAGCACCTAGAGATCTACTATCTTCTTATTGACCAACAATTAGGTTTTTGAACTCACACATCATTGATATTAAATTGATAGGCTCGTGGGAGAGGTTGTTTAAGATTGAAAATAAGGGAACATCTGTAAACTCTCTGCGCCTTTTACACCATCAACTATGGTACCCTGTTTAACTGTTAGCAGCAAATGGCCTGTGTATTTGCACCCTCCTTCAAATGGTTTTAGTCATTCATTTCTAGCAAAGCAAAACAGGAAGCTAAGGATGGGGTTACAGCACTAGTAGTGGGTTTGGTCTATTTTGAGTCACAGAACTTTCAACGTTTAGGTGGATCCTTAACATGATTTACTGGTACATAGAGGGGTTAAGTGTCTATAGCTATACTGATGACACCCAATTCCCACTTTCCTTGAGCCAAAACTTTATAGGAGACACCTAATTAATGTCTAGCATGGCAAAAGAGAGTACCAACAGAATAAAATGTATTTGCTATGCACCAAATGGCAATAAGATGTATCATATATTGGTGGGTTCATTGGTCTTTGTAAAGCACAAGCCAACTGGATCATGGGCATTCAGAAAACTCCCTTTCTTTAGCGGTTAAACCGCTTGAGGTTACCTTTGACAGTCTGCTGAACATGGAAGGCCAACATGTTCCTGTTGCCATTCATTTGTAAGCATATATATGTAGCACCAAAATGTCTGTCCTTTAACATTGCATGGTTCCAAGTGACCAATGGGAGAAGCTCTAGTGCTTTGAATTGGCACATCGCCTTTACTTATTTTTTATGGTTGCTGGCTATTTTTGTATGAAACATGTGTTATACTTCTATGTGGGTTGTATGACAAAATATCGTCTACAAAAATATCGTATCACAAGAATATTGTGCCAAAAATATCATCATCAAAAATATCAAATTTACTTACATTGTATGTAAACTAACATAATATCAAATAAAATATTGTGAACAGAATGTTGTCAAAAAAGGTAAATATATGGAAATATATTGAAAATATATAATGTTTTCGTAGGGAGCAGTTTACTGATTTTTTGTAAACCAATGAATTTAAACACAAATGTATCTTACATTTCAATATGATTTATTTTCATAACTGTCATAGCGAGTTTTTCAATAATATATGTAACTAGTACTGAAAATATATTACTTCACATTCCGCAAAAATAAATGAAAAAATTGTTCTACTACACAGAAAGTCTAATATTCACAGTAAATATCATGAACTGTATTCAGCCAACACGTGTTTCGCGGCTTATACTTGCTGCTTTTTCAGGGCTGAAAACATAAAACAGAAAAAGCTCTTTTAGATTAATTACATTCTCTTCTTTTCTATTGAAGTAGCATAACTTATATAATTGCATTGACAGATCCAGACACACAAGACAAATCTCAACTTGATCTGCAGACAAGCCCACAAATTCTTACATTTGAGTACTCCAATTTTACATTTCCCCAACATTGACTTAATACATTTTATCCTTATGTCGCAACATTTTCCAACATATCTCTTTATGTGTTCGGTGAAGGAGCTTTTTATAATTCTCAGGTCTTATTCGCAATCTAATCATTCATTAAAAGGTTTTAAAATAACCTAAGTCAGTCGCTATTCCAATTTCTCAAAAGCACCCCTTCTGTACCCCTACTTTTCTTACCCGAAATAGTTATCATATACAACTCACGTTGATAAAACTGTGATTCTTAGCTTTTGATCAATAAAAAAGGTAGTTTTGCCTGAAAGAAAAATATAATATATAAGAAGAGAGGTAAATAAGAGAAGCATAAGAGACACCCCGTTACCATATTTTTATTATTTCATTGCTAGACTACTACATAGGGGCCGAATCCGAGTCGGGCCGGAAATCTCTCCGACCGAGCCGGACCCGGAGAGATTTCCGACCGAATCGGACTCTGGCAGTCCGACCGAACAGAGTACGATGCGCACGCATGCAATCGGACTCGAGTCGGTCGGACTCCCATTGAAGTCAATGGGAGCCGGACGTGCAACGCGTACGCGGGCTCCCATCGACTCAATGGGTGCGAGGCGAACAAGGGTGCCCCCTACAGTGGGTACGCCTCGAAGCGACTCGCGGCGTACATGCACAGGTAGGGGGGACCCATGGGTCCCCCCTGTGTGCGACTCGCGCAGCTAGGCATACAGGGGGGTCCGACACGGACCCCCAAAGTGCGGCTCCGACTGCTCTTTCGAGCCGGACGGCGCGAGTCGGTCGGACTGCTCGCGGCGCGCATCGTACTTGCCCGGCCGGAGAACGTCTCCATTGCGCGATGCGAGCCGTGTCCATGCGAGTCGGTCGGAGCGCTTCGGATCTGCGAACGAGTCGGTCGGCGATTTCGCGTGCGCTCGCATCGTACTCGCTCGGCCGGACGCACGTATGACTCGGTCGGGAAAGAGGGCTCCGAATCGGATCCGGTTAAGCCGGATCCGATTCGGTGCCCTACCGGCCGAGATCGGAATCGGCCCCATAGTGTTGTATTCCTCTTACCCTCCAAAGGGTTTCTCTAAATAGACATTGGTGGCCGATAATTAATTTTTCCAGAACACATCAATAAGCCACAATACAATATTCACATCAAAGATAATTTAAAAATAAAAAGGCAAACTAACATTTCTTCCAATAACTCCAGCACCGTCTCATGATCCATATAAATATTTAACAAGTAAGCATTACTCACACAGCAGCCTACTACACTCCCCTGACTTCCTATATAATATAGAAATTCAGTTGTGCGCAAAGATAAAGATTTCGCCATTGCCTCCCAAGGTTGCCGCTCTCTATTATCTAAAGGTAGATAAGGCATCTCATACAACACAATCTCATCCCTTCAACAAAGAGAGATCATAACACAGTCTTTCCCTACAAACAGTGTTGCTACTCACATTTACAGCTTACATTTCAATACTTGTCTTCCTTTCCTTGACTTCCTGTCTGATGTAGCGAGTCAACCCGTTACAAAATTAGAGGTGTCACAACTGCCCCTCAAGGTAACCGCTCGATTGTTGGCTTAAATTAGTTATAACTACTTGTGCTACATAAATCATCACCTCGACATGATTGACTTTTTCTCATTCCATTAACCAAAGCCAACCCATGTACCATTTAGTAATAGCTCCTCTTTAACTATTGTCATTGCATGAGCGTTTACTGGAAACAATGTTGCCACTAGCGATCTTAACATACACATATTCAAACAATTATTACTGTGTCCACTTTGCAGCGTTGCCGCTTACTCTTACTTTCACATGAATTGCATAGACTCCCAGCGTTGCTGCATACTTTTAACTTGAAATATTGCAAATATAATTTTCTATATTACAAAAGGAGAAAAGAGAGTGACATCAACCAGTTGTTCTACTTTGCTGTTGCCTATTACACTATAATCTCAAACCAACCCTTTCTAAGGCTATTTTACCTTCATCAACGCGTTGCCGCTTGCACCATGTCCACCACGTACCACACCAAAACCATTCCCTCGACCATTTAAATACAGACCTGGTTCCCCACTTTGACCAATCCTCTGATAATTGGTAGTTTTCAAACTGAACACGACCAAGTAACATTTAAGTTCTGAACTGGATTTAAAATAAATACCAGCACGCTCAATTCACTTACTCAGAGTCTTTATTCGTAAAAATCTTAACCAAATTCATTCTATTCTATGTCTCATATTATTTCAAAATTATAAATTATAAATTATAAATTGATAAACCTAAAATCAAGGTCACTAGCGAGAACCAAACCCTTTATTGTTAACCTTCCATTGCCTCGAGGTCACAGACCATTGCAATGAGCTATAGGCAAACTTGAAGGGAAAATCTCTCTTGTTCACAGACATCTCTACATTTTCTAATCCTCCAATGCTTCATACTATAACCTTTCAAATATTCAGCTAGTTCATCTCATTGTTCAATCCCCTGCTGCCTAGCAGTGTTCAACCAAGCACACCAAGGTCTGGCTTTGATTTCAAAATGTAACATCCTTTTTTCAACAACTATGCATATTGTAACTCATCGCCATTCAACAACAGTCTGTTCTTTTTAGTCCACTGTTCTTTGAAATCTTAAGGTATAGCAAATCTATACTTCATGTCAATTGTACCACATTAAATCAAAATTAAAAGATTTCATTTTATGTTTCTCGCACTCAAGGTCAACAGCGGGAACTGAACTTAAATTAATTCTCCCTTCTGTAGTCAAACCTCAGTGCATAGAGCTGTCAACTTATTCAACAAAGAAATCTCAGTTTTCTATATCAGTCTTTACACTCACTCCTGCCATTCGGACCATGATCATAACCATTGTCACCCATTATTCTTATAAACCAGAGCAACAGCGGTGCAGGAGTCTATTTGATTGCATTCTTTAACTCATTGAAAGTTATATTAATTGTAAGTTCATTGAGACAGCATAAAGAATAGAGAATTAAATGAGTAGAACCAAGAAAAAAGGAAAAAGATTTTTCTGTGTCTACTAATATATTGTCGTGTGTAGTTCTCTATCCAGGTTTGACCACAGGGGTGGAGATAGGACACAGCTTCTCCACCTCAAGAAGACTTGGTGGATAGAAAAATTACAGAATGAAGAAACGGGGTTAAACCTGGATAGGAAACTACACATAACACTATATTAGTAGACACAGATGTTTTAAAACAATCTATTTCCTTTTTTCTTGGGTGTAAGGCCTGGCCACAGGTCATGCGTAGCTGGTCTTAGTTGCACACACGGTATTGGGTGCAGGCCCTGCAGCCCACCTTTGCTGTGCACAGCCAAAGGCCATGTGCAGCAGATATTGAGTGCTCATGTGTAAGGCCTGGCTGAAGGTCCAACCATCAATTTAGGTTATTGTATTCCTTCTGTATTGTGAAAGCTTACGGCACACTGTGAGAATTATTGAATGATCTCCTTAGCAATGGCATCAATGTTGTTACTTAAATATAATCAGTGATGTCAACAATGATGTCATTTAACACGCCATTAATCATGTAATATATGAGGTCCAAAGCAGTGCGTGATCTGGACGCAATTTATACTAGCTAACTAAACTATAACTTGTGCATTTCAGAGGCTTTTGTGTATTTTACACAAGCATTCCAGCACCTATCCGGACAAAATTGAAATTATGCTGGTGTAATTTGCATAATTTTGAGAATCGCATATTACCCTTGCCATGCATAATTCTCAAAATTATGCTATTATGCCACTGTCAAACTTTACTGTGAATGCAGAATTTGATGTAAAAATTTCAGTGAATGCACATAAACAACAAAATATGAGCAGCTGTTTTCTGCAGTATTTTTTGTTTTTGGTCTATTGTTAGCGCAAAATGCGTTCCTGCACCAAAGGTTGATGTGAGGATGCATTTCATGCTAAAACATACCACAAAAAGACAATTTTGCTGAAATTATGGGCAATCACACAAAAAGCAAATTACGTGATTTTTGCACATCCCTACACTTAACTATAACTGTTGCTTTAACCTTTGTACTTTTTCCAATGAATACACACACACACAAGCACACAGACAAACATATATGATAACATCATGATGTCATCAATGAGGTCATTTAACATGTCACAAGTGATGTAATATATAGGTCATAGGCAGAGCGTGGTGGGAGTGCAAGATATTGTTAGCTTAGTAAAGTTTAACAGGTGAATTTCAGTGGTTTTCTGGTTTTTAGATGTTATTTTTATCCCACCTCTACACCTAAGTATACCATCCCTTTAAGCTCTGGTATTTTCGGTGAATTTCTGATTTTTATTAATAACATATGCAAAGATCTCATTATCATACCTAACTATAATGTACCTTTAACTTTTGTTTTTGAGTGAATTTCTGGAATAATTTCCTCATATTCAAACTTGAGCATCTACACATTCCCTTTGGGCAACATATTGCCAATACCCCTGCATGCATGGACTCCAGCCATGCCCTGCAACCAACCATGCTGTGAGCAGCCAACCCCATCCCAGTCGTCAAACCCCTCCATGCGCACCAGCTGTACATCCCTCCCCCTTCCCTATTTAATGTCGGCCATTGCGCGGTCGCGCAGCGGACGCTAGCAGCAGGCGCGCCACTGGCATGCCGAAGGCACACCGAAGGCAAGCCCGTCTGCGCCCGTCCGCAACCCGACCACGACCAGCATCAGAACCCCTGGACCTCCCACCATCCACTGCTACGACTCAGCCACCCTCCTCGCACTCAACCCTGGAAGAAACAACACCTGCCAGCAGGCCATGCCGAACACAACCCACGGCCAGTTCTCCTGCCGCCACAGCCATCTGACCTTCACCACCACCGCTGCCGCCAACACCGCCGACACCCTGAAGTGCATCCTCCTCAACGTGCGCTCCATGCATAGACACGCCGTTGAAATCTGGAACCTCCTTGACACCCTCTCACCAGATGTCACCTTCTTTACAGAAACCTGGACCAACTCCTCCACCCCCGACATCGCCATCCGAGACGGTTACAAGATCCAGAGAAAGGACCGCCTCAACCACCCGGGAGGAGGACTCACCATCGCGCATAAAAACTCCCTCCGCCTCTCCACCTCGAGCGATGCCTTCTCCACCGCCAAACACCTGCAATCCAGGTCCAGACCAGCCCCAACTCCACACTCTACGGCACCCTCGCCTACAGTCCCCCAGCACACGTGCCCCCTTCACCGCCACCATCACCGACCTCATCGCACCCCATGCCATCGCCTCCATGGACTACATACTCATCGGAGACCTGAACTTCCACCTCGACAACCCCGGCGACCACAACTCCACCACCCTCCTTGAAAACCTCGCCAACATCGGACTGAAACAATTTGTCACCACGCCCACCCACAAGGCAGGACACACCCTCAACCCGATCTTCGCAGGGGGAAAATGAACCCACTTCAGCCACACCATGCAACCCCCATGAACTGACCACCACTGCGTACACTTCTTCGTCAACAAACCCAAGCCACCAAAACCTTCTCCGCGAAGAAACTGGAGCAGAGTCACTGAGGAGAAGCTCAACTCCACTCTCAACCGTGACCCCCCCATGGCCACAACCGACGCCGACCTCGCAGCCAGGGGACATTTGGATCTTCAGCTGCGCAGACAAGCTTGCCCCACTACGCAACTCCGACAGACAGGGCCACAGGAAAGCCACCTGGGTCACTGCCCACCTCTAAGAAGCCAGATGCACCTGCAGACGCCTCGAGAAGAACTGTCGAAACAACAAGACGCCCGAAAACCACACCACCTACAAAGACGCCATGACAGAATACCACCATCACATCAGAACCACCAAAAGAACCTTAATCCACAGCAAGATCCTCGCTAATGCCAGCAACTCCAAGGAGCTCGTCATCGTCATGCAGGAATTCACTAAACCCGCCAGCGAGACCACGGACATCACCCCCTCCCAGGACCTCTGCGATAAGCTAGGAAGGTAATTCCATCCTGAAAATCAAGAACCTCTACAACAACTTCAACGACCAAATACCCGATTCCACAACCACCGCCCCCTCCAGCAACACCAGCCAGCCCACCATCGCCTACTGGACACCGGTTACAACCGAAGAGACCGCCTCGACCGTGAAAGGCATCCACTCGGGGCCCCCATGAACCCCTGCCCACCACACATCTACCACAGAGCCGCCATCGCACCAGAATTACAACACACCATCAACACCACCTTCATGACCGGCACTTTCCCTGACGAAGGGAAATGCGCAGAAGTCAGACCCCTGCTTAAGAAACCCTCAGCAGATCCCATGGACCTCAAGAACTACCGGCCAATCTCTCTCCTTCCCTTCGTGGCAAAAGTTGCTAAGAAGAACGTCAACGCACAGCTAACAAAGTTCATCGAAGACAACTCCATCCTCGACCCCTCCCAATCTGGATTCTGCAGCAACCACAGCACCGAGACCGCCCTACTTGCCGCCACAGATGACATCCGCACCCTCCTCATCAAGGCCACACATCAGCACTGATACTACTCGACCTGTCAGCAGCATTAAACACTGTCTCCCACCACACACTCGCCGCCAGACTACATGACGCCGGCATACAAGGAACCGCCCTCGACTGGATCCATGCGTTCCTCACCGGCAGAAGCCAAAGAATCAGACTACCACCCTTCCTCTCCGAACCCACAAAAATCAACTGCGGAGTACCCCAGGGATCATCACTCAGAGCAACCCTTTTCAACATCTGCATGGCCCCCCTTGCCACCATCGTCAGACAGCATGGCCTCAGCATCGTATCCTACGCCGACGACACCCAGCTCATCCTCTCCCTCACCAAGGACCCCACCACCACCAGACTCAACTCCCAAGAAGGAATGCAGGACGTCGCATCCTGGATGAGCAACAGCTGCCTGAAGCTCAACTCGGAGAAGACAGAAGTCCTCATACTCGAAACCACCCCGTCAGCATGGAACAGCACCTGGTGGCCCACCGCACTTGGCAGCCCTCCGACCCCCACGGACCACGCCAGAAACCTCGGCATCATACTCGACCCCTCCCTATCCATGAACAAGCAGGTTAACGCCATCGCGTCCAGCTGTTTCAAAACCCTCCACATCCTCTGAAAGACCTTCAAAATGGATCCCCCACGAGTCAAGGAAGGCAGTCACCCACGCACTCGTAACCAGCAGATTGGACTACGGAAACGCCCTCTACGCCGGCATCAACAAGTCTCTACTCTACTCCACATGCTCCAGACGATACAGAACACCGCAGCCAGACTCGCCCTCGGCATCCCCCGACACGAGCACATCAGTCAATACCTACGGAACCTCCACTGGCTCCCCGTCGAGAAGAGAGTCACTTTCAAGATACGCCTACAAATGCCTCCACAACACAGGACCCCAATCCCTCAATGAGAGAATCACCTTCCACGTACCCAAAAGAAACTTCCACTCGACAAACCGCACCCTCGCTGAAACCCCGCGCATCTGCAGAGCCAGAACAGGGGGAAGAGCCTTCTCCTACATCGCAGCCAAAACCTGGAACGAGCTCCCTATCGACATCAGACGTGCCCCCTCCCTGAACTCCTTCAGGAAGGCTCTCAAGACCTGGCTCTTCGACTGAACGGAACTGCTGTCCCCCGCCAGCGCCTTAAAACCCTCACGGGTGAGTAGTGTGCTTGAAATTCCCTGACTGATTGATTGATTGACCAGTGCCTGGGAATCACAGTGTCACTACCCTGCCCCCTTATGCTCTTTTTAAAAAATATTTTTCAGACACGAAGACCAGGTACGCCAGTCCTGTAATGTCAGATGGAACATTTTCTTCTGAGTAGGGTCTCAGCAAATCAGATCACTCAATAATTAGGAACTAATCCCTGTCCAGTGGTATCAAAATGCCCGACAGGAGAAAAAGCTCCCATGGCCAACCAGAAGACCGTGGGGCATATTAGCAAGACCGGCGATAAAATTATCGCCGTTTTAGCGGCAGGAAACTGCCGCTAAAACGGCGATAATGGGCTTGCTAATATGCGTTATAATTCCAATAGAAGCCCAGGTTAGATGTCCTGCACATCTAACCTGGGCTTCTATTGAATTCTATAACGCATATTAGCAAGCCCATTATCGCCGCTTTAGCGGCAGTTTCCTGCCGCTAAAACGGCGATAATTTTATCGCCGGTCTTGCTAATATGCCCCCCTATTTTTTGTTTTTGGCACCCCAGGACATAACTTCTTAACTCTTTCATGCCTCCCCCAATCAACTCTTTAATTGCTAATTTATCAAAAATGGCTGAATGGATTTGCCCCAAATCACAAAAAGGACGCTTTCTGTATAAAGTTTTAATTTTCTGCCAAATTTGGTGTAATTCCTTTCAGCCATTCTTTTCTGTGTCGGGGAGCAAATTTCCTGTAGGAATTAACATGGAAAATCAATGTTTTGGGACGCCACCCCTTTTTAGAGGCTCCTGCCTAATGGATCAGGGCAAAACTTTGCATGAAGAAACTGAGGGCCAGACCTTTTTTTGGGAAAGTTTTGTGCTGATTCTTCAAATGGTACCAAGTTTCTGGTAAAACAAAAAATGATTTTCCACACCTCTTCACGTCTCATCCTCTTTTGCTGAGGATGCAAGAAGGCTGCTATTTATGACAAGGACAAGCTAGGGATGCATTTTTCTATGGGATTCTATTTTGAAATGCATACATTCGCAGTCACTCACTAAATTGTCCCAGATTTGGATTTTTTTGTGTATCTAGGGGGATAGTCTCAAGAACGTGTGATAATTATTGCAAAATTAGCTTAACGCAACTTTGCACATCGCAGTCCATCGCGGGAAAACAACACTGTGTTAACGTTGTATTCTCAACCCGGCGGCACCATGCGATAGTCTCACGATAACGCGCCAAATGACCGCGTTAAAATTAACGCGACGCCGAAAAAATGCGAAACACGAATGCGAAAATAGTTGCGATGCCCCAAATCGCGATACAAAAATCAGCGATAACCAGCGACAGGCCGGCAATTCCCACGCGTCATGCGGGAAAATGCACTATAAAAGCAGAAAAATTAAAAAGCCAAAAAAATATAAACTGCGTAGCACCATGGATGCACCCGGACCGAGTGCAGAGGACAACGCGAACCCCACAAGCCCCACAGACTACCAGCAAGGAACCTCGGGGTCGGGGAAGGCCAAGGAGAAGAGGAAGAGGAAGAGGAAGACGGGGTTCAGTCCACAGGAAAACAGGATCATCGTCACGGAGGTGATAGAACACTACCAACAACTGTTCGTCACCTCCACTGTGTCAATGGCAACACAAACGGAAATATGGCAGTCGATCGTGAACAACGTGAATTCAGTCGGAGTGTTGAGGAGGTCAAGAGGCGCTGGCATGATGTGAATAGCCAAACCAAGCAGAAACTCGCTGCCAACCGGAAGACAGCAATGGCGACTGGAGGTGGGAGTCCTGCGCCACAGGAGGAGCTGGATGAGCTGGAGGAAATGGTGGCCACAGTCATCAGTGTGGAGACGGTGCAAGGAGTTGGGGGTCCGGACACAGCTCGATATGACCTGACCCAACAGCAACAGGGTGAGTAACGACCAGGGACTGGGGGACGGGGGGAGATGGGCACAATGGCACAGATGCACAATTATGTGTAGCACACTGCACACCCACAATGATTGTGGAACATGTCCCTGATACCCTTGGCACACTGCAGCACACATAGAAACACCAAGTAGGCCCCCGTCCACTATGTGCACAAAGGGGCCCCCTCCCTATCACCAATCTCACAACCTACCCATGCACATGTGCTGAATCCAGCAAAGCAGAAGCTCTGTGAGCCACACTGACAATGCAAGTGACACTGCATGACCAATAGCATGGCTGCAGTCAAAATACATGACATGGTGCACGACACAACACTGAGGTGGCCCAGTGTGGATCACATCCTCAAAGGAGCAGCTCACACTCTGACACATCCACGTGCACATACAACCCCTGACGTCAACAACACATCTGCAGACAAACAATGCACAAGAGTACAAAAACCGTCCACGAGCACAAACGACCCAAGTCGCCAACATCTCAGCACCTTAAAAGCACACAAGTCAAAGGCACACCGCCTCAAAGGGATAAGGGGCCACTAAATCAGAGCTGCAGGGGCGACTCTCCCACAATGCAGCACACACACATAACAATCACAGCACATCAACATTGACGACAATGTGGTACAAAGTGCAACACTTTCACTACAGAACAGAGGACACAACTGGTGCCGCTTGTGCGTAGAAACTGGCCAATCACATCTGGCATAGCAGGAAACTGTGAGATGATCATGTACGAGTAGAACCTCAAATCCGTCATGTAGTCGAAATGTCCATCAAATAGCCAGCTCATCCAAAACAGTCACAATGTACATTGTCATGCAGTCTGTATGTAAACATGTACAATGCGTCAACATACATGGAACACACTGTTAACCTGCAACTCCCCTTTACATTGCAGAGGGACAATCAACACCTCCTGCAGAACAGACCAGACATCTCTTCAGTGATGATGAGGAGGACCCCCTGGTCATTAGCTCCGACACTCTCCAACGGCTCGTGGACAGCCTCCGCACCCCACCACCAGGACCAGTGCAGCACAGCTGCATCGAGGTGACCCCACCCCCTGCACAGCCCACACAGCAGGAAGCACCCACCACCACGGCAGGCTCCCAGCACCTCACGGAAAGACAAATGGCATTTCAACGCCGTGTGTCAGACTGCCAGAGGGCGCTGGCTGAATAGGTGTGGGTGTGCTTCGACCTCATGGCAGCCAAACTTGATGCCATACATGGGTGTATGAGTCCCATCAGGGACCACTTACAGTCCCTAACGGACACCCACAGTCCGTTCCATGCTCTACAACAATTCTTGGCTGACCTCGCTGGAGCCATTACTCGGATACAAGAACTGTCTAGTCAGACAGGCTCCAGCGATGATAGCACAGAGTTGGCACAGATGCGGAGGACAATGGAGAACATGGAGCAGATGCAGGCTGGAAGGATGGCTGCCACGGCTGTACACCAGCGAGATGTAGCTGGGATCTTCCATGCCCTGCAGAACCTCATCTTGCCATTGCTGCCACAGAGCCAGTCCCAGATGACTGCTGCAGGAACTTCGACACACACATCTCCGCCCCCTGATGTGTCAGTGCACACAGTGATGCAGCCATACCACCTCCACCACCTGATGTGTCAGTGGCACACAGTGATGCAGCCATACCACCTCCGCCACCTGATGTGTCAGTGGCACACAGTGATGCAGCCATACCACCTCCGCCACCTGATGTGTCAGTGGCACACTGTGATTCAGCCATAACACCACCACACACACCTGACACACCTGACACAGAAGACATATCAGAGGACTAAGATGTGGATGGCAAAGACTCTGTGTGAGAGAGGAGGTTGTAGCATTCATCCCCGCCATATGGCCTGTTCCTGCTTGGTTCAACCCTCTGCATCATGCCCGGGAACAACACCTTCCACTGTCCCCCGAAACACTCTGCGTCATTCACCTGGACCCCGACATGGACTGCCATATCTGCTCTGGTTACCAATGACACAGCAATTAGGCTGCGGACTGAACTCTTCCTCTTCCGATTAAATTGTCATTCCCCAAAGGACTCTGGTTGGCCCTCCACTGGGCAACCGTGTAATGTGGGGTTTGCATGGCCATGTTCTGCTCCAGCTCCGACACTCCACAGAATGTGAATAAAACATTCCAAATCACACAGATGTGTCATGTCTATGTTCAATCAAGTATATAAGTATGGATGAATGTAGGGACATTGATTGCACAAAAAGGTACACCCTGCGAAATGACATCAATGTGCATGTTTGACCCTGACCCACATGGCCAATTAGATGACTGAAGGTATGAACTAGCTGTGGCCTCATTGCTCATGAACAACAATCTCGCAACCCCCCAACGTAGCCCCACGTCCATGTATTGAATGGGGTTGTGTGTAAAAATGTCTAATTCGGTAGCAGGCCTAAAGTAGTGTCCCCCATCACATGTGACAACAGAACATCTCTTTGCATACCTACTCACACTCAACTGTGTGGACACAGCCTGTTTTGATGGATCACATTGATCCACATGGCAAGAAGTTGGACACCATACTCACATTGCTGAAGACACATAAGAGCACAGGTCTACCAGCAACTATCCCAACCACAATCTCTGGCTCACAGAGGTGGAGCTGGCAATAGGGACTCACCCCTAAGTGAAATGCGTCAGTCAGTCCCTCCCTGTGTACGGACAATGCTCATTGAGGCACACGATTTGTCATTCTAATCAACACTCATCACAGTTGAACACTAGTGAAGTGGCGTAGACTTTATTAGCATGTTTGTGTCAGTACGGGCAAGACAAGGGCCACAACATGCAGACCAATGCTTCAGACACTAACAGGCAGCATGGGAACATGTAGAGGTGCAAGAAATGGGGAGGCAAAAATGAACACCAATCATTACGGATGGCAACGGTCTCAGCCCACCTTGCCTTGCTGGATGAGTCATGTGATGTTTGGCGTATGCTCATTGGCCAGTGTCAGGGGACACGACTCACAGCCCATGGGATCTGCATAGTGCTGTACCACCGGACTGCGCAGACTGTCTGCTCTGCTGACAGTGAGCAGGTGAAAGGGTCCAACAAGGTCACATGTAGTACTACATTGCCATGTGTGTACTCTCCCTCCAGAAGTATGTCAGATTTAGGAACCTTGCCAAGCGACGCTGTGCAGCTCCGCCCATGGGACTGCCTCACCTTGCACAGGTGTGTGTCAATACGCGTAGGTGCACACACATGCATTCTGAGTCCAGGCGAATGCAGCCATGTCCACTGTTGTGGTGGGATATGTGACCATTTCTCCAAGATGCAACAAGGTGTTGGGACCTGTGCTCTGGGGTACAAGCAGTTGTGGCTGCAGGAACGTAGTTACTCGTCCATGAATGCGAGTGCAGTTTCCTGGGCAATCAGTTCCAAGAGTACGTCGTTGTCGACTTCAACGAACACGAGGGCGAGCCAATCCATCAACTGGTCTGGACAGATGTGCTCCGTCCACGCTGTTTCACCAATCCGCAACACAGCCCAATAGGGGAGCGCTTCAATATGGTCACTGCACACGAGGACTTGTGCAATCTCCCATGCCCAACTGCCAGCACATACGCCAAATATCAAGGCATCCCATGAACGGGTATCATGGTTACACTCCTGGTCATGGGCCAACAGGGGGCGCACACACAAGTCATAATCTATTTCAGCTACCGTTGTGTTGGATAGGCAGACATCCATGGGCCACTCGAATATGCATGATCGACAGTGGAACCAGGGCTGGACACAGGTGACGTACGCAAGACGGAAGCTCAGACGGTAACTGATGCGCAACACTGCCAGTGGCAGTGCCCCCAACAAATGCAGCATACGTGCACAGTACAGTTCCACGTGACAGGGGTTGTGCATGTGCCCGGGATGTTCTGCCATTGCGTTGGTGGCTCTTGTAGAACCGGCACTCTACTGACCTGCGGCAGTTATGTGGATGATATGCCACAGCTCGGAGCAATGAGTCGTGTGTGTGTGCAACGTTTGGACGTATGGGTTGTTGTGTACGTAAGTGTCAAGGGCATTCCATGCAAGAGTACCTCGAGCAAGGACTTCTGTGTGTGGGGTGTGGCTATGTTGGTCTATCATTAGCGCTGTGCGTAGTGTGGGAGTCGTCATCATCTGCTATGGTATCACTCTCAGGGGGTGCCCGCCACATGCAAGACCAAGGTCGGAGGTGCAGATGTCCTTCCGCCTTATGTATTGAGACAAAGGAGCTTTCATCCCTAATGTTAGTCTGACTACTGCTTGCATTCTGGAAATGTGATGTGGCTTTCACGCTGCAATCGAGGCTAGGCCTTAGGCTTATGGTGCACCAATAGCGATAAACACACAACAGTTGGCATGCATGAGCCAGGAGCCCGAGCGGCCTTGCGCTCTTTGCACAATCCCTTCGTTCGCGGCCGCCCTCCGGGTGCATGCAACATTGCAACATTGTTGATTGCGGGCTGTGTGGCGCAGACACTGCAACAGAGACACACGCATCAGTTGGTTTCCTGTCCAGCCCAGAAATGAACCACGCCCAGAGCCCAGAGCCCAGGGATAATTATTCACACCCCTATGCTGGCCTGGCGTACGCCGACCCAGCCCACTCGGCGAACGTATGAAGGGGGGGTGACGACGCTACGTGTCCTAGTTCTTCCCCACTGCCGGAGGTGACATGGCTGCGTACGCCTGGCATATCACGAGACTCAATCAGAAAGGGTCCATGACTTGCGTTGCACAGAGTTGGTGGCACCGGAAACACTGCGGCCGGCACGGGCCTACCGCCACGGGACGGTGACTTTCGGTGCACTGAGGTAGGGGCACCTTAGGTGCTGAGCGGGTGTGCAGCCTGCGATGATGCGCCGTCCTGGCGGTCCAGACTGGTAAGGGTTTGTGTGAGCCCTGCTAGACCGCAGTGTAGGCCTGAGCCAGCGGGCAGCGCGGGCCTACCGCCACGTGGCATTGCCTCGCGGTTCACAGGGTTAGTGGCACCTATATGGCTGAGCGGGTGTGCAGCCTGCAATGATGCTGTGTGCACTGATATGATCTCTGCCATTGCGAAATCAAGACCCAGAATCACATGTGTGACCTGGTGGCCCGCGGGGCTGCATGATGTGGAGGCTGCCAAGGTCGCAGGACCCGGGCTTGGAGCTTGCACTGGCACGTGGTGGACCCTCTTGGAGACACGCTGGTGGCGGAAGGTGAGTTGTGAGGCCTGGGTGCGCAGGGGCGGGCAAACACCGCTGGGCGGCGGGAGGGGCTGGGGTGCAGCAGCCTGTGTGCGCAGGGGCGGCCAAGTGATGATGGCGTGTGCAATGATATGGACTCCGCCATTCATAAATCTGGACTCTGTTTCAGATAAGGGACCTGGTGGACTGCAGTGTATACCGGCATGTGGTTGGAGACACACCGGTGGCAGCAGGTGAGCAGTGAGGCCTGGGTCTGCAGTGTCGGCACTCTCTCGCCCTCTCCCTCTCTTCCTTTCACTGTCTCTCTCTCTTCCTCTGTTACTCTCTCTCTCTCCTTCTCCCTCTCTTCCTTTCACTGTCTCTCTCTCTCTTCCTCTGTTTCTCTCTCTCTTTCCTTCTCCCTCTCTCCCCCTTTCTCTCTCTTTCTCTTTCTCCCTCTCTTTCACTCTCTCTCTCCCTTTCTTTCTCTCTCTCTTTCTCTCGCTCTCTGTCCTTTGATGAGCGCATGACACACCTTCTTATCTTGAATTTTGTGTTGCAGGCTGTGTCTTACAGATTGTCCAGTGAAGACTCGCCATGACTCTTCCGAATAGTTGTTTTGAGTTCAATTTGAATAAAATAATTTGTTTGGAAATTCAAAGATGAATGAATGATTCTCCTTTTTCTGACCACACATGAATGTTAATTGTTGTACTTGTGCGACATCAGGCGAATTGTTTTGTTCATGATTTCGTAAGGTTGATGTAAGATATCTTTGTCCGGGGTAGGGCCCCGGGGAGGGGTCCTGGGGTGGTGGCGGTGGGTGTTGTGGCCCTCTTGGGGCTCTGAGCTGCATGATCAGTAGCTCCATGACATCTGTTGTTCTTCAGGTGTGGCTCTGGTCTGGGCTCCCTTTTGTGGTGCAGGTTGTTGTCCGACTTAACACCAGGTAAGAGCAGGTGTTAAATTCCTGCTGCTAACGCGCCTTATCGCCTGTTTTGGGATCTTATCGCGGATCTGGCTGGTCGTAGAGAATATTGCGAAGTGGTGTTTTCGCGGCTTTTTGCACAGGAACGCCTACTCTGCATCTCATTAGCTTTAGTTGCCGGTGTCATCCGTGGCGATGTTTTTTGCGGCTGCTATCGCAGGAAAACTGGCGATATCGGCTGTTATCACCAGCTTGTGAATGGTGCGATAAATCTATCGCCACTTTGGCTGCGATAAAGTGCAGCTAAGCCCTTGAGAATATGCCCCCTAGAGTAGACAAAAAGTTAGCATATTGTCCCTGCTTTCGAGCTGAAAATCACTTGGGATTAGTGGGTCGCTGACAGAATATCAGAAACAAAAATATTGCGTGGACAGAATATCATGTCAAAAATATTGAGGACCAAAATATCGAGAAAGTAAGTGTAAAGAGGTGAGTATAGATTTACTATTCTTAACGCAACTTCTACATACTATGAAGATATATATATATATTGTCACGGTACGTATATGTGGAGGTATATATAGTAAAACTTTGTTTACCTTCACAATATTTTTGTCCTCTATATTCTTCACACAATATTTTGTCCTACGATATTTTTTTTCCGATATTCTGTCTAAACAGTGGATTAATCCCAAACTTCCTATTTCATTAGAATCTGCGAGATCCGAGCTACACTATCAAACTTCAATTTCATTCCACATCGACTCAAAATGTTACATAACACTAAAACCATACGACTCTGAATGTGGAGCGTGCCTGTGTTTTGAAAAGAGGTGAACATTAAGATCTGTTGGGGATGTTTAATGTTCTTGTACAGAATCCTCTAATTCCATAATGCTACACAACTGCCTTTAATGTACTTGTTTAGCCAGAAATGCATAACTGCGCCCCAGGGCCTTATCGGATTATAATGCCCTCAGCACATAACTGCAGCTTAATTTTATGATTCTTGTCTGGGCCACTGCCAACTCTCCCACCGCTGGCTTGAGACGTGTTTAATAGAGCTGTCTACCCGTAAAAACCAGACACACATTGTTCAACGGAGATTCCTAATTACAGGGTTCCAGGGTGCCTGGTGCATAGTGTAGGGGATAAATATCATACTCTAGTTAAAATAATCACACGAGGCGAGGTCAGTCATTGGTTAGAAAGTCTCCAAACTCCCTTTAATTCTTTCACTTTAGGCGTATTTTTGTTTTACTTGCAGAGCACATTGACGTTTAATTAGTGCCATAAAAGCAAAAGAGTTAACAGATACTCTGTTTTCAGGGATATAGTCTTAAATTCTCTTTAATGAGGCCTTCCAGACTGATGGAAATTCCTCCCAGGATAGCCAGCCTAGTGGTCTTTTACTGTTTTAAAGCTGATCTTGTTATAACAAGGTAGCAATATAGCACTGGTTCTTGTTCCTTCCATCATCCCGTTACCTGATCCCTGACAATTGCATTTTCTTTGGCACCAGCAGCCATTTTTTCAACTTGGGTGCCATGTCTTGGTGTTTGGTTCTGAAAAAATAAGCGCTTTACATAGGATGAATAATGGACAAGAATCAGGCAAATTCCCTCGCTTCGTTTTTCGGGAGGCCCAAGTCCACCGTAGACAAGTCTTCCGACCTCAAGAATGCACTGCAGGGGAGGATCAGACCAGAAAAGCAAGAGAGAGCGAATGGTGGCCAAGAGCGGATGCTTCTGCAACTGGAGCGAGCTTTCGCTGCTACATGGAACATTCACACGAGAAAGAACAGGTGCACAAAGCACATGTCATGTTATGCTCAACCATAGGATGCTCACATAGCAATAAATTCGCCTCAAGGCACCATATTCAGTCGAGCAGCAAAGATGATAGATAACCCCTAAAACCATTATGTTTTCAGAGCTTTGCAGAAGTGTCTCCCTCCCCTGCTGCTTGTTTATTGTCCAGAGTTAAGGCATTGCCGAAGATAGAAAAAAAATGAAGTGCAAAATGTAGGTAATGTAGGCAGCAATTGTTATTTCGAATGGAGAAAAGGGTAGGGGGTCATTTAGAGAAGAGTTGGTGAACAACAAAAACACCAATACATTTTGTGCATCTGGTTTCTGCAACCATTGTAGAGCTATGAGAAAGGTGGCGGTATTATCTCACCTGTTACTTCTAGTCAAAAGGCAGGTAGCCGGCATCTCTCCCCTCCTTAACATGACTTAGCTGAGTTATGCAGGTGGTGACAGTTCTAAACCCGAGGTAGCAGACTCAGCTTTTCATCTTTCAGGGCAACATGATCAACAATGAGCTGGATACAAAAAAAAAAAACACACACAAATATAACTGAAATACAGTTTTCATTTGAGTGTATTCCATGTTACTTTTTTTCTTATGGACACAGATTTATTTTGCACTTACCAGATCAGCGTGTGGGAGTGAATTACTTGTTTCAATCTTTCTTCTGCCGAAGTTATGGAACGTAGTTCAACTTGGTGAACACTGAGGGGCAGATTTACAAGCCCCTTGCGACACATTTGCGCCGCCGTTGCGTCACTTCTGTGACGCAGCGGCGTCATAAACAATGCACCACGTTGCAACATATTTACAACGTAACGCATCTAGGGAGATGCGCCACGTTGTAAAGCCCTGCGCTACATTATACCTGCGTCAGGTATAATGTATGCAGGGTGGGCGTTCCTTCACAAGAACAGTGACGCAGTGAAATCTGCAAGATTTCACTGAGTCACTTTTACGACGCCGCTGCATCACACCTTACGCCTGCTTGAAGCAGGCGTAAGGAGTGACGCAGCACAATAAGTATAGGCCGCCCCTGAGCATTGCTGGAGTTGCGTCGCGCTTGCGACACGACTCCAGCAATGTGCTGCCCTTACGACAAAAGATGCGACACGCATCTGTCTATCCTTGCGCCACTGTGCGCTGCATTGTAAATGCGACGCATCCGTGGTGGCGCAAGGGTATTTTTGCGTGTCGCATCTTTACTGGCGCATCCCTGCTAATATGCAGAGATGCGCCAGTCCTTGTAAATCTGCCCCTGAGTGTTCACTACGTTGTCTATACTAAGAAACAACTCAATAGTAATCATTAGAGAACATTTTGTCGTTTATACATTGAGATTTTACTTGTATATATTTCATGAATTTTATTTGTATATCAGAGATGTTACATGTTGACACTATTGTGTATATGTATTATGTGGTTTGTTATTGTCTCAAATTTGCATTGTATAATGTAGATATTCATTGTGCATTCTGATTGTATTTATATAATTAGAAGTGTTGTGGCTTTTTCTCTTTCCTTCTCTTTTTTCCTAAAATATTTTATTGTCTTTCACGACTTGTATACTTAATCAATTGACAGTCTCCGTATAGACTGATTTTGTAATTCATTTACATATTGAAAAAAATAATAAGTAATAAACAATGAATACATAAAAATTATTATAAATATTACTAATTTCATGTTCACATATGGCCTTTATTATGTAATTACTTGAAAACCTTAGTAGTTGCCAAGGAGTAATTTATTATGTTATGTAAGATATTATTACCATACCTAATTATAACGTCACTTTAACTTTTATTTTTTCACGAGTGAATATATATTTTTATATATATATACATATACACACACACACAAATATATATTTATATATATATATATATACAGTACTCCATGCACAATAACAGTTATTTGACATTGTAATCCTCTTCTGTCCCTGACTCATATATGCAGACACACTGATGTTTCAGTAGTCACATGTACTTTTGATGCTCAATAAACTTTGTTATAATTATAACACTGTGTTTGTGTATTAGATTTAAAATGTTCTTATTGACCCCCAGGCAAGTAGTGTATCATTGAAATTATCCTATATACTCTGTCTGCAATATCACCCTTAGAATAGTGGCCAGTGTAGTTTTCTGTGTAAAATGTCAATACACACCGCAGTAGAAGTCACCTTACTAATTCATATGTTGTGTGTGAAGAAAGTATTGACCCTCATTTATTAAATTATTAATTAAATTATTACATTGTAAAGTGGATATTTCATTATGTATAGGACCCTTTGCATAGAACTTCATGATTTACATAAAAGCCTTTGCAATTGTGTCATTCAGCAGTAATTTGTAGTCATATTAGAGTCAATGGGTCATAATGGCACAGCACAGACATCAAAAGTCTGCCTGGCATCCTTTATGTATTACTTTTTTTACTTAAGGTTCTCAACCTCTGCTCTAGTTATAATATGTAATTGATTTATGCACCTCCTTTTTCATTGTTTGTCTGTGATGTGCACCAAAATTATTAGATAACACAAGTGGGAGTGGCAGTTTACCATAAAGTTTTAAATGTATTTTACATTTTTTTTTTTAATTTTTCCACATGATTACCAGTTATTAATACTTGTTCTTTGTTTTATGCTTGAATTTTTCACAGTCCTATGACTTCAGGGACGTTACACCGATAGCTGCCATAGCGGGGCATTATTAGTGATCTGGAATGATTACGGATATGTCGGCAATGTGAGCAGCTCAGCTATCATTCCAACTGTTTCTCGAACTAACACAAAAATACAGACTGCGCAGAATTGGGCGCGCGTCGAGGGTTCTTTCCCTATCGCAGCACTTTGTTAAATAAATAATTCTGGAAGCCAGCGCTGGCGATCCATCAGGCCGCAGTTTTTCCTCTAGTTGTCCCAATTATGGTCTCATTAAGATTCCTGCGCAGGAGTCGCGCGCCCCAGTGGAAAGGGAAGGCAGGCATGGCTCCGGTATCTCTCCCGACACATCACGCTCTTCAAATATTTGCATTTCAAATTCCTAGCTGCAAATAATTCCGAGCCCAATGTCAATACGACACTTAGCTGACTCCCAGCAAAAACATTCTTTTCGGCCCTTAATCCTCCAAATTCGGAAAAAAATGACAGAACTCTTGCAATGTTAGCTGGATTTGCGATATCCTGTCATCTGACGGTGGACAAGTGTTACACTAACAGCAGCTCTGTTTCACGCAACTTCCGGAAGCGACCACTCTACCTTTTAATCAGAACCTTTTCCGTTCACCCGCCTGCAATGTCCTCCAAGAAAGTGATCTCTGAGAATGAAGGGCAAATATGCGTTTGTTCGGCACTATATATTGTAGCTGACCAATAGTCCTAAAACTTTGAACATCACAACGCAAAGCTGATGAAAGTAGACGAAATAAAGAAAAAAACATCAAAGGTTGATGAACTATTGTTCCATGGGGATATTACAAGTTAATAAGGTGCCTGGTTGCACATAAAAGGGCTTCTCGTGGGTGCTGAACATATGAACAGAACATCTGCTGCGGTCAGGGTAGCAGGACTTCAGGTAGGGGCTGTATGTGTTGATCAAGCATGCATCTGCTGCTTGTGTGGATGGCACCTGCTGACTGTTGAAAATATAAACCTACAGTGTGTGCAGGGGACGCATACCTCGACCGGGCTTTGAACATATTAATGTCTACAGGACTTTAAAAGACATAGAACCGTATTGGGTCTTGAGAACAAGGAGCTTATTTGGGTGTTGAACACATGGCTTCACCTGATTGTTCTAAATAGGGATGCCTGCTTACACATGGGTATCTGATGGATTTGATCTCTAGGATCTCTTCTGGAGGACAAGCACAGGGTCACCAGCTGTGTCTTAAACTGACAAAGTAGTATCCCAATGGAAAAATGAAACGCCATTGGACATTGGACAAATGTGAATGCATTCTCTGATGTGTAAATGTAAAACTGAACATGCTAAAAGGCATCTTCATTTTAATAATTGAAAACTCACAAAGGTTGCAGGTTTTCAGGAGAAACCTGAGCACGCTTTGTGAATTCTCAAGATTAATAAATCTGCACACATGCGAGGTTGTAATCCCCATAGTGTAGATGTACTTATTTTTTCAGAATCTGTGTGCAGAGTGCCTATGTTATGTCTTTAGGCTGAGCAATCCTTACATTAATACAAATATCATTTGAGAATTGTGTATTTAAAAGAATGTACTTTAACATTTAGGGAAATGTTTAAGTCAATGTACAATCCAAGGAAACTGAAGAGACATGCAAAGTGGCCAAACAGATGTTGTAAATATTGAGCAGACTGAAGTATGCAAGGTGCACATGTTTTGGTCCTAAAATTTGGCATATTCAGGGAATTGTAAGAGAGATCAATGTTCTTCTTGATTTTACTATGTATTCATCTCAGAATGCACTTGAAAATGGATGCCTAAAATCCACAGCTGCAATTCTTACATCTGCATTCTTTCATAAAGATTGAAATCATTTCTAATCATCTCTTTCACATCTTAGTTGTAGAAAGACATACAAATAACTGAAAGAGTGTAGGGTGACAACGGTACATACAACTCTTATCAAAATACTTTCAGGCTACTTAAGCCAACAGAAATGTTGAGTGGGTCTGCTAGATAGCAAGGGATATTTTCACATATGGTTCTGTGTGCAAGACAGCACATTTAAAGAAATATAATTACTGTTATTGGTAACCAGTGTAGGTTACGAAGTATGGGGGTGATATGCTCATATCTGCCTGAAAAGTGACCAAGTCTAGCAGTTGAATTTATAACAGCTTTGAGTGGGGCAAATGGATGTTTGGTGGACTCATGCAAAATGGTGGTTCTGAAGTAATCTTGAGATAGCTAATGCATGGACTGCTGTATTAAGATGATCAAGAGAGATGGGGTGAAAGATTTTCTTCAAGATGCAAATATTGAGGTAGGCAGGTTTTGGCGCATAGTTGAGATGAGGGTTAAATGTAAAAGTTGAGTCTCAAGTAAAGCGATACAAAAGGGGATGATGGACGGAACGTTTGAGCCAATCAAACACTCACCCCCAGTCAACTGATCTGGGTTTAATCCATCATCATTCTTTAGCTCACTCCACCACCCCAGTTCAGACATGGCCATATGCAAATCAGTCTGACCCTGTGCCTCATGGGAACAGTCCAGCCCGAACTGCCAAGCCATGTCTTCCCTGGACCGGAAACAAGCATCCTAGGACCGGTTTCTGGCATTCCAGCCGTCATCAGCCAGGCTTGCTTGAATCCAGTGGCAAAGTGAGCAAGGGACCCACGTCTGGGCATACCCCCGCCAACTTAGGGCGAACAAAGCGATACAAAAGGGGATGATGGACGGAACGTTTGAGCCAATCAAACACTCACCCCCAGTCAACTGATCTGGGTTTAATCCATCATCATTCTTTAGCTCACTCCACCACCCCAGTTCAGACATGGCCATATGCAAATCAGTCTGACCCTGTGCCTCATGGGAACAGTCCAGCCCGAACTGCCAAGCCATGTCTTCCCTTGACCGGAAACAAGCATCCTAGGACCGGTTTCTGGCATTCCAGCCGGCATCAGCCAGGCTTGCTTGAATCCAGTGGCAAAGTGAGCAAGGGACCCACGTCTGGGCATACCCCCGCCAACTTAGGGCGAACAAAGCGATACAAAAGGGGATGATGGACGGAACGTTTGAGCCAATCAAACACTCACCCCCAGTCAACTGATCTGGGTTTAATCCATCATCATTCTTTAGCTCACTCCACCACCCCAGTTCAGACATGGCCATATGCAAATCAGTCTGACCCTGTGCCTCATGGGAACAGTCCAGCCCGAACTGCCAAGCCATGTCTTCCCTGGACCGGAAACAAGCATCCTAGGACCGGTTTCTGGCATTCCAGCCGTCATCAGCCAGGCTTGCTTGAATCCAGTGGCAAAGTGAGCAAGGGACCCACGTCTGGGCATACCCCGCCAACTTAGGGCGAACAAAGCGATACAAAAGGGGATGATGGACGGAACGTTTGAGCCAATCAAACACTCACCCCCAGTCAACTGATCTGGGTTTAATCCATCATCATTCTTTAGCTCACTCCACCACCCCAGTTCAGACATGGCCATATGCAAATCAGTCTGACCCTGTGCCTCATGGGAACAGTCCAGCCCGAACTGCCAAGCCATGTCTTCCCTGGACCGGAAACAAGCATCCTAGGACCGGTTTCTGGCATTCCAGCCGTCATCAGCCAGGCTTGCTTGAATCCAGTGGCAAAGTGAGCAAGGGACCCACGTCTGGGCATACCCCCGCCAACTTAGGGCGAACAAAGCGATACAAAAGGGGATGATGGACGGAACGCTTGAGCCAATCAAACACTCACCCCCAGTCAACTGATCTGGGTTTAATCCATCATCATTCTTTAGCTCACTCCACCACCCCAGTTCAGACATGGCCATATGCAAATCAGTCTGACCCTGTGCCTCATGGGAACAGTCCAGCCCGAACTGCCAAGCCATGTCTTCCCTGGACCGGAAACAAGCATCCTAGGACCGGTTTCTGGCATTCCAGCCGTCATCAGCCAGGCTTGCTTGAATCCAGTGGCAAAGTGAGCAAGGGACCCACGTCTGGGCATACCCCCGCCAACTTAGGGCGAACAAAGCGATACAAAAGGGGATGATGGACGGAACGCTTGAGCCAATCAAACACTCACCCCCAGTCAACTGATCTGGGTTTAATCCATCATCATTCTTTAGCTCACTCCACCACCCCAGTTCAGACATGGCCATATGCAAATCAGTCTGACCCTGTGCCTCATGGGAACAGTCCAGCCCGAACTGCCAAGCCATGTCTTCCCTGGACCGGAAACAAGCATCCTAGGACCGGTTTCTGGCATTCCAGCCGTCATCAGCCAGGCTTGCTTGAATCCAGTGGCAAAGTGAGCAAGGGACCCACGTCTGGGCATACCCCCGCCAACTTAGGGCGAACAAAGCGATACAAAAGGGGATGATGGACGGAACGTTTGAGCCAATCAAACACTCACCCCCAGTCAACTGATCTGGGTTTAATCCATCATCATTCTTTAGCTCACTCCACCACCCCAGTTCAGACATGGCCATATGCAAATCAGTCTGACCCTGTGCCTCATGGGAACAGTCCAGCCCGAACTGCCAAGCCATGTCTTCCCTGGACCGGAAACAAGCATCCTAGGACCGGTTTCTGGCATTCCAGCCGTCATCAGCCAGGCTTGCTTGAATCCAGTGGCAAAGTGAGCAAGGGACCCACGTCTGGGCATACCCCCGCCAACTTAGGGCGAACAAAGCGATACAAAAGGGGATGATGGACGGAACGCTTGAGCCAATCAAACACTCACCCCCAGTCAACTGATCTGGGTTTAATCCATCATCATTCTTTAGCTCACTCCACCACCCCAGTTCAGACATGGCCATATGCAAATCAGTCTGACCCTGTGCCTCATGGGAACAGTCCAGCCCGAACTGCCAAGCCATGTCTTCCCTGGACCGGAAACAAGCATCCTAGGACCGGTTTCTGGCATTCCAGCCGTCATCAGCCAGGCTTGCTTGAATCCAGTGGCAAAGTGAGCAAGGGACCCACGTCTGGGCATACCCCCGCCAACTTAGGCGAACAAAGCGATACAAAAGGGGATGATGGACGGAACGCTTGAGCCAATCAAACACTCACCCCCAGTCAACTGATCTGGGTTTAATCCATCATCATTCTTTAGCTCACTCCACCACCCCAGTTCAGACATGGCCATATGCAAATCAGTCTGACCCTGTGCCTCATGGGAACAGTCCAGCCCGAACTGCTAAGCCATGTCTTCCCTGGACCGGAAACAAGCATCCTAGGACCGGTTTCTGGCATTCCAGCCGTCATCAGCCAGGCTTGCTTGAATCCAGTGGCAAAGTGAGCAAGGGACCCACGTCTGGGCATACCCCCGCCAACTTAGGGCGAACAAAGCGATACAAAAGGGGATGATGGACGGAACGTTTGAGCCAATCAAACACTCACCCCCAGTCAACTGATCTGGGTTTAATCCATCATCATTCTTTAGCTCACTCCACCACCCCAGTTCAGACATGGCCATATGCAAATCAGTCTGACCCTGTGCCTCATGGGAACAGTCCAGCCCGAACTGCCAAGCCATGTCTTCCCTGGACCGGAAACAAGCATCCTAGGACCGGTTTCTGGCATTCCAGCCGTCATCAGCCAGGCTTGCTTGAATCCAGTGGCAAAGTGAGCAAGGGACCCACGTCTGGGCATACCCCCGCCAACTTAGGGCGAACAAAGCGATACAAAAGGGGATGATGGACGGAACGTTTGAGCCAATCAAACACTCACCCCCAGTCAACTGATCTGGGTTTAATCCATCATCATTCTTTAGCTCACTCCACCACCCCAGTTCAGACATGGCCATATGCAAATCAGTCTGACCCTGTGCCTCATGGGAACAGTCCAGCCCGAACTGCCAAGCCATGTCTTCCCTGGACCGGAAACAAGCATCCTAGGACCGGTTTCTGGCATTCCAGCCGTCATCAGCCAGGCTTGCTTGAATCCAGTGGCAAAGTGAGCAAGGGACCCACGTCTGGGCATACCCCCGCCAACTTAGGGCGAACAAAGCGATACAAAAGGGGATGATGGACGGAACGTTTGAGCCAATCAAACACTCACCCCCAGTCAACTGATCTGGGTTTAATCCATCATCATTCTTTAGCTCACTCCACCACCCCAGTTCAGACATGGCCATATGCAAATCAGTCTGACCCTGTGCCTCATGGGAACAGTCCAGCCCGAACTGCCAAACCATGTCTTCCCTGGACCGGAAACAAGCATCCTACGACCGGTTTCTGGCATTCCAGCCGTCATCAGCCAGGCTTGCTTGAATCCAGTGGCAAAGTGAGCAAGGGACCCACGTCTGGGCATACCCCCGCCAACTTAGGGCGTAACAAAGCGATACAAAAGGGGATGATGGACGGAACGTTTGAGCCAATCAAACACTCACCCCCAGTCAACTGATCTGGGTTTAATCCATCATCATTCTTTAGCTCACTCCACCACCCCAGTTCAGACATGGCCATATGCAAATCAGTCTGACCCTGTGCCTCATGGGAACAGTCCAGCCCGAACTGCCAAGCCATGTCTTCCCTGGACCGGAAACAAGCATCCTAGGACCGGTTTCTGGCATTCCAGCCGTCATCAGCCAGGCTTGCTTGAATCCAGTGGCAAAGTGAGCAAGGGACCCACGTCTGGGCATACCCCCGCCAACTTAGGGCGAACAAAGCGATACAAAAGGGGATGATGGACGGAACGTTTGAGCCAATCAAACACTCACCCCCAGTCAACTGATCTGGGTTTAATCCATCATCATTCTTTAGCTCACTCCACCACCCCAGTTCAGACATGGCCATATGCAAATCAGTCTGACCCTGTGCCTCATGGGAACAGTCCAGCCCGAACTGCCAAGCCATGTCTTCCCTGGACCGGAAACAAGCATCCTAGGACCGGTTTCTGGCATTCCAGCCGTCATCAGCCAGGCTTGCTTGAATCCAGTGGCAAAGTGAGCAAGGGACCCACGTCTGGGCATACCCCCGCCAACTTAGGGCGAACAAAGCGATACAAAAGGGGATGATGGACGGAACGTTTGAGCCAATCAAACACTCACCCCCAGTCAACTGATCTGGGTTTAATCCATCATCATTCTTTAGCTCACTCCACCACCCCAGTTCAGACATGGCCATATGCAAATCAGTCTGACCCTGTGCCTCATGGGAACAGTCCAGCCCGAACTGCCAAGCCATGTCTTCCCTGGACCGGAAACAAGCATCCTAGGACCGGTTTCTGGCATTCCAGCCGTCATCAGCCAGGCTTGCTTGAATCCAGTGGCAAAGTGAGCAAGGGACCCACGTCTGGGCATACCCCCGCCAACTTAGGGCGAACAAAGCGATACAAAAGGGGATGATGGACGGAACGTTTGAGCCAATCAAACACTCACCCCCAGTCAACTGATCTGGGTTTAATCCATCATCATTCTTTAGCTCACTCCACCACCCCAGTTCAGACATGGCCATATGCAAATCAGTCTGACCCTGTGCCTCATGGGAACAGTCCAGCCCGAACTGCCAAGCCATGTCTTCCCTGGACCGGAAACAAGCATCCTAGGACCGGTTTCTGGCATTCCAGCCGTCATCAGCCAGGCTTGCTTGAATCCAGTGGCAAAGTGAGCAAGGGACCCACGTCTGGGCATACCCCCGCCAACTTAGGGCGAACAAAGCGATACAAAAGGGGATGATGGACGGAACGTTTGAGCCAATCAAACACTCACCCCCAGTCAACTGATCTGGGTTTAATCCATCATCATTCTTTAGCTCACTCCACCACCCCAGTTCAGACATGGCCATATGCAAATCAGTCTGACCCTGTGCCTCATGGGAACAGTCCAGCCCGAACTGCCAAGCCATGTCTTCCCTGGACCGGAAACAAGCATCCTAGGACCGGTTTCTGGCATTCCAGCCGTCATCAGCCAGGCTTGCTTGAATCCAGTGGCAAAGTGAGCAAGGGACCCACGTCTGGGCATACCCCCGCCAACTTAGGGCGAACAAAGCGATACAAAAGGGGATGATGGACGGAACGTTTGAGCCAATCAAACACTCACCCCCAGTCAACTGATCTGGGTTTAATCCATCATCATTCTTTAGCTCACTCCACCACCCCAGTTCAGACATGGCCATATGCAAATCAGTCTGACCCTGTGCCTCATGGGAACAGTCCAGCCCGAACTGCCAAGCCATGTCTTCCCTGGACCGGAAACAAGCATCCTAGGACCGGTTTCTGGCATTCCAGCCGTCATCAGCCAGGCTTGCTTGAATCCAGTGGCAAAGTGAGCAAGGGACCCACGTCTGGGCATACCCCCGCCAACTTAGGGCGAACAAAGCGATACAAAAGGGGATGATGGACGGAACGTTTGAGCCAATCAAACACTCACCCCCAGTCAACTGATCTGGGTTTAATCCATCATCATTCTTTAGCTCACTCCACCACCCCAGTTCAGACATGGCCATATGCAAATCAGTCTGACCCTGTGCCTCATGGGAACAGTCCAGCCCGAACTGCCAAGCCATGTCTTCCCTGGACCGGAAACAAGCATCCTAGGACCGGTTTCTGGCATTCCAGCCGTCATCAGCCAGGCTTGCTTGAATCCAGTGGCAAAGTGAGCAAGGGACCCACGTCTGGGCATACCCCCGCCAACTTAGGGCGAACAAAGCGATACAAAAGGGGATGATGGACGGAACGTTTGAGCCAATCAAACACTCACCCCCAGTCAACTGATCTGGGTTTAATCCATCATCATTCTTTAGCTCACTCCACCACCCCAGTTCAGACATGGCCATATGCAAATCAGTCTGACCCTGTGCCTCATGGGAACAGTCCAGCCCGAACTGCCAAGCCATGTCTTCCCTGGACCGGAAACAAGCATCCTAGGACCGGTTTCTGGCATTCCAGCCGTCATCAGCCAGGCTTGCTTGAATCCAGTGGCAAAGTGAGCAAGGGACCCACGTCTGGGCATACCCCCGCCAACTTAGGGCGAACAAAGCGATACAAAAGGGGATGATGGACGGAACGTTTGAGCCAATCAAACACTCACCCCCAGTCAACTGATCTGGGTTTAATCCATCATCATTCTTTAGCTCACTCCACCACCCCAGTTCAGACATGGCCATATGCAAATCAGTCTGACCCTGTGCCTCATGGGAACAGTCCAGCCCGAACTGCCAAGCCATGTCTTCCCTGGACCGGAAACAAGCATCCTAGGACCGGTTTCTGGCATTCCAGCCGTCATCAGCCAGGCTTGCTTGAATCCAGTGGCAAAGTGAGCAAGGGACCCACGTCTGGGCATACCCCCGCCAACTTAGGGCGAACAAAGCGATACAAAAGGGGATGATGGACGGAACGTTTGAGCCAATCAAACACTCACCCCCAGTCAACTGATCTGGGTTTAATCCATCATCATTCTTTAGCTCACTCCACCACCCCAGTTCAGACATGGCCATATGCAAATCAGTCTGACCCTGTGCCTCATGGGAACAGTCCAGCCCGAACTGCCAAGCCATGTCTTCCCTGGACCGGAAACAAGCATCCTAGGACCGGTTTCTGGCATTCCAGCCGTCATCAGCCAGGCTTGCTTGAATCCAGTGGCAAAGTGAGCAAGGGACCCACGTCTGGGCATACCCCCGCCAACTTAGGGCGAACAAAGCGATACAAAAGGGGATGATGGACGGAACGTTTGAGCCAATCAAACACTCACCCCCAGTCAACTGATCTGGGTTTAATCCATCATCATTCTTTAGCTCACTCCACCACCCCAGTTCAGACATGGCCATATGCAAATCAGTCTGACCCTGTGCCTCATGGGAACAGTCCAGCCCGAACTGCCAAGCCATGTCTTCCCTGGACCGGAAACAAGCATCCTAGGACCGGTTTCTGGCATTCCAGCCGTCATCAGCCAGGCTTGCTTGAATCCAGTGGCAAAGTGAGCAAGGGACCCACGTCTGGGCATACCCCCGCCAACTTAGGGCGAACAAAGCGATACAAAAGGGGATGATGGACGGAACGTTTGAGCCAATCAAACACTCACCCCCAGTCAACTGATCTGGGTTTAATCCATCATCATTCTTTAGCTCACTCCACCACCCCAGTTCAGACATGGCCATATGCAAATCAGTCTGACCCTGTGCCTCATGGGAACAGTCCAGCCCGAACTGCCAAGCCATGTCTTCCCTGGACCGGAAACAAGCATCCTAGGACCGGTTTCTGGCATTCCAGCCGTCATCAGCCAGGCTTGCTTGAATCCAGTGGCAAAGTGAGCAAGGGACCCACGTCTGGGCATACCCCCGCCAACTTAGGGCGAACAAAGCGATACAAAAGGGGATGATGGACGGAACGTTTGAGCCAATCAAACACTCACCCCCAGTCAACTGATCTGGGTTTAATCCATCATCATTCTTTAGCTCACTCCACCACCCCAGTTCAGACATGGCCATATGCAAATCAGTCTGACCCTGTGCCTCATGGGAACAGTCCAGCCCGAACTGCCAAGCCATGTCTTCCCTGGACCGGAAACAAGCATCCTAGGACCGGTTTCTGGCATTCCAGCCGTCATCAGCCAGGCTTGCTTGAATCCAGTGGCAAAGTGAGCAAGGGACCCACGTCTGGGCATACCCCCGCCAACTTAGGGCGAACAAAGCGATACAAAAGGGGATGATGGACGGAACGTTTGAGCCAATCAAACACTCACCCCCAGTCAACTGATCTGGGTTTAATCCATCATCATTCTTTAGCTCACTCCACCACCCCAGTTCAGACATGGCCATATGCAAATCAGTCTGACCCTGTGCCTCATGGGAACAGTCCAGCCCGAACTGCCAAGCCATGTCTTCCCTGGACCGGAAACAAGCATCCTAGGACCGGTTTCTGGCATTCCAGCCGTCATCAGCCAGGCTTGCTTGAATCCAGTGGCAAAGTGAGCAAGGGACCCACGTCTGGGCATACCCCCGCCAACTTAGGGCGAACAAAGCGATACAAAAGGGGATGATGGACGGAACGTTTGAGCCAATCAAACACTCACCCCCAGTCAACTGATCTGGGTTTAATCCATCATCATTCTTTAGCTCACTCCACCACCCCAGTTCAGACATGGCCATATGCAAATCAGTCTGACCCTGTGCCTCATGGGAACAGTCCAGCCCGAACTGCCAAGCCATGTCTTCCCTGGACCGGAAACAAGCATCCTAGGACCGGTTTCTGGCATTCCAGCCGTCATCAGCCAGGCTTGCTTGAATCCAGTGGCAAAGTGAGCAAGGGACCCACGTCTGGGCATACCCCCGCCAACTTAGGGCGAACAAAGCGATACAAAAGGGGATGATGGACGGAACGTTTGAGCCAATCAAACACTCACCCCCAGTCAACTGATCTGGGTTTAATCCATCATCATTCTTTAGCTCACTCCACCACCCCAGTTCAGACATGGCCATATGCAAATCAGTCTGACCCTGTGCCTCATGGGAACAGTCCAGCCCGAACTGCCAAGCCATGTCTTCCCTGGACCGGAAACAAGCATCCTAGGACCGGTTTCTGGCATTCCAGCCGTCATCAGCCAGGCTTGCTTGAATCCAGTGGCAAAGTGAGCAAGGGACCCACGTCTGGGCATACCCCCGCCAACTTAGGGCGAACAAAGCGATACAAAAGGGGATGATGGACGGAACGTTTGAGCCAATCAAACACTCACCCCCAGTCAACTGATCTGGGTTTAATCCATCATCATTCTTTAGCTCACTCCACCACCCCAGTTCAGACATGGCCATATGCAAATCAGTCTGACCCTGTGCCTCATGGGAACAGTCCAGCCCGAACTGCCAAGCCATGTCTTCCCTGGACCGGAAACAAGCATCCTAGGACCGGTTTCTGGCATTCCAGCCGTCATCAGCCAGGCTTGCTTGAATCCAGTGGCAAAGTGAGCAAGGGACCCACGTCTGGGCATACCCCCGCCAACTTAGGGCGAACAAAGCGATACAAAAGGGGATGATGGACGGAACGTTTGAGCCAATCAAACACTCACCCCCAGTCAACTGATCTGGGTTTAATCCATCATCATTCTTTAGCTCACTCCACCACCCCAGTTCAGACATGGCCATATGCAAATCAGTCTGACCCTGTGCCTCATGGGAACAGTCCAGCCCGAACTGCCAAGCCATGTCTTCCCTGGACCGGAAACAAGCATCCTAGGACCGGTTTCTGGCATTCCAGCCGTCATCAGCCAGGCTTGCTTGAATCCAGTGGCAAAGTGAGCAAGGGACCCACGTCTGGGCATACCCCCGCCAACTTAGGGGCGAACAAAGCGATACAAAAGGGGATGATGGACGGAACGTTTGAGCCAATCAAACACTCACCCCCAGTCAACTGATCTGGGTTTAATCCATCATCATTCTTTAGCTCACTCCACCACCCCAGTTCAGACATGGCCATATGCAAATCAGTCTGACCCTGTGCCTCATGGGAACAGTCCAGCCCGAACTGCCAAGCCATGTCTTCCCTGGACCGGAAACAAGCATCCTAGGACCGGTTTCTGGCATTCCAGCCGTCATCAGCCAGGCTTGCTTGAATCCAGTGGCAAAGTGAGCAAGGGACCCACGTCTGGGCATACCCCCGCCAACTTAGGGCGAACAAAGCGATACAAAAGGGGATGATGGACGGAACGTTTGAGCCAATCAAACACTCACCCCCAGTCAACTGATCTGGGTTTAATCCATCATCATTCTTTAGCTCACTCCACCACCCCAGTTCAGACATGGCCATATGCAAATCAGTCTGACCCTGTGCCTCATGGGAACAGTCCAGCCCGAACTGCCAAGCCATGTCTTCCCTGGACCGGAAACAAGCATCCTAGGACCGGTTTCTGGCATTCCAGCCGTCATCAGCCAGGCTTGCTTGAATCCAGTGGCAAAGTGAGCAAGGGACCCACGTCTGGGCATACCCCCGCCAACTTAGGGCGAACAAAGCGATACAAAAGGGGATGATGGACGGAACGTTTGAGCCAATCAAACACTCACCCCCAGTCAACTGATCTGGGTTTAATCCATCATCATTCTTTAGCTCACTCCACCACCCCAGTTCAGACATGGCCATATGCAAATCAGTCTGACCCTGTGCCTCATGGGAACAGTCCAGCCCGAACTGCCAAGCCATGTCTTCCCTGGACCGGAAACAAGCATCCTAGGACCGGTTTCTGGCATTCCAGCCGTCATCAGCCAGGCTTGCTTGAATCCAGTGGCAAAGTGAGCAAGGGACCCACGTCTGGGCATACGCCCGCCAACTTAGGGCGAACAAAGCGATACAAAAGGGGATGATGGACGGAACGTTTGAGCCAATCAAACACTCACCCCCAGTCAACTGATCTGGGTTTAATCCATCATCATTCTTTAGCTCACTCCACCACCCCAGTTCAGACATGGCCATATGCAAATCAGTCTGACCCTGTGCCTCATGGGAACAGTCCAGCCCGAACTGCCAAGCCATGTCTTCCCTGGACCGGAAACAAGCATCCTAGGACCGGTTTCTGGCATTCCAGCCGTCATCAGCCAGGCTTGCTTGAATCCAGTGGCAAAGTGAGCAAGGGACCCACGTCTGGGCATACCCCCGCCAACTTAGGGCGAACAAAGCGATACAAAAGGGGATGATGGACGGAACGTTTGAGCCAATCAAACACTCACCCCCAGTCAACTGATCTGGGTTTAATCCATCATCATTCTTTAGCTCACTCCACCACCCCAGTTCAGACATGGCCATATGCAAATCAGTCTGACCCTGTGCCTCATGGGAACAGTCCAGCCCGAACTGCCAAGCCATGTCTTCCCTGGACCGGAAACAAGCATCCTAGGACCGGTTTCTGGCATTCCAGCCGTCATCAGCCAGGCTTGCTTGAATCCAGTGGCAAAGTGAGCAAGGGACCCACGTCTGGGCATACCCCCGCCAACTTAGGGCGAACAAAGCGATACAAAAGGGGATGATGGACGGAACGTTTGAGCCAATCAAACACTCACCCCCAGTCAACTGATCTGGGTTTAATCCATCATCATTCTTTAGCTCACTCCACCACCCCAGTTCAGACATGGCCATATGCAAATCAGTCTGACCCTGTGCCTCATGGGAACAGTCCAGCCCGAACTGCCAAGCCATGTCTTCCCTGGACCGGAAACAAGCATCCTAGGACCGGTTTCTGGCATTCCAGCCGTCATCAGCCAGGCTTGCTTGAATCCAGTGGCAAAGTGAGCAAGGGACCCACGTCTGGGCATACCCCCGCCAACTTAGGGCGAACAAAGCGATACAAAAGGGGATGATGGACGGAACGCTTGAGCCAATCAAACACTCACCCCCAGTCAACTGATCTGGGTTTAATCCATCATCATTCTTTAGCTCACTCCACCACCCCAGTTCAGACATGGCCATATGCAAATCAGTCTGACCCTGTGCCTCATGGGAACAGTCCAGCCCGAACTGCCAAGCCATGTCTTCCCTGGACCGGAAACAAGCATCCTAGGACCGGTTTCTGGCATTCCAGCCGTCATCAGCCAGGCTTGCTTGAATCCAGTGGCAAAGTGAGCAAGGGACCCACGTCTGGGCATACCCCCGCCAACTTAGGGCGAACAAAGCGATACAAAAGGGGATGATGGACGGAACGCTTGAGCCAATCAAACACTCACCCCCAGTCAACTGATCTGGGTTTAATCCATCATCATTCTTTAGCTCACTCCACCACCCCAGTTCAGACATGGCCATATGCAAATCAGTCTGACCCTGTGCCTCATGGGAACAGTCCAGCCCGAACTGCCAAGCCATGTCTTCCCTGGACCGGAAACAAGCATCCTAGGACCGGTTTCTGGCATTCCAGCCGTCATCAGCCAGGCTTGCTTGAATCCAGTGGCAAAGTGAGCAAGGGACCCACGTCTGGGCATACCCCCGCCAACTTAGGGCGAACAAAGCGATACAAAAGGGGATGATGGACGGAACGTTTGAGCCAATCAAACACTCACCCCCAGTCAACTGATCTGGGTTTAATCCATCATCATTCTTTAGCTCACTCCACCACCCCAGTTCAGACATGGCCATATGCAAATCAGTCTGACCCTGTGCCTCATGGGAACAGTCCAGCCCGAACTGCCAAGCCATGTCTTCCCTGGACCGGAAACAAGCATCCTAGGACCGGTTTCTGGCATTCCAGCCGTCATCAGCCAGGCTTGCTTGAATCCAGTGGCAAAGTGAGCAAGGGACCCACGTCTGGGCATACCCCCGCCAACTTAGGGCGAACAAAGCGATACAAAAGGGGATGATGGACGGAACGTTTGAGCCAATCAAACACTCACCCCCAGTCAACTGATCTGGGTCTAATCCATCATCATTCTTTAGCTCACTCCACCACCCCAGTTCAGACATGGCCATATGCAAATCAGTCTGACCCTGTGCCTCATGGGAACAGTCCAGCCCGAACTGCCAAGCCATGTCTTCCCTGGACCGGAAACAAGCATCCTAGGACCGGTTTCTGGCATTCCAGCCGTCATCAGCCAGGCTTGCTTGAATCCAGTGGCAAAGTGAGCAAGGGACCCACGTCTGGGCATACCCCCGCCAACTTAGGGCGAACAAAGCGATACAAAAGGGGATGATGGACGGAACGTTTGAGCCAATCAAACACTCACCCCCAGTCAACTGATCTGGGTTTAATCCATCATCATTCTTTAGCTCACTCCACCACCCCAGTTCAGACATGGCCATATGCAAATCAGTCTGACCCTGTGCCTCATGGGAACAGTCCAGCCCGAACTGCCAAGCCATGTCTTCCCTGGACCGGAAACAAGCATCCTAGGACCGGTTTCTGGCATTCCAGCCGTCATCAGCCAGGCTTGCTTGAATCCAGTGGCAAAGTGAGCAAGGGACCCACGTCTGGGCATACCCCCGCCAACTTAGGGCGAACAAAGCGATACAAAAGGGGATGATGGACGGAACGCTTGAGCCAATCAAACACTCACCCCCAGTCAACTGATCTGGGTTTAATCCATCATCATTCTTTAGCTCACTCCACCACCCCAGTTCAGACATGGCCATATGCAAATCAGTCTGACCCTGTGCCTCATGGGAACAGTCCAGCCCGAACTGCCAAGCCATGTCTTCCCTGGACCGGAAACAAGCATCCTAGGACCGGTTTCTGGCATTCCAGCCGTCATCAGCCAGGCTTGCTTGAATCCAGTGGCAAAGTGAGCAAGGGACCCACGTCTGGGCATACGCCCGCCAACTTAGGGCGAACAAAGCGATACAAAAGGGGATGATGGACGGAACGTTTGAGCCAATCAAACACTCACCCCCAGTCAACTGATCTGGGTTTAATCCATCATCATTCTTTAGCTCACTCCACCACCCCAGTTCAGACATGGCCATATGCAAATCAGTCTGACCCTGTGCCTCATGGGAACAGTCCAGCCCGAACTGCCAAGCCATGTCTTCCCTGGACCGGAAACAAGCATCCTAGGACCGGTTTCTGGCATTCCAGCCGTCATCAGCCAGGCTTGCTTGAATCCAGTGGCAAAGTGAGCAAGGGACCCACGTCTGGGCATACCCCCGCCAACTTAGGGCGAACAAAGCGATACAAAAGGGGATGATGGACGGAACGTTTGAGCCAATCAAACACTCACCCCCAGTCAACTGATCTGGGTTTAATCCATCATCATTCTTTAGCTCACTCCACCACCCCAGTTCAGACATGGCCATATGCAAATCAGTCTGACCCTGTGCCTCATGGGAACAGTCCAGCCCGAACTGCCAAGCCATGTCTTCCCTGGACCGGAAACAAGCATCCTAGGACCGGTTTCTGGCATTCCAGCCGTCATCAGCCAGGCTTGCTTGAATCCAGTGGCAAAGTGAAGGCAAGGGATTTGGCATATGGAGGTGGTGTTTGACAAAAACATTTCCAACTGAGAGACATCAGGACTTTGGGATCGATGTTGCTCATAAAGATATGTTGAAGATGGAGCAATTCTGGTTTCTGGGGATTTAGCAGATGGAAGTGCTCTGGCATCCATGTTTGAGGTTGGGAGAGGCAGCATCTTAGAGTGGTGATATCTGCTGTCACTGATGTTTTAGGTTTTGTTGGATGTTGTCTGCATATTTGTTTAAGGCTATGCCTGAGTTTTTTTAAGGCTAAGCTTAAGGGCTGTATGTACAGATTGATCCTTGAGCAACAGCACAGATAATTTTGGTTGTGATAAATGTGTGCTCCTCAATCTTTCCTAACTGACATATGTTTGTCAGGAAGGATTCAATCCTCTTTTGGACCACAACATGAAGGCCCTTGCAATGTTCAAGTATTTAAAATACTCTACCATGATCAACTATGTTGAACGCTGACCATAGGTTGATCACTGCCAGTAGGCATGAGTCGTCTTTGTTCAGAAGGTGAAATATTTCATCCAGCACGTTTAAGGGTGTGATATTAATGCTGATGTGTGGTCTAAATCCTGACTGAATGTTGGCCAGATGATGTTACTTTCCTCTGCCTCATCTTTCTGATTCAGTGTATATGTGATACTTCTCTTAGCATTATAGGAACTAGATGCATATTTCGACAGAAACACAGTTCTATTAATATAAGCATGGTCAGGTTCCCTTTTTAGGAAGATAGGGCTGCACTCCATTATTCTATTAAAGTAATAGGGAATTCTGAGCAAAACAGCAAATTCGAGCAGAGCTAGATGCAGAAGCTATCACTTCTGTCCAAATTGATCTGGCCAATCTTACCCTAGATTCATAGCTACAAAAGCACAGAAAAATGTACATTGATGGAATAAAAATTTCAGGTAATGTATTATTTGTTTATAAATATATGGTCAGAACTCTGACGTACAAAAAAAGTGGATAGGACGTGTCAACAGATAATAGCATTATAAAGAAAGCATGCAGAAAAGGAAGAAATGAGCTCTATTAAATCTTCCTAGGGGTTTCCTGTACAGACAGAGAGAGACATTGTTTTTTTGCACAGTGGAAGAATGATTGATTAGCCTTTTCCCCTTCTTTGGACTAGGGAATTTCTGGAATAAGGCGATCTTGCCCATTGTTCTACCAGTGAGGGTACATTTCTGATGTCACTAGGTGGGTTTCTATTGCTTTTGATATTAGGTTCACATTTCTACCTTCAGGGACTACAGAAGGAGATAGACATATCATGCTGCAATGCATCTCAGCATTTCATGGTAACCCTCAGCAATCCTGCACTGGTGGAAAGGACAGTAGAATCATAAATGTATGTAGTCTGGAACCTTGCAGAGGAAAATATGCTTCTCTTCACACTACGGGAAAAAAGATGGGATGAAAATCAGCTACTGGTTGGGAGCAGAGTAAGCTAAAGGGTCTATTACTTTACCTCTACTGTCAGAATTCCACCCTATACTGCTGGAGCCAAACACTTAAATGCACTAGAAGTGAATGCAGAATCCCAAATAAGTAGTATCAAGAATTTAAGTAGCAATGCAATCTAGAGTCATGTCAGTAGTAGGCCATGGCAAAATTTAAAATACACTGATGTAAATAAAGTAATTTCGAGATTTCTGTGTTATGCTTGTTACTAGAAGTTCCCCAAATTACTCCATTGCTCCACATTACATAAATATGCCATTGTTTGTGGCAAACTTAGACCGTGGGAGCGCAGGAATAACAGAAACAACAAGTATACGATCAGTTGTTGTTCGTAGGAATTGTGTTTTTTGTGCTATATTTTTCAAGAAACGCATCTCAATTCCAAAAATTTATGCAAAGGTGCATTTCACCCTATAATATAGCTATAGTTGACCAATTTGCATTTCACATAATTGTGTGTCATTTCATGTAATTTTCCCAAAACCCAAAGGTCACTCGTTTTAATTGTGTTACCCAAACTTTTGGTGTTGCCAATGCTTTTTGCTGATGCTGTTCCACAACAATAAAAAGAAAGAATGCGTGTTTGTCGATGCAGAACAACATTTGCAAAAATAAAAACAATCTACCGCAGTATTTCGCATACATTACCTCACATGCACACACATGCATCATGACACAGAGACTTAGGGCCTAAATATGTCGGTGGGTCTGACACCGATGTCACATCTGTGTCGGACCCACTGACATCTGGCCCTGCGGTCCGCCCGCTGCATTATGATGTGGCGGGCTGAGGCATTATGGTGGAGGGACCGTCTGGCGCACTTCCGATGGGCTCAAGGAGCCTGTCGGTGGTCAGAAACCTAACATAATCCCTTTACGACGGCAGCTCCACGATCGGGATTATGATGTTGGTTCCCAACAGCCTTTCCTTGTTGGCCTTTCTGACATGGAAAGACTGTTGGAAAGCGAGATTGGTGTCCCTATCTGGCCCCTTCCCTCCTGGCCCTCCGCTCTGGGGGGCACCTATTGTGCCCCCCTAAACACCACAGCCTGCCACACGATGCAGGGATGTTTCAAAACATCCATTTCACTATGGCAGCTTTTGCTGCGGGCCTTTTCCACCCGCCGCACAAGCTGCCATAATTAAATGGATGTTTCCGACTGCCCTATGGGTGGTCACATCCAAATTGGAATGTTGGAACTGCCGACCTATGGACGGGCGGTCCAGACCCATACGGTGTTGGGCGGACTTTGTCTTTTGTAATGTTTAATTTTCTGTTCCAAGATCACGGACACAAATTTTAGAGCAGAAAAATGAAAAATAACAATATGCATGAAAGCACATACAAACATAGGGAGTGGCCTTGTAGCAAAGTGGAGTGGTCGAACCCTCCATAAAAGAAACAAAAATATATATGCATATTTTTTCAAGAATACAACATTGAGAGGTTTGAGAGAAATAGAAAAACTGGAAACGAGAGAGAAGTTGGCACTGTATTGGGGGTGGGTAGCAATGGAAAGTGAAGGGCAGAAGAACAACAAAGGGCATGAGGTTAAAAATAAGAAAATATAAACAGAAGGGGAGGAATAGTAAAAACAATGGTTGAGCTCGGTGGAGGTGAAAAAGAGGAGAAACACAGAAAATGCAGCGTAGAATTTTAAGGGGGGAAGGATCACAGAAGGACAGAGCAAGAAAAAAAAGCAAGGGGATGGAATGTAGCCTTACGGCTAGAGCGGTTGACCTCGAAGCTGGGGAACCAGGTTCGAGTCTCGGCAACGACGCTCAACATCCTGTGATTCTGGGCAAATCACTCAATCTCGCAGTACCTTACAAAAATGAATGTGTCCATCTGTGATGAAACTGGTGCTCATGTAAAGCGCTCTGATTACTGATATCTTCGGGTCTAGTTCGCTCTATTTAAAACTCTAAAAAAAAACATATTCACATTATGGAGTGCAGAAACTAAAAGAAAAAAAGATTTTCCTAACTGCAAGCATGTGAAGAATGCAAGTCATCCAATCAAAAGGATAGTAAAAAAAGATATGCTCCATTGGAGAGACAAACACAAGCAGAGAAAGGAAAACCATTGAATAAAAAAACAAACAATGATATTGACAAGAATGTCAACCTATGGTAAATAATGGGATGACCCAAAGCCCACTGTAAGTATTGGTATTGTCCACAGTGGGTCTGCAGGCAAGACCTAAAATGGTAACTACCCAGTTAGCCGTGGATGAAATGTATTCAGAAAGAAATTCCATAGCACAGATGCACACTAAGATGCAATGAAATCTCTTGAGACCAGCAGAAGTTTTGCCTTGATTAATTACATTCCTGAATATGAATTTTAATTACTGGCATTCTAGAATTTTTAATTAAGTTTATTTGATCATGAGACTGAGATCTGTCACAATGCAATGCTGGAACACTGTTGTAGCACATATTCCTTTCGATCAGAAACGTGTCAGAGCGGAATTCCACAAGCATGTCATTGACAATATATGTTTACGTTCACAGACACCCAAGCCACCCAGCCTACATTCTTTCATAAAGTCAGTCTCCTTGATCTCTTAGGACATATTACAATGTGCAATTCATTACACCCCCAATAGGCAGGTGAGACATAGTATAAAGTTGATGGGTCAGTACCAACCAGCATTCAGGACTTTTGGGCTTAAGTCACATTCTTCACTTCCCCTGACTAGAATTTGGCTCTGAAGGAAAGTAAGACAAAACAAACTTAAGTTTAAAGGATGATGTACATTCCTTGAAGTGGAGCAGATTCTTATGAACCCTAATAATAGTAGCATTGATCTACATGCCCCTAGGTCAAGACTATTGACGTCCATCTTCACTTTGAGGTCACGCGTATCATAACCAGGGTCCCTGAAATTATGTGGCAGTGGAGCACCAGATTATGGGTCATGGTTGACTAAATTATGCAGCAAAAAAAGGCAAATTATGCAGCAATTTTTTATAGTATTACTTCATTATTTTGTCATTTTTACCTATAGTATTACTATAGGGGCAACGATTTCACCTCATTAGTACTAATTGAACAACCAAATACAGAAATAAGCAACTGAAAGATGACCAGCTAACCTTCGCATATGGCCTTTCACTGCATGTGAACACATGTTGCCATGTTTTTAGTAACTTTTGTTCTGTTTGATGTATAAACAACATTTTCTTTTTCTTTTGTTAAAACCTTCAGATAATGCAGTAGATGATGTATTAAGTGGAAGATGTGGAAAATCCATAATTATGTGCAAAAAGCAGAGGCTGCAGAATCGCATAATTCCAGTGGCCCTGTATATAAAAAGCTGAATAACAGTTTCAAGTAAAAAGAAGAGCTTGAGTAAACAAGCATTGACAAAGCCAATAGGTTGCACCTTTGGGGGATAGATCGATAAATTAAAAAAAGAAATAGAAGTAGCATAAAAATGTTTTTGAGGCAGACAGGCCAGCAGCTGCCTGGTCCTCCCAACAAAATAATAATAATAATAATAATTTAAACAAAGACTGCAGATGGGCAGCAATGGTGAGAGGGCAACAGTGGAGAGCATGAGAGTGAGAAGGGGAATGCAATACTCGAGTAAGAACACACGTGTGAAAGCAAGATATGGGGGAAAGCACAGAAGAGCAACTGCAACACAGAGGAGGGAAAAGAAAGAATCACAGAGGTGATGGAGAGAGCAAAACAGAGCGGAGGGGATGGAAGAGAAGTACACGAGAAAGACAGCTGGAAAACCTGTGCACTCTCATAGGAGTGCTTAACCAAAAAGAAAAAGGTAGCTCCCAAAATGTAAGTAGTGGACTCTCATAGTAGTGATTAACCAAAAAGAAAAAGGTAGTTCACAAAATCTAATCAGTGGAAGAACACAAGTAAAGTGACTATGTTCCAGATGAGGGTGAAACATAGGGCCCGATTCCGATGCGGTTTGGAAATCATTCCGACCGAATCGGTTTGTGAATGGTTTCCGACCGACTCGGACCAGGAGAGTCCAGCCTACCGAGTACGATGCATCTGGATGCTTCCAGATACGATTTGGTTGGACTCCCGTTGACTTCAATGGGAGCCTATGTTCCGACCGAATGCATAGGCTCCCATTGAAGAAAGGGGTGGCTGGGGAAAATCGGGCACCCTGTGGCTGGCACCCCCTGGTGCCTGCCACACTGTGCATGGCTGGTAAGAAGGACCCATAAGTACCCCAACATGCCCAATTGGAAAGGCTTTGGGTGCAGGGGGGCCCGTTACGCCCCCCAAAGTCTGATTCCGACTGCCGATTCGAGTCGGACGGCACGATTCGGAAAGGCTGTCTGAATCCAGCATCGTAATCGGTCGTTCGGAAACGCGGCTCGTAGAGATGTACGATTCTGCTCCGTACGGCTCGGTCATTCCGAATGCCGTCGGGTTCAGATTGGGATATTCCTAACCCCTAACTCGCATCGTACTCGGTCGGTCCGAAACCTTTCCGATTTGGTCAGAAAGACATGTTCCCAATCCGATTCAGACGGAGCAAATGCCATTAGGAGGCCTTCTTAACCGCATCGGAATCGGGCCCTTTGAAGAGAAAGGCATGCCAACACAAGAAAAAGAACACAAAGCAAGTTAGTGAGAGTGACAATAAAACCAACCTGTAGTAAGCAATGGGTGAGCTATAAACACACAATAGGTTTTTCATAACTCAACAGCTTCGCTGTCTAGCAGAATTGACAAAAAGACATACAAAAATCAATGTTTGTGTCCCAATAATTATATGAGAAATATTACTTCCATGAAAGAATTCTATATTTTTGATAAAATGCATGGAAAACAGCGTCTACTAGAAAATGCTTCAATTGAAATAAATACGTAAATATAAAATTAAACATGCTGTCTAGTAAGGTTGAATCCCTTATTAAAATAGCAGGTATTTTTGAGTGACTTTTATCCTTCAAGGTCAAATAATTCCAACTCTTCTTATGGCCAGACTAAGAAATGTTTTTTTAAATCTAGTATTTTGCAAACTCAAGTGTTAGTTTTGTAATGTTAAAACAAATCTGAGAAGATACACCGCTTACGGTGGGAGACTGTGAAGTTAATGACCCTCTGCACAGTTGACATTCTTAAAAAAAAAAAAAAATGATGATCAATGACTTCATATTCAATGACCAAGGGGACTTTGGTAAACCTCACAATGGCAGAAATGTATAGAATTGCCTGGAGGCATTTCTCAGCTTTTCGGCATGAAAAAAACGTAATTTTCTAAGTATACAAAGTTTTTGACTCCACAAGCTTAGTAATTTTTTCTTTTACTTTAATAATTTTTTATTAGGTTTAACATAAACATGCCATTTACATTATGTTATACTAATGATATAAAATAATTACAAGACAAATTATAAAACACAAATGGTATAGTAACAAATGCTGTAAGTCATAAAAGGCAAACACTGAGTTCAAAAGAACTATGAGGCATATTTACAATATAAGTGGCGGAGTGCGGCGTTAGCCGCCTTGGCTTAACAACACGCTCCGCCACTTCTGAAACGCAGGGCTGCACCATATTTACACCAATATGATGCAACCCTGCGTTTCCCCCTGCTCTGGCACAAAATTTTGCTGCATAGTGCAAGGGTGTCTGCATTGCAGGGGAAGATTGTTTATGTGTAGGAAGTTGTCTTTTCCTGCACATAAACAATCTTTAAATGGCGTTTTGTAACTTCTATGTGTGCTGCTTAATGCAGCACATGTAGAAGTTGCAAAATGTCTTTTTTTTAATGATTTTTTATGTGCAGGACGGTGTCCCTTCTGCACATAAACAATCAATGGTATTTTGCTGTTTCCATGTGTGCTGCACAAAGCAGCACACATGGAAACAGCAAAAACGAGGAGAAATTAAACATTTCTCCTCATTACGCTAGGGTAAGACCAGGTTTTCCCTTGTCCTAATTTTGACGCTGCCCCAAATTTATGCCACCCCTGTAAATATAGGGCAGCGACAAAATCAATGGGTGTTGCGGTGAAATGCCCACCGCAACACCCATTGCCCTCCCATATAGAGTGAAAGGGTGCCTTATTTACAAGGCAGCATTAAGCCGCTTAACGTGGCTTAATGCTGCCTTGTAAATAAGGCGAAGCTCCTATCACGACCACAACATTGTGAAAAGTGATGTTGTGGTGGCGATAGGGGCTTGTAAATATGCCCCTATGTCCCCTGCCATTGACCATGATAGACTCCTTACACATAGGCATTTCAACCCTCCCACGCTGGACCCCTCAAGGGCCTACATCTATCCAAGAACTGACATTTGAGGTCATATTTACAAGGAGCTTGCTCCACCACTGCATCATTTTTTTTGACGTGGTGGCAGCGCATTCTGTGCTCCATATTTACAAAGTGACGTATGAGGACTGATACGCCACTTTTATCTCTCCTGTGTCCTTTTTTCCTGCGCTCGATATGGCTGCGTTAGGTAACGTCAATGATATGCAAGGTAGGCGTTCCCCCTTAAAAAGGCACGCAGAACTGACGCAGTCCTATTTACAAACATATGGGAAAATGACAGAGCATTGGAAAAGAGGCGCAGAGTTTTTAAAAAGTAAAAAATCCTACACCTCGTCAAACAAGGCGTAAAAATGATGCATTTGCACTGGTACATAGGCAGAACATAGCCAAATCACTCTGGCAAGCTAATACTTCATGGACCTACTCCTACTGCAGTTCGAAGCACCAAGAAGAGCCCCACCACCACCACAACCATCCCCACCATCACCTCCACCATCACCACGGAGGCAGCGCAGGATAAGGGAATGGAGGTACCCGCAGATGATTACCCTCATTGACCTCAGGAAGGAGGAGGTCATTACCCATTGCAGGCCCAAGAGGGTGTCCATTTCCATCTCCTGCACCAGAATGCACCAAGGCTGCAGCCAAAATCTCAACACTGCACCAACATCCCTCCGCAGGCCAAGCTACTGGTTGTACACATGCTGGCGTCTGCAACATTGCAAGCCACCAAAGCCAGAGTGGCAGGAGTATCCCAGCCATCCTTTTCGGCATTGCTACTCTCCGTCCTAGATGCCATCATAAGCCTCACACCTCAGTACCTCATGCTCCCCAACACACCGCAGAAACAACAGGAAAACAAGCAAGGCTTCTATGCCATTGCAGGATTTCCACATGTGTTGGGGGCAATGGACTGCACAATGCAACTCGTGCCTCCAGCCGCTATATCCCACCTGTACAGTAATAGGAAGCACACCTATTACATGAATGTGCAGGCAATAGTGGACCATCTGGGGCTGTTCATCAATGTCCTGGCAAAGTACCCTGGGAGTGCTCATGATATATACATCTTCAGACATTCCATCATCAATGAGTGCTTCCAGAATGAGAGATATGGGAATAGCCTACTGGTTGGTAAGTACTTCTCAAGCACATGACTGACCACATGACAGTCAATAATGTGTGATAACATAGCCATATTAGTGTTGGACTGAATGTGACAGTGCATACGTAGCAGGTGTGGGCCTTCATTCTTGCACCATATGTACTATATGGCACATGATCAGCACAACCCAACAAGTCACACATGTTGAGACCGGCTATGCCACTGTGGGCCACATGTACAAGTGGACTGCGCTGCTGGAGCATCAATATCTATGACGCTCTGGTGGAGCAGGACTTTCACTCATATCTTTGAGGCATTTGAAAGGCAGCCTGCATGCCCTTGCATGGCCTCATAGATATGGAGTAAGGCAAGCCAGTGCAAAGTGCAATGTTGCCTCACCCTACTTCAAGGATGGGTTCCGTGGGCCTTGCAGTGGCTTTTCCCATGCAACACCAATGAGTATTTACACATTCCCAGATTTTGAAAGCTCTATGAACTTGGGATTGTGTCTAAATTGTGTGCCTCCCAAGGGAGGCATAACGAGGAGAAAGAACTAAATTTCTCCTCGTCATTTCCTCTTTCTATGTGTGCTGCTTTCTGCAGTACATATAGAACAAGGAAAACACATCCATTGTTATTTTATTTTGTGCCAGAAGGTGTGCCTTACAGCATAAGATTTATTGAGCATACATTGCTGACACACGTGCACCATGGTGCAATGGTGTGTGTGTTGGCGTGAGTCACCAATATGTGATGTGCATGTGCGGGCGGACGACAGATCTGCCGTATGCTAGCAATATCACTAATAACAATGGGGTTTCCCAGTCACGTGCAGAACCTGGCGATAGTTACGGTATATGGACAGAGGTTATGCCTTGAAGAAGACTGTTTTGTGTATCACTTTGTCCTCACTGAGGTAGGACTGTCAATTAATGATCCATAGAAACACACAACTGACTATAAACATTGACAAAAACTCAATTGAATTTGAAAAATTGTGTCAGATATATTAGAAAATCATATGTGATTTATAATGAACAACAGGACTAATACTCAATGTACATATTCAAAACAGAACAACAGGAAATATAGTGGTCGTGACATAAAGAGTGACTGAAAAATATTACACATATCAACAAAACAAAAATCAAAAATATATAATACATAGATAACACATGAAACAAAAACTTGTTTGTAGCGTCAATTCACACTGAATCATCCTAGATAGACATGCGATTTTTCATTCCAAACATAAATGTGGCTATTTGGGCAACAACGCTTGTTTTTTAAATTCATTTGAGTTTTTGTCAAGGTTTCTGGACAGTTGTATGTCAGTAATATGGCACATTCCTGCCCTTCCCTTTGTACGCAGGGAAGCACGCCAAGTGACATCCTGTGCTGACCTGTGGCAGCACCTGTATATGAGGCCCTGTGTCTGAATCCAAATGGCTGAAAGATCCTCAGTAATGCTACACTATGTAAAATGCTGTGTCACAACACCATGTTGAAGGAAGGGACTCCCTTTCTGTGTTGAGATGTATCCAAGACCTGTGAAACAGAGAAATTTAGTCCTATTTTACCTCCCAAGGTCATGTGTACCATACAAAATTTCATGAGTCATCATACACACACCTACTCTATCAGTCCTTCAAGGGGCAGACTGTGCAGCAAGGTGCACCCTCATGCGCAACGTATAACTCACAGGACAGGCAGACACACAGTCACCTTATAAATAATGTATCTGTCTTGGAGCAATGCTGCACATTGTCTGCCAGTGCAGGGAGCAAACCCTGGACACTGAATCATGTGGAAAATATTTCCTAAACTGTCCACAATCAGTGTGGCTGTGTAGTGTGATCAGTTTACCAGTTGCACTGTACAGTGCAAGACTACCACATATCTAAAACCCCTTGTGCACTGTTAACATATTGGATACAGTGCACTGCCATGTCTACACTATCATGCCCCACATTGACATACACTCACTACCCCCCCATGGAAGAAGCTATTAAACAACAGTAACTCCAGCTCTCACTGCCAAATATGTATGAATGAAGTGCACAACAACACCTGCTCCAGCTACAGGTAGGAAATTCAGACATGAATCAGTTCAGAAATGGCAATAGTTGAAAAAATGGACACAATAGAGGAGTGTGAGAGATTTGTCTCCTCAATGACTAACTGACTTGCCCTACTGGTGAAAAATCACCACCTTCATGGCATTGGCACTCACAAGTATGACAAATAGTGTTTCACAGAGGGCAGTACACTTGTATGTGTAGTACAGTGTCAGTCATATCATAATTCAAATTGCGTGTATGCCAAGCAATGTCAGAGCACGTCTCATACTGTTGGCAAAGTGTATGAGTCATTCAGGACACATAACAGAATGTATATGAATATGGGGCCATCACCTGTCATGACCATTCACTACTTTTACTCCTCCTGTGTTTGCAGCTGACCAAGGATATGATCTGCAGCCATGGGTGATGACTCCTTATAAACACCCCCAAACGGAAGTCAAGCAGAGCTACAATCATGCCCTAAGTAGGACCTGGTCCATAGTAGAGCAGACATTTAGAGTCCTAAAGTCCTGCTTTAGGAGTCTGGACATGTCTGGGGGCAGATTGTTGTACTCACCACTGATGGTATGTAAAATAATATTAGTGTGCTGCATTTTGCACAATATCTGTATGCAGACCACTGTCCCATGGGGTGATGCCAATGAGGAGCATGAAGTGCCGGAGGAGGATGATAAGGAAGAAGAGGGGCAACATCAAAATGTCCCAAACTTGCAGCAACACGGCGGAGAGATCAAACAGTACGAAAAAGTTTTGACCAGGCATGACAATTTTGACTAACATGAACACAGTGTACATATATGAAAATAAATATATGAGCACTACCAGTTTGTAATCAATTTTACTTCCTAGTCACAGTAAAAATCTAAACACTCACATCACACCTGCTAGTAATTGCCACACAAAAAAAGTATGTAGCTATGCGTAACAAACAATGCTGAACAACATCAGGTACATCCAAAATAGTGTGCATGGCAAAAACCTGTACCAATAAGTCCTCCATTGTGAACCATAATGAACATGGTTTGCTAAAGTAGATATTGTGCTATTACTGTGTGTGCGTCTCGTACAGCTAGCCATTTGTACGGCCTCATACTTGTGCAGGATAGTAGAGTTAACTCATAGTCTGATGACCGTGAAGTGATCCACATAGTATATGCATAGGAACACAGTCCAACCCCTACAGTCTACATATGCAACATACAAATCTGCAAACACATATTATATCCATAAGGAGATCTCCTGTCACACATATAAATGCAAAATACTGTACGTTGCCAATGCAAGAGTGTCTACCTAGTAACAATATGGCCACACTTGCCCCACTAGGCTAAAATACCAATGGAACAAGCAGTGATGTAGCCTACCATATTGGTGTGATGCACTCAGTTACAAACAATTGTTTCACCCCTATGAGTACAGTCTTAGTGTGAATGTGAATACACAACACCAAGATTCAGAATATGAAACTATTGAGCATCAGAAATAACAAAAAACAAGGTCAATCCAGACAAGGTGCCATGCACTGATGCATTCCAAGACATAGTGGCAATTCTGGCAAGAAATTCACAGGTGAGCATTGTGTGTGAATGCGTACCCACATCTATACTTCAAGTGACCATAGGATATAGAAACTTACTGTGATGGGTGCTAATGTCAAACATGTTTATGATTGGACTAAACCTGACTATTTGGGACTAGACAAGCTGGCATCATGATCACCAAATCCTGATGGGGGACATACTGCCAGTGCACCTCCGGAGATTGCCTTTGCCTCTGGAACCACATGCTACATACAGTGTAGAGGACAAGTCAAAGTGATGTGAACATTTATGTGGAGTCTTGCACCCCTGCACAATACAGTGCACCCTCTGTTGATGGCACATGCAGTATAAGTGTCCCTGCACCTAAGCTTTTTCATGAGTGGTGGCACAAGCATGTGCATGCTCTCTGGAGAGGGGATGGGGGCAAATAGCTGCATCCATACATCCCCTTCCAGGTGGGTGGAGCCACTAACAATACTTGCCTGCAAGGGAAAATGTCACCCCACCAAAGTTGCCCGACTGCTGACTGCCTGCACTGTTTTACATGGCACAGATTTCCTAAAGTCTGCACTGTCTCATACGTGGGTGCTCTGGCACCCCATGGCAGTGCAAGTTTGTGTCAGCCCTGGGAGAAGCATAAGTAATGTAATCGGGTGCCATTACTTATCTAGCACACGGCGCACCGCTTCTAAGGTGTGCCATTGCACAAACAGAGGTATCGGGCCCTATGGGCAGTATGATCCCAGTAATGAATTCACTATCCCATATGTACACTGTCAATACACACATGAAACACATGCAAAGACATTAAGCAGGTCAACTCAACTTATTCACAGGAAACACAGCCATCCCTGTAAATGTTTCCATGCATTGCACATGAAAAGCACTAATTTGCACCACTGCATCACACAAATAGACGCATTCGCTGCATGAGTGATTTTTCTGCAGCCATCGCGTTATGGGTGTGAGAATTACCGCATAGTGCCTTGTCAAATTGACGCATTCGCTATGTTCCCATTGGAAGCCTCAGAAGATTTGACGCATTAGCTGAAAACTTGACTCCTCTGCCCAGGAAATGATGTCATGGCTCTGGCATGCTGCAAACCATTAACTGGAAAGTTACTTTCATTTTCACTTTGCCTCACAGTCTATCTGCCTGTGCTTGTGAGAGGGTGTGTTTTGGCTGTGCTGGAGAGTGTCTCGTGTTTTTTTGAATTTGTTGAAGTGTCTGCTGTCCCTGTAGTGTCCCTAAAGTAAAATTTGTCCTTTGTATTAGTGTATTGTATTGTTTTGTTCTGTGTTTTGTAGGGTGTCTTTCTTTTGGCGTTTCATGTTATTAGGGTAGTTGTGGGTTTTTGGAGTATTTTAGGATTGTTTGGGTTCAGATTGTGATTGGGGAGGGACATGTTTGGAAAGGCTCAGAGATGTTTTTGCACAAAAATGCTATGCCCCCAGAACACCATGTTTAAAAGCCAAAGCATGCCACAGGCATTCAAACACTGGGCTTTCATGACCAGTGGCGCTATCATACATACTGAACACTTTCTCTGCATCAAGGTGCACATGAGAACAGGTAAACTCATAAAGTGTGCACCATTCCATGTAATAGCCTGCATCAAGGGCAGTTGCAAACTTGCCCTGGGCTAAGCGCTCAATCATCTGACAGGCTGAATTAGACACATCTGATCATATCTCATACATGTTGTTCATTTCTAACAACTCATCTTTGGGGATGCACAGGACATGTATGGACAATGTCTGGTACTATGCAGCACTGACAGGTATTGACTCTGTTACATTAAGGAACAAGGATGGCTAATGTGGGACGTATATAGCGCAGTCATGGACATGTAAAGAAATGAGGAAAGCACGGGTATTGCTAGACCTTGCAGAGTGTGGTATGTGAGTTATTTAGGTGCAGAGAGCCATGAAAGTCAGCTACCCTTGTGAAATCTTGTAGTAGTTAGGTTTTAACTCTGGTTCTACAATCTGCCTATCATATGTGTGTACACTTTAGCCTGCCTTACCAATGTGTCTCATTAAGGCATGTCAGCTGTGCCATTTGATTTATTACAACCTGAAGGGTTACATAGCCAATTGCTATTCATATGTACTGTGCTTCACTTGCCCACAGTGTATGTGTTCTACATTCACAGTGCAATGTTTCATGTTATGTCTTGTAGGCGGACCAAACCCAAACACAGTTGGTAAGGTGGAGAGCTTGAAGGATTCAAATATTACCAGTCAGTGTCATCCTGAATGCTAATTATGTAGTGCAAGGACTGTGTGTGATGCAGGATGCTGTGTGCAAAGCCATGTTCAATGTGCATCCCTGACACAAAAATATATGTAACATGAAGAATAGGTCACAAATGTGGATGTTAATTGTAGCATGTGAAGTCGCCTCTGACTAATGTCAAGGTTAACATATTGCCAATCTCTGATGGACCACATGATAAATGGCTGGACAGAGGAGCCATGATTCAAATGCCATAGTATGTAAAAATATGTTGTAGTGGATTCATAGGTCAACATGGCTGTCAATTGGAAACCTTCCTGATGCATGTCAGATGCACCAATCTACTGTAGTTGCTCACATTGCATTCTCTGTCTGATTTGTATGGCTACTCCATACAGGTGGGTGGGAATTACACCACAGTAAGGGCAGGAAGAATATGGGCCATATTTACAAGGTCAGGAAAAGCCATGCAGGCTAATTTGGTGTGGGCCTGTAAATATTGTAATTATGGCACTTCTGTGAGCGCCACATGACCCTCATTAAAAGTCAGGTTCTGGCGGGACAGAGGGGCTTGTGAATCAGCCCCTAAGTGTAGCACGGGCAGATGTCACAATTCCACACATCGTAATGCATTAGAAGGCCTCACTCATGTTGTCTGATGCCCCATACTCTATGGTGGATACATCAGCATACCTTTGCCAGGTCTTCTTAACAGAAATCCCAAGGTGTGTTTGCCCGGAGGCTTGTCTTCACAGCATAGTCATCCAACATGGCATTGCCCAATTCACCTTTAGATTGTGTTGCCCATAATAGTCTCCCTAAACAGGATCAAACTTTGGACAACAATTGCTATTTACACCACATAATACTTGGGCAGATGAGATGTAGAGCAGGCACGCACACATCCATCACAAGGATGTGCTTAGTGCTGATGTGCTGCAATGTGACATTAATATCTGACATGTAGGGAAATACACTAGGCTGTGTAGTGGGATACACGCCATTACACTGTGAGCCTGTTATGAGCCACCATGGACTTACATCAGTTCATATAGGAGATATTTCATGCATCTCTGTGTGATGTGACCAGCAGCGACCCATGCAGGTAAGAGCGGTAGGGCCGGTTGGGGGCGATTTCGACAGACGACGATGAGGGCAAAATAATTATTTATTTAATTTCCCCTCGTGATCGTCTGTCGAATCCCACCCCAACCCGGCCCCACCGCTCTTACCTGCACAGGCTGCTCCTGGATTTGACTTAGCTATCCACCCTCCATTCTTAGATCAATTACCTGGCACATGTTAAATGTAGGTAGCAATGTGTCCAGATATGTGTCCTTACCATTACCGGGACCCAATGTTGAGGCACAATACATGTACTTTGTGGAGGTTGCTCATCTAACTTTGGCTAATGCCAATGGACTCAAGGCCATTGTAGGATGCAGAAGGGACACCAATGATCAGTAAATATGATATGTGTACCATACCATGGGTACAAAACAGCATTGTTCCTAAGAATACTGTGTCCCGACATGGTCGTACCTAGATGTGCCAAGATGGAGCAATTGCAGTGTGTAACATTTGCTAAGCCTTGATACTTTAGGCCTTAGTTAAATTGGAGATGATAGATATTACACAGATGTATGCTCACTTTAACCTTAGAGTTAACTTTTTGGTTTTAGGAAGTGCCACATGTGATGTTTGAAAAAGATTTTATGTATCATGATGATTTCACCAGTTCCTAGTTAGCCTTTATTTGACAGTTTGTCATTCTGTTTAAACAGACAACATGACCCCGGAGCAGAAGAAACAACACTACATTCGTGTGGACTGGTACCGCCACATCCAGATGGTTGCAAAGTCCTATAAGGCAATGGGCAAGCGATTTGCTGAGGAGAGGGCTAAGGGGAAATGGGGTGTCTTCCCACCAGGACCACCTACACTGGACTGGCCTATAAAAGCCAAGGATGTTGGTGCAGACTAGGGTGGTTCAGCAGGACCTGTTGCAAGTACCTCAACAGGGAAGCCCACAAAACCAGCCATACACCCCGCTCAGCCCACAGGACAGGTTTGCTCCTTTGAGCAGGATGTGAGAGAGGAATTTTCGGACCTAAAGTTCAGAGTGGCAGGGCTGGAGCACAAGATGAACATGGTAATTTGACTCCTCCAAGAGGTCAAGCAGGCTGTGAGGTGACTGTCACCCGCCCCGTCTCATGAGCCACAGGGTCCCTTTATGGCCTTCCCCATGTATATAGTTGTTTTTAGGTATTATATATTTTTTTAGCTTAGTGTAGGTTAGTTAGTGTAGATAAAGTGTAGGTATAGTAGTTTGAAGGGTTTAGGGGGTGGGTTATATTTTAGCTGGTAGGGGTAGTTAGATTTTTTAGTGGGTGGGGGGTTGATGTATTTTGTATGTGCATATGAAAAGAAAAAAGAAAAAAATAATATATATATATATTTGTTTAGGATCATATGTGTAGTTAGTCGATGTATAGGTGTCGTTTATGTTGTCTTTGTATGATGCTGTGTATTAAGGTGTGTGGGGGGTTGATGTTTATCATGTCATGTTATATGTGTAGAGCAAGGTAGGTTAAGTTAAGTTAGTTTAAGATTTATTTTAGGATAAGGTAGTGTAGGTTAAATTAAATAAGTTAGTTAGTTTAGTTTAGGTAGTTTTAGTTAGGTAAAGTTTGTAGTTTACAATAAATATCATTGTCTGCTACATACAAGTCTAAATCTTTAATTACTTGTAGGAGTTTCATATCTGCATAGGTTATGTTAAGTACATGCAGTTAGCTTTGCCAGCAGTATTTGTCAACATGTGTGACTGGGTGAATGAGCTATGGACAGATACCTTTGGCAAGTAGTTGATGTCTGCCTCATACAATGCACCATGTTCAACTTAGCCCAGACTCCAACAGACATACAACACGCAGGATGTACTCAGGGCCGGCTTTAGTACTGGTGGCGCCCTGTGCGACATTGTTTGTTGGTGCCCCCCCAATGACCACCTGTGCCACGGATTCGCCCACTACCACCATTTAACAGTGCCCCTCAAGTCTCCATAACCGCTCACTCTCAGATTCATTTAGTTTTATAGCGCCACTCATACCAGTGTAAGGGTTCAGAGCACTTTACATCACACATACATTGCACAATCAATCATACATGTGTAAATCAGTGTATAGGAAATGTTACATAAGACAGAGGACTACAAGGTGTAGGAGTCAAATATCATCCATACTGGTAGGAGGTATAGTTTAAGTGTCCTTGGTCTGGAAATGCATAAATTCAGAATTTAAAACATAACACCATTGTTAGGGTTTCTCTTTAATAATCAGAATTGATTTCTACCCAAATGAACCCTTTGGCAAGATTAGGATAAAGAAAGACTAGGCAAAAAAACATATATCTCTAATACATAGCTTGCAGTTTGCATACAGCTCTTTGATGACAGTTAATGGCTCACTGTTCTATGTTAGGATTTTAACTTATAAATTGCAAGTAAAAAAAGAATCTATCTGACAAAAGCAGTAACCCACTGACCTATTTACATTATAAGCACATTGTGATCTGCATGGTACACGTTCCTAGCAGCAGACATATTAATCATTTGGCTACCTTACGAAGAGTCAAAACTTCCACTAGACAAAACTCCAGTCTCTCTCCAGGAAGAGCATTAATCGCCGGAGTTATCTTGCCATTTTTATTGATGCCTGAAAATTGCTGGGGGCAAAGAATGCGGCAGCAGTGCTTTTAAAACGATAATATTCTTGCACACATGGCGCCCCAACCCCAAGTCAGACGCCGGTGCGGTGGAACTGAACACACCGCCCTAGAGCCGCCCCTGGATGTACTAAGTGCATTTATTTACATGTGCAAAAACTTAGGAGGTTCACAGGAACAGTTCATAAGACAACAACCCTAAAAGATGTTTTGAGCCAGTGAATGTCCAGGCAGAGTCCACGGGGAGAACATGTCATGGGACATGTGGAGGAGAGAAGTGCTTTGGTGAGGAGGAGGACCACATTGCCATTAGGGAAGATAGGACACATCGACAGTCCACAAATGGGTGAGGTCAACAGGTGGGAAAGCAAATTGAGGACAGTGCCAGTTGAAATTTCACTGGCATGTTCATAAGCACAGGGCAAAGGAGAAACTGGGTATGTGGCACAGAGAAATGCTACTGGGCACATTTGCGTTTGGAAGAGGTGCAGTCCACATCTTCCTCCTCTTATGAGTGCAGGGCCTCCCGTGTGGAGGGTGTTGTAGGTGCCACGGGTGGCACACACACATCAGGGGCTGAAGATGTGGATCCCGTGTCTGCAGCAGAACTTCTCTGTGCCAACATGTAAGGCAGCAGAGCAGCAAGGAGGATCTGCTGATTTTGAAACACAGCAGCAATGGTAGCAATGTAGGAGTCCTGCTTCCGGTCCATGTACTCCAAGATGGTTCTGATTACCTCTAGCTGGTTGCAACCTTGCTGGTGCCACTTTGGCAGGGCATTTGCTCTTGCCTCTGCCTCGTGACACAAGCGATGTCAACCAGGGATTGCTGGAGGCAATGGAGCATCAAGCAAGTGCCTCTTATGGCCGCAGTTTTCCCTATTGGGACTGAGGCATCTACGGACTCCCTCTAGGGTTCCCACCATGGTCTCTATCCACATCCGCACCTCATCTACCAGCTCATATTGAACTCCTACCGCAGTACGTTGGAAAAGTATTTGTGAGTCCTCAGAGTCTAGGCCTTTAGGTGGGCTGGCAGGTAGTGTCTCTTGGTTGGTAGACAGTTCATCTGGAGACCCCACACTGCTGTTGACCCTCCATGTTCCTCATGTGTTAATGGAGGCCAGGATTTCCTGGAGGGTGTCCTAGTCGAGGGTTGGCAGTTCGTCATCCACATCATGGCCTGGGACAGTCTGCTGGCCAGGAGGAGTGGGTACTTCCTCTGCCATGAAATGGAGATATGTTGATGGGGATCTCTGTTAGATGCTGACATGAGTAATCAGGTTGACAATCCAGGGGCTCATTTACAAGCCCTGTGCGCTGCCGGAACTTCACTTTTAGTGACATTTTGGTGGTGCACAGGGCTTATCCATATCTACAAGGCCACCCTGCGTGGCTTTTTATGGCTTTGTAGATATGGAGTGAGGGCAACGCAGCGCTAGTCTCTGCGTTGCATCCCACTACAATGGGAAGGCATGCCATGGGCATTATGGTGGGTGTTCCCAAGTAACACCCATGGCATTTGACACATTCCCAGATTTACAACACGTTGCAAACCTGGGAATGCGGCAAAAGCCTATGCCTCCCCAGGGGTGGCGTAGGGCAGGCGCAACAAGGAGAAATAACAGTAGTTCTCTTAGTTTGTTCTTCTTTCTAGGTGTGCTGCATTCAGCAGCACACATAGAACGAGGAAATTGCCTTCATTGATTGCTTTTGTGCAGGCAGGTGTTCCTTCCTGCACAAAAACAATCACCCCTACAGCACAAATACCCTTGCACCATGGCGCAAGGGGGCCTGTGTTGGCACATGGTAGCCATTTGTGCACCAGATCAGGGAGAAAGGACAGGAATGAGCTGTACCTGATAGACAAGAAGCATTCCTGTCCTTTTCTTTTGCTGTAGGGAAGAGTAGCAGGAAGGCTTGCAGCACTGACCTACAGCAAATTATTGTTAATGAGGACCCAAGTGTTCAAGGTAATCACTTTCAGTTCATCAGTGATGCGTAGGACATCTGTTACACATGGGTATTGAAAGCAAAACTTGCACTTTAGTTGCCTTTCAGATGGCAGTATCTCTGCATTGTTCTCACAACCACTGTGTGCCAACTCTGAGGGGATGGGCCCAGTCATACTAGGTAGAGTACTATCACTGACCTTCACCACATGTCATCATGACCAGAGTAGGTTATCTGCAGAGTATCACACATCATTTGACTCAGACACACGCACTTTTATGTGTATATGCCTCCTCTGGCTACCCAAAATGTAGTCCTGGGACACGAGCTACTGCCACACAGTGATGCTACCCAGATCATACATATACTCTCATGTGTTTACAACACCTAGAATATGAGTGGCCATATCCAATGGAGTGACATGTCAGGCTGTTATTGAGGGCTATGGGTCAAGCAGCACCCAACATGGTAGTAGTGCTGGAAATGGTGACATGTACCTATTGATGTTTCCCACAAAACTAGCCCCATCGACCTCAGCCTCCGACCTTCCCTGCCTCCTGTCATTTGTGGTGACTAAGTAGTTCGCCTATCCCTTGACAGATCCCTGTTTGACATCCTCCAACTTATACATGAGGCACAGTGAGACAATGTTGCATAAGACTCCTTCATGACACATGCCACATCTTCCCCCAGCTCCACATGACATGTAGGATGTAGGACCACAAAGGGCTGTTATCTGAAATCCCTTCCAGCTACGAACACAAGTGTGCTACAGTCAGACACTGCAGTGCTTGTGTATTAGTGCCGCTACCTTGCTGTACACATGTCCGTTCTAACCTCCTTGCTTTGCAAAGGCTCTCCATTCAGACAGAGTGGCAGTTTTATGTGAACAGCCAGCACCTTCAATGCACTGTACTAGCAGGGGCCCACCATGCCCACACATAATCATTAGTTTGAACATGCACGGTCCTCTGGTGTGCATCTCTTGCATTCACCACTGCACCCAGTCAGATTTAGTAGATGAGAGAAGTTCAGGTGGCCCCTACCATGGCAGCTGACACATGTCTGCTCTCACCCTGCACACCAGGTCAGCTGGGTGCAATGTAGTTTCATGCATGCTACTATGGACGTGTTTCGTGGCATGTCCCTATGTGTAGGCACTTCCCATGACCAACACCTGACCTCCCTCTCAGGTGAGTGGTTTCTCGTCTGACAAAGTCTAGATAAGCGTGTATGGGCCCAAGAGAGACAGAGAAGGTTCATGGTGCAAGGTGGCCTGCATTGTCACTGTCAGGTTGTGAAGGGTTGAAGTGTGCATGCATGATGTGTTGTTCCAGTCCATGTTTTTTGATTTGTATTCTGGGAGTTGTAGTTCTGGTGATGTTGTACATTCAACTGCAAGTGCCAGTATACAGAGGAAGGTGAAAATAGACTGATGCTGCGCTTCACACATTGAAGGGAGAAAAGTGATGGAGTTGGACTAAGCTGTGCAACGTATAATTGGTTAGTGAGATTTACATTTATTTGATTAACCATAGATGAGCCAGCATGCTGCCCTTTGGCCTGCAGAGAGTGATTGGCTGATCTGCGTTACCTGTAAGTCCCTTGTGTAAGGGTAAGACATATACCTAGGGCATGTAACTCAAATGCTCTTCCGTGGGCCTGCAGCACTGGTTAAGCCACCCACGGAAGTAGCCCTTCAAATGTGCCATACATTTGCCATGGTGGGGCCTGTGTGTGCAGGCTTCTGTTACTTGGTTTGGCATTTGAAAAAATACTTGCCAATGTTCTGCATGTCTCTTGCTACATAGGAGTACTCCCTGGGGGCAGGGTGCGGTTTTGGTAAGAGGTAGGGCATGTGCATGTGTGCGCTACATGCCCTGGTAGTGAATGGCACAGGATGGTGTGTTCGGTATGGTAGGGCCTGCTTCGAGCACTGGATTGACATGAGGGATCTGTGGAAAGGCTATTGAGCTGTGTTTCCTACGTGCAGAAGAATGGCAGTATAGTGTTTGGTATCAATGAGTTGGTAATGGCAAATCCTCTCTGGTGGTGGGAGTGGATTCGACATTACTGACGTGGAAATCCCACTTTGGGAAAGTGGGCATTTTTGTGCTTGTGGCTCTGTGTGCCTGTCAGCCTGTTTCCAATCCACATCTGGGTGCTGGGGGGACAGCTACATCTGTGCATTCCTGATAAGACAGCCATAAACTAGGGGCTCAAGGGAAACTGCAGACCTCTGAATCTGAGGGGCCTTCCTGGTATGAATAGGTGGGGGTGGAATTTGCACCTGCATTCCAAGGGAAAGGGTCTTGGCCCACTAAAGATATTGATCAAGCCTCCCGGGGTAAGATGGTAGACAGAACAGAATTTAGAGAAGGACCGTGCATTTCAAAGGTGGCCTTTTGAACTGAACTCATCGTCAAATGCCATTGTGGGTATAACTTAGGCCTGGGCGGAGGTCGCGGAGTTTCACTCCACGGAATTCCACGGAGTTACTGAAAAATGCGGGTGGAGTAAGGGGAATATATAGCTACAATAAAGAGAATAACATGTACATTTTACCACTGGAGGGTGGAGGTGACAGACCAGTGACATTTGTAACCTTGAAAATGTGCAGGCAACAAACTTCGTCAGACTAATAAAATAAAGAGAGACTGAAACCACACAAATTGTTCCTCTTTAAAACAAACATCATCCAACTTGGAGCTCAGTTTCCAGCAATATAGCATAATGGCTGAGCTAATAAACTTCGGCACTGCCGATAGTGCATAAATTACAGTCGCTGGACAGAACATATTTGCACATTTCCAATGCTACTAAGATAATGATGCTCCAATCCCAAGGGAATATTCCTCGCTTGCACCTCAAAGCATACAAACATGTTCTGCCCCACACACATTCCTGCCAATCCATCAGCACTGCAACCCAGGTGCACATGATAGACATACTCACAGGTTCCAGAGGTACCGCGAAGGCCTTGTCCATGTGTATAGTGACTGCAGTGAATGCGTTTTCATGGTGAGGGGAAATGAGGCGAGCCTCTCGGATACCTCCCTAGTTGCCGAATGTAGATATACCTGATGCTGGCGCCCAAGCCACCGCTCAGGATTTTCTCCCTCTCTCAGTGCTCCCTGCCCAGACCAAATATTAGCTCCCACTCAAGCCCGGGCGTCGTGGTCTAATCTCTGCATGCTTCTGAGTACTATCTGGCAACTCCCCCCTTTTAAGTCACCAGGAATACATAATGATTGGTTAAAAAGGTTTATTAGTCTAACACAACAACCCCTGGAGTCCTCCTCTCTCAGCAACTGCCTGCTCTCTCCCTTGGATTCCACACTCCAGCATCCAGTGGAGTTGGCAACCAGATGCTGTAGGTGGCTAAGATACAACATATATCTTCCTTCTTAATGATAAACAAAATACAGGAAAATACAGAAAGTATACAAATTATAATTACACAGTGTAGAAAGGTAAATACAAAGGTAAAGAATGCTCTATATAGTAAAAATATAATGAATAAAGGAAATGATATAATAATGAGAACATGACCAACACCCTCGACGCACACAACTAAACTTGGAACACACGCACTTACATAAACTCCACAAGAGGTGTGACAATTATAAGAACCTCACACCCCAAGCACTCATATAATCCTTTTACCAAACAGGTTTAGTTTTGATACGTTCCAACTTTTTGCATTTCTGCCTATTCACAGGATCGACGATTGGGACTGCTGGAGTTTTCTCCCTCATCAAAACTTTACGTTCCTACTTCTTACACAAGTTCACTTTCCGGGCATTCCACCTCTTTCCATCATCTACCCACACGTTGTTGCCCACTACCTTTATGATTTGTTTGGGCTTCGACTATTTGGATAAAGCAGTCTTCTGACTTCTAATGAGAGAAGTCCTTACCCAGTCACCAACCATGAACCTGCGTGCACAGCTTTTCAACTTGTCATTATGGCTGTGGATATACTTCTCCTGATAATTTTGAACTCTGCGCACCAACTCGTCCCTTCCTACACATGTGGAACCAGATCTGCCCATCCAGGTAGGTGTCACCTTGGTACCAGCTTGCCGACCCTTGAGAAGACTAAACGGTGTCTCCTTCATGGCTGTGTGGGGTGTGTTCTGATAACTCCACAACATTTCTTTGACAGCATTTTTACACTCCTCGACACACACATCAGCCAATTGCACACACTCCTTTAGCACACAGTTGAACCTCTCCACAAGACCTATTTCTCTGGGATTATAGTCCACGGTGGGAAGATGTGACACCTGTGAGGCATTTGTCTCCCCCACAAACCCAATCTCAGGCCACTTGGTGAAATAATTCACTAGGACAATGGCATATTTGTTGTTCAATACACCTGGCATTGAAATGCTCACAAATGTCCACTTCCACTGTTTGCCAAGGTTTGTCCGACATAATGATGGGTGATATGGAAGATTCCTGTGACTTGTGCGACTTGTCACTACACATGCACACCACGCAATTACGCACACACCTCTCTATCTCCTTGTCCATACCTGGCCACCAAAAATCACATCTAGCTCTCCTCTTCATCCCAGACATGCCTCTATGGCCTTCATGTAGCAACTCCAGCAATCTAGTGCGCAGTCCTGAAGGTACCACCAACTTGTCCACCCTCCTAATGATGCTATCCACTACCGACAATTCTGCCCACACCATTCAGTATTCAGTGAGTTCTGTTTATATCATCATTTCCTGCCCCATGTTATTGCTTAAACATGTTATAATTTGTTTCATCACGTCATCTTCCAAAACTGCCCGCTTCCATTCATCCTCACTTACGGCCCCTTTAACCCCTTGGGCGCAGCCGGAATTTCCCCGCTGTGCGGGAAAATTCCACGCGTGCGCAAATCGGACGGCTCCCAACTGTTCGACGCACACGCCCACCGTGACGTCGGACGGCCGGGGGCCGTCCGACGCATGCAAGGGATTAAGCAATTCATTCACATTTGTCACCAACCATTCCCCCCCTTCCTCATTTCCATTGCTTTCATCCTGACACCGCAACGGTAAGCGAGATAAACAATCAGCATATTTTTTTTTATGTCCAGGAACATACTTAAGTTGAAAATCATACTCTTGCAAACGGTATAACCATTTCGCAATTCTGGGTGTTGCTTTACCAGTTCCCTACGTGGTAAAAATATCAATGAGGGGTCTGTGATCAGTTCTCAACTCAAAATTAGTTTACCACACGTACATTTTTAAATAATTGACACCCCACCAGCAAGCCAACGCTTCTCTCTCGATGACAGAGTAAGTTGCATCAGCACCATTGAGTTTGCATGAAGCAAAAGCTACAGCACGCTCAACACCATCTTTCTTCTGCATCAGTACAGCACCTAACCCATAAGCACTTGCATCCACCACCACTATAGACTTTTCATGTGGATCAAATGGTTTGAGAGCCACTGCCTTCACTAGGTCTGCTTTTATTCCTTTAAAGGCCAGCTGACATTCATCAGTCCATAGAAACGGTACTCCTTTTTTCCTTAAAACCCTCATATTGTATACTTTATCTGCAAAATGCTGAACAAATTTTGAGTAGTATTCAGCCTGGCCTAGGAAAGAGCGTAATTGCTCCTTGTCAGATGGTGATGAGGCACATTCAGTGGATTCAAGTAGGTTCTTCTTAGGCTTAACACCATCCCCCAATAACGTGTGCCCGAGGTAATCAACTTGCATCACCCCAAACCTACATTTCTCTGCACTCACAGTCAATCCTGCTTCCTGTAATTTCTTTAGGACATCATTCAAAACTCCATCATGATTATCCATATTTGCGCCCATAACTAAAATGTCATCTTGGAACACCCTCACATTTGCAATACTTTTTAAAATACTGCTGATGAGTCTTTGAAAAACTGCGGAAGCGAATGCCAACCCAAATGACATGCGTATAAATTGAAACGCTCCCTGTGGTGTTATGAATGAAGTCAAGTGTCTGGAATCAAGATGTAACCTAACTTGGTGATACACATTTGATAAATCAATAGATGAAAACTACTTGGCATTTTTAATGCTAGCTACCATCTCATTAATGTGTGGTAAAAGATGGAAATCAACCCAGATGTTACGGTTCAAATCTCTCAAGTCCACACACACATGCGCAATTTGCCATTGGATTTGCGTACCAAAACAATAGGACTAAGCCATTCAGAAACCTCTATCGGTTCTATGACTTTAGCTTCGCATAACCTGTCCAATTCTTCCTTTAGTTGTGCACATAAGCAAATGGTACATTCCTCACTTTGTGTAATACTGGGATGCTTCCAGCTTTCACACAATGCACTGCTCAAATTTGTTCAGGCATCCAAGTTTGCTACTAAACAATTCAGGATACTTCATATGCCACTTCAATCTCTCTGCATCCTCAGTCAACAACACTCAATCAGAGTGGTTAGGATCAAGTACAATACCCAAAGTTTTCTGCTCTCTCCATCCCAACAGAACTCTTCCACTTTCCACCACATACAACTTCCCATGTGCGCTCCTATCTTTGTAAAATAAACGGCAAGTGAAATATCCCAACAACAGTAATTAAACCCCACAGTACCCTTCAGGTTCAACATCTGGTGGTAACAACTTATTCATGTCCATACTTTCCCACATCGTTTTATCAATCATAGTGTATGGAGAACATGAGTCTGCCCACATTGATATATTAACCTTGTTTATCACCAATGTGCACTTGGGAGGATGATATCCTTCTGTAATCTCATTCACAGTGTTCCCACAAATAACTAATACTTCAACAACATTGTCTTCCTCTTCTTCAGAGTACTCACCCTCATACTCTCTCACAAAATTTGCAGATCATTTCCAAGTTTCATTATTTCCAGACCTACACATTCTTGAAAAATGGGCTAGTTTTTTTACAATTGAAACATGTGGCCTTAGAAGCAGGGCATCTTTCCGCTTCTGCAGTACGCATGAAACTCCCACTCCTGAAATATGTGCATCTATTCTTTCCTGCTGGTGCCTTCCCAACAGGAACCTTAGCTTGAATTTTTGTTAAATCATCTACCCTCCTTCCTGACTTTGTGAATCACATTTATATTATTGGGGTCAATGTTGTCCTTTCCCTGTTCTCCACTGAGTTCCTTAGCATATCTAGATGTATTCTCTACTCGTCTTGCAATGTCAATGGTCTTTTGTAAAGTTAGGTCTTTTAATTCTAATAACCTCTCTTGTATTTTGCTGTTATTTGTTCTATTGATAAACTGGTCCCTAATGATTTCCTCATGTAAATCCTTAAACCTACATGTGGCAGCTAATGTTCTTAATACTGCCACATACTGCTCCACTGTTTCTCCCAGTAGCTGTGCCCTGGAAAAGAATTTATGTCTTTTCACAACTATGCTTGTTTTCTTCCCATAATTTTCTTCCAATGCCTTTAAAGGTACAACATATTCATCAATGACTATCTCCTCCAACTCCAACCCTTCTTCCTACCCTTCACCCTCCTGGTTAGTTGAAGTAGCACATATAGGTTTTGGTAAGGTTTTTAACACTTTCCTACCCTCAACCACTAAATTGTGTTTCAACAATGCAAATTTACTAGATGCCAGAAAAGTTTCACCTCCTATTGCTTCTAGATATGTTTCGAATGATTTGCGGCAATCTTCCCACACCATTGCAGGAATTCCTGGATTTGGCAAAAATTTGGTTGGTGCTAGTACCAATGTGGTATCTATGCCTGTGTATCAATATATGGGAGCCGTTTTTGCACTTGCACTTTACAGAGGAGCCCTTGCCAGCCCTGTGAGGAGGGGGCACGCTGTTTGACGGCGCAGGAGTGCTTTAAAGGTCAGAGAGTCCCCCCACAGCGCGGGAGCGGTTTTTGCACTTGCAGTTTACAGAGAAGCCCTTGCCAGTCCTGTGAGGAGGGGTCACGCTGCTTGACGGCGCAGGAGCGCTATAAAGGCCAGAGCGCGGGAGCCGTTTTTGCACTTGCACTTTACAGAGGAGCCCTTGCCAGCCCTGTGAGAAGGGGTCACGCTGCTTGACGGCGCAGGAGCGCTATAAAGGCCAGAGGGGCGTGCTGCAGCGCGGGAGCCGTTTTTACACTTGCACTTTACAGAGGAGCCCTTGCCAGCCCTATGAGGAGGGCTCACGCTGCTTGACGGTGCAGGAGCGCTATAAAGGCCAGAGAGGCATCCCACAGTGTGGGACATGTGCGGGGAGTGCCCGTGCTCGGCCCAGGCCAAGACCGGGCCAAGACGGGCCCGTCTTAGCCTGTCATAGACCGGAAGAGGCCGGGCTGGGCCCCCCCTCTTGGTCCTTGGGCTCTCGGATTTTCCAGCTACGGCGAGTCTCTGTAACCTGTTTAGTTTTCATCAATTACAGATATAAGTTGGCTCACCATATGTAATTATTGTGATTGTTGTGCGGAAGGACATTGCATGAGCCCTCACACAAGAGGAAGTTACAATTATTGCTATCACAGAGCCCGTTTTTTGGAGCCCGTTTTTGTGTTTTAAAGACCTGCTACTTGCACCGCCAGCAGCACCGGCAGCCTTAAGTCCCACCACCAGCATCGCCAGCAGTACCGGCAGAGAGGGGACTTCAGCCCCCATAGTGCTTAGCGCCCGGAGGCACCAATGTGCTTCTACGTACCAGGAGGCGCATAAAGGCAGCCGCGGGATCCCGCAGCGCGGGAGCCCTTTTTTGTGTTTTAAAGTCCTGCTACTTGCACCGCCAGCAGCACCGGCAGCCTTAAGTCCCGCCACCAGCACCGCCGGCAGAGAGGGGACTTCAGCCCTCATAGTGCTTAGCGCCCGGAGGCGTCAACGTGCTTCTACGCGCCAGGAGGCGCATAAAGGCAGCCGTGGGTTCCCGCAGTGCGGGACGCGCGCGGGTGTGCCCGGGCCAAGGGCGGGCCCATCTGCGCCTGTCCGCGACCGAGTGAGGCCGGGCATGGCCACAGATCTTGGCCCTGCCTTGTGAAGACCTGAGAAACGGTAAGGGCTGGTTCTTATTTAACTTGGCTATAATACCAGGAGTATCTAAGATCAACATGGGAAAAAGAAAGTTGACCCCAAGTAAAGTGAAACCTGGGGGGAAAAATGAACTGATCACAAAGTACTTAAAAAATGCCATGGGCCTTATCAATAATGAGATTGTTCAAGTGGAGGAGCAATTAGCGGCTACCAAATCAGCACTAAATGCCGCCCAAAGGGAGGTGATCTTAGCCACGGGAGACCAGGCTTGTGGAAAGGATATAACCATTGAGCCTGTACCTCAGGATATAAATAAGAGCTAGAACAGTAATCTCCATGACGTTATAGATGTGGTTTGTCCCACCGCAATGGGGCCACGTGTTTCATTACAACCGCTTGAAATATCTACGACTTCAGACACCTCCGATTTGACACCACCCCCGCGAAAAAGAGTAAACAGCAATCTACTGGCACGAAAACTACTTCCCAAAACTCAAATCGTCCAGTTAAACAAAAAAAGGGCAAAAATACAAAAACAGATGGAAATGTACGGGGTCTGGAGACTCACCACACCACATGCAAGGCATAGATACCCTGTTTAAAAAACTACACGGGAAGATAGACAATATTGAAAGACGTGTTACAAATGAAATTAAACAAGTACAAAAGGATATCATCCATTTAACGGGGCTGGTTACAGCGCTATTGTCATCAAATGTGCCAGAAGTCTTTGCCTAGTAGTAACCCGGCCACGAAAGTATCAACTGCCCAAATCTCTGATAATGGAGCAAAAAGAGACATAAGTAACTCAACACTGATGAACTGCTCAGAGGAGTCACCTAGCGTTAGTGCCTCAAAAGACAGGGTTAATATCTTACAAAACTCTAAAAATAAGTCTAACCCAGTAACTGCAGATGCAATACGGCCTAAGTGGCATCATGAGGCTCCCCTTAATTTACCGCCTCGGGCTACCCCTTATGTTGTCGTTTTAAAAAACGTCCCTAAATTGCCAGACAACATTACAGAATCTTGGGGGCCATTGAAAAATCGAGTTGTTCATTGGTTTTCAGTAAATACCCGTTGTAGTATTAGAATCCTCACCCAGGAAATAATTATGCTGAGAAGAGTGAGTTGGGTGGGTAAAATAGTGAAAGCATGTGAAGGTGACTGTATTGTTGTAAACGTCCGCACCCCCAAAGTGGTAGGTTCCATTTTAGAAGAAATATCAGTAAAAGATACATGGCCATCCGACCGTTCGGACGAGAGAGTTATTGCAGTCCCCCTTGGTTATTTCTATAGACCAAGAATGGAGTTTCCTTATCCAAGTGGTAGATCTAATCCTAGCATTTCGACACAGATGTTACTGACCACCCGGAATAGATTTGCCCCCTTGGGAAGCTGCAGTGAGGTTGATTGACTGGATGAGAAAGTTGTGCAACCAATTGAAAGTATTAATGTTACCCCCTCAAATAATTTTCCATATGTTATATGGTTCACTAAAATGTATGTCCTGGAACATTGCAGGGGTTAAAAACAAGTTACACGAAACAGATTGGCTTAATAGCATTCAAGACTGTACATTGATTTTATTACAAGAAACTTGGCTCACTGAATGCTTTTTTATAAATGGTTTTAAAACTATTTTCACCGAAGCAACCCCATCGAAGGCGGGGAGAGCTAGAGGAGGCTTAGCAGTATTATCTGCGGTGACCTCCCCCCTGATTCTAAAGAAGTTCTATACGAAATCACAGTTTTTTCAGTTCTTACTGTTTTCTGTTAAAGGGAAGCTGCACTCTATTGTGGTGATTAACTTTTACAATAATATTTTTGATAAAACAAAACATGGGGTAATTGTTAAAATTGAAGAGGAGTTGGATGTTTTCCTGAAGGGGGTAGGGGGGGATTACATATTGATCTGGGCAGGGAATTTCAATAGCGAGGTATGTCGCTTTTCAATAGCGGACCGATGTGGACATGGAGACACCCATAGTGAATGTATCTCCCATTTCCCTCATAACCCCTATGGTAAGGCAATTAACCATGTTATGTATAAACATAACTTGGAAATTGTGGAGCTTGTTGAGCATGGGGGCGAATATGTAAATCACTCCTATGAGGGGGCTAGATCATCATCATGCATTGACCACATCTTGGCATCAAGGAACTGTAGGCCCTTCGTGGAAAAGTGCTACATACAGGCTAGTTTATATAGTGATCATCATCCTCTGCTTCTAATGCTGACCCCGAATTGATATCATATTGAGAGGGTGTCTGTCCCAACTGGAGAAATTAAAACACAAGGCGAAAATGGGATCTCTATTAAGTGGTCAGGTGTCAATTCGACAGCCTTTATGGAGAACATAGTTCAAAATAATAACCACTTTATTAATACATGTTTGGATAAGTCATCCACCAACATAGAGATAGTAAGTGCTTTCCAAAACATTGCTGCTGAAATTTCCAATAATTTGAAATTTAGGAATAAGAAACATAAGCACCACCATTCTAGATGGTTCAACAAGCAGTGTTCCAAATTAATTAAAGATTTAAAGGAGGCATTAAAGGTAAGACCTAGAAATGCTGACAGCATCTGTATACTCAGGAAACGTTACAAAGAAGCATTAAAATTACGGAAATTAGAGATTAGGGAGTCCGCTTGGGATAGCCTGATTCAAGCGGCAGAGACTAAGGACTCTGCCCTTTTCTGGAAAACAATTGATCAACCATTATTTAAGGACACTACATCCACTAAAGTTGAAACGGTAGTGAGTCCAGAAGACTGGCTGTCCCATTTTGAGAACATTTTTAACCCCATACATGAGAATATTGAGATAGATGAAAAGTGCAATATCATATCCCTAAGTGTTGCTAAAATAGAACCCATTATCATCGAGGAGATTAAAACCGCCTTAAAGAATAGCACCAGCGGTAAAGCCGCAGGCCCAGATGGGGTCCCAATTGATATTTTGAAGTACAATGTTGATTTCTGGTCCCCGGTTTTAGTTAACTTTTTTAATGCTATCATTAGTGGGATACTGCCTATAATGTGGGCAGAAAGTACGATTGTCCCTATTTTTAAAAAAGGTGACAGAGGAAGCGCAAAATTCTACCGACCAATATCCCTTCTGGATTCTACGTCTAAACTAATGGGTAGAATTATGTTGAATAGATTGGAATGTTGGGCCGAGGAGAAAAATATTTTAACAGCAGCCCAATTTGGTTTTAGAAGGGGTATTGGCACGGTCGAGCAATGTGTCAATCTTGAGATGCTAATAGGGAAATACACGATAGTTAAGGAAGGTCAGCTTAATTTATGTTTTGTTGACCTTACCAGCGCTTTTGATTTAGTGAATCATGCCAAGCTTTGGCAAACGCTGGATGGGATGGGCACCCCACACGATATAACAAGCCTTTTATCACAGCTATACGCCCACTTAACATCAAGGATACGTTATGGCCCTAACGGGGAATGTACCACACAATTTAAAGTTACCCGTGGAATTAGACAAGGCTGCGTCCTAGCGCCCCTTTTATTCTCACTATATATAAATGGTATCGACTCTTTATTACAGAATGTAAGGGCTGATGCCCCAGTTGTTGGTAAACGTATAACCCCAGTTTTACTATACGCAGACGATGCAGTCCTAATCTCGAGGACTTCAAACGGCCTACAAAGTCTGATAGACAACTTTACAGACTTCATGACTGTAAAAGATGTAAAAATTAACTTGAGTAAAACACTAGTCATGACCTGCGGGAAAAGCAAAACTAAGAATAGAAGACATTATGTTGATGGAGTACCCATCGAACGAACATCTACTTTCTCATATCTGGGGCTTCTTTTTAATAGTAACGGATCATGGAGCTCACAAATTAATTTATGCAAATTAAAATTTACAAGATCGAGTGAGGCAATTTTTAGATTTTCTCAAAAAATAGGCAGTAAGCCAGTACGCGAAATCCTCAAGTTATACGGAAGTAAATGTATAACTGGGGCTTGTTACGGTGGAGCACTATGGGGTAGGACAGACACCACTACATTACAAACCCTTGAAAACAAGTTTTTAAGGAGGGTACTTGCAGTACCAAACACAACGGCTACCCTCATTGCTCACAAGGAATTAAACGTTCCTTACATTAGTGATCTGATCAGTATGGCTGCGCTCACACTGTGGTTCAGAATATGGTCCAAAGATGAGACGTATTTTACTAAAGAGATAATAAAGGATTGCCTTACACTTGATCAATATAGGAAGATACCATGGTTAAAGTACATTTATAGCCTTTTATCTGAGTGTAGTGTGGTAATCGATCCCCGTGACCCCAACACTGTTTTGAACTATACTAAAGGGGAGTTAAAAAAGAGATTACTGGAATCCAGAGAATCTGTAAGAGAGGTGGAATCAAGGAAAAAATCACTTGTTAGATCTTATTGTGAAGGTCCGATTTCAGCAGGTATGCAGCCATATGTTATAGCCATAAGAAATCCACAACATAGATTCTATTTAACTAGGCTCAGGCTGAGTACTTTGCACTTTCAGATCGCTTTCCCTAAGATGGGCAAGTGGAGCTTTAATTTACCCAAATGCCCATGTGACGGTAAAACGCCCAGTCCACTTTGCACTTTTTACTTTTTTGTAAATTTTATAGGGACATCAGAAAAGCAATTTTACGACCTCTTTTTATTGATAACAGATTGTTTACTTATAAATCTGCCTTTTATCATATATGTAATTTGGAAAATGTAACAACATGTAATATGGTTATTATCTTTGTTCAATTGGCTATAAAGCGAAGAAAGGCCCTTGCACATTTGGAATTGTTGAGTTATGAAACCGAATATTTATTCATCTTGATGAAATTGTTATGTATTTTCCAATTACTTTATTTTCTCATAGTTCTGTGATGTCAAGTTATAACAATAACTTTGTCTTGTCTAAATTTCCCTTTAAATATCTTGTGTACGGAATGCCTTATTTTTAAACATGAAATTAATTTTATGAATTGTTTATTTTGATGAATTGTTTTTATGTAGTATGCTTTTATGGATATATTGTATATATTCCGAATAAAGCTGATTTGATTTAATTTGATTTGATTTGCTATCACAGCATTGGGAGTCTATCCCATCCCGTTTGTTAAGGATTCGATCTTTGATACAGAGCCACCAAAGTGGACCCCACACATATCATTTGGTCCATTGTGAGTGGTTTATGAACTTAACCAGAAGAACGGGTACTGCTAATCCTCTAAGACCTGTATCAGAAACTTGCTGTTACTTCATATATAATAGTCAGTAGCCGGCCCGTACAATGGGAAGAAGAAAAGCGGCCAACAATGAACCAAAAACACTGTCAAAGTCTGCAGGAGGATCATGTCTGACATTAATGAACTATCTTACAGGGGCAATGGGAGCAATTGAACAGCAGATCATCTCAGTGGAAGAGACTCTGAACTTAGAAAAATCAGGGGCCGGGGCAGTTGAGGCCCCAAGTAACGGAACAATAGCTGGCGAGGTTGACTATGTCCATTTACCTGAGGTTCCAAATGTTCCAAAGGGACAATCAATCCCAACGGCTGTATACAAAACGTGTCTGACCATATATTGGCCAGTGACCAGGAGTGCAACACTCAACCACCATCGAAGCGCCCTGGAAATCCGGAGACTGTTCCCAATGTAACTGATGATACACATGTAGAACTTAGGCCGGCACCTGTAAAACCAAGTAAAAAAACGATTAAACGGGGAAAACATCAGCACTTTCAGAGGCAGGCTCCAGGGGAAGATCTCTTGCTAATAGTCAGCCTTACTACTTATAGGACAACTTTAGAAAGTTAATTACAAAAATGGACGATTTAGATACTTTCATGTGAGACTCCATAACTAAGTTACATGATAGAGTGGCCTTAATCAAAGAGACCCTAAATAAACGTCTAGACCAACCCGCAGAATTATGATAATGATATTAAACCACGCAAGAATGTCGGCCCAGTAAAGTCCACTGGTAAAGGGATAACACATACTTGACCAACACAAGTAGACTTTTCTCAGGATACACAACTTGCAGGGATATACTGTAAAGAGGGCCAAACAACGTTAGATCCAAAGTCCCTAACAGAACTTTTAAGGACTACAAGGGACCCTATCACACCTGATATAAATATAACTAACTTTGGAAATGGTAAAAATCCTCGAGCTCATACTTCCATCTACCCAAGCCACAATCATCCTATCACGCCCCTATCTCTAAAGAGGCACCAGCCAGAGATGGCATTTCTGGATTTACCCCCAGCTGCCACCCCTTACACGGTAATCCTGGCCAATGTCCCTAGATTACCAGCTCAGGCATCTGAGTCTTGGGACCAGGGCCGGACTGGCTACCGGGCGTTTTGGAATGCTGCCGAGCTGGGGGCTGATTTCGTTGATGGGGACCTGCGTGTGCTGAACGAAATTCGTTTTGCCTTGTTTATTTCGAAGCACACGCCGGTCTCCATCAACGAAATTAGCCCCCACCGCAGTGACATCAGCCCCCAGCTCGGCAGCATTCCAAAACGCCCGGTAGCCAGTCCGGCCCTGCTTGGGACACTCAAAAAAGAAATACATCTCTGTTCTAGATTGGCACAAAAATGGGGCTAACTGAGGCACTATTTGCTGAGTTTAAAATGGTTAGAAGAGTCAGCTGGATAGGCAGAGATCGTAAAAGCCTCTATGGCGACTGTGTGGTATTAACTTTCAAAACCCCACATTTAATACAAAGCATTCTAAGAAGAGCAGGAAATCATTTTATTACGACCCAGGGCATCAACTTAGTCCCCTTGGGTTATTTTTATCAACCACCAAAGGACTTATATAAAAGATCTACTAACAGGGACTTTAATGATAACTTTCGTCACATATAAAATGTCCTTGTTAGCAATCGGTTTGATAGTCTCCCAACTTTAGAAGAGGTAGACTGACTAAACACGATAGATCTATATGTCACACAAACAATGGAATATAGTCCATACATTACACAAGAAATACAATTGCACACTATCGACCCTGAAATAATCTCTGATCCAGGTATTAACCTAGACACTTCAAAAAGGTCTTTATCACCCACATGTTTAGATGCTAACACCTCGTTCCTTTCCCGCGGTAAAATGGCCACTCAAGATACGCGTTTAATTCCAGAGATATATTCTATTCCTAGAGATCCATATGATAAATCAAAGGAAGTAAATAACGTAGGCAATACTAGGCAAGATCGTTGTCACCTATTATTCTGGAATGTTGCCGGTATACGAGCAAAGCTTAACAATCCGCAATGGTTTGATTTTGTTGGGAATTTTATTATATTGTGCCTACAGGAAACCTGGGTAGAGGATATTATACACATCAATAGTTATAAAACTTTTCATACCGCTGCAGTACCTTCTGCACGTGGGAGATATAAGGGCGGGCTTTGCACATATGTATCCAACTATATGAATGTAAGTAAGATCGAATTGAAGAAATCAGAAATCCATTACCAACTTGTCATAATTCACATTGATAAATTGCACTATATTGCATTGTTAAATTTTTATAATAATTCACCGCCTGATCAGATTGTGGGGGTACTTAGGAAATTAAGTTATGATCTAAATCTTATACAGAATGAATGTGTAAAAGATGTACTTGTTATATGGGGAGGGGATTTTAACTCTGTGTTGTGCCCATATACTGAGGGGGACGTCTGTGGAATTATGTCTGAAGACGGGAGTAGTTATACGCACAATTTTCGGGGAATATTTAAATGAAACCATGTTCTCATCTGATCTAGGATTTGCTAGGTTCACTGACAAAATATCGAAGTTAAAAATATAGAAGTAAAAAATATCGATGTAAAAATATAGAATGCCAAAATATCGACTCCCTATACTTAAACAGGTAAGTACAAAAATATCGGGAAAAAAATATCAATGTAAAAAACATAGGGGCATATTAGCAAGACCCACGTTAAAATTAGCGCCGTTTTAGCGGCAGGAAACTGCCGCTAAAACGGCGATAATGGGCTTGCTAATATGCGTTATAGAATTCCAATAGAAGCTCAGGTTAGATGTGCAGGACATCTAACCTGGGCTTCTATTGAATTCCATAACGCATATTAGCAAGCCCATTATCGCCGCTTTAGCGGCAGTTTCCTGCCGCTAAAACGGCGATAATTTTAACGTGGGTCTTGCTAATATGCCCCATAGTTGTACAAAATATCGAATTTTATTTATATTTATTTATATATATATATATATATATTTACAAATCTCCACTTTACCGGGGCCCCCAATTCTGCAGGGCGGGCTCAAAGCAGGAATGGAGAATCCTGTTGAATTCAACACAAGAAAAGGAAAAGCCCACAGCTTCGGCGTCCTTTCAGGCTGACAGCTTCATTGTGTCTGAAATACGAGGCAGCTTTAACAACTCTTTAAATCCTTACGCGTTTCAGCGCCTTGCGCCTTGATCACAGGTGAGTTGATTTTAGATCCCAGTGGTCACGTGGCCTTTCCTTTAGACCACTATTCCCAGAATGCACTAGTATGCAAATTCCAACCTTGGCTCGACATAGTGTCCTATTTGGCATTAGTAGCCTTGTATTCTTGTCAAAGTCCAATCTTTTATCTTAATTTCTTGTGCTGCATTCCGGTAAAAACATTAAAAGCCCAGTGCACTTGGCTGCCATGTAGCAAGTAATTGCCTGGCAGAGAGACACGAAGACTGCTGGATAAAGGTAAACCTCCTTCCTCCCTTTCTCTTCAACCACACAAATAGTCACGGAAGTCCATTCTTGACTGCTGTGGTGAAGAGCGAGTCATGCCACCTCCGTTTGTTGCATTTACAAATCTTCACTTTACCGGGGCCCCCAACTCTGCAGGGCGGGCTCAAAGCAGAAATGGAGAATCCTGTTGAATTCAACACGAGAAAAGGAAAAGCCCACAGCTTCGGCGTCCTTTCAGGCTGACAGCTTCATTGTGTCTGAAATACGTGGCAGCTTTAACAACTCTTTAAATCCTTACGCGTTTCAGCGCCTTGCGCCTTGATCACAGGTGAGTTGATTTTAGATCCCAGTGGTCACGTGGCCTTTCCTTTAGACCACTATTCCCAGAATGCACTAGTATGCAAATTCCAACCTTGGCTCGACATAGTGTCCTATTTGGCATTAGTAGCCTTGTATTCTTGTCAAAGTCCAATCTTTTATCTTAATTTCTTGTGCTGCATTCCGGTAAAAACATTAAAAGCCCAGTGCACTTGGCTGCTACGTAGCAAGTAATTGCCTGGCAGAGAGACACGAAGACTCCTGGATAGAGGTAAACCTCCTTCCTCCCTTTCTCTTCAACCACACAAATAGTCACGGAAGTCCATTTTTGACTGCTGTGGTGAAGAGCGAGTCATGCCACCTCCGTTCGTTGCATTTACAAATCTCCACTTTACCGGGGCCCCCAACTCTGCAGGGCGGGCTCAAAGCAGGAATGGAGAATCCTGTTTAATTCAACACGAGAAAAGGAAAAGCCCACAGCTTCGGCGTCCTTTCAGGCTGACAGCTTCATTGTGTCTGAAATACGTGGCAGCTTTAACAACTCTTTAAATCCTTATGCGTTTCAGCGCCTTGCGCCTTGATCACAGGTGAGGTGATTTTAGATCCCAGTGGTCACGTGGCCTTTCCATTAGACCACTATTCCCAGAATGCACTAGTATGCATATATATATATATATATATATATATATATATATATATCTGCAATGTCCTTCAGTTGTGCAACGGAAGGTAAAGATGCACTCAGGATTCGTTTGAAGAGAAAATTTTATTTGCTGACGCGTTTCAACCTCACAGTCTTTATCAAAGTCACTTCCTGCCCAGGAAGTGGCTGTATTTAAATGTTTAGCATGTCATAGAAACATAAATATATAAACATAAACAAAACACTCTGTTAAAGGTCTGATATAATAAAAGACAGACTAATATTCACGTTTTACAAAAACGTGAAAAATAGCAAGTGAATGCATGATAGGTAACAAAACACATAAATCACGTGAAACAACAACATGTCTTAGATATAATAATGGATGGGCATTATAAAATGTGGCATCTCATTGCACCAGTGAGCTTGAGTTCATACATCAGCTCAAAGTTTATCTACCCTGTTCCCAAGTTATATCCATGTAAGTCAAAAAGGGAATACAGTGGTGATAAAATGGTGGACAGACCAAGTGGTCCTACATCCAATTGCCCTATAGGATCCTACTGGGTGTACCATGTCAAGTGACCCTACTGAGCCAAGGTGCCAACTCCCCATCCAGGTTAGGAAGTAACCCATTCCCACTTAAAAACCTATAATAAACAGGCAAGGGGATATGATGAAGACGAGTTGCAGAAAAAATATATAAAAAAAAAAAAAAAGAAATAAACTAAAAGATTACACGATATTGCTAAACACTAGTGATACCCGACCCTAGGTGCTAAAAAGGAGAAAAAGAGGGAGCGTAAAAAGCAAGACACCACTAATTCAAGCAGCCGCTTGAACAAGAGTGACAGTACAGCAATACGCTTAAAGTTCAGATGGAACTGTAATATGCAGATGGATGACAAATGTTACGTGATCCAGGTGGGGGGGCGAGGGGGTTTTGGGGTGGGTTTTCAGGAAGTATCCCAGGTGGTCATGCAGCTATCCTAGGTGGACATGAAGATCTTCCTCTCGGTTCAAACCACCGGGGATCTTGCTCTGAAGGCGGATGATATATTCCGATTCCAGTCGCCGGAGCTTTCTCTCACGGTCCCCTCCTCTGGGATGAACCGGAACCCTGTCAATGCCAAAATAGGAGAGCTTTGAGCTAATGTCAGAGATGTCAGCATGTTCCAACATGCAATGCTTAGCCACCGTGTAAGTCAGATCTCTATTCTTCACTGCGCGCTGATGCTCTAAAATGCGCTTCTTCACGGGAAAGATGGTGCTACCTACATAGCGCAAACCACAGACACAGACAAGGACATACACAGTATTACAGTTGATGAATGACAATATCTTTTCATCTCTGCCCACCGGCAAATGGTAGCTTCTCACATTGCGACTATTGCTGCACGCCTTGCAACGGCCGCATTTGTGGAAGCCTGCGAGTTCCTTAAGCCAGGAGCCAGAACTGTTACCTTTTGGTGTAAGATGGCTGTGTACAAGCGTGTCCCGCAATGACTTACATTTGCGAAATGTGATGTGCGGTTTGGGGCTGACCAGTTTGCCAATAACCACATCCTGCCTGACTAGGTGCCAATGTTTGCTGACTATACTGCGCAGTGCCTGTGAAGCCGCCGAAAAGGTCGTGATGAATCTAACCTCCTGTTTGTTTCCTTTCTGATTTTTGGGGACCAGGAGACTATCTCTGTCTCTACCTGCTGCCTTCTCAGTAGCTATTCTTATGGTTTTCCCGGAATAACCGCGTGCTCTGAATCTACCAAACATGTTGAGTTCCTCTCTAGTATAACTCTCCGTGGAGCTACAATTGCGCTTTGCTCGCAGGAGCTCACCATAAGGGATACTCCTCTTTAAGCCATCTGGGTGGTGGCTCCGTGCATGCAAGACACTGTTCCCAGCAGTGGCTTTTCTAAACAAGCTGGTATGTACACAATCGTCCCTGACCTCTACCAAGACATCAAGAAATTCAACGCTAGTGCTGTGGATCTTACTTGTGAATTTCAAATTGAGTTCATTTACAGACAACCCTGCAATAAAGTTCTGAAGCGAATCCTGTGGACCATCCCATATCAGAAAAATTTCGTCAATGTAGCGGGTCCACAGGATAAGGTTGTCCATGTAATGGTCATTGCCCTGGTGCCAGAGTTGCTCCGCCTCCCACCACCCCATAAAGATACAGGCGTAGCTGGGGGCGAAGCAACTCCCCATGGCAGTACCAGTGTATTGCTTATACCAGGTATCTTCAAAGAGTAAACAATTATTATGTAAGCAAAAACTCAACATGTCTAGCAGCAACATAGTGTGATCAAACATGGAAAGTGGTCTATCCCTGAAGAAGTATTTACAAGCTTCAAGGACCTGGTCATGCTCTATGCAGGTGTACAAAGACACCACATCTATAGTGGCCAGTAGGTATGTATCTTTCCATGGAATGCCCTGTATCTTGGAGGGAAAATCCATGGTGTCCCTACATTATGAGGGCAAATTGAACACATAATTACAGAGAAAGTAGTCAAGATAGATAGAGGAATTCTCAAGCAGACTCTGGTTGGCCGCAATGATCGGTCTGCCCGGTGGTTCAGTGATGCTCTTGTGCACTTTCGGGAGCATATAGAAGACAGGGGCCATCGGTTTCTTGGTCATGAGGAATTGGAACTCATTGCGTCTCAGAGTTCCTTTGTCGTGCCATGCCTCAAGTAGTTGGTGATATTGTTTGATAGTTTCATTGTATTCCGACTGGTTAGATCTCAGATAGCTCCCCGAGTACTCCAACTGCCTCTTTGCTTCAGCCCTGTATTTATTGAGATCCCAGAGGACAACATTGCCCCCCTTTTCTGAGGGCTTGATGACAAATGTATCAGCCCGTTGGAGAGATTGCAAGCCCAGCTTCTGGGCTGGTGTCAAGTTACTGGCAAAAGGATTCTTTTGCATTTGCCAAAGTGCCACGAGGTCAGAGAGGATGGTCTCATGATATGTGTCGATGCCATCATGTAGGGTCACAGGGTTGTATCTAGATTTGGGTTTGAAATCATTCCTGGATTTGCGGTCCACCGCAATACCCATGTTCTCAAGTAGGTCACGGTCTGTGACTCAGTCCTGACTTCCCTGTTCAATATCTCTGAGAGCAGCAAGCAATTCAATATCGGACATTGTCAGTGGGTTAGTATCCCCACCCCCAGAGTCAGATTGCCCACCCCCTTGAGTGATAGCTCTGCCATTCCTTAATGTGTGCACCTTAAGAAGCTTCAGTTTCCTAATAAATAAGTAGATATCAATACGAGTTTTGGAAAGTAAAAATTGGCAGTGGGGCAGAAAGAAAGGCCCAATTCAAGGACTGAGCGTTCTGCAGGGGTAATGTGGTGTGAGGAAATGTTAATAATGGATAAATTGTCATTGTTTTGCTCACCCATTACTTGTTGCGCTTGGATCGCCGTTGTCTTCTCCCATATGGCGTCTCGTTTTCTTTGGTTTTCCCCTCCTCTCCTGACTTGTCTCTTCCTTGTTCGCTGCTTGCGCCTCTTCCTCTTCCTCGTGGCGGTCTCTTTTTTCCACCCATGCTCTCCCGTAAAAAACGATACTCAGTGTGTGAAGGAAATGTGCTTCTTATCGGTGCAGCAGCACCTTGTCGCTCATCCACATCAGATGGCGCCTCAGAACTGGACTCTGAGGGTTCAGATTCTTGGATTCTGGCAGTCTCGGTGCGTAGCAAATCCTTCCTTGCAGCATCATATTTACGCCTGAAGGTTAATATACGCCCCTGTGCGTAATCATTGCGATCTCTGGTGAACTTCCAGCGTTTCTTGGACTTGATACCTTCCTCGTACTTGTGTAATCTCAAATCCATGTCCTTTAGAAAGCTGCTTATTTCATTTTGAGACTCATGTTTCTCCAGTGAGTCACGCAGAAGCTTAATTTCCTCCCCAATTTGTTCCAGCTCAATTGCGGCGTATTTCGCAAGGAGACCCAGCATATTCTTGCATGTTGCTGCCATTAGCAAAGACCATTCCTCCAGAAGCTGGGGATTAGGATTCTGGTATGTTGGCGTTATTAGGATGCGGAGACCCCTCGGAACACGCTCTACTTCAATATAATTGTTAAGGGAAATAACCTCCCAACTTCTATTTATCTCCTTTTTGTATAGCTTTTCAAGCCTATACAGATCTTGCTTCAGTGTAGTCCCAGCTCCGCCCGCCGGGGTGCCGGTTGCATTCCCATCCTTACTTGGAAAGTCATCCGTCTCGATAAAAAGCGACTTGGCAACCCCCAGCCGCTTTCTAATTGCTTCACACATATCAGCGCTGCTGTGTTCCTGTCACACACTCGCGGTGTCGAGTAATCACGCTCCCTGTGAAATCCAGTCTCTCGTCCGAATCCTCCTCCGTAATCACGTCGTAGCCCAGTCAGACACAACTGGGCAGTATCGTCAACAGAGCACCCCTGCCGCTTTGCCTGTAATGGCGGGACCCAGCGGTCGTGCAGCCAAACTTCGTCTAAGGGGAGAACTAGCAGCCGCTAGTTCGGTGTCCAGCCTCACTCTCGTGTCAGCTTCACTTCCGCATTTCCTCCCTCAGTGGAGCAAAGCTACAGGCGTTACCTGGCAACTAGTCCCGATATATATATATCCAAGAAAAGAGTTACCCCATTTAAGAAGAGCCAACATGCAGGTAGGTAAATCTTCATTTTAATGTGCAAGATAACAGCGCAGTGGAGGGAAACAAAGTCAAGTACATCTGTAAGCCTGACGCGTTTCATGCTGCCTGAGCATTTCTTCAGAGGCTTCATTTCAAACACTGCGTGGAGCACTGGCATCATTCTTATCCTTAACACCTGCCTCAGTGGGCGTCGGCTCTCCCAGAGCCTGCTGGTATTCGTAGTGCCATTAATATCGCTACAGAGAGCTGCTCCTTACGCAATGTCAGTGTTCAAATAAATTAAAACCACAGTGGGTCTAGAAATTGTCCCGCTGCTTCTGGGCTGCTAATCCAAACCTGCACCACGACCTTCCTGCCCTTCACGCTGCTCGCCGGTTGACTGCAGCTAGGTACACTTCTATGTGGCAGGGCTCTTCCACGACCGAGGATCGGCCGTTAACAAATCCAAGAAAAGAGTTACCCCATTTAAGAAGAGCCAACATGCAGGTAGGTAAATCTTCGTTTTAATGTGCAAGATAACAGCGCAGTGGAGGGAAACAAAGTCCAAGTACATCTGTAAGCCTGACGCGTTTCATGCTGCCTGAGCATTTCTTCAGCGGCTTCATTTCAAACACTGCGTGGAGCACCGGCATCATTCTTATCCTTAACACCTGCCTCAGTGGGCGTCGGCTCTCCCAGAGCCTGCTAGTATTCGTAGTGCCATTAATATCGCTACAGTGAGCTGCTCCTTACGCAATGTCAGTGTTCAAATAAATTAAAACCACAGTGGGTCTGGACATTGTCCCGCTGCTTCTGGGCTGCTAATCCAAACCTGCACCACGACCTTCCTGCCCTTCATGCTGCTCGCCGGTTGACTGCAGCTAGGTACACTTCTATGTGGCAGGGCTCTTCCACGACCGGGGATCGGCCGTTAACAAATCCAAGAAAAGAGTTACCCCATTTAAGAAGAGCCAACATGCAGGTAGGTAAATCTTCGTTTTAATGTGCAAGATAACAGCGCAGTGGAGGGAAACAAAGTCAAGTACATCTGTAAGCCTGACGCGTTTCATGCTGCCTGAGCATTTCTTCAGAGGCTTCATTTCAAACACTGCGTGGAGCACCGGCATCATTCTTATCCTTAACACCTGCCTCAGTGGGCGTCGGCTCTCCCAGAGCCTGCTGGTATTCGTAGTGCCATTAATATCGCTACAGTGAGCTGCTCCTTACGCAATGTCAGTGTTCAAATAAACTCTTTTCTTGGATTTGTTAACGGCCGATCCCCTATATCTATATTTTAAACATCTATATTTTTGCAAACAATATTAATGACTTCTATATTTTTCAAAACGATATTTCTTACCTTAAATTCGATATTCTTGACCACGATATTCTTGCTGTCGATATTTCTGAATCACGATATTTCCAACTCGATATTTGTGTAAGTCAACATTTCCAACTCAATATTCTGTCTCAGCACCCTATTGATTACATTCTTAAGTCAAATAGACATTCAACCAGACTTGAAAGCTTTACCACCCATAAAAACGCCTTGAGCGATCATTTTCCATTAAGCATAACACTTCTACTGACAAGTAAGCCATACCTCCCTGGAATCCCCCGGGTGTCTAGTTTTCAGAAATGTGTGGGTTTTGTAGGTTTCCCTAGGTGGCCGCCAAGCACAGGGCCAAAAACCCAGGTGACCCCCCTTGCAAAACCAGGTTGTTTTATGATAGGCAATTTTGATGTCGCCTCAATACGTTTTGGGCCCTTGCCTGTCGCGGGTACTTGGGCCTCCCACACGAGTGAGGCACCATTTTTATCAGGAGACCCAGGGGAACAGGTGGGTGGTAGGAAATTTGTGTCAGCCCGGTGATGCCACAACTTTCCCACACAAAAATGTGTGGAAAAAGTAATTTTTTCAGGTAAATTTGAGGTTTACAGGGGATTCTGGGTAAGAAAACATTGGGGGATCCATGCAAGCCATACCTCCCTGGAATCCCCCGGGTGTCTAGTTTTCAGAAATGTGTGGGTTTGGTAGGTTTCCCTAGGTGGCCGCCGAGCACGGGGCCAAAAACTCAGGTGACCCCCCTTGCAAAACCAGGTTGTTTTGTGATAGGCAATTTTGATGTCGCCTCAATAAGTTTTGGGCCCTTGCCTGTCGCAGGTACTTGGGCCTCCCACACGAGTGAGGCACCATTTTTATCAGGAGACATGGGGGAATGATGGGTGGTAGGAAATTTGTGTCAGCCCGGTGATGCCACAACTTTCCCACACAAAAATGTGTGGAAAAAGTGATTTTTTCAGCTAAATTTGAGGTTTGCAGGGGATTCTGGGTAAGAAAACGTTGGGGGATCCACGCAAGCCATACCTCCCTGGAATCCCCAGGGTGTCTAGTTTTCAGAAATGTGTGGGTTTGGTAGGTTTCCCTAGGTGGCCGCCGAGCACGGGGCCAAAAAGCCAGGTGACCCCCCTTGCAAAACCAGGTTGTTTTGTGATAGGCAATTTTGATGTCGCCTCAATACGTTTTGGACCCTTGCCTGTCGCAGGTACTTGGGCCTCCCACACGAGTGAGGCACCATTGTTATCGGGAGACCCGGGGGAACGCTGGGTGGTAGGAAATTTGTGTCAGCTCGGTGATGCCACAACTTTCCCACACAAAAATATATATATATATATCCAAGAAAAGAGTTACCCCATTTAAGAAGAGCCAACATGCAGGTAGGTAAATCTTCGTTTTAATGTGCAAGATAACAGCGCAGTGGAGGGAAACAAAGTCAAGTACATCTGTAAGCCTGACGCGTTTCATGCTGCCTGAGCATTTCTTCAGAGGCTTCATTTCAAACACTGCGTGGAGCACCGGCATCATTCTTATCCTTAACACCTGCCTCAGTGGGCGTCGGCTCTCCCAGAGCCTGCTGGTATTCGTAGTGCCATTAATATCGCTACAGAGAGCTGCTCCTTACGCAATGTCAGTGTTCAAATAAATTAAAACCACAGTGGGTCTAGAAATTGTCCCGCTGCTTCTGGGCTGCTAATCCAAACCTGCACCACGACCTTCCTGCCCTTCACGCTGCTCGCCGGTTGACTGCAGCTAGGTACACTTCTATGTGGCAGGGCTCTTCCACGACCGGGGATCGGCCGTTAACAAATCCAAGAAAAGAGTTACCCCATTTAAGAAGAGCCAACATACAGGTAGGTAAATCTTCGTTTTAATGTGCAAGATAACAGCGCAGTGGAGGGAAACAAAGTCCAAGTACATCTGTAAGCCTGACGCGTTTCATGCTGCCTGAGCATTTCTTCAGAGGCTTCATTTCAAACACTGCGTGGAGCACCGGCATCATTCTTATCCTTAACACCTGCCTCAGTGGGCGTCGGCTCTCCCAGAGCCTGCTGGTATTCGTAGTGCCATTAATATCGCTACAGTGAGCTGCTCCTTACGCAATGTCAGTGTTCAAATAAAATCTTTTCTTGGATTTGTTAACGGCCGATCCCCTATATCTATATTTTAAACATCTATATTTTTGCAAACAATATTAATGACTTCTATATTTTTCAAAACAATATTTCTTACCTTAAATTCGATATTCTTGATCACGATATTCTTGCTGTCGATATTTCTGAATCACGATATTTCCAACTCGATATTTGTGTAAGTCGACATTTCCAACTCAATATTCTATCTCGGCACCCTATTAATTACATTCTTAAGTCAAATAGACATTCAACCAGACTTGAAAGCTTTACCACCCATAAAAACGCCTTGCGCGATCATTTTCCATTAAGCATAACGCTTCTACTGACAAGTAAGGTGATAAATACCAAGAGCAAAACGGCTCATATTGTCCAGAACATAACTCTGAACAAAATTAGCGGCTACTCTTTACACTGGGCTAAGGTGGACCCCATTGATTTTACTATAAAATTAATGTTTAATTGTGAACCCGCCATCCTAGCCTGCCTCAATGAGACAACTTCTCATGCTGATATTTTAAAACACTTCTTACAGATATCTGAATATATCAAAAAGGCCCTATCTGTGAAAAATAAAAACCCGCACATCAGGAAACAAGGTTGGTTTGATGTTAAATGCACAAAAGCACATTCCAAATTAAAATATGCTTTACACAAGCCAATTAGAAATAGTCAAGAGATCAAAATGACTAGAGGGGAATACAAGCGCGCCCTTAAAGAGCGTATAATCTGCGTTAAGAGAAGAAGCTTGGTCAGCTCTACATGAAGCCACTTTAACCAGAGACAATACGACTTTTTGGAAGGCAGTAAATGCCCCTTTACTGGTTAATCGAGATATACCTACTGTAGAGATAGCTATTACAGAAGATCAATGGGTGGATCTTTGGGATGTATTACGATGGTGGGCGGACTTTGTCCGCCCGCTACCGTAACGGAAAATGGGACCGACCGCCAGAGGTGCGGTGGTCCCACGAGGCCAATTAGGATGCGCCCGCTACACAGGCAGGCGCATTCTGGACTGTAACATTGCGGACGGTGCTGCTGGGTGCAGCTCCGTCCGCAATGTTAAAAGTGCATGCTTTGCATTGCCATGCACAACGTGACAGGCACCACGCGGTGCCTGCCACATTGTGTATGGCAATGTAGGGGGGTACCATAGGTACCCCCCAAGTGCAGCCCCCCACCCCCCCAGGGGCCCATAATGGGCCCCCAAAGCAATCTCCGCCGGCCTTTCCATGGCAGCATCGCCGCCGTGGAAAGGCCTTTGAATTGGCACATCATAATATAAATGGCAGTGCATGCTCAGCACCGCCGCCATATTATGCCCCAGATCCACACGGCAGGCAATCGTAACGATTGCCTGCCGGTGGAAATGCGGCGGACGGTCTTTCCGTCCGCTGCTGTCCCCCCGCCATTGTAATATGGCGGGGGGTAAATGGAGGGCGGGCGGGGAAAGATGTCGGGCGGATCGCCACCGCCGGTTGGGCGGTGGCGATCCGCCCGACATTATAATGACCCCCTTTATTCTAACATCTATAATAACACCATGCACGAGAAACCCATTGAAACTTCCCTGCCACAGCATGAACTATTGTCACCCAATATCCATCAAATAGATGTCTACTTTACCCTAGACAAGGTTAACCGTGCTGTTATGACTAGTATGGGTGGGAAAGCCCCTGGCCCTGACGGAGTCCCAGTAGACCTTTATAAATCTAATTTGCCGCTATGGGACCCGCTGTTAACTCAAGTGATTGCAGCGTGTTGTTCTACCAGTTTTATAACAACTTGTTTTGAATCAACACTGGTCCCGATTTTTAAGAAAGGTGACTGCCAGAATCCCACATGCTATCGGCCTATATCTTTGTTAGATTCATTGGTTAAGGTGGTGGGGCGTGTTATACTAAATAGACTACAGGATTGGGCCGAAGATAATGGTATCATATCAGAATTACAATTTGGCTTCCGACAGGGTCTAGGCACTGTTGAGCAGGGTATAAATTTAAACATCATTCTGGGCAAATACACAATGGCTATACCTGGCCTTCGTAGATTTAACGGCAGCCTTCTATTGTGTCATACATGATAAATTATGGAAGATCTTAGAAGGTATGGGAGTGGAAACCCCACTTATACACATCTTGAGGCACCTCTATAGTGATGCGAAGGCAAGGGTTCGTTATGGGGCTGGCGGGGAGTGTACAGCCATGTTCAAAATACAGAGAGGGGTGTAACAATGCTGTGTCCTGGCACCCTTTTTATTCACATTATATATAAATGAATTAGGGCAAGCCCTGACGAATCAGTGTCTGGATCTGCCACAAACTGACAAACATCCCATACCTGCCCTACTGTATGCGGACAATGCTGTACTGATGTCACGAATGCAATTGGGGCTCCAAAGGGTAGTGACAAGTTTTTCCGTGTTCATGCACAATTTGGGACTTACAGTGAACACCTCAAAAACTTTTATTTTGAAATGTGGGGGAGGTAGCACAAAATGTAGAGATATTTATATCAATAAGAAAAAGGTTGAATTTACTAAACGTTTTTCATATTTAGGAATTCTTTTTGATCAGAAGGGGGCACGGACTCAGGCAGTTCAAGCCAGGAAGTTATTGTTCATGAAATCTACTGCTGCATTAGCCAATTTATCTAGACAATTGGGCAGACGACCTCCTGTAGAATTATTACATATTTATCAGGCAAAGTGTGTCTCCACGGCTATGTATGGTGCAGGCATTTGGGGCTATGCAGACCCTCAGCCCCTACAACTACTGGAGAAAGCCTTTTTCAGATTTCTGCTGGCAGTCCCAAGCAGTACATCTACTTATATATGTCCCTTTGAACTAGGAATGCCGTACATATCTGACCTCATAAAAATACAACCTGTCTTATTGTGATATAGGATATGGGCTACCGAAAAAACTGCTTTTAATCGGGAGATTTTAAATGATGGTTTCAAGTTACCGAGGTTTTTAACATACCATGGTTAAAGTATGTAAATGACTTTATGAATGATCTTGGACATTCGGAATATTACAATGACCCTAGTACCATGATTTCAGTCTTGAGAAAAGATTTTTTTAAAAGTTATATGGTGTTTCTGGAGACAATCAGATCTTCTGTGGAAATTCTGAAACCAACGGTACAGGCAAATCAATTGATGTTAACCACATATAGTATTCAGCCGTATCTTAAAAACACCCCAGGTGGATATGATAGATTTGTATTAACCCGCTTCAGATTAGGTATTATTCATAGATTAATTTGTTTTCCTACTACGAATGATTGGTCTAGAAATATGAGCAAGTGTCCATGTGATGATGTGTCTGAACAATCGACATTGCATGTTGTTTTATTCAGTCAATTTTATTCTATGCAGAGAAGGAGGTGGATTTTACCAATCTTAACCCCTTCGATGCTCATGACGGAATGGTTCCGTCATGAGCATCGGTGCTCCAATGCTCATGACGGAACCATTCCGTCATGAGGACCGGGGCACGAAATCCCTCTGCTGCAGACAGCAGAGGGATTTCTTTTTCTCCCTCAAAGCCTCAGGAGCTGGGGAAGAGCTTCCCCAGCTTCCGAGGCCCCCCCCAGCCGTTTCTGTGAACTGACGATCAGCGTGCACGTCGCGCTGACGTCATTTCACAGAAACCGAAACTGAAATGAGCCTTTAGGCTCATTTCAGTTTCACTTTCTATGTGCTCAGTGGGCTATCTCAGCTCCCTGAGCACGTAGAAAGATGGGAGAGGTATCATTGGAATCCCTTGCAAACCTCAAAATGTGTCCAAAAAAACACATTTTCCTCACATTTCTGTGGTGTAAAGTTCTGGAATCTGCGTGGATCCACAAAATTCAATCAGCCCGCATTCCCCAAAGTCTTCTGAGAAAAATGGTACCTCACTTGTGTGGGTGGGTCAAGTACCCGCGATAGGCAAGGGCCCAAAACGGATTGAGGCGACATCAAAATTGCCTATCACAAAACGACCTGGTTTTGCAAGAGGGTCCCATGAGTTTTTGGCCCCGGGCTCGGTGGCCATCTAGGGAAACCTACCAAACCCACACATTTCTGAAAATTATACACCCGGGGATTCAGGAGGTATGGCTTGCGTGGATCCCCAACGTTTTCTTACCTAGAATCCCCTGCAAACCTCAAATGTAGCTGAAAAAATCACTTTTTCCACACATTTTTGTGTGGGAAAGTTGTGGCATCACCGGGCTGACACAAATTTCCTGCCACCAATCATTCCCCCGGGTCTCCCGATAAAAATGGTGCCTCACTCGTGTGGGAGGCCCAAGTACCCGCGACAGGCAAGGGCCCAAAACTTATTGAGGCGACATCAAAATTGACTATCATAAAACAACCTGGTTTTGCAAGGGGTTACCTGGGTTTTGACCCGTGCTCGCGGCCACCTAGGGAAACCTACAAACCCACACATTTCTGAAAACTAGACACCCGGGGATTCCAGGGAGGTATGGCTTGCATGGATCTCCAACGTTTTCTTACCCAGAATCCCTGCAAACCTCAAATTTAGCTGAAAAAATCACTTTTTCCATACATTTTTGTGTGGGAAAGTTGTGTAATCACCAGGCTGACACAAATTTCCTACCACACAGCGTTCCCCTGGGTCTCCTGATAAAAATGGTGCCTCACTCGTGTGGGAGGCCCAAGTACCCGCGACAGGCAAGGGCCCAAAAAGTATTGAGGGGACATCAAAATTGCCGATCACAAATCGACCTGGTTTGCAAGGGGGTCACTTGGGTTTTTGGCCCTGTGCTCAGGCGGCCACCTAGGAAACCTACCAAACCCACACATTTCTGAAAACTAGACACCCTGGGGATTCCAGGGAGGTATAGCCTGCGTGGATCCCCAATGTTTTCTTACCCAGAATCCTTGCAAACCTCAAATTTAGCTGAAAAAATCACTTTTTCCACACATTTTGTGTGGGAAAGTTGTGGCATCACCGGGCTGTCACAATTTTCCTACCACCAATCGTTCCCCCGGGTCTCCCGATAACAATGGTGCCTCACTCGTGTGGGAGGCCCAAGTACCCGCGACAGGCAAGGGCCCAAAACGTATTGATGCAACATCAAAATGGACTATCATAAAACAACCTGGTTTTGCAAGGGGTCACCTGGGTTTTTGGCCCGTGCTCGCGGCCACCTAGGGAAACCTACCAAACCCACATTTCTGAAAACTAGACACCGGGGGATTCTAGGAGGTATGGCTTGCGTGGATCCCCCAACGTTTTCTTACCCAGAATCCTGGAAACCTCAAATTTAGCTGAACAAAATCACTTTTTTCCATACATTTTTGTGTGGGAAAGTTGTGTAATCACTAGGCTGACACAAATTTCCTACCACCCAGCTTTCCCCCGGGTCTCCTGATACAAATGGTGCCTCACTCGTGTGGGAGGCCAAGTACCACGACAGGCAAGGGCCCAAAACGTATTGAGGCGACATCAAAATTGCCTATCACAAAATCGACCTGGTTTTGCAAGGGAGGTCACCTGGGTTTTGGCCCCGTGCTCGGCGGCCACCTAGGGAAACCTTCCAAACCCACACATTTCTGAAAACTAGACACCTGGGATTCCAGGAGGTATGGCTTGTGTGGATCCCCCAACGTTTTCTTACCCAGAATCCCCTGCAAACCTAAATTTAGCTGAAAAAAATCACTTTTTCCATACATTTTTGTGTGGGAAAGTTGTGGCATCACTGGGCTGACACAAATTTCCTACCACCCAGCGTTCCAGGCAAGGGTCCAAAACATTTTTTGATAGGCAATTTTGATGTCGCCTCAATACGTTTTGGGCCTTTGGGGCTTTGCATGTCGCGGGTACTTGGGCCTCCCACACGAGTGAGGCACCATTTTTATCGGGAGACCCGGGGGAATGCTGGGTGGTAGGAAATTTGTGTCAGCCCGGTGATGCCACAACTTTCCCACACAAAAATGTGTGGAAAAAGTGATTTATTCAGCTAAATTTGAGGTATGCAGGGGATTGAGGAAAACGTTGGGGGATCCACGCAAGCCATACCTCCCTGGAATCCCCTGGGTGTCTAGTTTTCAGAAATGTGTAGGTTTGGTAGGTTTCCTTAGGTGGCCGCTGAGCACGGGGCCATAAACCCAGGTGACCCCCCTTGCAAAACCAGGTCATTTTGTGATAGGCAATTTTGATGTCGCCTCAATACGTTTTGGGCCCTTGCCTGTCGCGGGTACTTGGGCCTCCCACACGAGTGAGGCACCATTTTTATCAGGAGACCCGGGGGAACGATTGGTGGTAGGAAATTTGTGTCAGCCCGGTGATGCCACAACTTTCCCACACAAAAATGTGTGGAAAAAGTGATTTTTTTCAGCTAAATTTGAGGTTTGCAGGGGATTCTGGGTAAGAAAACGTTGCGGGATCCATGCAAGCCATACCTCCCTGGAATCCCCGGGTGTCTAGTTTTCAGAAATGTGTGGGTTTGGTAGGTTTCCTAGGTGGCCGCCGAGCACGGGGCCAAAACCCAGGTGACCCGCCTTGCAAAACCAGGTCGTTTTGTGATAGGCAATTTTGATGTCGCCTCAATACGTTTTGGGCCCTTGCCTGTCGCGGGTACTTGGGCCTCCCACAGGAGTGAGGCACCATTTTTATTGGGAGACCCGGGAGAACGCTGGGTGGTAGGAAATTTGTGTCAGCCTGATGATTACACAACTTTCCCACACAAAAATGTATGGAAAAAGTGATTTTTTCAGCTAAATTTGAGGTTTGCAGGGGATTCTGGGTAAGAAAACGTTGGGGGATCCACGCAAGCCATACCTCCCTGGAATCCCCCGGGTGTCTAGTTTTCAGAAATGTGCGGGTTTTGTAGGTTTCCTAGGTGGCCGCCAAGCACGGGGCCAAAACCCAGGTGACCCCCTTGCAAAACCAGTTTGTTTTATGATAGGCAATTTTGATGTCGCCTCAATACGTTTTGGGCCCTTGCCTGTCGCGGGTACTTGTGCCTCCCACACGACTGAGGCACCATTTTTATCAGGAGACCCAGGGGAACAGGTGGGTGGTAGGAAATTTGTGTCAGCCCGGTGATGCCACAACTTTCCCACACAAAAATGTGTGAAAAAGTGATTTTTTTCAGCTAAATTTGAGGTTTGCAGGGGATTCTGGAAGAAAACGTTGCGGGATCCATGCAAGCCATACCTCCCTGGAATCCCGGGTGTCTAGTTTTCAGAAATGTGTGGGTTTGGTAGGTTTCCTAGGTGGCCGCCGAGCACGGGCCAAAACCCAGGTGACCCGCCTTGCAAAACTAGGTCGTTTTGTGATAGGCAATTTTGATGTCGCCTCAATACGTTTTGGGCCCTTGCCTGTCGCGGGTACTTGGGCCTCCCACAGGAGTGAGGCACCATTTTTATTGGGAGACCCGGGAGAACGCTGGGTGGTAGGAAATTTGTGTCAGCCTGATGATTACACAACTTTCCCACACAAAAATGTATGGAAAAAGTGATTTTTTCAGCTAAATGAGGTTTGCAGGGGATTCTGGGTAAGAAAACGTTGGGGGATCCACGCAAGCCATACCTCCCTGGAATCCCCCGGGTGTCTAGTTTTCAGAAATGTGTGGGTTTTGTAGGTTTCCCTAGGTGGCCGCCAAGCACGGGGCCAAAAACCCAGGTGACCCCCCTTGCAAAACCAGTTTGTTTTATGATAGGCAATTTTGATGTCGCCTCAATACGTTTTGGGCCCTTGCCTGTCGAGGGTACTTGGGCCTCACACACAACTGAGGCACCATTTTTATCAGGAGACCCAGGGGAACAGGTGGGTGGTAGGAAATTTGTGTCAGCCCGGTGATGCCACAACTTTCCCACACAAAAATGTGTGGAAAAAGTGATTTTTTCAGGTAAATTTGAGGTTTACAGGGGATTCTGGGTAAGAAAACATTGGGGGATCCATGCAAGCCATACCTCCCTGGAATCCCCCGGGTGTCTAGTTTTCAGAAATGTGTGGGTTTGGTAGGTTTCCCTAGGTGGCCGCCGAGCACGGGGCCAAAAACTCAGGTGACCCCCCCTTGCAAAACCAGGTTGTTTTGTGATAGGCAATTTTGATGTCGCCTCAATAAGTTTTGGGCCCTTGCCTGTCGCAGGTACTTGGGCCTCCCACACTAGTGAGGCACCATTTTTATCAGGAGACATGGGGGAATGATGGGTGGTAGGAAATTTGTGTCAGCCCGGTGATGCCACAACTTTCCCACACAAAATTGTGTGGAAAAAGTGATTTTTTTCAGCTAAATCTGAGGTTTGCAGGGGATTCTGGGTAAGAAAACGTTGGGGGATCCATGCAAGCCATACCTCCCTGGAATCCCCAGGGTGTCTAGTTTTCAGAAATGTGTGGGTTTGGTAGGTTTCCCTAGGTGGCTGCCGAGCACGGGGCCAAAAACCCAGGTGACCCCCTTGCAAAACCAGGTTGTTTTGTGATAGGCAATTTTGATGTCGCCTCAATACGTTTTGGGCCCTTGCCTGTCGCGGGTACTTGGGCCTCCCACACGAGTGAGGCACCATTTTTATAGGGAGACCTGGAGGAACGCTGGGTGGTAGGAAATTTGTGTCAGCTCGGTGATGCCACAACTTTCCCACACAAAAATATGTGGAAAAAGTGATTTTTTTCAGCTAAATTTTAGGTTTGCAGGGGATTCTGGGTAAGAAAACGTTGGGGGATCCACACAAGCCATACCTCCCTAGCATCCCCCCGGTGTTTAGTTTTTTAAAATGTATAGGTTTGCTAGGTTTCCCGAGGTGCCGGCAGAGCTAGGGTTCAAAAACTACAGCTAGGCACTTTGCAAAAAAAGGGTAATTTTTTGCTGTGAAAATGTGGTGTGTCCACCTTGCGTTTTGGGCCATTTCCTGTTGCGGGCACTAGGCCTACCCACACAAATGAGGTACCATTTCTCTTGGAAGACTTTGGGGAACGCAGGGTGGGTGGAATTTTGTGGATCCACGCAGATTCCAGAACTTTCCACCACAGAAATGTGAGGAAAATGTGTTTTGTTTGGACAATTTTTCAGGTTTGCAAGGGATTCTGGGTAACAGAACCTGGTGAGAGCCAGTCAAGTCACCCCATCCTGGATTTGCCTGGGTGTCTTGTTTTAAAAAATGTATGGGTTTGCTAGGTTTTCCTAGGTGCCGGCAGAGCTAGGGTTCAAAAACTACAGCTAGGCACTTTGCAAAAAAAGGGTCATTTTTCACTGTGAAAATGTGGTGTGTCCACCTTGTGTTTTGGGCCGTTTCCTGTTGCGGGCACCTGGCCTACCCACACAAGTGAGGTACCATTTTTCTCGGAACACTTTGGGGAACGCCGGGTGGGTGGAGTTTTGTGGATCCACACGGATTCCAGAACTTTCCACCACAGAAATGTGAGGAAAATGTGGTTTTTTGGACAATTTTTTAGGTTTGCAAGGGATTCTGGGTAACAGAACCTGGTGAGAGCCAGTTAAGTCACCCCATCCTGGATTCCCCTGGGTGTCTAGTTTTCAAAAATGTATAGGTTTGCTAGGTTTCCCTAGGTGCCGGCAGAGCTAGGGTTAAAAAACTACAGCTAGGCACTTTGCAAAAAAAGGGTCATTTTTCACTCTGAAAATGTGTTGTGTCCACCTTGCGTTTTGGGCCGTTTCCTGTCGGGGCCACTAGGCCTATCCACACAAGTGAGGTACCATTTTTCTCGGAAGACTTTGGGGAACGCGGGGTGCATGGAATTTTGTGGATCCACGCAGATTCCAGAACTTTCCACCACAGAAATTTTAGGAAAGTGTGTTTTTTTTGACAATTGTTTAGGTTTGCAAGGGATTCTGGGTAACGAACCTGGTGAGAGCCAGTCAAGTCACCCCATCCTGGATTCCCCTGGGTGTCTAGTTTTCAAAAATGTATAGGTTTGCTAGGTTTCCCTTGATGCAGGCAGAGCTAGGGTTTAAAAACTACAGCTAGGCACTTTGCAAAAAAAGGGTCATTTTTCATTGTGAAAATGTGGTGTGTCCACGTTGTGTTTTGAGCCGTTTCCTGTCGTGGGCACAAGGCCTACCCACAAAAGTGAGGTACCATTTTTATCGGGAGACTTAGGGTAACACAGAATTGTAGAGCAACTGTTATTACCTATTGACTTTCGATGCATTTCTGCCTTCCAAATGAAAGACAATGTGTAAAAAGAAGTCATTTTGAAAAATGACCTATAATTCTCATGCTAGTATGGGTACTCCCAATTTTGGAAATGTGCAAATATCTACTGTTTCTAAACTCTATATTTTGTTCCCATTTCAGAAATACATAGGTGTCTTTCATACCGATTTTTCCATGTATACATTTTCCCAAAATGATTGCTATATACACGGTACGTAATAAAAAACCATTGCAAGACGCTGCTCAGTTATTGGCTCTGGGTTTGTCGGGTTCTTGGTGCACCTACAAGTCCTATATATCCCCACAACCAGAAAGGTCCAGCAAATGTAACGGTTTATTGCTTTCAAACTGCTGTCATAATTAGAAGAAGTTACAGGTGAAAAGGTTGACACAAATGGCTGTTCATTTCAACTAATTTTCAATTTTTCCTATATTTAACTGTTAGTTTCTATGAAGAAAACTTGAAGGATCTACACAAATGACCCCTTGCTGAATTCAGAATTTCGTCTACTTTTCTAAAATGTTTAGCTTTCCAGGATCCCATCATCATCATCATCATCAAATAGCTTTATTCGACGTTTTCAGTCATAAAAGCACACAGTTATACACAAAACATTAGAAACAATAAAACACCATTAGATAATGCATAAAATACCATAAAAACGTTAATTACAATTTTAGTTCTTGACATTTCGTCAATATATGTCGAAAAGAACCTCACGCTAAACATACTATAAGTTTCGAGACCCAAAACATTTCCCTGACTTTAAAAACTACCATTATTAAAATATTTACCAAAATACAAGCTTTAGTAACAACCGGCTTTAAATTCATAGTAATCTTGTTTACCCCCACAGTAAAACTATACGATACACCCGTCCTGCCTATCAATTCAGTATCTTTTACTAAGCCTTCTAAAATCACACATCAAATTTTCGTTGCGAACAAGCCCTGATTATCCAAGCCCACCCCAGGAATTTAGCCATTGCTATGGTTATTGCTTCCTTTGTATCACTTCTTAATATTCTGACTGCTTGGTTCGCACCTCTTATTCCCAATAACTTGCATATAGGGCGCAGCCAGGCCCGGCGTGGGGCATGGTAACCTGCACATTCAAACAAAAAATGGCCCATTGTTTCCTTTTTAATCATACAAACTGGGCACAACTCACTATGTGCATTATACCACTTGTTTGTGAAAACTCTTATAGTACCTATCCTGAACTGAAAATACAGTTTCCGCTCTAGGGGTTTAAGAATGCAGTCCCAATAATATTCAAACTTCGGCATTGGTTTATGCTCTAGAAAAAATCCCGTTAGGGATGAGGAATCAAACCTGGCTTCCGTACAGTTAAGGACCTTTTCCCAGTATTTAGCCTTTAAAATCTTTTTGGGTGGGAAAACATTATTTTTCGGGTCCTCCCATAAATGGCTCATGCCAAGTTCCACCAGAGATCGTTTTAACTCCCTGAGCCATTTTATCTGGTGCTGCGTGTCTGCCTTAATTACGTCTAAAAATCCAGCTGCATAATCTGCTAGTTCTGGGGTGGACCACAGCCTGCGCCAATACAAAAGAGGGCGAATTTTTTCTAGATGTGCTATAGGCTTCCTCCCAGATCATACAACAGTGGATATGTAGGTGTACTTTGCGGCAGTCGAGTAATGTGCCTAAAAAACTTGTTTTCGGAGATTGAGAGTTTAGATAAGTCCTCATATCCCCAGAGCTCAGCACCATACAATGCAGAGCCCATTACCTTCATATTATATATTTCTAGCACTGGACTTATTGGCTTGTGAAAGGAGGAATTGAATTCTCTTTGGAGTGCTCCTGTTAATTGCCGATGTTTTAGGGTTGAGATATCAAGTTGGTGCGCCCATTTTAACCCTTCCTGAATGATCACTCCCAAATAGGTAAATTCCTTGACTTGCTCTAGTAGGAGATTACTCATATTTATACCACCCCTAAAAACCCTATGCGGATTAAAAACCATCATCTTTGTCTTTGACACATTGACCTCCAAGCCACGCCTTGAGCAGAACTCCTCAAAGATGGTAAGTGCTCTTTTGAGTCCGCTTGGTGTCTTGGAAATGATCAATGTGTCATCCGCAAACATTAATATCGGCACTTTTACTCCTGCTAGAGTGGGGGCATCAGTTGGAGTCGCCAGCATGAAATCCACTATCCCGTCAATATATAGACTAAATAGTGTTGGGGCCATCACACAACCCTGCCGCACCCCCTTTCAACTGGGAAGGGTTCTGTGAGCTCTCCCTGCTTACCCCACCTAATCTTGGCAGAATTAGTCTCATGTAACCGGGCCACTAAGGTCAATAGGTCTAGGGGTAGGCCCATCTCCTGCAGCACCTGCCAAAGTTTTCCACGCGGTACGAGGTCAAATGCCGATCGGAGGTCGACAAAGACCGCATACAGACTTCCTTTACCCAGCACAACTGTCTTCCAAAAAGTAAGGTGAATCTAAATACCTGATCAATTGTGCTGGTGGAGGATCTAAATCCAGCTTGAAAAGAGGATAAAATACTAAATTCATCAATCCAGCACTGTATTTTGTTTAGGACCAACCTACCCATAATTTTTTGAGCAGCATCTATCAAACTTATTGGTCTGTAATTACCTGGACGCGCTCTATCCCCTTTCTTAAAAACGGGAATAATTTCAGCCTCGGCCCAGGAAGTTGGAACAGCAGCACCCCGGGCTATAGAGTTTGTTAGCAGGTAAAAATACATACCCCAGCTCTCAATATCATAATGGAATACATCCCCGGGATGCAGTCTGGGCCCGATGCCTTACCAATTTGGATAGCTTTGAGCACTTGCTTTACATCTTGCATAGTAAAATATATCTCCTTAAAAAAACATTTAGTAAAACTACAATCTGAGTCTCTCACTTCAACAGCATACTGGGGCTTAAAATAGTTAACCCACTCTTGCTGGGCAACATAATTCGAGGGTGCTGCAGCACGTCCCCACTGCCCCATTTGTAGACATCCCAGAACTGTTTAGTATTTCTCCCTGCACAAGCGACCCGGAGTTCCTCCCAACGACTGTTATCCCAGGTCTTTTTGCCTTAGCTATTGCTATACGATAACTAGCTCTTGCTTCTTGAACTGACAACAAAGCACCCGCTTTTATGGCCCTACCTACTGCTACACGTGCCTCTTTACAGTTTTTATTATACCATTTATGAATTTTTTGGGTAGGTGCCTTACTAGCATTACCTCCCTTAATAAAATAAGATCGTAGATGGTTAAAAAAAATGGCATGTATATTGGTAGAATCATCGGGCGCCCCTGGTTCTCAGCACACACCCTCAACTTCTGGAGGGCACAAGCCAGCTCTTTACCAATGCTATCTAGTACATCAGGTAGCTTTGATATACTCGCCCACTTAAGGCGCCTCATATCGTTCGACTGAACAACCTCTGCGGTAGCATACATCACATTTGTTTTGTGCCCAGTCTTGGACTCTAATAGGTCCCAGTCCAAGCATAACGGATTGTGATCACTTTCCATTCTAACCTGAACCCGCATATCCTTTATCCTACCCCATAGCGTCAAACTTACCAACACATAATCTATCCTGCTACTGCTATATCCATTATCGTAGGTATTAGTTCCTGTTTTATCTGATGGCGTACGGCCATTTACAGCCCGTAGGCCCTTCTCTATACAAATGGTGTTAATTTGTATCACTACTTCAGTCCATCTTTTTATTGGTTCAAGCTCAAGTCTCGGTATATCCCACTTAATATCTTCCTCTTCCACGAAATTACCTTCCTCCCACAAAAGGGGCTCAAACGTCACATTCAGGTCTCCCCCTATCACAATATTCAAAGTCATTCTACTATCCTCTAAAATGGTATCTAGGGCGGTAAGAACACCTGACCTTTTCCCCCTGGTACCACGTATATAAATGTTAAATAAATTCAATATTACCTTTTTCCCTCTAGACAGTTGCACCCACTGGATATCCTTATTAACTGTCGGTATATCTTTTACATCCAGTCCTAGGTTCTGCTTTACCCATATTATCAGACCCCCAGACGGTCTCCCCTTTGGTCCTTTTGATGCTGGGATAAAGGAATTTAAATAACCTAAACAAAAAGAGGGCTTTCTGCCCAAGTCTCCTGAAAGAGGCAGATATCGAAAGCTTCAATAAAACTATGCCAATCTGGGCAACCCAGTTTGGATCCTAGTCCTGCAATATTCCAGGATAGTAATGTTCCCTTCAAATCCACAACCTGGGGTTTACCGCACAATGTTTGATCCTTACCCATCATATTCGTGTCCTGTTCATTGGATGCCCTATCCAGGAGATCTAAGTCATCCTTTGATAAATAAACTGGTTGTGGCATACTCTCTATTATCTCCCCTAGATTTATGGGTTCTGGGTGCAGCCATTCTACTCTTGAGGGATTTATTAAAGGGTAGACCTTGTCAATAAGAGTTTGAACGGGCTGTGGTTGTCAGTCGCACGCGTCCAAGCCGGAAAGGGGGGCAAATCTATTCACACATCCAGGGTTATAGACCCTGGGTAAACAACTAGAATCCCCACAAGCCTGTGCCCTTGGACTCAAACGTAACTGTAATGGTCCCAACACTTTAGGGAATAATGGCCTATAAAAAAAGGCCAAGGGTAGAACTATGATCTTAGTTACAAAGTTGTTAGAAAAACTACCCAACGACTCCAGTAGGTGTTTGACAATAAATTCATTATTAAAATTTAATACCACACAATCCCCATCAAGTTCTTTCCCCATTGTCCCTATCCAGGTAACTCTCCTTGCCATAATAAGATGGTTTTTGTCTATCCTATCCCAAGCGCCAGCCCCCTCAGACTCTGATCCAGCCAAAACATAGCTTTATGCATCAATTGGACAGTTGATTCAACTTGGCCCTCCCTTAGTGATGGCACATTTCCCAGCACCACTACCAGAGGGGCAGCTGCCGGAGGCAATTGTAATGGCCTACTCCATTTCTCCATACCTTTCCCATCTCTAAATACCGCAGCCGTCTTCCTGATTACGCCCGTAGAGCCTATCCTAGATGGTAATATACCTAACCCTGTCAGGTCATTTCCAACATTAGCAACCAATGAAACATGATTATTTGCCTCTACCCTATTATTGTTTTTATTGGGCCCAGTTGGGCTCATAAGGTCTTGTGCAAATTCTCCTGAGGTACCCCCAGGGAGGTAGGTTCCATGCTCTTAGCTCGATTGGTATCTTGTGCTGGTACCCAACTTATAACAACAGGTCCAGGGCCCTCCCCCTGGGACCTCTTTTCAGATGGCATAGGATTAACAACAGGTATCACTTCGACACCGTTGCTCATCTTTTCAGACAATATAGGATTAGGATTAGGTTTAGAAACAAGTATCCTTTCAATACTCTCTAGATTACTAATTAGGGGGTAGGGAGGCTTACTGTTAGTTATATGAGCTTCTAGAATCCGAAAATTAGTTTTTGATTGCAACTCAAGACCCTTAAGCCTATCTTCAATATAAACCAATCTCATAGTAAGCGGATTTAATATAGTTAGTATCAAAGCTTCTAGCCTCTGCCATGTGGCTTCATCCTGAGATAGGCTTACAGTAGGAGGGGTATCGACATTTCGAATTTTTGCCTGTTCTACTACACCTTTACCTTTACTTAAACCTTCCCTTCCCTTTTTGGACTGTTTCGCAATTTTAGCAGGGTTTGGTCTTTGTGGGCCCTCCCCCTCTTCCTTTTCACCACAGAGATGGGAATTGGGTCAGACACGGGAGCTATATCAGGACCAACTGTTATAGGTGGCTTCAATACCTTATTAAGAGAGCATTCTAGATTACATATCGGATTTACCTCCAGTACAGCACTACTTGGGTTACATAAGCTATTAGTTAGCGACCCAGTTACCGGGAGAGGGCCACAATCGAGGGATCCTACACCATCTATATCAAAATCTAAAAACCCCGTAGTGGGCCCTTTACTTATAGGTTCCAGGGATAGACGCCGCTCCGCCATGACAATCTCGTGTTCAAGGACAGAAGTAGCTCTTAATAAAAATTTATCCAATGTTCCTGCAATAGACCCACTTCCAGTAATCCCGGCAACCTGAGCCCCTTTCCCCTCCCATCACGTCTATTCATTATACAATATGAATACTTTATCAGTAACCCCCAATAGAAAACCCTATCCTCTAACACCTAAACACAGAATGAACCACAAACCCTTTTGCAACCAAATTTCAGGGACGTGGCCCAGTCCAGTCTCTTCCGGTCTTTGACGGGCGTAGACGGGCCCGTCTTGGCCCGGTCTTCGCCCGGGCACGCCCCGCGCGCGTCCCGCGTTGCGGGACCGCTGTGTGCAGTTTAAAGCCCCTCCAGGGACCAGCGAAAAAGTGCAAAGTGCGTGGTAGGGCCAAGGGGCCGGTAGCAGCAACCAGAACAGGGAACTCAGTTCAGCGGTCTCCCGCGCTGCGGGACCGCTGTGTGCAGTTTAAAGCCCCTCCAGGGACCAGCGAAAAAGTGCAAAGTGCGTGGTAGGGCCAAGGGGCCGGTAGCAGCAACCAGAACAGGGAACTCAGTTCAGCGGTCTCCCGCGCTGCGGGACCGCTGTGTGCAGTTTAAAGCCCCTCCAGGGACCAGCGAAAAAGTGCAAAGTGCGTGGTAGGGCCAAGGGGCCGGTAGCAGCAACCAGAACAGGGAACTCAGTTCAGCGGTCTCCCGCGCTGCGGGACCGCTGTGTGCAGTCTAAAGCCCCTCCAGGGACCAGCGAAAAAGTGCAAAGTGCGTGGTAGGGCCAAGGGGCCGGTAGCAGCAACCAGAACAGGGAACTCAGGCAGCCCTTTAAAGAATATACATTACTTCATAAATAAAAATTCCAACCGAGAATGTTCAAAACAGTATAGAACTCCATGACAACTAGGTATATTCCTCTTGAAGCTTCGACGAAAACAAACGATTCACACCAGCTCCATCTGGTAAAAAAGCTTACTGCAAAGAGTTATCTATTGATTCCTTATTTGTGGTCTATTGTGGGGCAATATTACTCCAGACAGCTGGGGCAGAAGCACAAGTCCAGAAGCAATCACAGAAGACCTGCGCAGACACCTGCTCAGAGCCCTCTCTCCCTGGGCCTGGGACGGTGAAGATGACAATCCGAGGCTGGGGGTGATGTCTGGGGTCAGAAGATGAAGGTCATCGCACAGACCGAGGATCCTTCCACCCTACAGCTGCTGGTGACGGAGGAAATGACCCCTTGCTGAATTCAGAATTTCGTCTACTTTTCTAAAATGTTTAGCTTTCCAGGATCCATTATTGCTTTCATACCCATTTCTACCATTAACTGGAAGGAGGTTGAAAGCACAAAAAATAGCAAAAATAGGCTATGTCCCAGAAAAAATGCCAAAACTGTGTACATTTTTTGGTTTTCTGACAAAAGTCTGCTTGTCCCTGAAAGCTGGGAAGATGGTGATTTCAGCACCACAACCCCTTTTTTGATACCATTTGCAGGGAAAAAAACAGACGCTTTCATCTGTAGCCCTTTTTTCCCATTTAAAAAAAAAAAAAAAAATGTAGCTGTATTTTGGCTAATTTCTGGGTCCCCTCCAGGGGAATACACAAACCATGGGTACCTTTAGAATCCCCATGATGTTGGAAAAAAAGGACGCAAATTTGGCGTGGATACCTCATGTGGTCAAAAAGTTACAGTGGCAGAAGCGCGAACAACCCCAAATAACCATAAAAAGGCTTAGCACAGGGGGGTAAAAGGCCTAGCAGCGAAGGGGTTAAGGTTACTTGGCTTAGACAATGTCGCCCTGCATTGTTAGTATTGCAATCACTAGAGAATTAATATTTTACAAGGTCACTAGCCTTATTTAAAAAAAATATAATTAAATGTAGGAAAACTATTTTAATATGATTTTTTATAAAATGCTATTCCCCTTTGAACAAAGTTGTTAGGAAATTAAAGTAGGGCGTTTTAGAATTAATTTTTAGATTGTATTTTCATAATGATTTTAAAATCGTCTGATAATGTATGATCTTATGTGCTTTTATGATTGTCTTGTAAAGAAATAGAATAAAGATTTATTGAATTGAATTGATATAGTAAATAACAAGATTAAACTGCTCTGACTATGCTAACAAAAATATTCTGTTTAAATGCTAACTATGAGCACATTAAACAGCATAATTCCCAAAATGTACTACTGATTCCAATTGAACCAGTCATAACTGGATACACACACATGTTGCAATAATGTAATTAACACAGTATCAGCGCCTAGTATGTGCATGTGACTACAACATAGCAAATTAAAATAAACAAAGTAGTCACCGTTGTCTCATGTCCAATACACACAACTTGGGAACATAATAAATTAAAATAAACAAAGTAGCCACTTTATTCTCCTCACCACATGCAATGTTCTTTTCCAAATCGCAGGCTTAGACAAAAATGCAGTTACCAACAGTTGCTGCACTCCTCACTTGTTTGTCACTGCACGCACCGCGCTGTGACAAATTGTTGTCAACACAATCCACTGCAATTGCTTGTGGCACCGGTGCATGCAGTTTCTTCTGGTCTAGCGTCTCCTACTGCACTTTTCCAGAGCAACAAAAAGCATCCTGCATACGTCATTGCGTCCTTCGGCCACAATGCCTGCCTGCGTGTAATACGTTGCGGCAACCACGCACATGCACGTTAGACCAGATGCATGCAACGCCCCCAATGCATGACGTCATCAGTTCGCAGCCTCTTCCGCTCAAAGACAATGCCTTCAACATTCCAGACGTTCTGCTCCCCACGAGCTGCTGGGCTATTTCGAAGAAAACAAGGCAAGTGGCACGAGCACCTTAATGTGCTCCTACTTCCTCGCGCTGATACCGCTCCTCCCAAAAATGATCAAATGGTCACAATACAGCATCCAGATCATGAACGTGCAGCATCAGAGTCCAAATGGCCTGTAGCAGTCCAAAACAGCCTGAAGTAGTAGCAACGCGACCCAGGGGTAGTTTCAGACTCTCCAATTATTTTTTTAAATGTACACCAATCTCTTACGCCTTCTGGAGTCGCAATAAGGGGCATCACATCCTCGTCACCACTTTTAAGTCACCAGGAACACGTGAAGATTTGTTAAACAGGTTTATTAGTATAGCACAACAACCCCTGGAGTCCTCCTCTCTCAGCAACTGCCTGCTCTCTCCCCTGGACTCCACACTCCAGAATCCAGTGGAGATGGCAACCAGATGATAAGATACAACACCCCCCACAGCCAAATATCTGTGAGGATGCTGGCTTTGGGTTTCCAGCTTCTGTGCTGCAGCACTTTGAATCTCGACAGACCACCAATCTGAACAGACCCCTCATTCAACGAAAGTTATGGTTAGCTGGAATTGAAGTAGCAGAAGCCTAGACTTTGGAAGTTAGGATGGAGCATTATCTAGATGACTGAGCTGTGCATGTGTGTCCTCACTTCCGGGATACGCCAACCACTTCCGGGACAGTGTAGGCAGTGGGTGGATTGTCCTTCATTAGTAACAGACCTCCCCCTCATATCAGTACAGTGATTAACTAAAAAATCACAGCTGCACCAGAGATCAAACTGACTGTAATAAAATTGCACCTTCCTCTCACTAACCCCATATCAGCTCAATGGTATCAACCCATTACACATACAAACAGCTGCAAAACTGCAGCAATGTGAAATGGCAGCAATGTGCAACATGCGCACATAGGGGTGACGTGCTCATAAACTGTGATCCACTGGTTGTTGGTGGAGTGTTACTGAACTCCACGCTTCAAGCAGAGCGTGGAGTGGCAAAACTCAGCAAACTCTGCCGGCGCAGCGGAATATACCGCCCACCCCTAGTATAACTACTGGAGCTCTGCCCTCAGGAGTTAGAGACCCTTGTGGGATTGGAACCATACTACGCTGGTTCAAATCTGGGATATCCACAAGAGGAACTATTGGGGCAGGAGGGACTGCAACTGGATTATAAGTAGACATGTGGTGGCCCGTGGCTTGTCATGCTCTAAGAAGGGGACTATCACTTGTTGGATTTTGCCTGGATGTTGCTGGCCTGCAACTAATTGCCAACTGTTGTGGCCCGGGTCCCTAACCACTCTCCAAGGACCGGTTGGCTGGCCTCCTGTCCACGAGATCCCAGAGACAGAAAGGATCTCCCTGTTTCCATGAGATCGTAAGGACTTTGCAGGGTGCGGCGGAAACGGGTGGAAGTGATCGTCGGTTGGGACAAGGACAGTCCCGACATGTGCAGTAATCACACTGTGCCAAGAAGTGTGCTCGTAATGATCAGTGGCCCACCTGGGGGTGCCATAGCTTGAGAAGTTTGAGGAGTGCAGGAGACGTTTGCTGAGTCAGAGGGACCCGACCTTACAACTGGATACCTGTGCTAGCTCGCACTCCATATTGTGTGGTGTCCGAGGGGTGTTGACGCAAGTTTGCCAAGTTTGCGGGACCCAAGCTAGCAGCCTAGACTGTCTCCAACCTCCAGATCAGGAAGCCGACAGGGCCTGACATATCAACCTCAATCCGAGGTCGCCGGCTCCCTGTCCCCAGACCCACGCCACAAGGTACTCTGCTGTTGAGAGTACTGTGACTGGACCCAAGGGGTCTCGTTGTGCCTTCTTTGCACACACGGCTGCCTGCTTTGGAGCAACTGCAGCTCGCAGCTCTGCCATAGGGGTGCCTGAGGACCTAATGCGGATGGACGAGAACATGTAACTGTTTTCTCCCTCTTTAGCTGGTCCCAACAATCTGATCAAAGTGTCGCAAGCGGGTGCAATGTGCATTGTTGGCTGGTGTAGTTTGAGTGGCTGAGGGGGCTGGGTCACGAGGCGCAGTCAAAGCCTGTGATTTTTTGACCAGTACAACTGCACGGGGTATGCGATATTGGGAACATGGTGTTTTATGCTAATGTGTTAGCGGGAAAGAGGAATACCTCTGAACAGCCTGCATATATGTTTCTGGTGCTTTTGATGTGGGAGGGATTGCTTGGATCGTGAACACCTCGGGGGAGTACGCACATGGGTTTATCTTGCTTACAAGGCTGAGGCAATAACGGGGCAAGTGAATACCTATGACTAGTACATATAAGTTCATACCGTTCTGCTGCTAATGGAAGAGGTCGACAACTGCGTATAACTGTGAAGTATATATCCAATGTGTATGTCATTTTGAATTCAATGTGTGTGTAATACAAAGACCGGTGTTTTATACATATGGTGTGGAGTCTTTTTCTAGTGTACACGGTGTGTTGCGAGGGTGGAGATTGTGCCAATACTTTACACTTTGACCCTGAGGATAAGCCTGACTGCTCTGTGTCAATCTACCCACGGGTGAGATCCAGATATCGGATAAGTGTATCGTACTCCTCCTATCTAGGACAGCAGATTCTGCCTGGCTTCGATGCATCCCAGCCAGCCAAAAACCGCTAGGTCTAACTGCGTCGTTCCTGCCTAATGTCTATTTATTTTTGAGGTGACGAAGAGGTGATGTTGGTGATGCATCACCTCAGTGATCAGGATGTCATTCTCCCCCCTCACTGAAGATGCACTTCCTTTTCCCCTAGGAGTCTGTCTGGACATCCTGGCTGGTACTGGGGTTGCTGGGATTGTTGTCCTGTACTCTTGCCTCTTTCTTCACCTCTCTTGCTTCTTTCTGCACCCCTCTTGCCTCTTTCTCTACCTCACTTGCCTATTGGTGCACCTCACTCTCTTCTTTCTGCACCTCTCTTGCTTCTTTTTGCACCTTTCTTGCTTCTTTCTGAATCTCTCTTAGTTCTTTCTGCACTTCTCTTGCCTTTTTCTGCACCTCTCTTGCTTCTTTCTACACCTCTCTTCTTCTTTCTGCACCTCTCTTGCTTCTTTCTCCACCTCTCCTGCTTCTTTCTGCACCTCTCTTGCCTCTTTTGGCACCTCGCTTGCCTCTTTCAGCAACTCACTCTCTTCTTTCTGCACCTGTCTTGCTTCTTCTGGACCTTTCTTGCTTGTTTCTGCACCTCTCTTAGTTCTTTCTGCACTTCTCTTCCCTCTTTCTGCACCTCTCTTGCTTCTCTTTGCATGCCCTCAAATAGACTATTGAACACCCATGTGCCCTCTTTTAAGAGCAGAAACAAATACATACACCTTCTTGTACACAAATTTAGAGAGAATGCTGTCTGAAACACAGGCATTCAAGTATTTGTATGTTTCTTTTTATGTATCATGTCACTAGCAAAAAACACAGACACACGCATGCACGCCAAAAGTGCATACTTAGTTATCGTTCTTTTTTATTTGTTATGAAGAGAATAGCAATGTAATTGTAAGTAATTGCTTTTTGGTTATGAATATTGATATGTAATTAATTTAAAATTGTTAATTAAAGTAACAAACTATTGAAACTGTGCTTTGTTTTTTAGAAATCTATTTTATTTGGAACACAAATTGAAGATGGCAAGAAAACATGAAAAGAGAAGAGAACAAAGAAAACAGTACTACTTAGGGAAAAGTGAAAAGAGTACATTAGAAAAAGAGGAAAACGTTACACAGGATAAAAACTCTTCTGGTAAGAGTACTAAACAGTTTCTTAAAACAGTTGTAGAGAGATAAAAAAAAAAAATAATAATGAAAAGAAAAAGACAAGTTATACAACAAGTCAGAAGGAAAAGTTAAAAAAACATTAGTTAATGGGAAAACAACACATATTTACAAGAAGACAAAAAAAATATAAGGATATACGTACAAGAATGTTTAGAAGTAGAGTAATTCATAATTCATTACAAGAATGTAAAAAATATAAAAAGATCAGTAGCATATAAGAAAAAGCAACACATTGAAAGTGTAGTTGATAGTGCTTTTGAATCGAAACAAAAATGATTTATATTAATATTGAAGAGAATGAAAACATTGGATAAAACAATGGTGTTTATGAAGGAGAAAAGCAAAAGAAAAAGACTTGTTAATAGAACCAACTTTTGTAAAACTTTTACTGGTGAATGGAAGCACACTTCAAGTACTGAGCCTTTCTTTAATGAAGAAAGCTATTTTCAAGAGAACACATTAGTACATGCAGTTGATACTAGTGGTCGATGCTATGAGATGAAAGATGGTTCTCCCATTCCAACAGAAAAAATGGTTCCTAGGAATGTGGAAGAAGTAATAGCTGAAGAAGTTGAAGGGAGGCGTACAAAAGCTCCTGTATATAACTGGCATTGTTGCAGGGATTTTGCACAAATACAGAACCATGCGCAGGAAATGGGACCTTGGTGTATAGGGACTAAGTCTTCCTACCACCTTAGTAACAGCGAACCCAGAACCAACTAGCTATAGTGTCTCACTTGCTCTCCTACTCACTCACAGAGAAACAAATAATTAGACACCCCAGAACACAACACTCCCAGATCTCTCAGGAATCGCGGTAACAAGACACACCCTTTCGCTCACTCTCTTGTTCTCGTCCACAATAAGATCTGACGGAGACACGAAATAGTTTGAAATATTTATCTTAACTAACGTGCCCTAACATGCAGTATACATGCCACAACAAGCAGGAAAATGCACAATACAAATATAGTCAGCATAGCAGCTAGTCCATATATTATGAAGGGAGATGTCACCATAAAAAGACAATGGAGAAAGGACTATAGTGCCTAACCTCCCTCCCCTTGCTAAGAAGAAGTATTATTATATAATAGAAGATCTCTGGGCTTTGTCAGCAGACCCCACACCTTAGCCTATAGATGGTAGATCTACATCATGGGTGCTCTTCTCCCTGGAAAGGTGCCTCTCCAAGTGTGTCACCTATTCGTGCATCCCACTAAAAACCCAAGTACACTGTCCAAACAACAGCTGCATCAGTATGTTTTGTTTAAGGACTAAGGACTGGCCAGAACAAAATAACAAGGGGCATTGTTGTTCGACCTTGCACATAATGTTCAGTCAAAATCCCAAAAACATGCAGAGAGTGAACATAGCGATGAGTTCTCATGTGAAAGCAGTCTTTGAAATTATTGCAAAAAATAAAGACGAATAGTAACGTGTGCAAAGCAGCAGGCTAGCTGCAACGTGCTCATGCTAAGTTACTGAAAAACGAAAAATGTCCCTATGGGCCACGTGATAGCATTGTAGCAGTATTTGCAGTACTCGTCAGGAATCTATTGACATATTACAATATTACAAATTGTATATGAGAATATGCAAAAAAAGTGTTAAACAGAAGATTAAGATGTTACAAGGACTAGATCCATGTAAAATAAGAAAATATAGTAAGTTGCAAGGACATTCTCTAGCTTGTCTTTCAAGAAAAGTGTGCCAAAGTACTTTTCATCATTTAAGAATGTTAGCTGTACACCACTCTGAGATGTGGAAGTTAGTAAGGAGACTCTACTATGTAAAAACTCCTGCATTATGTTTAAGTGAAATGAACACAGCTCTTTTGCATGGTTTGGTATCAGATGTACAAAAGGTTTGTGATGATATGCAGTTTTGTTTGTTCAGTTCAGAAGAGGAGTTTAGACAAAGTGAGAGTTTGATAAGTGTAGGTGTTAAAGAACACGGGAAAGAGATCAGTATTGATGAGTTTACAGAAGAAATTACAAAGTTTAAGACAGTTTAGTCTGAAAAACCAAACTATGGGGCCCATTAGGATGGCGGGTGGATCGCCCCCGCCGGCCCGGCAGTAGCTGCCGCCAGCCCAGCGGGGGCGATCCGCCCGCCATCCATGCCTGAATGACCGCCGGCCATATTAGGATGGCTGGGGGGTCCGCGGCGGACAGGTATACCGTCCGCCGCTTTTCTGCCGGTCAACTCGTCGACCGGGCGGAAAACGGGCGCAATATGGTGGCGGCGTCTGCAAGACACCGCCATCCATATTGTGATGCAGCCGGTGATCAGCCTTTCCATGGCGGCATTGCCGCCATGGAAAGGCATGCGGTCTTTGCTGTTGGGGGGGTGGGGGGTGCACATGGGGGGTACCTGTGGTACCCCCCTACATTGGCGTGGACAAGGTGGCAGGCACCGCGCTGTGCCTGTCACCTTGTGCATGCCAATGCACAACGTGCATCCACAGCATTGTGGCGGGCGGTGCTTTGCGCACCGCCCACCACAATGTTGTGGATGGGGGATGCCACCGCCACCGTGGCGGTGGCATCCTAATGCCCACAGCGGGACCGCCGCACCTCTGGCGGACGGTCCCAATAGGCCCCTATGTTTGTATTTGTTGTCGACGTACTCACTATAGAAGTCAAACTAGGAATGTTGATTTATATTTAAAAAGTGAAAAGGAAAACAATGATAAGTGGCAGCAATTTGGTGTTTATTTGTTGGTAGAAGGTCAGTTTGAGTTGGCTACTGATTAAGTTATTTGTAAATACTGTTACAACAGATTAGAAGAAAACAAAATGCCAGCTAGAGCAGTACATAACAAGTGAGAGTTGGTACCTATTCCTCAGGAACTGGCAGATTTAAATGCATATGAGTCTATTCTTATTCAATCTGTACACCCATTTCAGGCTATAGTTCATATGGAGCCTAAAACAGGTAAGCTGCAACCAACAGATTTACAATGAAATCTGAAAGGGAGAGTTGTGTACTTACCTTTAGATTTTAAGAAAAACATTGAAACTGTTGGTGTAGACTGGGAGGAAAATGAGCCAGTAGGTATTCTAGTAAATGGTATACCAACAAAGAGTCGAAAAATATGGCAAGAGTTTGTAGATGTTAATAAACTTCAAAAGGCTACATTTTACCTGGTACAGAATAATATTTTTTATAACAATGTAAATGTTGATGAAGAAGAAATATGCTTAGAAGATGAAACAGTAATGTCAAGTGGCCAAATAGAAAAAGTGGACAAGTCCAGGAGTGAAGAGATTTATGAACATTATACTATACATCCTCTGCATTCGAAAGAAATCATAGGAAACAGTATTGAATTATTTCAAATGAAGGAAGCAAAGGAAACTCCCATGAGTGAATGGGAAAAAAGTTTAGAAGCCCGTTGTTTTCCACAGCTATTCCCCACTGGAGAAGGTGGACGATTTCATGAGCTAGCTGTACGGATTTCAGCTTCAGAATACCGAGCAACAAGATTGTACTCTGAAGATTCAAGATTTCGGCTGTGCATTCCATATTAATTTCATCTTCTGTTTGAAAGCGATATGTCTGCACTTTCATATGCAGTTATCCACATATGAAAAACAGGAGTTCATCTTCCACACGTTTCGGCAAAAGAATTCATGGAGAAAGTTCAACAAAGAGATGAAAATTTAGAATCACAGTTAATTAATTTGATGGTATGTCAACGTGGTACCAATGAATATTGGTATCGTCGTCATGGTGAACTCAAATGCATGTTAAGAAACTTAGGTACACCTACATAGTTTGTAACACTTAGCTGTGCTGAATATGCGTGGGAAGATTTACTTGAATTTCTATGAGAAGCAAATTCAAATCTGAAAAACATTGAATTGAAGATAGCTGGAGATCTCTGTTACTTGGATCCTGTAAATGTGTGCAGGTATTTTAGTCATAGGTTTCAAAGTATGATGTCATTTATCTGCAATAAAAACATTCTACCTCTTGGAGAGGTAACTGATTTCTTTTGGCGAAAAGAGTACCAAGCCAGAGGTGCTCCTCATATACACATGCTATTATGGAGAAAGAATGCACCAAAATTTGGAACTGATAGTGATGAAACTGTTTTGTCTTTCATCGAACAGTAAGTTACATGTGCCATTCCAAGAGATGGAGGAGAAAAGAGTTTGAGACAACAAGTTTAATGCTTTTAAAGTCATTGATGTGGGAAATACTGCCAACGAAAATACAAGTGTAAAGGGAAATTTTATACAAAATGTCGTTTTGGATTCCCACATCCTATAATTTCTAAAGGAAAAGTAAATAGTTTTTGGTCAGCAGTAAGACATACTATAACTCGGAAATCTCCCAAGAATACATACAACTTAAAAAGAACAGAAGCTTCAAAGTACATTAATGACTACAATCCAGTTATTTTGAAAATGTGGAATGCTAACATGTATTTTTAGTATGTTGCAGATAATTCAATTGCTGTTGCTCGCTATGTTACATCATATATTACAAAATCTGAAAAGACTGAGATGAAAGAAATGTGGGATGAAATTTCAGCAGAGAAGAGTCTTAGCAAGAAATTGTACATCTTCAGCTTGAAAATGAATTCCCGCAGAGAGATTGGATCCTACGAATGTTCGGCTCGTTTGAGCTCAGCCAGTTTATATTCAAAGTCAAGAGGAAACATTTGGGTAAGTCTAGGTCTTGCCTTCACTCGAAATAGAGTATTGAAATCTTTATAAGAAATCCAATACTTAGCACTGTATAAACCAGAAAGTACTGATATTGTTAAAACTAATATGTTGGATACATACTATCCCAAAAGGAGTCCACATCTTGAAAACCTATGTCTGCATGAAATACTTCAGCACTATACGTTTAAAAGGAATGTTAGAAAAAATATAAAAGAAGAAAGATATGCAGTAAATGGATGTGATGGATGTCTAGTGAAACATGTCAAAGGGAATCTTATTAATCACAGAAAACTGAGTTGTGATAGTGCAGATAAGAGAGAATATTTCTATTTAGCAATTCTGCAACTGTTCAAGCCTTGGCGTAGTGAAACACAATTACTTGGAGATTTTGACTAAAGACAGCATTCAGTGCACAATTTTCCCAACTTATCTACAAATGTTAAATGATGAGATTGAACAAGAAAGAACTATTGCAGCTGAAATAGCTAGAGAAAGTTCACAAAGCAGTCAAAGTTCTGGTCTACTGAGTCAAGATCCACTGGGACAACCAATTATTGAAAATGAAGCAGCAATAGCCATGAATTAGGTTGAAACTGCAAAACAACAAGCACAACAGGATATTATTCAGTTGGAAAAGTTACAAGAACAACTAAATATTGAACAAAAAGAAGCATATCTACAAGTCAAACAGCAAGTACAAACATGGTTTGCTGCATGAAAAAAAAGAATGTTATTGTTCATCATTTAAACCTATTCTATTATACATTAGTGGTCAAGCTGGCACAGGAAAAAGTTTCTTAATTAAAGTTTTGACCAGTTATCTACACAAAGCTACAAAATCACATTTATCTTGTGTCGTAACAGCTCCAACTGGATTAGCAGCACACAACATTAAAGGTATTACTTTACATCGATTACTTATGCTACCTGTTGAAAATGATAAAAAATTGGAATATCAGAAGCTATCTGGAGAAGCTTGTTATGAAGTCTCAAGAGTACTGAAGAAAATGAAACGTTTAATCATTGATGAGGTGAGCATGGTTTCAAACTTAATGCTTGCCTTTGTACACTTGAAAATGCAACAGATTTTAAAAAGCAGATTACGATGTTCTGTTTGGAGGAAAACATTTAATTGTATTTGGAGACTTACTACAACTTACTCCCGTAAAAGGACAACCTGTTTTTAAAACTCTTCTCCATGATGACACAAGGAAATCTTTGGGAAGTACTGGGAATGTAAATATTTGGTTACACTTTGAATATAAAGAACTTGTTAAGAATATACGCCAAGCAAGTGATGAAGATTATGGAAATATTCTTAAAGACATACGAATTGGTGTCTTGACAGAACATGGAAAACAAGCTTTAGAAAGTCGACTACTAAGGAACTTGTTTACAACTGGAGAAACAGCAGCTGATGTAATGTACAACATGCTTGTAGAAAACAAGTCTATAGTTTGTCTAATGCCTACACTGCAAGAGTGTTCTACATTTAATCAACAACTTCTCAAACTGGAAAAACAAGAAATTGTGGAAATTAAAGCTATTGACAAAATCGAACACCAGGGAGTGACAATTCTTCTTACTGAGAAACTACAGACTGAATTGGATTCTTTGGAAAACTACAGGATTAGAAAAGACTTTACATGTATGTAAAACTGTAGAGTAATTTTGCGGCGTAATTTGAATATAGAAGAAGGATTAGTAAATGGAGCAATGGGAAAAGTTGTTGATTTTGTAAATTTTCAAAATAGACATGGAATAGAATTTTTTATGATAAAATTTGATCAGATTAATGAGGTAAGACAGATTGGGCATTGTGTTGTACGTTTTTTGTTTGTAAAAGACTTGTATGTTCGCAGACAACAATTTCCTCTGTCTCTAGGATATGCAGTAACTATTCATAAATCTCAAAGTTTAAGTATAGACAGAGCTTTTATAAATATTGGAAGTACGGTGTTCAAAGAGGGAATGGCATACGTTGCATTGTCTCGAGTAAGAACATTATCTGGTTTGTATTTCATAGATTTTGATGAGAAAAAGGTTAGTGCTGATGCAAATTGTGTAAGAGAGTACAATCGTTTAAGAAGACATTATGCTCCTGATTTTGGTGAATATCCCATATATGAGAAATGTGTACTGTGTCCAAAACGGAAATATGTCAAACATTCAACTGAGGTTCAAAAAAAGAAAACAATTGAAGAGAAACTTAAAGGCATAAAGAATAAAAAAAATGGAAAGTGTTGATGACATTGTAGGATACCAGTTGGAAAACAGTTCAGGTATCGACTGTTATGCTAATGTGATTCTGAATTTTGTGTTTTATCTAACACATCTTCATCATGAAATCATGGGAAATCGTGAAAAAGATTCTGTTCTGCACTACATCATGTATTTCAACAGTTGGTAAGTGACAGAAGTAAAATGCATACTGCTTCTGGCGTTTGGCATCTTTTAGATATATGTACTGGGCAGTGGCGGCTCACAGAGGGAGTGCTGCGGTGGGACAGGGCGGGGCAGGTGAGGGGCTGGGTGGGGGGGTAGTGGAGTCGGACATACAACAGGCAGGAGTAAAGTAAGTAAATAAATAAATAAACTATTTACCTTGCGCTCGCTGCAACTCCAACTCGGCGATGGGGGGGTAGTGTCCGACTCCACTACCCCCCCACCCAGCCCCTCTCCCCCGCCCCCCACCCCACAGCATTCCCTCTGCGAGCCGCCACTGGTACTGGGTCATTGACATTTACTCTCAACATACAACAAGATGCATAAGAATTTCTAATGCTTATGCTTGGAGTATTAGAACATGAAGGAATACACATTGAAAACTTATTTGGACTAAGTTACAGATGGGATCCTATACTTATCAATACCAGACTGAATATCAGTACCTTTTAACAAATTGATAAAAACAGCAAATCAGGATATGCGATGTTCACATTGTAGATCAGCGATTTTGTCTACATTACATACAAAAATATTTGGAAAAGAGCAAATGGAAGAAAATTGCAAACACAAATTACAAATTTTAAAGGAAGTCAAATATCTATGTTAGGAAGAACATTTACAACAGTGTCTATTATTTTCCATGATGGACCTACTACAACATCTGGACACTATACTGTTTATTTAAAGTGTAATAAAGGATGGATGCATTGCAATGATGCCCACTTGGAATTCAAAGCTAGATTGCCTTATGAATTACCAAATTCTTATATGTTATTTCTGCAGCCAAAGTTCTGAGTACATCATTCGACCTATTGGGGAAGATGTGAACAGAAAGTAGACAGCATTGCAAACTATTAGTGTTTATAATTAGTGTTTTGATTATTATTTGCCCTAATTGATATTACATTTGGAAAATTGTGCTTAAAAGCAAATAGTTTATATATTTGTTGTCTATAATGTACCAGATGTAAATGAGATTATACGTTTTGTGAAATGTATTTGTGATAAATAATAGAATTAATGTAGATGAAAGAACTTATTAAGAAACTATAGAAAGGAGAACGCTTAGCTACACATATTGATATTGATGTTCTATGCTGATATGAGTTTTTTTTGTGCAATCAATTTGATTGTTTTTTTCCCCGCTGTTCAATGATGATGATACATTGAAATCACTGTAAATGGTGAAGTTATGTGCAATCTGAGAACAGCAAAAAAGGAAACTGAGAATGTTATGTAATTCTAAATTAATTTTGTGTTCTCAAAAATATAATATTATAATTTCTCTAATATATTATCATTAAATAACATTGCTTCTTTTTCTTCTTTATAGTAACTACTGTTGAAGTTTGAAAACAGTTTTAATACTGTTTAGGATATTACTACTCTAAAATAGATTTACTGAATGATGTATCTAAATTACTTGAAAGGTAAGAATACATAATACAATATGCATGATAACCTGGAAAAATGTTTAAAATGTAATTATATGTTATTTGTTTCTAAGATAAATATTGTTCATCCTTTAGACTATTTGAAAACTATCATCATATTTCTGAGGAGCAGTATCACACTTACTTTTTACAAAAGTGCATAAACCAATAAAAGTGATTTTCTTGCAAGTTATTTACTCCTCCTTATACAGGGCAGGTTTGTATTGAAATCTCCATCCAAGGACTTCTCAGACACATACTTAGATAACAGATGTCTGCTTTTGTGACTCAATACTCTAGTAGAACTGATAAGATTTGTGCACCTGTATGATAAACAACATAGTTTTGAAGTTAGAGTCATCAGATGCACAACACATGTCACAATATATGTAGAAGCTTACACATACTAGAATATGTCAGTTTCACACCACATGTTTTTGAAATTTGCATACAAGAAGATGTATGTATTACTTTCTCCTCCTTATATAGGACAGGTGGGTATTGAAAGTGCTTTTTATTATATTTGAAAATTTGAAGTATGATGTATCTTCTCATTTGAAGAAGTATTTTAAGATATATTATAGAGCTAATAGGACTATATTTTAATGGATACAATCTGCTGTATATGGCACAACCCATCCAATCATTCAAACACTATCCTTGTACTCATTCATTCAGTCATTCAGGCACTATGCATACAGCCATCCAATCATCCAGATACTACTAATGCACTCATTCAATCACCCATACACTACTCTTGCACTGTTCCAATCACCCAGGCAGTACCCATATACTCAAACATTCACACAGGCACTACCCATGCACTCCTCTAGTCACCCAGGCACTACCTATGCACTCATGGATTTACCCAGGGACTACCCATGCACTCATGCAACCAGACACTATGCATGCACTCATCCTATCACCCAGGGACTACCCATACACTCATTCATTAACCCAGCTACTATCTATGCACTCATGGAATCACCCAGACACTGCTCTTGCACTTATTCATTCAGGCACTACGCATGCACTCATACATTTACTCATGCACTGCGCATGGACTCATACAGTCATCGAGACAGTACTCATGCACTCATCCAATCACCCATGCACTACTCATATACTACCCATATACTCACTGGATGAGCAAGGCACCACCCATGCAGTCAACCAATCCCTCAGGCACTATGCTTGCACTCAACCATTCACTCAGTCATTACCCATGCACTCATGCATTCACTCAGGAAGTACTCATGCCCTCATCCAATCACCCAGGTACTACCCATGCACTCATCCGATCACTCTGGCACTATCCTTCAACTGAACCATTCACTCACGCAGTAACCATGCACTCATACATTCACTCAGGCAGTACTTTTGAACTCATCCATTCTCTCAGCCGCTACCCATAGTCTCATTCATTCATCCAGGTATAAGCCACACACTCATGCAATCACCCAGGCACTGCTATTGCACTCACCCATTCATCCAGCAGCTACCCATGCAATCATCCATTCACTCAGGCACTATCTATGCAGTCATGCAATCATTGAGGCCGTACCCATTCATTAATCCAATCACAAAGGCACTACCCATGCACTTACCCAATGAGCCAGGCACTACCCTTCCACTTATCTATTCGCTCAGGCACTACCCATGCACTCATCCAATCACCCACTCAACTGTTCACTCATGCAGTACCCATGCACTTATGCATTTACTCAGACAGTACTCATGCACTCATCCAATAACCCAGGCACTATGCATACACTCATCCAATCACTCAGGCACTATCCATACACTCATTTATTCACCCAGGTACTACCCATGCACTCATGCATTCACTCAGACAGTAGTCATGCACTCATCCAATCACCCAGGCACTACTCATGCACTCATCCAATCACCCAGGCACTAGCCATATACTACCCATATACTCACTGGATGAGCCAGGCACCACCCATGCTGTCAACCAATCACTCAGGCACTATGATTGCACTCAACCATTCACTCAGTCACTACCCATGCACTCATGCATTCACTCAGGCAGTACTCATGCCCTCATCCAATCACCCAGGTACTACCCATGCACTCATCCAATCACTCAGGCACTATCCTTCAACTGAACCATTCACTCACGCAGTAACCATGCACTCATACATTCACTCAGGCAGTACTTTTGAACTCATCCATTCTCCCAGCCGCTAACCATGCACTCATCCAACCACCCAGACACTACTCATACTCTCATTCATTTATCCAGGTACTATCCAAGCACTCATGGAATAACCCAGGCACTGCTCTTGCACTCATCCAATCACCCAGGCACTACCCATGCACTCATCCAGTCAACCAGGCACTACCCATAGTCTCATTCATTCATCCAGGTATAAGCCACACACTCATGCAATCACCCAGGCACTGCTATTGCACTCACCCATTCATCCAGCAGCTACCCATGCACTCATCCATTCACTCAGGCACTATCTATGCAGTCATGCAATCATTGAGGCCGTACCCATTCATTAATCCAATCACAAAGGCACTACCCATGCACTTACCCAATGAGCCAGGCACTATCCTTCCACTTATCTATTCGCTCAGGCACTACCCATGCACTCATCCAATCACCCACTCAACTGTTCACTCATGCAGTACCCATGCACTTATGCATTCACTCAGACAGTACTCATGCACTCATCCAATAACCCAGGCACTATGCATACACTCATCCAATCACTCAGGCACTATCCATACACTAATTTATTCACCCAGGTACTACCCATGCACTCATGCATTCACTCAGACAGTAGTCATGCACTCATCCAATCACCCAGGCACTACCCATGCACTCATCCAATCACCCAGGCACTACCCATGCTCACATTCATTCATCCAGGTACAATCCACGCACTCATGCAATCACCCAGGCACTGCTATTGCACTCACCCATTCATCCAGCAGCTACCCATGCACTCATCCATTCACTCAGGCACTGTCTAAGCAGTCATGCAATCATTGAGGCTGTACCAATTCATTCATCCAATCACAAAGACACTACCCATGCACTCACCCAATGAGTCAGGCACTATCCTTCTACTTATCTATTCACTCAGGCACTACCAATGCACTCATCCATTTACCCACTCAACCGTTCACTCACGCAGTACCCATGCACTTATGCATTCACTCAGACAGTACTTATGCACTCATCCAATAACCCAGGCACTATGCATACTCTCATCCAATCACGCAGACACAATCCATATACTCATTCATTCACCCAGGTACTTTCCATGCACTCATGCAATCACCCAGGCAGTACCCCTGTACTCAATTATTCACTCAGGCAGTATCCTTACACTTATGCATTGACTAAGAATTACCAATGCACTCATTCAATCCTCCAGGCACTATTCTTACATTCATCAGATACACATTTATGCAAGCAATCAGTTTCACTACATACAATTTTTCTATTTTTAACTAGTATAGGTGGTTCCGTAAGAACCTTTTTAAAAAAACTATTTTGAGGGTTTTTTGGGATTGTCTAACAATTGTTTATTTTTTTGGTGTTTTTGACTTTTTAATGTGAAAAAACCTTAAGCAGTCCAACTTTAGTGTTTCTAAAGCACAAAGAAACACAAGGTTCAAAAACCACAAAACAAATTTAACACATGTGTTTTTAACAAATTGATGATGGCATCAATTGAAAGTTCAAAAACAACAGTTGATGGACAGAATGCAGAACAATGTCATACATTCACCCCAGTACAGAGATCTGGGCCTAAATCCATCGTTTTTTTTCTCACCATGCCATTCCAGTTTGGACCCAGCCATATGCAAATCAGTCTTGACCCTGTGCCCCATGGGAACAGTCCAGCCCGAACTGCCAAGCCAGATCCTCCCTGGACTGGAAACAAGCATCCTAGGACCGGTTTCGGGCTTTCAGCCCTCATCAGCCAGGATAGCTTGATTCCAGTGGCATGGAGAGCACGGGACTGCTACTGATGCGCGATACTGTTGTGTCCTTAAAAATCTGTTTAAAACATTTCAAAACAAATTTATAACTTCTATAATACACTCAGTAATAAACCTCTTCATGAAAAAAATATTTTATTTTGTTCTAAGTATGTATTTTAGACTGACATTCGTACAACGGATTTGTGCACCCACCGCTTAGGTTTGCGGTCAGTGCTCGACCCTTTTTAGTAAACAAAAAAAAAAAAGATATAAAGAAGATTTTGATCATAATGAGACAATAATACATCTTTTAAACTATTAAAAGCAATCATACAAAACTTAATTTAGCAAAATACAGTTTAAAAAAATTACCCTGAAATATTATCGACAAATTTTCTATTCTAATTCTGTCACATAATATCACACTGTACAAAATTAGGAACAATAGAACAATATTACAATTTACTAAAAATTTTAATTATTTAAATAAATAACACTATAAATCTTTAATCCGCTATGTTATATATATATTTTGTTTATTTTTTTTTTTTATTTTTTTTATTCAGTTTTACCATTTTTCCACAAAAATCAGCACAAATCCACTAATAAATTCACAATACAAAATCTGAGGTTTAGGAGGAAGCATTCATAATAATATTACCTAAGAAAAAAGAAGTTATAAAACTGTAAAGCAAAAACATTTTAAACAGAAATATACCAGATATCTAGCAACAACCTTAAACTGGGTTCACAGAGCAAGCATTTGAGCTACAGCCTCCTTGGATACTTCAGCCCCACTAGCTCCACTATTAAACCTAGATTGTTACAATTGCAGTACCTATGGGTCCTTCCATCTTGCTAGGGGGCCCATATACCCCACCCTAACAATTTCGATTTTATCCCCTCCCTCTCGTAAATAACTCTTTCCATTGTATAAATTGATAGTAAACGCGAAAGCCATTGATGGAAAGTGGGGGGTAAAGGGTCAAGCCAGGCAGAAGCTATACTCAACCGCAATACAGCCATAACCATAAAAAGAAATTTATAAGCCATATCATTCCGTTCACTACTGCTTACTCCCAGCAAAACCAAGGCAGGGGTTAAAGTAACTTTTAGCCCTAGTGACAAATCTAAAAATCTCATGATAGCTTCTAACAAACACTGAAGGCGTGGGCAGGATGCAAACATGTGCACAAGATCTGCTGCCAACACACCACACCGCGGGCAAGTAATCCCAGATAGCCCACCCCAGTGCGCTATTCTTGCCGGGGTATGATATAACGCAAAGACAGTTTTAAAATGTTGTGCTTGGAGCCCGGCAGAGCACAAAACCGTCTGAGCCAATTCTAAAGATTCTGCAAGCCCCTCTTGTGCGGCCCCCACACGTTCCACCCATTTATTCTCGTGCTTAACTAGATCGTCCTGCTTTAATGCTATCAGCTCTATATACAGTAGCCTAATGGTACCCTTGGTACTGCCCCTAATAATATCTATAATTTTATTTCCACTGAACCCACTAGACCCCCCCAGTTTTTTACCAAAAAAGCTGCGCAACTGTAAGTATTTAAAAAAGTTGCCCCTTTCCAGCCCAAACTCCAGCTGAATATCCCCAAATTGACGAAACCCTTCTTTCCATATTAGGTCCCCAGCCATCCGAACTCCCTTCATTGCCCAGCCTGCCATGACCTCATCTGAGAAAATTTCCGGAAGGGTGGGGTTTTTATAGAGCAGGGTATAGTGATTAAGTCTCCCCAAACCAATCGTTCTCTTTAATGCCGCCCAGATCTTAAAGGCGGCTGCAAGAGTCTTAAATTTGGTCCTTTTATAGTAACTGGGCTCCGTAAATTTCCAGAAACAATTCTCGGCCTGCTCCCCCAATAGTAGCTTATAAACATCGGGGAGCTCAGTTTCCCCCTCAAAATCCCCGGAAGATGTACCAAACAATATACCCATGTATTGGAGAGTGGCAGCCCAATAATAGCTTAGAAAATCAGGAGCTGCAAACCCCCCTCTCTCCCGTGGTAAAGACATAAACCGGAGAGCCCTCCTAGTTTTCCCGTGTGCCCAAATAAATCGATTAACTATACCTTCCAAAGTAAGAAACCAGTGTTTATGGAATTCCAACGGGATTGCCCTGAACAAATAAAGAATTTTTGACAAAAACATCATCTTCACAACATTACAACGTCCAACAAGTGATAAATGAAGATTATTTAGTCTGTCGAAGTCAATTTTCGCCTTCCTAAGTACTGGCTCAATGTTCTTGGTTACCAAATTCTCTAAATCAGGCATGATCGTAATTCCCAAGTATACTGCTGAATCTGTAACACGAGGATCATCAAAATTAACAAGCTGATTCATTATAACTTGAGTTTTGGTTTCATTTAGAGCATACCCTGAATATCTGCCAAAGTCTTGCGCTATTGACTCCACCACCGTCAATGCCGACAGCGGACCGGCCGTGAGAATGGCTAAGTCGTCGGCATAAGCTAAGACTTTGGATTCAATGCCCTGACAAACAATTGGGAGGATTCCATTATTAGCCTCAAGTAGCCGTATTAACGGATCCATATATATAGCAAATAGCAGGGGTGAGGATGGACACCCCTGCCGGGTCCCCCGCTGAATAATAAAAGGGAGAGTATGGCCACCATTTAGCCTTAAACGAGCTGTGGGTGCTGAATAAAGTACCTGAATAGCTTTAATAAAACCCTCCCCCAACCCAAACCATCTCATCGATTCCCATAGAAAGTCCCAGGAGACCCTATCAAACGCTTTCTCCGCATCTAATAACAAAGCGGCCATAGGGTCTCCTGAGATTTCTGTTGCATCGAAGAGTGTTATCACTCGCCGTACATGCTGCGTGGTCCCACGGCCCATTATAAACCCATGTTGGCAGGGGTGAATGATTTCCCTTACAATATTATTTAGCCTTGTGGCCATGGCTTTCAAAAAGATTTTACATCGCTGTTCAGTAATGTTATAGGACGATATGAGCCTGGCTCCTTAGGTGGCTTATCTTTTTTAAGGAAAACTATAACATCCGCTCCAGCCCAAGACTCGGGTGCGGGCCCCCCCTTTGAGCCAACAGGATAACCTCGATCAAGTCCGGTCCGATAATATCTATAAATATTTTGTAGAACTCCAGCGGAATCTGGTCAGGGCCAGCCGCCTTGCCGGATGGTAGATCTTGCAAGGCTCTCATTATCTCTTCTTGAGTCAGCACCCTCTCGAGTTTCTCCCTATCCACAGGATAAACCTTATGTACTGATATTCTTTCTAAATACTTTCGTATTTCCAATGGGGTCCCTAATGATTCTTTACTATATAAGTGTTGGTAAATTAGCCTAAACGTCTCTCGAATCCCTAAAGAATCTGTTATAACCCTCTTATTAACATCATAAATTTCAGAGATCTCGCCAGCCGCCATTTTTTGTCTAACTCTTACGGCCAGAGTATGCCCCACCCGCTCATTATATTCATAACAATGCTCTCTTTTTGCCAAATAGATTTCTGCAGCTTTAGCAGCAATATGTTCACCCACCTCAGCCTTATTTATAGCTAGCTGAAGTATTATTTCTTCAGTCGGCCCTCCCGTACTAATAGTAGTAGCCAATGTCTCTTACAGCTTTATTAACTTATCTTTAATCGCCTCCTCCCGTTGTAGCTCCTTTTTCTGGCGATGCAGACTATAATTAGTGGTTTCCCCTCTGACCCCCGCTTAAAAGCATCCCAGACTATTCCCGCATTTGTACTCCCACGGTTAAAGTCCCAAAATTCTTTGATCCATCCTTTCAAGTGTAAAACATAATCTGGATCATATAGCAACCTCCGTTCAAATGTCCATCCCCGAGGTTGCTTGTCCCCCCCCAAAGGCTAACTGTAAGAACTAATGGGTTGTGATCTGATAATATCCGAGGGTGTCTCTCAATACGAGAATTGGAGATAAACTGGTGAGAGACAAAAAATAGTCTAAACGGGAGATCGCCTTATGCGGTGCAGAAACAAATGTACTACCTGGATCAGTAGGTTTCATATATGCCCATGCGTCTATTAAACCATTGTTAATGGCTAGGTTTGTTAGAGCAACACCAACCCTTCTTTTCCTACCGGAATAATTACTTCCTGGAATGCCCCACTGAACCCCCAGGCCATTGATATTAAAGTCCCCGCAAATAATCATTGGGGTGGGCCACATTGCTAAATTAGAGTCTAAAAATTCTAGCATTTCCGGGTCATCACATGTTGATCTATAAAGAGAGCACAATGTGAATTTATTTCCGTTTAACAAACATTCCACCAACACCCAACGACCCCATTGGTCAGCAGCCTTTTTTGCAACTTCTACATCACTCCTCCGAGTAAGAATTGCCACCCCTCTTGTACCTGAGCCCTGTGTCGTATACACCATAAGTTTATATCCTAATTGTTCCAAAATAGGAGCTCTGCTGCCTTCTATATGTGTCTCTTGAACACAAAGAAAATCTACGCGCAGATTTAAGCCAAATTGCCGCCTTATGCCTCTTGCTTGGATCGTTTAATCCACAGATATTAACTGTCGCAATCCGTAGACTCATGGTTTGAACTTCCCCCTTACCTATCAGAAAACCCACACCCTGCTGCCCTCATTAAATTTCTCAGTGCTAACATTAGCAGTCATCACCCTCCTTCGACCACCGTTTGGCAACCACATGCAAACACTTTGCCTCCAAATACTCAGCTCCTTCCTAGCCCTCACAAATCGTGCTAACTCATATTGTGCTGATCCAAAACCAAACCTCACCAAGAAACCAACCCCAACCCCCCCCACCCCCACCCCCCCTACACCCCTTACAGGCAACTAGGTCAGTCATGACCTAAGTATGGCAGCTAGACTTTCCATCTCAGGCAGCACCATCCCCCCCCCCAGAAATCCCCCCCCATACCAATTAATAAATAACCTCAGTGGATCCTAACCCCTAAGAATTAAACATTTAAGCAATTAACAGACCGCGACGGCGAAATGCCGAGCTTCATCTCTCAAAATAATAATACATCCTGACCCCCGTAGAACATTAATCAGCAGCTGTTGCCTACAATATTAGCTGTGGCCCTCTGCCCCCGCATTTAATTTAGCTCCGTAAGAAATTCCTGTGCTTTCACCTCAGAAAAAAACATTCTGACCCTCCCCTTATGGAGAACTTTAAGCCTAGCGGGAAAAAGCAGAAAGGCTTCACAGCCCACCCCCTGAAACGGGGTTATCATCTGTCAAAGTCTCCATCTCCGCTCGACCGTTGTATGGCAAAAGTCCGGCCGAGCGAAGAAGGTGTGCCCCTCAAATGATCGCTTTGAGTCAGGTCTCGCCCTATCTATTATAGCCTGCCTTAACAGAAAGTTGCCAATAAAGATCAGAATGGCTCTTGGTCGCTCCCCTTGGCTTTTCGCCTGAGCTCTCCTAAACATAGGAAAGCGATGAGCCCGCTGTATTTCCGTCTCCCAGTTCCAGTGGGCGAGATCCGAAAAAGGCGCCCTTCAAGAGTGTGATAACAAAGGCCATAATGTTCTCTCCCTCCACATTTTCTTCCAAGCCCAGCAACCGCACATTGTTGCGGCGCTGCCGATTTTCAAATTCCTCAAGCTTCCAGCATCCGTCTAGCGATTGTTTCTCCTGCATGGTCTTGAATGATTGTAGTTTATCGACCTCCACCTCCACAGCAGCAGTTCGTTCTTCCACATGGGTGACTCGTTCCGACATAGCAGTGCATGCCTTATTCATTTTACGGATAGCCCCCTGCAATTTCTTGGTGGCCACCAGCGATCTTTTACTTTCCTGTCTCGCCTCCCCCTGCATCTGCTTGAGGGTGGAATATAATAACTCCAGTGTAGTTGGGGGAAGCACACTGCCAGGATTGCTAAGACCTCCTGTGCCACTCTGTACCGCATTTCCTGAATCGGGCCCGCTACCGGTGCATGCCGTCAGCGTAGATGCGGAATAGTCCCATTCAAGCTTCCGAGTAGCTGAGTCCGAAGATCTTGCTTTCATCTTGGCCCGCCGCCTTGAGTTAATAGATCGGCTGCGGTGCATCTTCTGTGTGGCAGATGACTCCCCTGAAGCCATCTCCTGTGACGATTCCAGCTCACTGATCTCAGATGTATCTGAATCATCATTTAGCGAGAAGATTTTATCCCCTTCTGGGGAGAGCAAGGGAGCACTTGACCAAGAAGATGTTATTACGCCATGATTATTCTGGACTCCCGAAGCACTGCTGATATTACAACCATCACTCTCCTGCAGTGCCGGGGCTTGCACCACGATATGAGACTGAGTATAAGCTGTTTGACAGCCTATGTTATCTAGAGTAGTATCTAACCTAGCCCCATTGGTCCGATCATTGCCGTTTTTATCATTGCTATCGTTGGGTGTCTTATGAACCATCATTCCAGCTGCAGCGGTCAGAGAGTCAACATCCTCCAGAGCCTCATTCGAAAGTAAAGTAGGAGGAGGCCCACCCGCTATGCTTATGTCCAGATGCCTCATTCCGTTCAACTCCTGACCAGAGTTTGTATTTTCTATCAGCTGAGGAAAGGAACTACCAGGCCCAGAATCCCCCTGGACGGCCATTGAAGGATTGCTGCCCGGTGAATGTAGGGCTGGCTTGTCTAATGGGAGGGATAGGCTGCCTTCACATTCAGGGACAGCGGGGACCGCAGCAGGGGAGCCAACAATATTTGGTGGCGTTATCGCTGTCGTTAGAGCTGTTGTGAGTCCAAATGCCTACAAAACTGAAGGCTGCCGCAACGAACCTTCCCCGGCAGCAGTGTCAGCGGCGCGCCGCCTAGTACCGCCTGCCACGCCGACATCTCTTGGCTTGAGAATTATGTCCTCACCCTTCTTTTGGGGGCCCCCTCGTAGAATATGACCAGCATTTGGGGGTACATCCTGCACGCCATCCTTCAAGGCTCCTTTACCCTCCTTTACTGCATCCTTTGCGGTACCCGGATTTTTCACTAGTTTGCTCGTCTTCGGGGCCATCCTAGACTGTAGTCGGGGTGACCAGCGCTGGAGGAGTGTAAAAATCCGCCACAAGGTCGCACTGATCCGTGTCAGCCGTGCTAGCCCAGAGGCGCCGTGAGGAACACCGTGAGAACAGTCCCTGGCCCCACAAGCGTCGGGAGCCTGCACAGCCTCGAGGTAAGTCGACCAAAGCATATCATTCGCGTGTGCCAGACATTATGAGGGGTTTCAAAGAGGGAGAGGAGAATCAGAGCTGCCCTCCCTGAGGTCAGTCAGCGGCCATCTTGCCTCTCAGCACCGGTGCGACCATGTTATATATATTTCAAAGAAGTGATTATAATTATTTTAAAAGTTTTTAAAAATACATAAAAAATCATACAAAAAAAGAGAAAAATATTAACAAACATCCCGGGGACCGCCACCTCCCCGGGGCTTTTAAAAAAAAATGCGTGGGGGGGGCTCCTGCCCCCCACGCTGCCCTGGGGACCGCCACCTCCCTGGGGCATTCGTAATTATGTGCAGGGGGCCTCGCGGTCCCCCCAAGCCCCGGGGACTGCCACTTCCTCGGGGCTTAAATTAACATAGATAAGTGTGGGCGGGCTCCTGCCCCTCCCCACCCTGCCCGGGGGACCACCACCACCCCGGGGCAATTTTAAATAAAGGGCAGGGTCCGTTGTGGACACCCGGCCTCGGGGACTTTAAAAATGCTGGGAGGGGGGCCACACGGCCCCCCTCCTGGAGCCCTCGATGGCCCTGGGGACGGCCATCCCCCAGGGCCGGCTCCTTCAATGTCCCAGGGTTCCCACCCCCGGGACATTGCCGTTTGCTATGACAGGGCGGGAGCATGGCTCCCGCCCTGCCATAACCAACACAGCTTCGCTTCATGGAAGCGAGAGCAGGAAACCTGCTCTTGCTTCCATGAAGCGAAGCAGAATTGCTTTTGGACAAGGGGAGCTGCATGTTAGCAGCTCCCCTTGTCCAAAAGCAATGCCGGCTCCCGCAGGAGGCAGGGAGCCGGCTGGGACCACAGGGGCATTGGGGCTCCCCCTGCGGTCCCCAACGTGAGGGCCGGCCCCGGGGGATGGGGTCCATGGGGCCAGAAGTGGCCAGGGAGGGGGGCCACATGGCCCCCCTCCCTTTAATGAATGGCCGGGCCCAGGGGGATGGGGTCCCCGGGGCCGAAATCGGCCTGGGGAGGGGGGCCACGCGCCCCCCCTCCTTATATAAAAATAATTTTAAAATGGCCAAGCCCCGGGGGATGGGGTCCCCGGTGCCAATAGTGGCCCAGGGAAGGGGGGCCATGCGGCCCACCTCCCATATAATGTTTTTTTGTTTTTTTAAACGAGGCCAGGCCCCGGGGGATGGGGTCCCTGGGGCCAAAAGTGGCCCAGGGAAGAGGGGCCATGTGGTCCCCCTTCCCTATAAGTATTAAAAAAATAAAGGAGGCCATGCCCTGGGGGATGGGGTCCCCAGGGCCAAAATCGGCCAAGGGAGGCGGGCCACGCAGCCCCCTTCCCGTTTTTTTTTTTTTTTTAAATGGGTCAGGCCCTGGGGGATGGGGTCCCCAGGGCCCCAAAAATATTAAAAGAAGGGGGGCCACACAGGCCCCCTTCTAGCAAGAAGGAAAAAAAAGCCGGCATCGCGCCGGAGCCCCGCCCCCTATCTGCACCACTCTGCTAACGCACCTCCTGGCATGTTCTATGTTGGGGGATTAAGTCCCCTTGAATCCTGAGGGTCCCTGGGGGCCAACTAGGCCACCAGGTACCTCCAGTAATCCCCACACAGTGGGATTGCTGAGAGGTTGTCCGAGGCCATGCCCCTTTTTACACCACTCTGCAAACGTGCCTCCTGGCACACTGCTGGTGGGGCGATGAGGTCCTCTTGTGTCCTGAGGACCTCAGGACTAAAGTGGACTTCATCCCCCAAGCAGCAGTGCACCAGGAGGTGCGTTTGCAGAGTGGTGTAAAAAGGGGGCGTGGCCTCCGACCACTCTCAGCAATCCAGCTGTGTGGAGCTTACTGGAGGTCCCTGGTGGGCTAGTTGGCCCCCAGGGACCCTCAGGATTCAAGGGGACTTAATTCCCCAACCCAGAACGCGCCAGGAGATGCGTTTGCAGAGTGGTGGAGAAAGGGGGTGTGGCCTACTATCACCTCTCAGCAATCCCACTGTGTGGGGCTTACTGAAGGTAACAGGTAGGCTAGTTGGCCCCTAAGGACCCCCAGCAGCGAAGGGGACTTTAATCCCCATCCAAGAGCACGCCAGGGAGCGCGTTTCCAGAGTGGTGGGGAAAGAGGGCGTGGTCTGCTATGAGAACTTAGCAATGCTGCTGTGTGGGACTTACTGGAGGTAATAGGAGGGGTAGTTGGCCCCCAAGGTTGTCCTTGGGGGCCAACTACCCCTCCTGTTACCTCCACTAAGTCCAACACAGTGGGATTGCTAAGAGGTCTTCGGAGGCCATACACACCCTTTCTCCACCACTTTGTAAATGCGCCTCCTGGCACAGTACTGGTTGGGGGATGAAGTCCACTTTACTCCTGAGGGACTTTGGGGGCCAAGAAGCCCTCCTGGTACCTCCTGTAAGTCCTACGCAGCGGAATTCCCGAGCACTGGTTGGAGGCCCAGCCCCCTTTCTCCACCACTCTGCAAACGTGATTACCAGTTAAAGAAGCATTTGTAATTTAATAGGTCTCGCATTTGCAAGAGTTAGAGCTATTGACGTTGTAAATGTAAACATTTTTTACTAATGTTTTTTGGAGTGGCGTGGATGTACGTTGTGTGTAGTGGAATTATGTGGTATGCTGTGCAGTGAAATTATGTGGATAGAAAGTATGTGGTATTTAGTGTATAGGAATTATATAGAGTGGGATTATGTGTTATGGAGAGCAATTATGTGGTATGGTAGTCTGTGTTGTGGAGTGGTAACCTCAGGTTTAGTCTTCCTCATTTCCATAGAAGGTAAACTATGAACTCAATGAGAAAAAAAAAAGAAGGAATCACTGAGGAGTACTTTTGGACCTAGTCAAAGGTATGAGCAGGGCCACTGGAATTATGCGACTGTTTGGCTGCACCAACTTTCACACAATTATACATTTTCCGCATTAGCCACATAATCCATCATGTGCTGCCTAATCTGCAGATTTGAACAGAAAAAGCCATGTTTCTAGCTCAAACGGCTCAAACGTTACCAAAAATGCAGAGACAAGTGTTACAGCGTGGTGGAAGGTCCTTTGTAAACCTAGAATGGTAACCTGTTACTTATTGCTAAATGTGGGTGTTTAATTGGTACTACTGGTGTGCAAGCCACTCTTGCTTCTTTCTGCGCCTCTCTTCCCTCTTTCTGCATTGCTGTTGCTTCTTTCTGTACCTCTTTTGCCTCTTTCTGCACCTCTGTTGCCTCTTTCTGCACCTCACTTGCTTCTTTGTGTACCCCTCTTGCCTATTTCTGCACCTCTCCTGCCTCTTTCTGCACCCCTCTTCCCTCTTTCTGTACCCCTGCTGCCTCTTTCTGCCCCTCTGTTCCTTCTTTCTGCACTTATTTTGTTTCTTTCTGCACCTCTCTTGCTTCTTCCTGCACCCCCTCTTCCCCCTTTCTGCATGTCTGTTGCTTCTTTCTGCACTTCTCTTGCCTCTTTCTCCACTCCTCTTCCCTCTTTCTGCATCTCTGTTGCTTCTTTCTGCACTTATCTTGCATCTTTCTGTACCTCTCTTGCTTCTTTCTGTACCCCTTATGCCTCTTTCTGCACCCCTCTACTCTTTCTGCACTCCTCTTGCCTCTTTCTGCACCTCTGTTCCTTCTTTCTGCACTTCTTTAGTTACTTTCTACACCTTTCTTGCTTCTTTCTGCACCCCTCTTGCCTCTTTCTCCATCCCTCTTCCCTCTTTCTGGACTTCTGTTGCTTCTTTCTGCACCTCTCTTGTCTCTTTCTTCACCCCTCTTCCCTCTTTCTGTACCTCTGTTGCTTCTTTCTGCACCTCTCTTGCTTCTTTGTACACCCCTTGTGCCTCTTTCTGCACCCCTCTCCCCTCTTTTTGCACCCCTCTTGCCTCTTTCTGCACCACTGTTGCATCTTTCTGCACTACTCTTGCTTCTTTCTGTACCTCTCTTGCTTCTTTCTGCACCCCTCTTCTGTCTTTCTGCACCCCTCTTGCCTCTTTCTGCACCCCTGTTTCTTCTTTCTGCTTTTCTTTTGTTTCTTTCTGCACCTCTCTTGCTTCTTTCTGCACCCCTCTTGCCCCTTTCTCCACCCCCGTTTCCCCTTTTTGCATCTCTGTTGCTTCTTTCTGCACTTCTCATGCCTCTTTTTTCCACACCTCATCCCTCTTTCTGCAACTCTGTTGCTTCTTTCTGCACTTCTCTTGCTTCTTTTTCACCTCTGTGCCTTCTTTCTGCAACCCTTGTGCCTCTTTCTGCACCCTACTTCTCTCTTTCTGCTCCCCTCTTGCCTCTTTCTGCACCTCTGTTCCTTTTTTCAGCACTTCTTTTATTTCTTTCTGCACATCTCTTGCTTCTTTCTGCACCCTTCGTGCCTCTTTCTGCACCCCTCTTCCCTCTTTTTGCACCTCTGTTCCTTCTTTCTACACTTCTTTTGTTTCTTTCTGCACCCTTCTTCCCTTTTTTGTATCCCTCTTGCCTCTTTCTGCAGTTCTCTTGTCATTTTCTGCACCTCTCTTGCCTCTTTCTGCACCTCTCTTGCCTCAGTCTGCCCACCTGTTCCCTCTTTCTGCACCCCTTTTGCCTGTTTCTGCAACTCTCTTGCCTCTTTCTGCAGTTCTCTTGCCTCCTTCTGCACCTCACTTGCCTCTTTTTGCACCTTTGTTGGTTCTTTTGCACTGCTCTTGCTTCTTTCTGCACCTCTCTTGCAAATGTCTGCACCCCTCTTGCCTCTTTCAGCACCCCTCTTACCTGTTTCTGCACCTCTCTTGGAAGTTTCTGTACTGCTCTTGTTTCTTTCTGCACCTGCCTTGCAAATTTCTGCACCCCTCTTGCCTCTTTCTGCACCCCTCTTCCCTCTTTCTGTACCTCTCTTGCCTCTGTATGCACCCTTCTTGCCTCTTTCTGCACCTCTGTTCCTTCTTTCTGCACTTCTCTTGCTTCTTTCTGCACCCCTCTTGCTTCTTTCTGCACCTTTCTTCCTCTTTCTGGACTTCTGTTGCCTCGTTCTGCATTTCTCTTGCTTCTTTCTGCACCTTTCTTCCTCTTTCTGCACATGTCCTACCTCTGTAGGCAGAGTTAGAAATTAGCATTTAAAAAACCTTAGAAATTCATTGAAAAAACCATAGGTTTCAGGGACGTTATAGTTAGAAATTTTCATTTAAAAAACCTTAGAAATTCACTGAAAAAACCATAGGTTTCAGGGACGTTATAGTTAGTAATTAGCATTTAAAAAACCTTAGAAATTCACTGAAAAACCCATAGGTTTCAGGGATGTTATAGTAAGAAATTAGCATTTAAAAACCTTAGAAATTCACTGAAAAAACCACAGGATTCAGGGATGTTATAGTTAGAAATTTTCATTTAAAAAACCTTAGAAATTCACTGAAAAAACCATAGGTTTCAGGGACGTTATAGTTAGTAATTAGCATTTAAAAAACCTTTGAAATTCACTGAAAAAACCATAGGTTTCAGGGACATTATAGTCAGAAATTAGCATTTAAAAAACCTTAGAAATTCACTGAAAAAACCACAGGTTTCAGGGATGTTATTGTTAGTTGGACATTTCACTCGTACAAAACCAGAGAAATTCGGTCGTTATAGTTAGTTGAGCTAACTACAACTCGCGCCCCCGGAATGCACTGCTGATGACATCAAATATTACATCATTCATGACATGGTCAGTGACATCACTGATGACATCACTGATGACATCTCAAATGACATCACTGATGGCATCATCCAGTGACTGTGTGTTTCTGTAAAGTTTAAATATGTTTTATATATATATATATAAGCAAAGGTGTATTGAACAATGAGTGGGTGTATAAGTGTCTGAATGGATGATTTAGTAGGTGCGTGACTGACTGTATAAGTGAGTGATTAAATGTGTCTTACTGAATGCATGGGTTAGTGACTAAACTGTGTGAATGTCTGTATCAGTCTGTCAGTTGGTGTGTAAGCGGCTGCATGGGTTGGTGAGTAGCTACATGAGTGTCCATATGGGTTATTGAATGGTTGTCTGAGTGTCTGTGTGGGTGCCTGAGTGTCTGTGTGGGTGGGGGGAGTGTGTGACTCTGTGCATAGATGTGTGAGTGGGTGATTCACTGGGTGTATGGGTTCAAGAGTGCATCTGTGAAGGGCTGTATGGGTGGGTGAGTGTGTGTATGGATGTGTTGGTGAGTCAATGGATGCCTCAGTGGTACATGTGTGAGTAACTACATATATAAAAGGCAGTATATGTGAGTGTTGAAGTATATAAATGACTATATGTGAGAGTGAGTGATTGTGAGAGTGGCTGTATGGATGAGTGTGTGCTTGTATCAGTGATTGTATAAGAGAGTAAGTATGTGTTAGTATGTGTATGAATAAGTGAGGTGGTGTGTGTATAACTGTATAGGTGAGTAAATGGGAGTGTGATTGATTCTTTGCATGACTGACTAGGTGTGTGAGTAACTCTATGGATGAGTGGTGGTGTGCGAGTGTCTGTATAGGTGTATGAGTGCATTTGATAGTGCTGTATTGATGAGTGACTGCATGTATGAGTAACTGTATGGGTGAATGAGTTGATGTGTGTGTAGACCTAGGAATCAGTGAGTGGGTATGTAGTAACTGGTGTTGGTGTGTCTATGGTTTCGAAAATGGTAGTCTGTATTTTAGAGTGGGTGTATCAAAGTTTATATTAGGGTATGAGGAGGTGCATCAGATTATCACGTGGATGATGTCATCAGTGATGTCATCAGTGATGTCATTTGAGATGTCATCAGTGATATCATCAGTGATGTCACTGACCATGTCATGAATGATGTAATATGTGACATCATCAGCAGTGCATTGAGTACAACTAACTATAACGGCCGAATTTCTCTGGTTTTGTACGAGTGAAATATCCAACTAACTATGACGTCCCTGAAACCTGTGTTTTTTTCAGTGAATATATATATATATATATATATATATATATATATATATATATATATATATATATAGAGCTACAGTTACGATTCGCTCAGAGGAGTTCCCCGTAGGGGTTCTCCATCTGAAGTTAGGGGGATGGCAACTGGCTGCATGCAGGATAGAGTTCCCTGCGGTCTGCTTTCTATGAAGGTCTGTAGATAGATTCCCTCCATTAACTGTCAGCCTGAGATCAAGAAAGTCAATGGTATTTTGGCTGTGTTGCATGGTAAACTTTAGGTACAAGTTATTGCTATTCAGTTTGGTCACAAATGTCAATAAAACACATTCTCTTCCCTCCCACACAAAGAATATATCATCTATATATCTTAGCCATTGATTAACCTTCTTCGTCCAGGGTTCCATCTCCTCACTCCATAGCACCTGCTTATCTCACCAGCCCACCGTAAGGTTGGCATAGCTAGGGGCAAAGAAGGTGCCCATTAAAGTGCCCTGTATTTGTTTGTACCACATACCATTAAACATGAATACATTCTCTGTTAGGCATATCTCAATCATTTGGAGAATCATGCGTGTGTGTTCCAAAAAATGTATGTTTTGTGTCTTCAGGAAATCCTGGCATGCCCTCAAGCCATCTGTGTGTCTTGTGCTTGTGTAAAGGCTCTCAACGTCAAGACAAACCATCCAGTGTTCATTTCCCCAATGTAAATTTTAGATTTTCTGTAGAATATCCTTTGTGTCTCTCACATATGAGCTCAGGTCCTTCACATACGTGAACAAAAAATGGTCCACATATATGGATGTGTTTTCTAGTAAGCTGTTTTTCGAGGACACAATGGGATGATCGGGAGAGTCAACACTGTTCTTGTGTACTTTAGGTAAGAGATAAAAAGTAGGTGTTGTAGGTGTCTCATTTTGTAAGAACCGCCGCTCGTCCCAGCTTAAAAGTTGGTTGTCAAACCAACCCTTCAGAAGGTCAAAATATCTGTGTTGTAGATTTCTGAGATACGACCTGTCAACCCTCTCGTAACATGTGGTGTTACTCAACTGTCTATGTGCTTCTTGAATGTATTTATCTCTATTCATAACAACAATGTTGCCCCCTTTGTCAGATGGTTTGATAACTATGTTCTCATCTTTCTGTAGTGTGGTGATAGCTTTCCACTGTTCCCTTGATAGGTCCCTTCTCATGGGTGTTTCGTGTGTGAGTTTCAAGATGTTGAGGATCACAGCCTCATGGAACACGTCAATATTGTCCTTAGGCGTTTGTGGAATGTACCTAGAGGTTGCCCTGAAGTTGGTTCACTTGCTATGCTTGTTTCAATACCCAACGTGTGTAATATTGCCTCACCATGTGTTGGATCAAAGGGGTCAAAAGTACCATAGTTCTCATGTTCTGCGATTGGCTACTTAGGTCATGCAATAATCTTAGTGTTTCAATATCTTCAATGTTCAATGTGGATATTTGCCCTTTGTCTGACCTTCTCAGTGGGTGTGTACTGTCTTTCTTTCGCACAGAATGTATTTTAAACAACTTAAGTTTCCGTACAAATTTGTACAAATCTATTCGTGTTTGTGCACAATCTAGAGGTATGTCAGGACAGAAAGACAGACCCAATTTGAGGACCTGTTCTTCGGTCTCAGTAATCAATCGGTCTGAGAGATTCATTACCGTAAGTTTTTGTGTGTTGCCCTCCATCACAGTCTCTGCATTCTGGCCTCGCGTTCCCACACCAGTGCTGCTGCTCTTTTCTCCGGCGTCGTCGTCTTCTTTGGCTTTGGTTATGCTGCCTCGACCTCTTCCTTTTGGTTTGCCCCTGTGCGACTGTTCTAGATTCCTCTGTATGAGGCGTAGTTCCTCTGAAAAAGAAGTGATTTCTCTCGGGTTGGATGAGTTGCTGTCGAGGGATTCTTGATCAGAGCTGAGGTCTGTGGTGGACTCACATGTTCCCTTGTCCACTATGCCGAGGGCTCTGTCTTTTGCCAGGTTAGCTCTCGCTCTGTCAAATTTCCTTGCAAACGTTAGTATCCTCCCTGGATTGTAGTCTCTCTCGTCACGTTGAAATTTTCTTTGTTTTCTTTCAATAACCTCCTTTTCAAACTTCTTTATCCTCTCTTCAATAGCTGTGAGGGTTTTCTTGACTTCGTTCTGGTCTATTTCTTTATTCAGGTCATCAATTGTGGACTGTATTTGCAGCATAAGCTCCTTATGTTCTTCCCACACGTTTTTAATGAGAATTTGAAGCATTGTTTTTGAGCATGCGTTGGTGTTGTCAGTCCATTCCTTCAGTAACTGCGATTTGGGGCTATTCAAAGTAGGGATAATAAAGATCCTCAGACCTCTGGTGATCCGGTTTACTTCCAGATAGTTCTGCAGGGAGGTAGCCTCCCACCACCTGCTCACCTCCTTAAATTGTTGTCTCTCTAGTACGTTCCCTCTTTGTTTTATACTTGATGCTGTTTGTTGTTCGCTAGATAAGTTCACAGCATTCGGAACTTTTTTTGAAAATCAGCTTATCGGAAGCTTCCCCGCCCTTTAAAAACTCAGTTGCCATTGTTGTTTCTGTTCACGTTGACAATCGAATGATCGTTTTGTTTCTCAAAGCTGCGCCTTCAGTAAACACTGACCAGGCGCACCTTGGCGTGACCGTGTTCACGGTCTTCGTTGGATTGTAAATGACCGTGTTCAGTGGTGTTGGACACAGAGGTCTCGGCGAACGACCTTCTGATCGCCGGTCCCCTTGTCCACGAAACTAAGGTCCTCAATTGACATGAAGCTCCTGCTCTTACAGGTCAGCTGCTGGCGGGCGTTCCATTAGAAAATCCAAACGGGAAACTGACAGTGATTGACAACGCCCATCTAGACGGGCCGGGGCTCAGAGGCAGACGCCTCCGCTTGAATATGCAAAAGAAATTCCTCACACAGATACAGTGAGAAGAACTAGCCACTCCGGTGTTGAGATGCAAAATTGCAAACTTTAATGGCACAATAAAGTTATATATATATCCAATGCTATTTCATGTGCATTGGTTATCTATAACTGTCATAGTGACAAAACAAAAAATGTATATCATTTTGTTTTGAGTGTCCATGAGAACCTTTCATGAGATTGCCCACTTGGGCTTAATTGTTAATTTATGTTATGAAATTAATTCTATTATAACATATGTTCCCTCTGATGGAAGCAGCCATGTATTATGGGGTAACTAATTGAGAGAGTTGTCACTATGACAATAATATTTCTATATTGCAAAAATTTGCAACCGGTAATATTGTAAGGTATATGGAGTGGCATACACTTCATTGAGGCATGCCCACTTGGGCTTAATGGAGCTTTATGAGCATAAGGGATCGCAGGCCGATGATTTTACATTTTTTGTTTTGTCACTATGACAGCAATAGATAACCGATGCACATGAAATAGCATTGACCCCTGACAAAATGTGATAAAATATGTTGTAACATATGTTTTTAATTTTGCAGGCTATTGGGTGGTATTAGGGATCAATGTGCGTATGTTCATGAATTTATTTGCATGCACATTTATATATGATTTGGATGTGTATGAGGTCTGTCTTCACTGCATATGATGATGTAATTAGTAGGTGTGTGTATGTGTGTGTGTTACAGTGACACCATAAACCACTAGGGGGAATGCTCAGTGGTTTGTAAATATCACCAGAACCCCAAGATAGCGATATATACATATTATACATTGCACCTGTTATGCATTCTCTCTATATATCTATCTAAGAAAATAGTATATATGCAGCTGTGTAGACTGTAATATGCTTATTTCCGTTGTTCAGTGTAGAGGTTCCTCTAGTGTCATGGTACTCATAGTACGGCCCGGCATGCCTTCCTTGGCGGCCCGCGGACCTTGCAGGTAATGTACCCATGGCCCCCTAGCTTTTGTTTAGAGAGAGAGTGTGGAGAGAGTGAGAGAGAGAGATTGGGGAGAGAGAGCGTGGGGAGAGAGAGAGTGGAGAGAGAGAGAGTGGAGAGAGAGAGCGTGAGAGAGAGTGGAGAGAGAGAGAAAGTGGAGAGAGAGAAAGTGGAGAGAGAGAGAGTGGGGAGAGAGAGTGGAGAGAGAGAGAGAGAGTAGAGAGAGAGAGTGGAGAGAGAGAGTGAGAGAGAGTGGAGAGAGAGAGTGGAGAGAGCGACTGACTGACTGAGAGAGAGACTGACTGAGAGACTGACTGACAGAGAGAGAGACTGAGAGAGACTGACTGACTGACAGAGAGAGACTGACTGAGAGAGAGACTAACTGAAAGAGAGACTGACTGAGAGAGACTGACTGACTGACAGAGAGAGAGAGAGACTGACTGACTGACAGAGAGACTAACTGACTGACTGAGAGAGAGAGAGACTGAGAGAGATTGACTGACTGTCAGAGAGAGAGACTGACTGACAGAGAGAGAGTGACTGACAGAGAGAGACTGACTGACAGAGAGTGATTGACTGACAGAGAGAGAGAGACTGACTGACTGACTGAGAGAGACTGACTGACAGAGAGAGAGAGACTGACTGAGAGAGAGACTGACAGAGAGAGAGCGACTGACTGACTGACTGACAGAGAGAGAGAGACTGACTGAGAGAAAGACTGACTGACAGAGAGAGACTGACTGAGCGAGCGAGAGACTGACAGAGAGAGTGAGACTGACTGACTGACTGACAAAGAGAGAGAGAGAGAGAGACTGACTGACAGAGAGACTGACTGACTGAGAGAGACTGACTGAGAGAGAATGACTGACTGAGAGAGACTGACTGAGAGAGAGAGAGAGTGACTGACTGACTGACAGAGAGAGAGAGACTGACTGACAGAGAGAGACTGACTGACTGAAAGAGACTGACTGACAGAGAGAGACTGACTGACTGAGAGAGACTGACTGACTGAGAGAGACTGACTGATAGAGAGAGAGAGACTGACTGACAGAGAGAGAGAGAGAAACGGACTGACAGAGAGAGAGATGGACTGACTGAGAGAGAGACTGACTGAGAGAAAGAGACTGACTGACAGAGAGAGACTGACTGAGAGCGAGAGAGAGAGAGAGACTGACTGACTGAGAGAGAGACTGACTGACTGAGAGAGAGACTGACTGACAGAGAGAGAGAGACTGACTGACTGAGAGAGAGAGAGACTGACTGACTGAGAGAGAGAGAGACTGACTGACTGAGAGAGAGAGAGAGACTGACAGACAGAGAGAGAGAGAGAGAGAGAGAGAGAGACGCCAGTACTTTGTGCCAGAGGGAGGAAACAACAAAAGATTACTGTAGGGGAGAAGCGAGGGAAAGAGCATGAGCTAGAAAAGGGCAAAGCTAAATAAAGAGAAAATATAGGGGAAAGAGCAGGACATGCACTTCCCTGGAGTGGTAAACACAAACGGTGAAGAAATAAAAGAAAAGTTGTTCGCGAAATCAGCATTTCAAGGAAACAACTCATTCAATCAGGGTAAAGCCAAATTCCTATAGGAGTGAGACCAGCACAAGAATAGAGAGAATAGACAAAATCAGGATCTGCTGATGGAATGGACAAAAAGCCTTGCAATCATGAGCAGGGGGCTGAACCATAACCCACTCTATGTAATATTATATGCAAAGCTGTGAAAGACTTCTGAAGCTGTCTATAGCGAGCCCACAAAACTGATCAGAACAGTTAGCTACACTGATAGTGCCTATGGGTAGTAGATCCAGGGTGTGTGATGGCAGTGTAGTAACTTGGATATGAAGGTGTCTGCCTTGTAAGAGAAAGGATGAAGTAAACAGTGAAAGAAGGGATGGTCTTCATCACCATGGCAGTTTGTCGTATTTGTATTGCTTCATCATGGCTGGATCGCAATCCCCCGTCCTTCCAGCAATGGCAAGGCCGTTTCTTAGAGTCTGCACTATAAGAGCGTAAAGTGAGGAAGGCCAGGCGGACGGGGAAGAAAATCTGGGGGGCCCTCTCAGACTGGCCTCAGCGGTCATGGAGTTTGCTCCAGGAATAAAAAGTAAACTCTTGGAATCCTCTCGACTTTCTTCAGTTTTTGGTCCTTGCCTTTCCGCCATTCCTTTTGCAAGACATTGCAGGCTATTGCGGGGTTAAGGGTCAAAAGTAACCCTGTGATGGAATTGGGGTCAAAGTGTGTATGAAGCTATGCAATGCTTCTTAAGATTGCTATTGTCTGCTAATTAAAATGTATTATCAAAATGTGCTCTTTGTAGTTACATCTGCTTTTGAAATACAGCATTGTCGCATTGTCTAACGTTTTGAAACGGGGTTGATTTTTTTTTACTCTAGCCCCGCCCCCCGCCCCCCTGACCACACCCCCCACTGACCCCACCCATACCGGTGCAGCCCTCGGCCACAAACTACACTGGAATTTTGGCCCCCCGACAGAAAGCTTGAGAGTACCCATGCTCTAGTGAGTCATGACTAGCTCACAATGCCGTTATACAAAATAGGCAGAATTTCACCTTAACATAGTTTGACCAAGATAGAAAATCATCTACAATCTAATGAATTTTATCTTGCGGTCTCGGAGCCATTGGTTACTCTCTGTAAAACACCGATTTTTTTTCACTTGCGTCTACTTTGAGTTACTTTCATTTTTTAACAGAAATAATTACTTTTAGCAGCCATCTTTTAATCTGTCCTGGCTCCATCTATTTACTTTTAGCCGAGCGCTGGCTGAGAAATCTCTGTTCCTGACACTGTTTTTATTACAGCTTGTACCTTTTTTATGGCATTCACCTTTTCCAAAGTTTGTTTTTCACTTGTACGCTTTTACTGACCGTGACGGGTTCACCACTCAGGATCAGGTCGGTATAAATACATATGTAAATGTATATATTTATAGTTGCGCATGTTGGACACACGTTTCATGCTAAATTCCCCAACTGCCTTCAATTTCCTTGTGTTGATCGTTGTTTCCACCAGGGCGTCAGGGACATTATGTGGAAAGAAACTGTTATAAAAAGCCACCCACTCCATGGTGCCAGGAGAGGTGGTGAGGTGCCAGGAGGACTGGGCACAGAATTACAAGGCCCTGGGCTCAAGTCCTCATTTGACTTTCTCTGACAAGTTGTATGTGAATGTTAGGTTTCTAACATAGCTCCAATACTGGTGGAGCAGATTGTGTCAAAATGCAACTAAATGTAAAGGGCAAAAATAGCTGCACTGTTCATTGTTGCTCAGGAATAACGTGGGAGCCACGATTAGAAGTCAGGTCTCCATCAAACTGTAGATGAATTAATGAGGACATTTCCTGCAGAGTTGCTCATCATGGGACGAAAATTTACTATTTAATTGTTACGTTCTGAATAACTATACGCATTACTTTATTTAAGTGATCAAAACGAATGTAAAAGGTGTAAACCTAGTCTTTTAATACCTGAGACAGAATATTTTATGTTCTCTAATTCGGAAGATGGAAATGAGAATTGTTGAAGAAAATCTACTCACATGCCAATTCAAAGTCTGAAAGAGTTTATTGACAAAATAAAATATAATGATCTTTGAATTCAAGCAGCCAGCATTTACCCTAGCAATAGTTATTGGTGCGAGCTTGAAGACAGAAAGCAAGATGCAAATTTAGATCCTCACAATCACATACACAAGTTTCGAGTTTGGTCACATGTCTATTTCTTACAATAAGCGCAAACAGGTGCCTAATCTGCGACCATGTGAACGTGAAAGGGTTAGGGTGAGCGAGCTCTTTCCAGTGTTCACTCCGCAGGAGCTCAGATGCAGAAGTGGCTCTGCATCAGAGACAGGCACTCCCTATGAGCAACGTTAACATTAGTGAGAAAACATGGCTGAGGTAAGTTAAAGTTATAAGGCCTTTCCTTCCATTGTCTGTGCAGTAGGTGTATTTTAGATTAGGTTTAAAGTGGACCAGTTTTCTGTTTCTCTCAATTTCAGTGGTAGAGTGCGCCTCACAGCCTGTTCACTCACAGAATTCATGCTCAGAGGCTGATCTCACAAGTTCAGGATTCTGTTGCTCAAATAAGCAAACAATAAAGCGAGTTCAAGTATGCTTGAATTAGTTGTAGTCACTGGTGATCGCTCGGGCCAGACTGTAGTCCACCACGTTTTGCCCACCATGCCACTCTAGATAGAGACCACTCATAGGCAAGTCAGTCCAAGCACTGCCGTGAGGTGACCTGGCCTGACATTTCAGGCTGGACTGTTCCTAATGAAGCAGGAACAAGGCTGATTTGCATATGGCTGGTCTCTGTTGTCCGAGATTGTTCCCATGAACAGAGAGATTATCACACTAGTAAACAGATTGGTGCCTGACTCCTACAATTGAGGGTGCAAGACTAAATCCGGCATCATTGGTTGGTGCTGGAAGTGGAGCTGAACCCGTCCATTGGCCCCATATAACTGTAAAGGTGGAAGCCTCTCCTCACTTTGATCACATGTGGGTTCTGGTCCCACTGACAGAGGATGGGAGAGGTTCTGCTCATTCATTTCTCTTTATACATTGCTTGTGGGTGAACACTTTATTCACCCTGTGTTAAACCACGACAATGTCATCAAAGGTACTTTTAAATACAAGCATAGAAGTGTGCCTCCAATGAAAACAAGAGCTGCGTCTATTGTGTATGATTTGGAGTGACTACTGTTCTACGTTGGCAAAGCCTCTGTTTGCATAAAGATTCATTATGGGATCAATCTAGCTCTCTACTTCTATTTCTCTATTTTTGCTTCTTGGCCCAGCTTTCATCTGACTCCATCTGTCAATTTCTCACTTTTTCCTTTTACTATCTTTATTCTCACCTTTCCGCATCTCACTTTTCTCTTGATCGCTTGCATTCCTTTGCCTCCTTTAGGTTTTGTCTCTAACTCTCTGACTTGGATTTCTGAGACTCCCATAAGTGAAATGTGGCTCATCGGGAGGAACTCTCACTCTGAGTGAAAATTTGCTGCAAGATGTGAGATTCACACAAAATGAGTGATAGGGTTTTCGAGGTCTAAGACAAAGATTCAAGGTATGAGACTGTAAGACAGTGAGTGAGATTGTGTTCTAAGGTGTGAGATCCATACACAAATTCTTATTTGCATGTTTTGTAAAGCACACCAGTCATCTCCTGATAACTTTGACCCACTGTATATGCAATCCCTTTTACGTGGGAAGAATACAGTTTTATTCATAGTAATGAAAATCAAATTGGTCCCTTATGCTAAGGGATGGTTCCACGCAATTGAACAGTACAGAAGGATGGGCCAGACCTGGCAGAAAGTAGGCCTGGGTGGAACTTGTGTAATTTCACTCCACAGAATTACACAGTGGGGCATATTCTCAAGGACTTATCGCCGAGTTATCGGCACTTTAGCACAGCAAAAGTGGAGAAAGAATTATCGCCCCATTCTCAAGCTGGTGCAAACTGCCCACATCGCCAGTTTACCAGCGATAGCTGTCGCAAAAAACATCGCCACGGATGAGAGCGACAACTAACGCTAATGATATGCAGAGTAGGCGTTCCCGTGCAAAAACACACGAAAACACCACTTTGCGACATTCTCAACGACCAGCCAGATCTGCGATGCGAACCAAAAACAGGCGATAAGGCGCCTTTTACTGGTGTTAAGCAGGACGACTACCTGCAGTAGAAAGGGAGCCCAGCCCAGAGCCACATCTGAAAACCAACAGATGCCATGGAGACACTGACCGTGCAGCCCGGAGACCCGAGAGGGCCACAACACCCACCGCCACCACCCCCAGGCCCCCCGCCCTGCCCCCCCTGACTACCACAGAGGCAGCGCAGAACAGGACAGCGGACGTTCCCAAAACGCACCAGCCTCAGAGACTCAACGCCAGAGGAAGCCATTGCCCACTACAGGCACAAAAGGACAACCATCCACCGCATCCTGACCCACATTGCCCACAGGCTGACGGTAGCAACACAGTGGACAACCACCATCCCTCCGCAGACAAAGCTGCTGGCTGCGCTGCACCTGTTGGCCCCTGGGACCTCCCAACCAACAACTATCAGAGTCGGAGGAGTCTCACGGCCAGCCCATCATACGTCCTCACCCATGTCATGGATGCATGTCCACGATAGCAACGGCAGGCCCCTGTCACCGCACCACATGACAGTTCCAATTCATAGTGTTCCTGCGCAACCAACCCCAACGCCAGCCGTTGCCAGACGCCACTGTGCCCCAGATCCAATACTATAGCAACTGAAATGGGGGTGCGCACGGTCATGAAGTCCAGCAGACAACAGTAGTGTAAAAACAGTCCTTTATTACAAATACAACAAAAAACAATAAGAAAAGCACAGCCAACGCCCAACGGGGTACTTCATCAGGGCAACGTGTGGCCTCAAGTAACTGCAAATGCCGCGGGAACTCCACAATACCATCCCATACTCCGGAAGTCAGTATCCAGAAACCTGTTGGACAAATGGTGACAATGGTCAAGCATCCGTATGGTCACAAACCTAATCTTGTACAGTGTATAGCACTTGGACAAACCGGAATGCCCACAGGAAAGACAAATCCTGCACAAAACAGACTGTAACAGAAGTACGTGTGGCCGTAACCTTCGTAGGAAAGAAAAGGAAGGTTACTGTCATACTAACTTCTGTTACGGTCTCATGATGCAGGATTACTCATACCTGTAAGCATCACGGTTTGTATCAGCATGATACCCCTGCACCTTCACTGCCCCCATCCAGCCACGAGGGCGCCGCCATGACCGGTGGTGCCTATGCAATCCTGTGCGCCTGCTGCACCCCAGCCCTGGTCCCCAGACCAGTCCGCCAACCAGCGATGAGTGCCCGCCCCTGCACACCCAGGCCTCAATGCTCACCTGCCGCCACCGGCGTGTCTCCAAGAGGGCCCACCATGTGCCGGTGCAACCTCCTCAGCCGATCACTGGATTCCGCGCCACAGGCCCCCAGCGCATCGTGTGGCACCACAGAGTCATGTGTGTGCTGACTGCTGCCTCCGGCATACACTGCGGTCCAGCAGGGCTCACAATTCAAATCGAATCTTGATTGGCAGGACGGCGTATCAAGGCCTACGCATCATCGCAGGCTGCACACCCGCTCAGCTCTGGTGCCACTAACTCAGTGCACCTCAAGTCACCGTCCCGTGGCGGTAGGCCCATGCCGGCCTGAGTGCCTCGGATGCCACCAACTCTGTGCACCTCAAGTCACTGTCCCGTGGCGATAGGCCCGTGCCGGCATGAGTGCCTCGGATGCCACCAACACTGTGCACCTCAAGTCACTGTCCCGTGGCGGTAGGCCCGTGCCGGCCTGAGTGCCTCGGATGCCACCAACTCTGTGCACCTCAAGTCACCGTCCTGTGGCGGTAGGCCCGTGCCGGCCTGAGTGCCTCGGATGCCATCAACTCTGTGCACCTCAAGTCATGGGCCCTTTATGATTGAGTCCCGTGTTGCGGATGCCATCATGTCACCTCCGGCAGTGGGGAATGTGATGTGGTAGGGCCCTTGGCCCTCATGCATAAATCATGACCACACGGACACACTCAGCTAGATAGTGGAAATGGCCTCGGGCACGTGCGCCCGGCCCCTTTTATTGGCAGGGTCACATGTCCTGTGATGCCTGTGCTGGATGGGTGTGGTGTGGGTGTAAACCAGCCCTCAGGGAGTGGCTGTGGCATGCTGACAACTAGAGCTGTGATCAGCAGATCACTACAGGGAAGACCTGGGACATGTAGCGTTGTCGTCCCCCCCTGTAAGCGGAGTGGGCTGGCCTGGCGTATGCCAGTCCAGCGTAGGGGTGTGAACGATGACCCCGGCGCTCTGGGCGTGGTCCCATTCTGGGCTGGACAAGGAGGTGACTGATGCGTGTGTCTCTGAGGTGGTGTTGGCGCCACCCGGTCCGCAATCGGTAATGTTGCAACCTGTGACTCAGGTCCCACAACATGTGCAACATGGACATAAGGGGGAATCACTGACCCTACATTCATCCATACTTCCATACTTGAATGATCATAGACATGACACATCTGTGTGAATTTGATTGTTTAATGCACAGTCAGTGGAGTGTTGTAGCTGGAGCAGTACAGGGTCATGCAAAGCTCCCTTTACATTGTTGCCCCTTGGAGGGCCAGCCAGGTTCCTTCGGGGAATGACAAGTACATTGGAAGAGAAAGAGTTCAGTCCGCAGTCTGAAAGCTGTGTCATTGGTGACCAAACAGTATATGGCAGGCCATGTCGAGGTCCAAGGTGAGTGTCGCCGAGTGCATCGGGGGACAGTGGAAGGTGATGATGCAGAGGGCAGAACCAAGCAGAAACAGGCCAAATGGCGGAGAAGAATGCTACCGCTTCCTCACTACCTGTAAGGCAGATGCATCCGCATCTTCGTCCTCTGATGTGTCAGGTGCCTCACATGTGGGTGGTGGTGTTTTCTCTGCAGCACTGTGTGGCAGTGACACATCAGGGGCCACAGGTGGATTGTCTGCCGCACTGTGAGGCACTGACACATCAGGGGCCGGAGATGTGGATGTAGAAGCAGCATCAGCATTCATCTGCGCCAGGCCTTGTGGCAGCAATGCCATGACGAAGATCTGCAGGGCATGGTAGATCCCAGCTACATCACGCTGGTGTGCAGCCGTGGCAGCCATTCTTTCCGACTGCATCCGCTCCATGTTCTCCATGATCCTCCGCATGTATCCCAACTCCCGGCTGACATCGCTGGAGCCACTCTCACTAGTCAGTTGTCCTTGTCACTGAGTCAGGACTCCAGCGATGTCATCCATGGATCATTGGAGAGCATGGAGCGGACTGTGGGTGTCCGTTAGGGACTGTAAGTGGTCCCTGATGGGACTTAGACACCCACGTATGGCATCTAGTTTGGCTGCAATGAGGTCGAACCCCACCCGCACCTGATCAGCCATCTTCTCCTGGCACCCTAACACATGGCGTTGGAAGGCCATGTGTTGTTCGTGGTGGTCCTGGGAGACAGCCGTGGTGGTGGGTGCTTCCTGCTGTGTGGTCTGTGCAGAGGGTGGGGTTTCCTCGATGCAGCTGGGCTGTCCTGCTCCTGGAGGTGGGGTGCCGAAGCTGTCCATGAGCCGTTGGAGGGCGTCGGTTCGATGGAGGGGAGGTCCTCTTGATCATCAGTGAAGAGGTGTGCCGTCTGCTCTGCAGGAGGTGTTGATTCACCCTCTGCAATGTAAAGGGGAGTTGCAGTTTAACATTGTTTTCACATGTATGTTGACGCATTGTACAGGTTCACATACGAACTGCATGACAATGTACATTGTGGCTGTTTGGGAGGCGCTGCCTATTTGATGCGGGACAGTGGACATGTCGACAACAACACGGATGTGTGTTTGTACTTGTGCATGGGTTTGTTGTGAGATTAGTGATGTGTGGGGAGGGCCCCCTCTGGGCACATAGTCGACGGGAGCCTACTTGCAGTTTCTAGGTGTGCTGCAGTGTGCCAAGGGTATCAGGGACATGCTCCAGAGTAATTGTGGGTGTGCACTGTGCTATGCTTAATTGTGCTTGTGTGCCATTGTGCCCATGTCCCACCGTCCCCCCAGTCCCTGGTCATTACTCACCCTCTTGCTGTTGTGTCGGCTCCTGTCGAGCAGTGTCCGGTCCCCCGACTCCTGCCACCGTCTGCACACTGATGACTGTGGAGACCATTTCCTCCATCTCGTCAAGCTCCTCCTGTGGCGCTGGACTCCCACCTCCAGTCTGCATTGCTGCCTTCTGGTTGTTGGCGAGTTTCTGCTTGGTTTTGCGCTTCACATCATTCCAGCGCCTCTTGACCTCTTCCATTGTCCTCCTCAGCACTCCGATTGTATTCACCTTGTCCACGATGGACTGCCATATTCCATTTTTTGTCGCCAATGACACATTGGAGGTGACAAACAGTTGTTGATGGTATTTCATCACCTCCGTTATCAGGATCCTGTTTTCCTGCGGACTGAACCGCGTCTTCCTCTTCTTCCTGTCCTTGCCCTTCCCTGACCCCGAGGTCCCGGCCTGGTCCTCCGGAGGGCTTGTGGGGTTCTGCTCGTCCTCTGTTCCTGCTCCGGCTGCCTCCATTGTGCTTCGCAGTTGTTTTGTTTTTGTTTGTGTTTTTGTTTTCTGCTTTTGTAGTGATTTTTCCCACCTGACGTGTGTGAATTGCAGGCCTGGCGCTGCTTGTCGCTGATTTTTCTATCGCGGTTGGGCCCATCGTAACTTTTTTCACGTTCGGGTTTCCTTTTTTATCGCCGTCGCGGTAGTTGTATCGCGGACATTTGACGCGATCTCGGGGGACTAACGCATGTTACCGCCGTGTTGAGAATATGACGTTGACACAGAATTATTTTCCCGCATTAGACGGCGATATGAAAACGTGCGTTAGCCTTTTTTGGCGATGATTATCGCACGTTCTTGAGAATATGCCCCAGAGTTGCATAAAAACTCTGTAAGATTATGCAGAGTTCTGCCAACGGGCAAAAAAATGCACGTTGCACTGCTCGCGCTCCAAACACACAGCAAAATGGAGAAAAAGTACTTTAAACCCAGGCACCCAACCCTACCAAAAATGTGCAAAATATTTCCCTTAGATAAAAACTAAAACATTTAATGCAAAATAGACTGCTACTGCAACTTCAGGCCACCCAAAATCAAATTTAAAAATTTAGGAAAATATAAAAAAGGTAAATAAATACTGGTACATGCCCTCTATCAAACAACAAACTTATCCAAATGATCTCTAACTTACTTGATTTTTCACAAAAAAACTTAAAATCCTATGGTATATATATGCAGCAGCGATTGCAGACAAACAGAGTGATCCTTTCCCTCCAAATCCAAATGAAAAGTGACCAAAAGATGGACAAGGCAGTGGGAGGAGCCTTCTGGAGAGGAATAGGAGGTTGGAGTCTCTTTGGCACTTTCTTTGTGTTAAAAATATAAAGTAAAAAATGCGTTTTGAGCTAAAACAAACTACTTGAACCATCCATTTGGGTAGAATACCTACTTGAAAAACAATTTTCGAGTTGATTTTGGGGCCGCTCGAGTAGAAAATCTACTTGATAAGCAACCATCTGACCGTAACTGCCCACGCTCATAAAATCTCGCCGGAAGTCCTACTAGTGATCGTAAACCGCGTTAAGGGATGCCAAATCTTGCTCGCGTTCACCAGCTGTCATTCTGAAGCCTCGCATTGTTCCCGGTGTCATCGTGCTGCCACGCGGTGATTGGTGAATTTTGGTGGGAACTCCACGTTACAAGAGTAACATGGAGTTGCCAAAATTCTCCAAATATGCTCACAGAATTAAAATTCCATCTAGTGTTAGCAGAAAGTGGGATTGGTCCAAATATAGCTGCATCAAGGAAGAATGGTTCCAGGAAGGTTGTGCTTACAGGTGTGAGACTCACTTACTCTAGGTGACCTTGGGTTTAAGGTGTGAAACTCCCATTCAGTATTTGAGATTATGCAAAAAGGCATGCAGGTCAAAGTGTTAAAAATATATCTTTCACTTTTGCTTATGCATTTCTACTGTCTGTAAAATAAGCTTCTGTTTAGGAAGTTATGGAACAAATATACCATTCCCTTGCTGGTATTAAGCAACACTCTTTGATACATTGGCCGCACCAATTAGAAATGTCAATCAGGTCACACACGCATTGAATATTATTTAGCTGTGATTTAAAACCTCACATTTGTATCGAAATTAGAGCACTGGCGCTAACACTCACTAGCAGCAGATAACCTTCCCTACGTCAAGCCTGTATTCTTTCCAGTCTAGAACATGCAGACATATATACGTGTCAATGTTTCTCACATATTTCTCAGCCAATATCTAACCCTCTACCACATATTACATTTGCATTCTGCCTGAACAATATTCCACATCAGTACACTCTGTCTTCCGGTGCGTTTCTTCTTGTTCTTTATCTGTTTGACAACACTTCATACAACATGTATATTAATTTGGAGAACTGACAGGTGTTATAAATCCTTAATGTAATGGTGGTTATTTTAAAGACCCCCCCCCCAAGTAATGAAACTTGAGGTGGCCAAGTAGCAATTGAAAATTGCGGCCTGCAGATCTTAGCAGATGTCAACAGTGAGAATTTAACTTAAGGAGCCATCTTGCTGCCTAAAACTTCACTGGTTCCCACAGGATGCCACATTATTGACACATTTTTTTCTGCAACCCACATAAATCCATATGCAACAGCTACTAAGACTGCTTAGCAAACACATTAAATGAATCCAATCAAGGACATAAACACATAAAAACTGGAACAAAATCGCCATGATGCCCATGATACTATTTTAAATAAGCAAAGGAAAAATGTAACCAAAACTCATCTTCTACAACACTGCTAAAGATATAACGTTCTCCAGTCATACTTCCTGGAGCTCAGAATAAGACCTTGAGTCCAGAAAAGATTTCGACATTTACATCAACCTCACACAATCAACTTAAAAACAAAGCAGTTTCCTACCAATTAACAATACCCAATTCTTAAATCCTAAAACGCTTTCCTAATCCCGTTAAAGTGACATAACCTTAAATAATCAAAATCAAACAAAACACACACAGATATCTATTACACAGTGACACTTGCCACTTTTTAGTTACAGTTAAGTAGGAGTTTGTACAGGAAGAGCGTTTTTTGTTTTGCCAATATCTTTTGTGCCGTTTAAGAAATCTGCATGAAACTTTCCCCAAAAAATAATTCATCCACATCGGCTCCTTCCTGTAAAGTTTCATACTAATCCATGAAGCGGGGGCAAGAAAAAGGGGATCCCAAAACATTGAGTTCCCATGTGTTGGACTTGGCTCCCTCTGCAGGGTCATCCCCCAACCTTCTGCCTTAAACCTCCTGTTTTCTGAATCTTACTTTTTAGCCCCTAGGACTCTGCACACTTTACCACTGCTAACCAATGCTAAAGTGTTTGTGCTCTCCCCTTTAAACATGGTAAAATTGGCTTGCACCCAATTGCCACATTTAATTTACTTGTAAGTCCCTAGTAAAGTGGTAGTACAGGTACCCAGGGCCTATAAGATAAATGCTAATAGAGGGCCTGCAGCGCAGATTGTGCCACCCACTTAAGTAGCCTTTTTAAGCATATCCGGCCTGCCATTGCAGCCTGTGTGTGCAATTTTAAACTGCCATTTTGACCTGAAAAAATAAATAATTTGCCAGGCCTAAACCTTCCTTTTTAATATATATAAGCCACCCCTAAGGTAGGTCCTGGATAGCCCATAGGGCAGGCTGCATTGTATTTAAAAAGTTGAACATGTACTTTTAAGTTTTAAAAGTCCTTGTAGTGAAAACCTCTAAATTAGTTTTTCGCTACTGTAAGGCCTACATCTCACATAGAATAAAGCTGGGTTACCGTATTACACCTAATAAGTGATAACTTTTGTGTGGGAGCAGGTAGGAATGTCATGCTTGGTTCTGAGGAATTGTAATTTAAAATCTTCTGTAATGGTAAATTTGGATTTTAAGTCACAATTCTGAAAAGGCCACATTTAAAAAGTTGCCATTGTCTTGCCCTAACTATTTGGTGCCTGCAGCCTGTTTCCAGGACACATGACTAGGTGTAGTTGGCATTTTACCTTTGTGTATTCCTCCCAGACAGCATCACAATAGGGGGACTGGGTGTTGGCAGGAAGGGTCATCTCTGGCAGGATTGGGGAGCTGTCACCTACAACACTTGCACTTCAAAGGCACTGACCCAACTCACACACAAGGGACTCCAAATTGTCCTATTTTGCCCCCAGACAGTCTGAGACCGAGTCAGGGAGGCAGGAAATTCCAGACACCTATGTAGGATAAAGCTCCAGAAATCTCTCCCACTTCAACATGGGCACCTGGTATAAAAAGGGGACCCGCAGACCCATTCTTCAGTATGCTTCTGGACCTGTGGATACTACAGAAGGACACCCTGCTGCCTTGCTGCTTGAGGCCTGCCCTGATGGCTGAGAAGGAAGACTGGACCTGCAACCTTCATCCCAGGCTGAAGTGACTCCAAGGATCAGCCGACTGACCTTCTGTTCTGAGTTACATGGACATGACAAGCTGTAGAGGCCTCCCTGCATCTGCCCAGCTGACCTGCAATTGGATCTGCATGCAGAACTACCTGAGCCCTGCTGACCTCTGCTGCAGTGAGTTCCTGATCCCCAAGAGTTGCCCTTCAGGTCCTGGACCCTGGGTGTAGCATCAGGTGAGTTTCTTTTGTCATCAGTTTTGGGTTTTTATGAACCGCAAATGTGCCCGTTAATGTCAAGATCGTGCTGCCCCTGCATTCTACCAACGCAAAGCTCCGGTGAGCCTGACTCTTCGTGCTACAGCGACTGCCAGTGATGACTGGCACCCTGAGATCTTCACTTCGTCCTACAGCGACAACAGTCCATGATGTCCGTCCTGCTCTTCCCACTACAGCAACGACCATCTGCGAAACTCTCCCTGATCCTTGGGGCCCCCTCCACCGCGAACTGGACTCTTCGCCCTGGACTTAAGAAGGTAACTTTTTCAGTTGGACTAACCTGGTCCACGCTCCATCGTAGTTGGCCTGAGCTTTTGACTTCCACCCAATCCCCCATGACCAGATAGCCTTGTATGCTGCTTTGTGCTTTTAGGTGCTACACTTACCTCATATCTTTGAAAATGCACATCTCTGGTTCAACTGATTTGATTTTTGTCATTGTGGCATCAAATGATTTATTTCAGTTTACTCTATGTTTCTAAATTGGTATGGTATTTTTCTTCTGTTGTGTTTTCACTTTATTACTGTTTGTGTGCTGCATAAATACTTTACACATTACCTCTAAGTTAAGCCTGACTGCATTTGTGCGAAGCTTCCAGAGGGTTAAGCACAGGTTAATTTAGTGACTTTTTGTGGTCCACCCTGACAAGGACTGTCACTGTTGCATGAGTAGGGTTTTAACCCCCCCCACCAACTACCCAATTTCTCACATCATGTTAATTCCCATAAGAAAACTTGCTCTCTGACACAGAAAACACGGCTGAACGGAATTACACCAAATTTAGCAAAAAACGCAAACTTTACTCAGATTTTTATTTGGTGTAAATCCATTTAGCCGTTTTTCAGAAATTAGCATTTGAGGAGGTGATTATGGTGGGCAAGAAGGGGTTATAAAGTTGGGTATATCTGGGTGGTTGGTCCCACGAGAGTCCTGCAGCGTAAAAAATTGAAAAATAGGGCCTTTTGATTTGCCGATAGGATTTTTTTTTTCTTTGGCCCTTTCAGTACTGCAGAACCTCTCCTGGCCCCACTCTACCAAGCAACATGATTGATTGGTCACAACTCTGAAAAAAATGTCATAGTCTTTATTACAGGTCTCGGGCACTAGGTCCCAATGTACTGAAAAGGTTTTTTTGAAAAGGTATAAGAGTGCAGGGTCAGAGCATTTGGCTCTGAGGTACCTGTGGGGGGACCCAGAGAGTCACCTGAGAGGTTAAAATTAAGAAAAAAGATTTAGCCCACGGGTGCAGCAGGACTCTTGTGAGACACTGCGTGGCCCTCACGTGAGGTCATGCGGTAGTCCCACATGAGCTGCTGCACAAACCTCCACCCCATGTTACCACGGCACTATGCAAGCTTCCTCATAGAAGCTTGCACTGTAGTGCTGTATATGGGGTTGAAGTTGAAAAAAGGAGAAGAAAATGTGGGTTAGTGCCTGGGGGAGGTAGGGGTTAGGTACAGCAGGGTATTGTCCACTTGCGGCAGGGTGCCAGACTCTGTGGCTGAAGGGTGTGCACAGTTGGGGGATTGTACAGCTGCAGCAGGTTTAGGTGCAGGTCCTGGCTGCAGGCCAGGCCCTTGGGCCAACCCCCTGCCATGCATGCCAAAGGCCTTGTCTAGTTGGAGTTGGTCAGCTGTGAGGGAGTTGAGAACTGGGCCTGATGCCAAAACTCTGTTAAGCATGGCCAAAAGCTGTGCACATGAGGGGGGATGGCTGTTGGCCGCCTTAGTCGGTTGGGTGTATGCTTAAGTTTTACTATGTTTAAAAAAAACAAGAAATTCACTAAAAAAAGGGTAAAGTGAAGGGTAAAGTGAGGCTATAGCTACGTCTGGTAATGAGATCTATAATGTTAAAGTATTGTTATCTGTTGGAATTATATAAAAACAATGAATCGAAAATCGAAAATCCATGAAATTCACCAGTTATAGTTCAGTGAGCTAACTATAGTTTGTGCCCCTGCCATTCACTGCTTATGATTTCACACATTACATCACGTATTTCATATGAAATGACATAATTGATGACATCAATGACGGCATCTCAAATGACCATCTGGTGTGATGTTGGAGACAGTCTCTACTTGATATCTGGGTGTGACTAGTTTAGGCTTTGAGTAGCATAAATTATGTCTCACTCTGACCCAAAATTCTTAGGGTTTTTTCCAGTACATCCAACTCCTGCCCAACTGATACTGGTCACCCTATGATCCTTAGAGGTCTCTATAAATACTAGGTTTTTGTCCACATCTAGTGGGGTAGGTGACCTGATAAGCACCTGGTTCCTACGGGACCACTTGCATGTTCCATATACTCCTTCCCCGGTGACAGTGTCCTTTGTTCCTACCTGGTCCTTTCATTGGTGTCATCCTGGTTGGACTAGTGCAACAGAATCCTCATGGGTCTTCCCATAGAAAATTCTTGGTAAGTTATAAAGAATGTCAATTCATGCTGCCAGCATCATTTGAAATTTAAGGTGTGGCAATCACGTCACCTGTCTTTCAATTTTGATATTGTTCAGCAGTCGCGGCCGGTGCAGGTAAGCGCGGTGGGGCGGTGAAGCAGACCGGGGTGGGGGGGGGGGAAATCGACAGACGACGGATTAGGTTTTATTTATGTATTTAACTTTACCTATTCCGTCGTCTGTCGACTCCCGTCCCGCCCCACCACGATTACCAGTGACGGCCGCCGCTGCTGTTCAGTGACCCCTGCAGAACCATGCTCCTAGTTATTGTTCCAAAGTCTTTTAGCCCAATCATGCAACAAACACATTACATCATGTAGCTGCAAATATATTAGTCTTGTGATATCCAAGGACTAGAAAATGTGTCATGAGATTTCCCCTCATTCAATGCTCCACCCCATGGAATACCTACCTCTTCTTCTGAGACTTGAACAAACACCCTAACATTTAGAAGTGGCATAAAAATACCTCTATGCTATTAAGCATATGTACTAGGCTCCCCATGATCAATGTATCCCCAATTAGATATCTCTGTACTTCTCTGCTACTTATAGGCTTAAGTCTGGTGCCAATATGTGGAATTTGCTTTGAGTCATTTCCACCTATTGTATCACCAAAAGTGTTGCCTCATTTGTGATTTTTTAGCAAACACTAATTTCTGTTCACATTCATGGGGCTGTTGTATTATTATCCACAACTCGCGAATGCTCAAAGGACAAATCACTGCAATTTGTTGTTCGTTACGTATCCAATCCATAAATATCTTCCCAGTGCCTACCAGAATATCTTTGACACTTGTGAACCAAACATTGGTATACTGTTTGACAAAAAGGGCACATTTTCACAACATAAAGCAGAATTGTCAAAAAGAAGTCATTGTTTACTAATGGCCTTTTCCTCAATATATAGCACTCTTGGTGGGCCAACCTATCTTCCACTACTAAAGGTTATAAAAGCAAAATTGCTGCCCAGCCTTACCTATGGAAGTGAAGTTCTCTGCGGTATGGACTCTTCATTATTGAATAATGTTATAACAAAAACTTTTAAATATTTGTTTTGACTTCCGGCTAATGCATCGCCGGCCCAGATCCGACTGGAATTTGGTTTCTGCAACCAGCAAATCGCTAGGATGGGTCAGTATGTAAAGGTATGGAAACAAATAAAAAGTAACACTTTTAATCCAATGAGCTGTCTACTCTGGCAAGAAATGCATCAGAAACAAACCTCTCATTTCTATAAATATCTTCAAAAAGCACTGAAAGAGTTGTCAGTCTACGAGACTTGGGAAATGTCGTTAACACCACTATCTTTAAAATAAATAATTAACAGAACAACAAAACTTCTATCCCTTCTGAAAGATAAGGAGCTATTCACTAAGCGTATGCATGCCTGGATGATAGTGAATGAATATAAGATCCTTAGAGTTCAGCCATATCTAGAAATACCTTGGACAGTACAAACAAAAAAATATATTTATGAAAGCAAGATTTGGCAATCTGCCCGGACTAATGCATGCAATGCCTTGGCTGAGACCAACTAAGCCGACTCCCTGTAGACTATGCAATCAGTGGGAAGAAAACATTATACATTTGGTGTGCATATGTACATCAATGAAGGACAAAAGAACGAGATACTTAAAGAATTGTTTTAATGATAGAGGTATACGTCATGTAGACAAGCCCTGGTAGTTTGTTTTAATCCAACGGATATAATAATGAACGCAAATTTTACCAAATTTCTGATTCTTGCTGAAAAGAAATTGGGAGCCAGTGATTTAAGCATAGCAAAACTGGAAGTTACTGATAGTTAGAGAAAAATTCCGAATTGCACATACGAATTTGCACATAAGTAATGAACTCGTAACTGTATATTACTATCATTTTAAGACTTGACCTGTTGATTTGTAATAATGTATTAACAAAATTAGTGTATATAATGTATACTCCATTATCCGTGGTGGAAATTGTTCAGCTAAGGGGTCTGATAGATTTTGGATTTATAGCTCTGTTTTTATGGTCGTGTATTGATGATTTTTTTTTAATTGTAAGATTTTAATTAAACATGCAATAAAGAATTAATTAATTGTGAACCAAACTCCTCCAACCTGGAATTCTTCCTCTTTGTCATTACCTGCATTTCATTTAGTGTACCTTATGGACCCGCCCTGTCACTAATGCTCTTCAGTATGTATATGGTACCCATCTAAAGCATCCTCAACAGCTGCAACCCTGACTTTTACAAGTCTACCAGCAGTATTCAGAATTCTATACATATATTCAAGGGCACCACAAGCCATTGAAAAGTCATGAAGCATTTCACTAATTTCTAAAGAACAGGATGCAACTAAACTAGTTCTGACAATGCAATGAAGAGAAAGATGTTACTGCTGGGTGACACAAATCTCAAACATAGCTCTTTCAAGACTGAAAGTGTATTCAAATTGGGAATCCTTTGATCAGCACCTCAAGTCAACATTGATACTAATATATATATATATATATATATATATATATATATATATATATATATATATATATATAGATACGTTGCAACTTCCCAACTCTGCTGAGTCAGAGGCAATGACATGCACTCGAGACGGGTTGCAGATTCATCTTTGTTCATTCCAAATTCTTGAAATGCTTCCCAAACAGCATATATAATGGAAAAATGTTCCATAGGTAGTGTGAAGAGTGCGGGGAAAGTTGCTAAAAGAAATAGCAAATTTTGTGAACCAAAAAAAGTAATAAAAGTGATGAAAAACACTGTTGTGTTGGAAAATGGTGAAGTCTGGCACGAGCCAGCTTGAGATGGCAGAAGGTGGTACTGATAGGAACAAAGCAAACAGAACATCGTCTAGTGATTATTGGTGGATTGATCCTTGTGGGTTGATTTCAAGTGTGCAGTCTGGTGCTGACTCCATTAGCACTGGAAATTGTCCCATTTCAAATCGCGATTTTGATTATGTTCAGGAACCCGTTTCTCCTAATGTGGAACAGGAGAGTACCTTCCATACGGTTGCAGAAAGCAAAAGTGATTCCCACGATCCAGTTGAAGTAAGAACGTCTCGTGGAAGAGTCGTGAAGAAACCGAAAAAATTTGATGTATTTGAATGTGACTAATTATTTATGTATTTATGTACTTATATATTTGTTTATTTACATTCATCTAAAGGGAGAATTGTGTGGTATTGGGTTAGTGAGTTTTCTAGGCATTTGTGGTATGTGGGGCACTGAGTAGAATTGACTATGTTCAACACTCTTATTTCTAAGATTCTGTGTATAAGTCATTGGGGCTGGAATGTTGGGGCATTCTTTGCTAGGAGTTGTTGGACTGCAAATGGATGCACCCTGGAGGTTGAGTAATAAAGGAAGATTCTTGTTCGACATTATGTGTGTCCTCCTCTTTTTGATGTCAGAGGTACCACATCTACGTATTCAGTACTACAGAAGTGGCCTTTAGCCCATTCTGTAATAGCAGCACGAAGCCCTTATTTAGACATGGTTGAAAGATCATGTCAATGTCTGGTAGGTGGACTTCCATTACACTAGCATGATTTTTGCATTTCAAACTAATGTCACTGCATTACAAATGCAGCAAAGAGACTGCAATTGTACTGAACGACAGGATGTTCAATCATTACTTTTCAGCCCCTCTCCTCAAGTCTAGTGTTCCAATATCTGATTCTAAGAGTCTGCTCAAATGAAACACAGGCTTGTAGTGTGTTTATTCTCTGTAGGAACTCGAATATGCATGTGTCTACCTCCTCTCTCTTCGACCAATCCTCCCTACTCCCTCTAAATTTAATTATATCCATGTACCCAGGGATCTTTGTACACGTCCTCATGTGCACTCTGTAACTACGCAAGCCTGGCTCGCATTTCCCTTGCAATGTAAACCAGTTCACAGCCCTTAGGGGCCAGTCCACGCTATATAAATACCTCCCATAAAATCAATGCAAATATTATACCCCAGTCCCATCATGGCTGTAATAATGTCCCTCTGTTTCCGCGCCGAGCCCTGCCCGGCAGTCTAGCAGCCGCCATGGACTCTTGCTATTCCTGTGCCAATCCCAGCAGGTCCCTGCTTGGCAATAACGTTGGACTCCTTTGTGTTGACTTCTCACTCCCGATGTGTTGATCTTGCTGAGCACCATGGGCATGCTCGGGAGAGCCAGCAGCGGATTTATGGATTTGCCTGTTTATTTGCCCACTAGCATTCTGCAAATCAAACCACTAAAGGACATAAATCTAGTGTTCTGAAGGCCGCTGTTCTGCAAATCTTCAGTTTCCTGAGAGAGAGCCTGATATTTTATTGGTATAAAAAGAGCAAGGTCACGTGGGCAATGGCATCAATAAACCTACCATTTAATTCTGTAGGGAGCAGAGATATTCTCTACAGAACTCTGATTTTCAGTATTAAAGCAAGATTCCCTCACTCTGTGTAAAGAGTTCCCTGACATCAGACACCAAGGTGTAAATAATGCTGCTGACTGTTGCAGCATATGCTGTTGTATAATCAAAGGAATATTTATGTTTGTAAGAAATGTTGCATGATGGAGGGCGTGGAATGCTGAACGCAGTACATAAATAATTACAGAGAAAAACGTTCTAGATCACACCACAAGCATTATGTATTGAGGATTTTAACAAATGTGCTCTTGACAAAATCTGAATTTCTCATTTTTTATTAACAATAACTTTGGAAGTAAAAATGTTGCTTTGGTCCTGACGGAATTGAAATCTGTGACCTTGAAGCTACTCATAGGTGTATATGCTCAGCTCCTAAGCTATAGACACAAGAGGATCGTTAAAAGAGTGACAAATAGAAAGAAACATACCAGAGTAACCGAAAAACATTTTGGCCTGTGGGATTATTGTGGTGCTGGCCTCTCGTGCGTGCACAGCCCCAGAGACTGTCACTGAAATAATGCTCCGACACAGGATTAACAGTGCAGTCAAGAACCACGAAGCAAAACCTCCGGGTCTATTTATTAACTCCAGCAGTGACGTCACCACAGCAACGATCACAACCACAATGGTGGGGTCCATCAGTAACAACCCCCTCCGCACATACACAAAATGGGATGGCTCATCCCAACATAACATTCCTCCTTTACCCAGACATCAAAAACACAACACACAAAAAGCTCCTACACAGGAGCCCCCTAACATACGGCATCAAGCCATAATTGAGCTTAAAGGAATACTCCTCTATTTCTTCAGCATCAGACTCCTCTTGCTTGGTGGCTGGCCTGGCATGTCTGGACAAATAGTCTGCAGGATTCTGGGCACCAGGTCCATATACCACGAGAAACGGTAGGCCTGCAATTGGAGAATCCATTTCTCAATTCTCGGCGGAGGCTTGGAGGAGGATCCCATGAAGAGAGGAACCAGTGGTTTTTGGTCCGTATGAACAGTGAACAGTTGACCGTAGAGGTGCAAATGGTGACATCCCTAGTGTACCACATTGGCCTCTTTTTCAATGTTCAATGTGGGAGTAACATTGTTCAGTCTCCGTCAAAGCATGGCTGGCATATGCTACTGGAGCCCACTCACCGTTGGTTTATTTCTGTGACAATACAGACCCTAGCCGAAAGGGGCTCGCATCTACAGACAACTCAAACTCATGGCTGGGGTCAAAATAGGGGTCAAAATATGCCAACGTAGTATCTGTTGACAATGCTTTCTTGGTCACCTCAAATGCTTTTTCTGGGGCGGGTTCCCAGCTCCATGCAGTATTGGCTTTGGTCAGTTCCCTAAGGGGGCCGGTGAGGGCATTTAGGTTTTGGATGAACCGCTGACAATATGTAACCATCACTAAGAAACTGCTGCGCCGGTGACACTGGTGGGTGCTTGAGCTGTTTAGATGTTGCGGGATCCGGCATGACCCCTTCCTCTGAGAACCGGTACCCAAAGAATGTCACTTCCTTTTGAAGGAAGGCACATTTCACTTTTCTGAAGTGTGAGATCACTGTCCTTTAGTCGTTGGAATGTTGCTTTCAGATGGTCCAGGTGTTCTTCCAATGTAGGGGCGTGTGTCAGAATGTCATTGCTGAAATTGATGACACCTGTTAGGCCTGCCAACACCCCTTTAATGGTGTCCTGGAAGACTTCTGCTGTGCTGGATACTCAAAAAACTGAGGCGTTTGTACCTCCACAGATGCACATGGGTGGAGAAGGTGGTGATTGCTCTTGTTTCCGGTGCGAGCAGTAAATGAGGATAACCTGCCCAGAGATCCATCTTGGAAAACTACCTCAAGCCACTGACCTCAGCCACAATGCCATCAACCGTGGGCATCAGGTGCAGCTCACGTCGGATGTCAACACATATTCTGACATCTCCCGGCTGCTTGGGTTTTCGTGAGACTACGATTGGGGATACCCAGGGCCCTCAACTTTCTAGATAATATTCACCAGTTCTAGCTTCTGTAATTCGGCCTCCACTTTGGGCTGCAGATGGAATGCCACCCTTCGATGCTTCAATGCGACAGGCTTAATGGAGTCATCAATGTGCAGGTGTATGAGACGTTTTTTGAAACATCCTATGCCATTGAATATTGTTGCAAACTCCTTCACCAGCTCATTTACGCTACCCAGATGTACGCTGCAAGCAAAGGCGACTAGTTGAAGAAGTTCTGATGTCCGGCAGGTCAACAGCATTCTGGAGCCTCCCTTGGTTACATATACCTTGGCACAAGTGGAGTGGGACTCATGCTTTATCTCCATTATGACCACTCCTGCCAGTGGGAGTGGCATCGATGAGCCATACGCAAAGACTTGGGTGGAGGTCGGGCGCAAAGTTGGTTGTAGAGGCAAAGTCTTCAGGACATTGTGTGCCAAAATATTGATAGAAGCCCCTGTATCGATCAACGCCGGCTGCTGATGATCTGCCAGAGGGATGTTGCATTTATGGATGCATCTCTGTGGATATTGACTAGGCTGCAGAGCATGGATGACGTGAACTGCTCCTTCTGTGTTGTCATCGTCTATTTCTTTCTCATCACCTAGCATTTCTGCAGTCTGCATAGCCTGTACTGATTTGGTCTTTTGCCCTCTTTTGAACGTAGATCGGCACACCTTGACAAAATGGTTGGGTTTGTTGCAAGTTGAACACTTTTTCCCATGAGCAGGACAGGGCCCTTGATGCGGGTAGGACCCACCACAGCCAATACATGTCTTGGGTGTTGAGTTGGACTTTTGGGGTGTTTTCCTTTTGTCAATGTTCACAGCAGCCACCGCATTGACAGGCTCACTCTTCACCTGTCGTTACAGAGCTGCTTCCACATGCACGGCTCGCACCTTGGAGAGTTCTTTGGACCAATCCATTGTCAGTATATCAGCCATCGGCATCCCTGGGACCTGTAGAATATTTTCCCTGAGCTTTACTGGGAAACAGCCTTGAATAAACTGAGCCTGGATCTCATCATCAGCATCTGGTAAGGTGGAGGTACTGGCTAAATCTCTGAGTCTAGCCTAGAAAGTGTCCACTGATTCCTCAGGTAACTGATGAGCTTGGCACAACAAGAATCTCTCATAATCAGGATTGGCAAAGGGCTCGAAGTGCATGGTCAATGACTGTTTCAATGTCGTGTATGTGTAAGGTGGGCCAGCTTCCATGACAGACTTCCCCAACTTATGGATGGCCACACCTTCCAAGTGTAGTAGCATGGGACATCGTCTGTCATTGTCCATGTATTTCCTCCATGAAAAGGCTGTCCTGAAACAAAGGGATCCCTACAGGGCCCCTGTTACCCATGTGCATAGCGATGCATGCGTTGTGTCCCCCTTGTGTGCATGCACCCCAGTTCCTGCACAGCATGGACTTTACAATCAGTTTCAGAGGCACTGCTGTGGGACTGCCAAAAACAGCCCACCAGACATGAGGAAACTCATAATCTGGTTGGCAGTGTGATCACAGGTTTGGCGGTGTGGGGGTGGGCTGCAGGTGTGGCAGTCCACTTCCGCACCACCAAACTCATAATTAGGCCCTATGTCGGAGGACTCGCAGCCAGGCCAGCAATCTGGTGAGAATGATCTGAAGTCTCTCCTAATCGCGATGAGACTCAGCCCCACCTCCATAGAAACCAAAATGGACTCCAAGTGTTCTTGCATGGGCTTTATTACCCAGAAATTGAAGAAACAAGACGGCTGCATTGGAGAGGTAGAGCACAGGATTTCCTCACTGGGAGATACATACACTCAAAGAGACGAGCAGCTACTCTATATGGAACGCATCCTGAAGGTTATATCTGCCAAAAATGAAGATTTAGAAGCCCGATCACACAGAAACAACATATGAATCCTGGGCATGCCTGATTCTGCCAATACTGGGAGGATAGAGAATTATTTGGAAAGACTGCTCACAACACTATATGAAGCATCAGCATTCTCCAGGCAACTTGTGTTAGAGAGAGAACACCGCTCACTCAACCTCTTCCTGGGCCCACACCGTGCCCCATCATTGCTCGGTTATTAAACTACCATGACTGGGATACCACTCTCCGACTAGCCAGAGAACAACGCTCGCTCACTTTAGAAGGAAATGCAATATCCATATACCCTGATTTCACTATGGCAGTGCAGGAAGCCCACAAACAAAATTCTACCAGTTAAGCGGAAGCTGATGCAGGCCGGCATCTCATACGCCATGTTGTACCCATTAGAGTGGGAAGGTTCATGCTTCTCGACCGTGCACTCTAGTTGGTCAAGACTCGACTATTGGATCAAATCTTGGGGACTGTGGGTATGGCTAGCTGAATCAACCCACCTAGCCCGCAGATACTTAGATCATTCTCCAGTGTTGCTGCGGTTAAATCCTTCAACTGGTCCGTCCTCCTGTATGTCATGGAGGCTCTCCCCCACTGCCTTACTAGATGCCCCTTTTTGTGAAGAACTGGGGCAAGAAACTCATGATTTCTTTGACAGAAATGTGGACTCCGTCCCGCTATTGTCCACCATGTGGGATGCCTTTAAGATTACCATACACAGGATCTGCATCGCTAAGAGCTGGGGCATATTGCGAGCTATCCGAGGCACTCTCAGAATATTAGAGGAAGAAATTAAGCAACTGGAGGCCCGGCCAGGTGTGCCTCGTGATGCATAGACAAAAGCTAAACTTAGAGAAACGATCACTGACTACCAGACTACTGCTGAACGGGAGTGCCTATTCCGCAGTAAATACTTTCAAGCTTGCACATATGGAGAGGGCGAACGACCGGGAAAGGTGTTGGTTGAGATGGTTTGCAAACCCAGATTCTCCAATTATGTTTTGGAGATTAGAGGTGCTGATGGTTCCCTAAAAAGAGGCACCGCTGATATACTCCTAACTTTCTCATCATTGTACTCTAACCTCTAAACCACGCACGGAGCTCACCACCTTGATGTAGATGCCTACTTGGAAGATGCGGCATTGGTTCGGCTCAGCAATGCACAGCGAGACTTTCTCTCAGCCGATATTGAGGAGATAAGATTAGAGCAGCCATAATGCAGTTTCGGTCTGGTCATGTTCCTGGGCCGGATGGCCTACTGGCCAATTTCAATAAGAGCTATACTGGCCCCCTGGTTCCTATTCTCAAGGTCGTGTATGCGGAAGCTGGGGAATCGGTCATCCTTCCACCCTCAATGCGGGAGGCACTGATTCTTATTTTACTTCTTAAACCACCAGATATTTGTGAATCATATAGGCCTTTATTTTCAATCATTAAAATACTCACAAAAGATCTGGCTAATCGCCTGAGCCTTCTTATGGAGTTCCTGGTCTGTCCTGACCAATCTAGTTTTATACCCAGGCGTGCTACATTGCACAATCGGCGTAGCCTCTTTTCCCTGCTCCAGGACTTGGACCCAGACTTGGCGGTAGCTGTCTTTCTGGACGCCACCAAGACGTTAGATTCCCTGGAATGGGATTATCTTCTTGGGGTGCTAAGACTGATGGGATTTCCTCCCCCCTTCCTGTCATTGATCGCTCTCCTATATTATCGAGCGGTGGCAAGGGTGCAAATAAATGGTGTCTGCTTCCCTTATTTCTCCATTTCACGGGGAACTAGGCAGGGGTGTCCACAGTCTCCCCTCTTATTAAAAAAAAGACAGCCACGTGAAGCAGAAGACTAAGGAGGTCTCGGAAGCTGCAGTAGTAAAATAAGTGGGCCAAAAAGATGCTTGGTGTTATTTTTCTGCTGCTGCCTTCAATACATCTGTGAAACAAGCATTGTATGCCTTGCACTTATGACACATTTCACAACCATGCTACAGCTTTTGTTCACACTTTGGCCTTCAATCAGAGCTTCTCCTTATTGTGCAGATGAGTCAAATCAGTATTTTAATACTGCATACAATACACATGGTGGTATTAAAAATGTACCTTTCAATGGAGAATAATTTGAAGAAAAGAGGGTTCTATATTTATTGGTGCATACTTAACACCTGATTGTTTCTGGTGCTAGTAGGCACCATTTCTTCTGTTGCAATGCAGTATCCCATGCATTTATCTATTTATTAAATAAACATCAACAGGAGGTTTTTAAAAGTAGATGCTGCACATAGCCATACGATTCATGGCAAAAAGAAGGCGTTCAGTGTGGGGCACAACCATAACATGTGAATCATATCAGCTGGGGAAGCATAGCAACGAGGGCATGTATCTATCACAGTCAGATATATAATGTGTAATCTGTGGGGTGAAATGCAAAACGTGAAATTTAATGCACTTAAAATGGGCATCCTGGATTCCTTATGGTGGTTCTCAAGTTGTTAAATGTCTGCCTGAGGGAATGCTCCCATTTACTTCTAAACAGCGCCAGGGCGGGTCACGTTGGAATGACTTATAAAGCCACGTAATCAGATATCTGCCATGTCCTATAGTGTGCAATGGGTAGAGGAGGCAATTGATGTTGGGTTCTGGACCCCTTATATCCCAATAAATGGTTGTAGCGTGCTTTCTGGTGCGTTATAGCACAAAAGTGGCATTGTGCAACCTGTATTGATCTTTTAATTCTGGAAATTTCAGGAGGGTCCCATCCATAGTTCCCTCTAAACTGTGCGCCTGTGCGGGCGTGCACACCTAGGTTTCCTTCCGAGCACAGTCCTACAATCAGCGTGGACTACAAAGGATTCCATTAAATGCTTCTTTGGATCCTTTGAAGTGCCAATGATGGTGATGAAGCTGTACTGTTAAATGCATTTTCAAAGACGTGTGTTTGCCTTTACAAATGCTAATAGCGGGCAGTCCTAATGCAGCAGGAAAGTATCACCAAAGCTTTCCCTGCAGCCAGAGGCATGTGTGCCACATCCTTCTGCTCACCCCTAGAGAACAACATGGTGAGGTGTGGTGCTTTCATCACCCACTCAGATTTGTTTTTGGAGTGCCTGCCTGGGCCTTCGCTTCATGTGTTCTTTTTGGACTGGAGAGTGAGTCTAAGGTGCGAGTTCAGTGTGCACCAAGTTTAGGACAATACAGAGAAGCATTACAAGCTACCAGTATATGAGCTTCCACATTCTTCCTTGTCTCACTATAAAATGAGACAGGGGTTTTCTGAACTTCTTAATTTCACAAAGCAGAGCACAGCCATTGTGTCTGTGTTGCTCGTGCATCATGTTAGTTTAAGGCTGATGATTAGCCTCTCCAGGAGCAGGTTCTTCTGATGATAGTAAAAGAGCGCACTTTAAGTGGTGTCTGAAAATACATGCCCAGGGACTTAGTATTTGAAATGTCATCAGGAATGTAGGGACATTTAGGGATTTAGTGAACAATGGTAATTATCTGATTATAAAAACAATACTGCAAATACCTTGTAACATGAGCCAGAAAGCTGATCCTACATCCTTTTGCAATATTCTCATACTAGTTGAGAATGGAAGTTAAGAGCTAAAGATAAATACATACTATATTCACCCTTTCTATTAGAAACTTTGTAAATCAAAATAGTTCAAATAATCATAATTTTTATGTGCCAACATGATTTGAATGAATGAAATAGAGAGTATGCAAGTTAAACAGCGAGTGGGTGAAATAAAGAGAAATGGAATGAATGAATGAGTGAATGAATGGGCAACTGAATGAATTTGTGGGTTTTGGAATGAGCATGTGACTGTCCAATTGAGTAAGAGAATGAACAAGTGAGTAGGTAAGTGAAACAGTGGATGAGTGGGTTAATGAGTGAGGAGTGAATGTCCACATGATTAAGAAAGTGAGTGGATAAGCAGTTGAATGTGGGAATGAGTGAGTATATGAAGGAAGCAATCAGTGATTGGATGGCAAATATGTGTGTTGGTGAGTGAATAAGCAAGGGAAAATCAGTGAAAGGGTGAGCAGCAAGTACATGAGTGGGAAAGCAAGTGAAAGAGTGTGAACGTTAGTAAGTGATTCGACAATTATGCAAGTGATTAAGGTGAGTGAAGGAGTGAGTAAATGAGTAAGTGACTGAGCATATTATAGTTGCTTGGTGAATGAATGTAAGTTTACAAGCGTGTGAATAAGTGAGTGAGTGAAACATGAAGTGAGTAAACAAATGATGACCAAGAATTGGAAGCAGTGACTGAGAAAATGAGCTTGTCAGTGAGCATGTTAGAGAATGAGAAGTTAAGTGCATTAGTGTAGAAGTGTTTGAGTGATTCATAAAATCAGTGAGTGAAAATAAAGCATTCTGCAGAAGGGCGTCAAAGAAGTATAAGACAGTGAATATCTTAGCCAGACTGCCTCTACCTCTCTCTCAACTACGAAATATGACTCAGCATATTCTTCAGGGAAGAATAAAACATAATTGTCTAGAAACACGATCCCATTAATCGTTATTTGACACCTTCTTTTGAATTGGGAACATTTGGTTAATACATTCTGCAGAAAATTCCCTAACCACCCTAAAAACGAATACAAAAACATGTCATACTAAAACTTAATGCAATAGAATTTAGGGTGTGCAAAATTCACATACCTATTCAAAATTTGGAGAAAACTATGCAGAATTAATGCGTAATTACACAAAATGGAAATCCAGCATTTGTTTAGACAACTATAATTTTGTACACATTTGTAATTTTATTACAGTATGCCTGATGGTTGCCTTATAGGAAAGTTATACTCAATGCAGTTAGGCTGACTTGATTAAGGTGACGAGCCAATGACAAATGCTATGGACTTGATCAGTTCATTGGGAAAGGTTATTTCAGATGCTATAGCTCTGATATGTCCCATATGAACATTTCTGACAAAGGCAGTAGACCTGATTTAATTATTATAAATCAGCTGTTAACACCAAAAGACCTTTATGAATGGATTGTTATTGCACGCTGTTAAAGCCTGCAGATGTGTTTTGTTACTGGAAATCTCACAGATGAAAGTTTTTAAATATTGATTACCCCTTTTAACAAACCTTTGGAGTTCAAGATTTGAACTGTAATAATTCTTGCTAGAATCTCTTCATAAGGCCTGACAGGTTTAATTGTCTGCCAGGCTCTTGTAAAAAAATGATAATTAAAAAGTAAGTACATATAAATATATGCCTCCGTATAAATACAGAAAGGGGCATTTGCTCAGCTCTTTTCTGGATGGCCAACACAGTTCTAACATGGAGCTAGCTGGAACTATACACGATTTACATAACATTACAAGACATTCACCACTGTGTACAATAACATTGCAAGACTTTCACCTGCTGCTTTGTTTAAATTTGTTATTGCAAATATACATCTTAAATTTTTAGACAATAGCTTGTTTTCTTTTTTCTACTTGTATTCTTTTAATTCATCTTGCATGTGTGGCTGAATTTATGTATGCTTTGTATTGTAGTTATGTAAGTGGGTGAATTCAAGCATGAAAAAGTGATTAATAGATGCACAAGTGCAAGGATGAGTGACAGCGTGCATGTATAATGACTTTATCAGTGCCTAGACCAATCATTGACTAAGGAGTAACCTTAATTTAAAAGCCAGACACATTAGCATAGCCAGTGCTCATTATCTACCTTTAAGTGGTAGCTGGTCGATTTGCACATCTCATCACTTAGTTGCGCACACAAGCCAGAACAATGTGCACACAAAAATTCTATTGCTGCACATCAGGAAGTATAATTAGAGGGAACATTGGTCCCATCTTACTGTGGTAATTCCAACCTCTCTGAGTGACAATAATATTCTAGATGTGAGTATACTGCATCCTAAAGGTAGTCTAGTCAAGTAGAGCAGTGGCCTACCAAACACATTATGCTGTCTAATGCTCAATTTGGGTTCAGACCAGGGGTAGGCACAATGGACCAGTGCCTACATTTTTACTTGATATCAGGGAAGTATGTCAGGGCAAAGAAGGGGTCACTTAATTTGGCTTTCATAGATTTAACCAGCGCCTTCAACCGTGTTAATCTTTCCAAACTCTGGGCACTGATAGAATCAGTGGGGGTTGAACCCAATCTCTTACTATTGATTAAACGCCTACATCACAATCTGATGGTGAAGGTCTGGTATGGCCTACAAGGAGAAACATGTTCTGAAATAAAATCTTAACAGGGGGGTTAGACAGGGTTGTATTCTCACCCCCTTCCTCTTCCTTTTATATATTAACAGAATATCTAATCATCTGGTCAAGGAAGGGAAGGACATACCACGGATAGGCAGCCAATTAATCCCCATTTAACTCTATGCGTATGATGCCATATCAATGGCCCGCACGGCATATGGGTTGCAAACCCTACTGGACGCCTTTGCGAGATACATGGGAAACCTAGATCTCAGAATAAATCACTCCAAGTCTTTTATCATGACCTGAAGCCCACGTAGTACTTAATCAAAAGCCTTTGTGATGGGAAACTCTATTTTACAGATAGTAAATGGTTTTAACTATTTGAGTATTCTTTTTAGATCCTCCTTTTTTTAAAAACACTTTTAACAGCCAGAGTGCAACTTTTTGAAAGGAACATGGAGGCAATTTTCAGATTTTCTCACAGGTTGGGACAGAAACCCATGAAAGAACTAATCCACATCTATAAAGCCAAATGTATTGCTTCCGAAGCATATGGGGAAGGTTTATGGGGGTAACATGTCCTCTCGCAAACGGGTGGAAAATTGTTTTTGCAGAGATTACTAATGGTATTCCCAGGGACTGCCACATTGATATACCATGAAAATTTGAGCCTTACTTATTTAGAAGACACTCTGGGCCTGGCACCTCTATTATAGTGGATTAAGATTCGTACAAACCTGGAGGCACAGCTGGTCCGATCTTGTATTTCCGATTGTCTTCCTCTGAATGGGGTGGCCTGAATTCCTTGGTTGACCTACCTAAAGGAAACTTTTGAATTCCTAGGCATGAAAGATTTGTTCACAAACCCTGCCCGGATAACTTTAGAAACCAAAGATAAAGTTAAATTGTGTTTTCTGAACCATCGTTTTAATTTAAGGCTCCAGAAGGCCCAATCCAAGGTAGCTATTAACAGATGTCATGATGTCTATCACTGCCAACATAGAACCATACCTACTCTGGATAACAAACCCAGTTCACCACTGCTATCTAACTCTATTGAGGTTCTCTATGTTACATTTTAAAGTGGTTTTTCCTGTTCGATGTGTCTGGTCACACGACTTACCCCCCTGCCGGTGTAGCCACACCAGCAAACAAAGCACTTGTCACTTTACCTTGTTTTGCCCGTTTATTTTCATGGTACTGTTAAACTCCTTTGAGCTGCTTTTTAATATTCTTAGAGGATGAAATAATGGTTTATGGTGTCTTATCATTGCAATGCTTATGAGGAGTTATTTTTCCAGTAACTATCACACATAGATTTTGCACCTTTGTGGGAAGCATCGTTCTTACCAGGAGATTATTTTAATATTTTAAGAACAATTACTTGTACTGTACAATTTTATTGTTGACTTTTATAGCATTGCCAAATAAAGTTTTACTTGACTATAGGTAATCCTATGAGAAGAAGAGCTGGGGAAAAGGAGCTCGGTTTCATTGTGAGTGCGAGTTCCCATCTTAGCATATCGCCATTTTTAAGAGGGGAGAGTGAGATCTCTGACTGGTGGTCCCAGGGAATAGGGTGCCATGGAGGCATCCCTCTCGTATTTATGCATAGGTGAATCCTGTCTCTCATTGATGATGGCCAACCAATGCGCTATCCATTGGAGCTGCACTGCCAAATAGTAGTGGGAAAAGTCTGGCACACCCATGACAGGCTGGTCACTCCGGCTCAAGGAGCTCAAGGAGCCCGTCGGCCAGTCGGAACCGGCTCGAAATCCCAAAGGGCCTCCCTTTCCGCCCTTGGGATTACAATGCACAGTTTCGGGCCAGCTTGTCCGACATGGAATCCATGTCGGAAAGTGTGTTTGGGGGCTCCCAGCAGGTGCTCCCCTGTAGATCCCTGCATCAACGGGGTGCAGGGATGAACAGCACCTCCCATTTCCCTGTGGGAGCATGTATTACGGCTGGTTCATGGCCATAATGCATGTTCCCATATGGAAATGCAGGAATGCGACAGAACAGTGTGTTCCACCCTAATGAGGCGGTCGGGACTGCCGACCAGAGGTTGGTCGATCCAAGATCGAGACGGCGTCCGCCCAACATCGTAATCAGTCCCATATTCTTTTAATTATAAGTACAATAATAATAATAATAGTTATTGTCAATAATGATAGTTACTACTTTTTATTATAAGTTTAAAAAAAAAATACATATTTGATTGAAATAAAATCTATAATTGTTTATACAATTTTAAAATTATTTAACAATATATCATTTCTAATAATTGTAATAATTGTATTCGTTTAAAAAAAATACATTATTATATTGTTTGTGTAAAAATATTTAACAATTAATTTTTAATTATTTTTAGGATATGTTAATACATATGTGTTTTTATATGTTGAATTGTTAATTTGCAAATGTAATAATATGTATTAAAATAACTGTAAATTTAACAACTATTATATTATTGAAATTTGTTAGGTTAAGTTTTTTAAATTATATTAATTTATTTTTAAATATGTGAAAAGGGTTTTAACTAGTAGTTAATTGTGAAGTTATTTTTATATGTATGTTTTTACAAAATAATACTTATATGTTACACATATTAGAATGGATATGTGCTGCACTGCATATATAATAATAATGTTTATGTTATTGTTTTGATAATTAATAGTAAACATTTTTGTTTAATTTTTGGTACATATAGTAATATATTTTTTAATTATTCATTACATTTATAAATATTTATTTTCTATTGTAAGTTATAAATTTTATGGAATGTTAAATATTTACTAGGTATTTTCTATTTTTAGTACAGTTTTATTTATTTTACATAAATGTTTCACATGTTTTATTTTTTGGAATATATATAATACATTTCACTCTTCTACTGACCAACACATTCTCCAAAATGGTTTAGATTAGAGTGGGAATAGTAAATGGTACCCTTTAGCATTCATGACTTTCCTCAAAATGGTTTAGAATGGAGTGGGAATAGTGAATGTAACTGTTTTAGTGTCCAACCCCTTTCCCAAATGGAGTATAGATCGGAGTTGGAATAGTAAATGGTACCCCTTTATCATGGAACAACTTCCCCAAAATGGTAAAGATTGGAGTGGGAATAGTAAATGTAACCCCTTTAGTGTACAATTACCTCCCGAAGTGGTATAGATTGAAGTGGGAATAGTAAATGTAATCCCTGTATTATCCTTTCCCAAAAAGGCATAGATTGGAGTGGAAATAGCAAATGTAACCCCCTTAGTCTCCAACACTTTCCCTGAAATGGTTTAGTTTGGATTGGGAATAGTAAATGTAACCCGTTTAGAGTCCAACACCTTCTCTGAAGTGGTATAGATTAGAGAGGGAACAGTAAATGTTACCCCTTCATTATCTAGCACCTTCCCAGAAGTGGTATATATTGGAGTGGGAATAGTACGTCATCCATTTATTATCCAACACTTTCCCAACATGGCATAGATTGGAGTGGGAATAGTAAGTGTAACCGCCTTAGTGCCCAACAATTTCCCTGAAATGGTTTAGATTGGAGTGGGAATAGTAAATGTAACCCCTTTAGCGTCCAACATCTTCCCTGAAGTACAATAGATTGGAGACGGAATAGTAAATGTTACCCATTCATTATCTAACACCTTCACCAAACTGGTATAGATTGGAGTGGGAGTAGTAAAAGTAACCCCTGTAGTGTTCAACACTTTCCCTGAAATTGTTTTAATTTGGAATGGGAATAGTGAATGCAACCCATTTAGGCCCTTATTTATGAAGGGCTTGCGCTGCTGTTGCGTCACTTTTTTGTGATGCTGCGGTGGGGTAATCAATGCGCCACACTGCGCTCTATTTACAAAGTGGCGCATCACTTTGTAAAGGCCTGCGCTACATTATACCTGTGTCAGGTATAATGTATGCAGGGTGGGCGTTCCCCCGTAAAAACGCCTCATAGAAGTGGCGCAGTGAAATTTATGAGATTTCACTACATCACTTCTATGCTTGAAACAGGCGTAAGGATTGACGCAGGACGTTTCACATGTGACACGCCCATTGGTTTATGACACATTGCTGGAGTTGCATCAGTTTTCCGACACACTCCAACAATGTGTCATTTTTGCACCACCAGATAAGTCAGAATTCCTGATGTATCTGTAAATCCTTGCACCATGGAGCGCCGTATTGTAAATACGGTGCATCCATGGTGTCATAAGGATAGCGCTATGAAAAGTGACGCATCTCTGTTTTTGCCCAGTAATGCGTCACTTATCATAAATGAGGCCCTCAACATCCAAGAACTTAACCAAAATAGTTTACATTGGAGTTAGTATTTCACTTTTCACATGCATAGTTAATTTTTATGCTTTTTATGAAAATAAAGGTGAACTTTGTATTTTTACTGTTTTCTCTTTATTGAATGTATATGGATATATTTTTATGCATACATATTTTTACATATGGGAAAAACAAATATATGGGTATTTTTCAAAGATATATTAGTAGTTTTTCCATAATAAATATATCATGTAAAAAATTAACGGACAGTGTTGCACAGTTGTTATTTTTTGTTACACAAAACACATTGTTTTGATTTGTGTTACTTTGGGTCTGATTACAATGGCGGTCGAACGAGTGTCCGACCGCCATTGCCGCGGCCAGGGGACCGCCTGAAAAGACGTCGACAGTCCCGCCCGACATATTTTGATAAGACCGCTGTATAGACGGTCAGAAACTGCATTTTTCTTCTGCAGCTTGTTCAGCTGCCCGGAAAAGGGCCGCAGTAGAAAAAAGCATGTTTTCAAACATCCATGCACCGTGTGCCAGGCCTGAGACATGGTGCAGGGATGTTTGGGGGGGGGGCACCATATGTGCCTGCTGGCCATTGAGCAGTGGCCCACAGGGAACAGGCTTCCTGCTTGGGGCCCCCAAAGCCCCTTTTTGTCTGCATTTACATGGCGGTGGGACCGCCATGTAAAGGCTGAGGGAAAGGGACCTCGTAATCCCTACGCAGGTGCCTGCGCACGCACCACCTCCATTGTAGGGATTGCAGTCTGACCGCCACCCGATGGGCTCCTTGAGCCTATTGGGGTGGGCGGTCTTTCCCGCTGACCACTGTGCTCGGACCGCCGGTATTGTAACTAGGCGGTCGGACCACTGCCCTGGATGTCGAGCGGACCGTCACCGACGGCCTGTTGGTGGCGGTCCACTCGATATCATTATGAGGGCCTTTGTTTTTTTGTACATTAAGACAATTGTTTCACATATATCTAAAAAAGTGTGAGTGCATTTTAAATAATACTATTGTCAGGGTCTGTCCGGGACTATGTCAGGAACACAGTCAGGGACTTGGGCAAGAACTGGGAACGGGGTAGAAAACGTACACAGAGAGAGGAGTACAGCGCTGCCAAGGATCGCACAGGAAGTCAGAGGAGAAAAGGGATCCAAAGGGGAAGCCTGTACAAAGGAACAAGATGGCTAAGACTCAGAAAGGAAGGGCACTCACAAGGCAATTTACCATTCAGACTAACTACACCCAGGACGGACGTGCAAGACATATATATAATACACCATTAACAATAAAGGGAATGTGGGGTAAAGCACTCAGGAGCTCCACACGGTAAGACTGAATCTCAGTAAGTTCCTCACCCACAATTGCTGTTACAGATACTGACTGAAAATACCCACATATAGGATATGTGTGCAAAGGCAGGGTCTGTGGAGCTTATACCTATGGTGATGTTATAAATATAACTAAAAGACAATACTCACAGTGAACAAGAAACACCACCTAGGTAGTCAGCTGTGCCCACGGATCCTGGCGATCAAACAGGAACACGCAAGGCAGTAGCAGCAAAGGGGTAGAACTAAACACAAGCACAATAGACAAGGAGCTAGCAAGGAGGAGTGCTTAACAGGAAAGGAAGGAAATCACAGGGCACACTTGGCAGAAAGTAGGTAACAAACATACAAGGTAACAGAAGCAAGACAGCAGAAATAGAAAGACAGCAAACTAGAACTGGAACCAAGGAAATGGGAAGAAAGGCAGGGACTGGAAAAGGATATACAGAAGGGGAGGCTCCAATGGTATACTAGAATAGTGCAGGTTCAGGAATCAAGAAAACAAAGTAGCATAGAAGGCAGTGCTGGGGCAGGAACAAGAATTGAGCAAAAGCTCAGGAGTCAAAGTAGCACTGCAGGTAGTGCTAGTTCAGGAGAAGGGAAACTGCTGCAGGTCAGGAACAAGGAATGCTAAGGCTCAGGAGTCAAGGTAGCACTGCAGGTAGTGCTAGTTCAGGAGAAGGGAAACTGCTGCAGGTCAGGAACAAGGAATGCTAAGGCTCAGGAGTCAAGGTAGCACTGCAGGCAGTACTGGTTCAAGGATACAGGAAATAGCTACAGGTCAGGAAACAAGGAGTCAAGAGAGCACTGCAAGCAGTGCAAATCAGGAACAAGAAATAGCTGAAGCCCAGGAACATGAACAAAGAATAACTACAGCTCAGGAATTCAGGAAACAAGGTAGCACTGCAGGCAGTGCTAATTCAGGCACAAGGAATAGCTATAGCTCAGGAACTCAGGAAACAAGGTTTAACTATAGCTAAGGAATCACTGGAAACAAGGATATCAAAAGCTCTGGAAACAAGGATCGGTCTCACCGGTATGCAGCTACAATGACCAACACTGGGCTGAAGGGAGCTGGGGCTTAAAAGAGCTCAACGTAATCACATGCATCAGGTGTGAGCAGGCTAGCAGCAGCCAGCCACAGGTGAACTGAATTCCTCCACCCATCCTTGGCCTGCAGGGGTGGAGACAAAGCAGTGAGCAGGGGATTATAGGTAATGGAGTTTCCAGCATGAGCAGACTGGCTTCCACAAAACCCGGCATGGATTGGGAATGGATGTCAATTCCTAAATGGTGTCCAAATGCTTGGAAGTCAGGATATTCATACAGGGGAGTGTCTGGAAGCATATTAGAATACTGGAAAGCCCCACAATTCGGCCCCCTGGTGGTGGGAACGAGAGCACAGAGAGTGAATGGTGACAGTACACCCCCTCCAACGACCGGCTCCCGGAATCTGGGACTCGATTTAAAGCCTTTGCTGCTATGAAATAAGTCCATTCCCATCAGAGATGTAGTGCAAGATACCAGAGGACTACAGGAAAAATGTGATGTTCTGGAGGGTAGGATAATAGGCTGTAAATTAACAGCAGTATTGAAGGCAGAACCTGAAGAGTCCAAATCCAGTAACGGGGGCTTAGAAGCCTGACTTACAGGTGTTTGAAGTCTTGATGATGGCAGGCTAGAGTAACACTCTGAAAACAAAGGAAGATTTACTTTAGGGTCAAAAGCATATAACGGATTGACAGGAGGCACAGAGGTCAACGGCAAACTGGCTGAAGACAAAGGAGACAACGAAAAGCAGACCTGAGGCTCTGGCCCTGGATGAAAACATACAGAAGACTCACATGCAGGAGGCTCTGGAAGCAGGTATGCAGGAGACCCAGGCCCTTGAGGCTTACATGTTGAGAGTTTTGTCGCTGATGCTGGAGATTCAGTCTCTGAATGTATACGTACTGAAACCTCTGAAGGCTGGCAAACTGGAAGCACAGGGTCAAGAAGTAGGCAAGATAGAGGCTCAACCCCAGAAGGCAGGGAGCCTGGAAGCTCTGGTGCTGAAGGCAGGGAGCCTGGAAGCTCTGGTGCTGAAGGCAGGGAGCCTGGAAGCTCTGGTTTGGAAGGCAGGGAGCCTGGAAGCTCTGGTTCGGAAGTCAGACAGGCTGGATTCTCTGGTTCGGAAGTCAGACAGGCTGGATTCTCTGGTTCGGAAGTCAGACAGGCTGGATTCTCTGGCTCGGAAGTCAGACAGGCTGGAAACTCTGGCTCGGACGTCAGATAGGCTGGAAGCTCTGGCTCTGAAGTCAGATAGGCTGGAAGTTCTGGCTCTGAAGTCAGACAGGCTGGAAGTTCTGGCTCTGAAGTCAGACAGGCTGGAGACTCTGACTTAGTAGGCAGGTGAGCTGAGGGCTTGTGCTCTGAATGCAGGCAGTCTGGAGGCTCCGGTACTAATGGCAGGCAAGCTGCAGGCTCGGGCTCAGATGGCAGGCACGCTGCAGGCTCGAGCTCACATGGCAGGCAGGCTGCAGGCTCGGGCTCACATGGCAGGCAGGCTGCAGGCTCGGGCTCACAAGGCAGGCAGGCTGCAGGCTCGGGCTCACATGGCAGGCAGGCTGTAGGCTGAAGTTCAGAAGGCAGCAGGCCGGCTGAGGACTCTGGAGACTCCGAGAGCAGCAGGCCGGCTGAGGATTCTGGAGACTCTGAGAGCAGCAGGCTGGCTGAGGAGTCCGGAGACTTTGCACAAACACAAGCTGATGACAGAGAGGCACAAGGATGATGGACTTTAAATTCTGCGAATGGCGATAGCCCATGAGCAGTAGATTCCCTATTGTCAATATTGAAATCTTCACAGTTCCTTGGCTCATTAAAACACACTGAAGGGCTTTCTTCGGGATGGCTAAGAATACTGCTTATCTTAGAGTCTCTGATGACCATACTCCCTTTACCATTTGGCAGTTCACATGTCTTAGTCAGAGGAAATAGGTCTGAGACTTCTTGGTCATGGGAGATTTGTTCAATTCCTACTGCATTACAAGGTGGTACAGATGCATCAGAGCATAGAGTAATATTATGTCCTGACTTTTCAATATGTGGCGTGCTTCAAGGCGAGAGAGCAAACAAGGGGTCAGGATTTTGTTCCTTCTCAGTGAGGAGGTTGGCTTCAGTCGCAGAAGTTAGACCAAGAGCATAGACTGACTCAGAGGGTGTTGTCACATCAGGGATTATGTTGGGCACTGGTTCAGGTTTTGTCTGTATGTCAATGGCCAGTGTATGTGATACCCCCGGGGTGGAACTGACCTCACTACCAGGAAGAGAAAGCAAACAAGTATTTAGTGTCTTTCCTGGCATCTGGGGTTCCTTAGAAGTGGAGGGACACATCTCAGATGTAGTGCCTATACACAGTTTAGCACTAGAAGACAACACATCAGAGGAGGTAGACATTTCAGAATTCAAACAAATACTTTCATTAACTGGACTGTGAGACAAGGTACTATGGTTTTTCTGAATGGTATCTGAGGGATCAGCCAATGTATTGTTCACACAATCGCTGGACCAGCTCTGAGGGGAACGCAAAAGAGAGCGCAAGGCTTCATTCTCCATTTCTAAGGAGGCCAACATAGAGGTGGAAAAGATGTTTTCTGTAGGGGTTTTAGATTCCCACTTGAACTCTGGGTTATAATTTTTTAACAGAGTCTGAAACATTTTATTCTCTCGTTGTAATTCAAGAATCTTAGATGTAATTATATCCTGTGAAGACTGCAGATCTTTCTCTACAAGGACAGTGGTAGACTTGGCAACTTCACAACAAGCAACAGAGCTATACCTTGGATTTTGTTCAAAGTGGCTATTAGCCGCCTGTGTTCTAGTAAGGGGCCGATTCCGATCTCGGTCGGAGGCGCACCTAACACCATTCGGTCGGGAAAAAAGCCATGCGAATGCCTGTTTCCCGACCGATCCGCACATTAATCCGAACGAACAAGTACGATGCGCACAACAGCACAGATTCCGACCCAGTCGTACTCACCCAATCCAGGTCCTGTTCCCCGACCGAGCCGGATCCGTAAACGCAGATTCGAGTCGCCCGGAAGCCAAAAAGCAGCCCCGTCCGGCCGGACAAGTACGATGCGCTTCCCGTACGCGCCGAACCCGTCGCTACGCACGGCACGTCAAAGCATCCGGGAGAGGCGCACATAAGCTCCGATTCGCACCACAACACGATCCACGGCTACGAGACGAACACGCAAGCGACGAGGACGAGGCGAAGCAACGACAAAGATGAACGAGACGAACCAACCATGAATCCCATCGCTCCGATCCTACCAATATTCTACATCTACTACTGGAACAGGCACGGACGCGTACAGCGCAGAAGGTAAGTCAGACACCAACCACAAAATCAAACTACACGTACCCAACATATCACACACACACAGAGGGATGCACAACTTACTTACACCAGAAACAGCAGCACCATAGGGGCGGGATGCCCATCACCAATGCCACATATACACATAGGGGCCCGGATGCCTGTCACCACTACCACCTCTACCCAGGGGGTGCCAGATGCCTACTACTACTACCACCTCTACCCAGGGTGTGCCAGATGCCTACCACTACTACTACCTCTACCCAGGGGGTGCCAGATGCCTACCACTACTACCACCTCTACCCAGGGGGTGCCAGGTGCCTACCACCACCACCACCCTTACCCAGGGGGTGCCAGATGCCTACTACTACTACCACCGCTACCCAGGGGGTGCCAGGTGCCTACCACTACTACTACCTCTACCCAGGGGGTGCCAGATGCCTACCACTACTACCACCTCTACCCATGGGGGGCTGGATGCCTACCACTACTACCACCTCTACCCAGGGGTGCCAGATGCCTACCATGACTACCACCTCTACCCAGGGGGTGCCAGATGCCTACCACTACTACCACCTCTACCCAGGGGGTGCCAGATGCCTACCACCACTACCACCCTTACCCAGGGGGTGCCAGATGCCTACCACTACTACCACCTCTACCCATGGGGGGCTGGATGCCTGTCACTACTACCACCAATACCCAGGGGGTGCCAGGTGCCTACCACAACTACCACCTCTACCGATGGGGGGCTGGATGCCTGTCACTACTACCACCCTTACCCAGGGGGTGCCAGGTGCCTACCACTACTACCACCTCTACCCATGGGGGGCTGGATGCCTGTCACTACTACCACCTCTACCCAGGGGGTGCCAGATGCCTACCACCACTACCACCCTTACCCAGGGGTGCCAGATGCCTACTACTACTACCACCTCTACCCAGGGGTGCCAGGTGCCTACCACTACTACCACCTCTACCCATGGGGTGCCAGGTGCCTACCACTACTACCACCTCTACCCATGGGGGCTGGATGCCTACCACTACTACCACCTCTACCCATGGGGGGCTGGATGCCTGTCCACTACCACCTCTACCCAGGGGGTGCCAGATGCCTACTACTACTACCACCTCTACCCAGGGGTGCCAGATGCCTACCACTACTGCCACCTCTACCCAGGGGTGCCAGGTGCCTACCACTACTACCACCTCTACCCATGGGGGGCTGGATGCCTACCACCAACAACACCCCCACTCACAGGATGGCAAATACATGCCACAAGAAGCACACACCAGCAGAAAGAATGCAACACAAAGACATCCCCCCAACACCATGACAAGCGTGTGTAGACTGTGTCAAATGCCTACAACACTGAACAGGACTGTGAACATACAATGTGACCCCCTATCACAAGTGCCACACATAAATGTGTGTGGCACCCACAATGCAAGCAGGCCATGACCATTGTGGCAATGGGGTCCAAACCCCCATCATCACAGTGCCCAAAATGTAAGTGTGGGGTCCATAGCTGAAGCACATATTGAACATTGTGGCGATGGGGTCCAAACCCCCATCATCACAGTGCCCAAAATGTAAGTGTGGGGTCCATAGCTGAAGCACATATTGAACATTGTGGCAATGGGGTCCAAACCCCCATCATCACAGTGCCCAAAATGTAAGTGTGGGGTCCATAGCTGAAGCACATATTGAACATTGTGGCAATGGGGTCCAAACCCCCATCATCACAGTGCCCAAAATGTAAGTGTGGGGTCCATAGCTGAAGCACATAATGAACATTGTGGCAATGGGGTCCAAACCCCCATCATCACAGTGCCCAAAATGTAAGTGTGGGGTCCATAGCTGAAGCACATATTGAACATTGTGGCAATGGGGTCCAAACCCCCATCATCACAGTGCCCAAAATGTAAGTGTGGGGTCCATAGCTGAAGCACATATTGAACATTGTGGCAATGGGGCCAAACCCCCATCATCACAGTGACCAAAATGTAAGTGTTGACAAAGAAAAAGCTGCAACTGCCAAACTGCATGGATGATACCTGGTCACAGAACAACAAACACATCAGTGGCAAAGTAGTGCTTGTGTCCCATAGCAACATAGAATGGGGAGGCAAACAGTGCAGTGCAAATAAGACATACCTTTGGCCATGTGCAGACAAACATCACCCATGGGGGCTGACACTGTCAACATTCATCAATGACACAATGACAGAAGTGACCATCAGAATGCAGACCCACATATTTGCACCAATGGGCACACAAATTCAGATACCCAGTGGAGACTGTAGATGTGAGGTGAACAGATACCATACCATGGCAGCAATGGGACACACACACAATGATCATTGTGCTGACTGATGACCTAGGAGTCCCAGGGACAGCAGGGCATACACACCAAACAACATACAGCCAATGGCACACCTAAGATATGCCAATGCAGTGGTGCCGATGCACATACACAAACAGGCAGACCCACACTGCACATCAAACACAACAGGTGAGGGGGGGGTACCAGTGTCCCAGGCAACCACACAACACATGAGGAGGCCTGAATACCAATTACACAGATGTGCATACAGTGCCACACAAAGGTAACTCATGGATCCAAATCCCCTATGTGGGCAATCAGGCATTGTCAGATGAGAGGGAGCAGAAATCACACATGTCACACAAGCATGTAGGAACAGCAACTGACACAGCAAGACACAGAGACACCACAGCACTACCCCCAGGGCCCCCACAATGTGGTGACCCTGGGCTGCATTACATTCCCACTGTGATGACAAAGCTAGATGTCGTTCACACTGTGAACCACAGTCATGTGTCCTGAGCAACAAACTACCATCACACCTACACAAGCACAAATCAATCAGCACGGCCTGTCAGCCAAGGCCAACATGGAGGCAGGGGTCTAGCCGGGCAACAACTCTCATCTGCACACACTCAACACCACACACCTCGACCTCCAACAATGTGCAGCAGTGAAGCTCACATGTACTGGTGACATTGCACATGCACCCATGACAATCCCAGGGGGGGTGGTGGGAACCAAGGTGCAGAAACACATCACACATGGCCACTCAACCAGACTCCTGAATGTCTGACACACTGCGCACTACGCTGTACATGGACATGACGGCAATACCACACCAACCAATGGGATCCCAGCCACAGTCACACACCTATGAAGAAGCCAAGGTCACCCACAAAGAACACACATAGACAACTACCAACATTGCAGCCCTCAGGAGTGCCAGCAGTCACACACACAACGTGTCACAACCAATGAAAGCTAACACAAACAAGAAATCACATGACAGGAGTAAACAACAAGTGCAAAGGGGAATCCTGACTGTGACACATCAGCATCTGCCCACAAACTCAGCCCTGACAGCAAACACACCTATGGGTGACACCCTGATGACAAGTAATGTGCCATGCACCCACATCACAGAGAACCCAGGGAGAAGACTTTGGGGGAACATAGGTCAACTCAGCAAGCATCACAAACAGGAACATCACTAGGGATCCCAGCATGCACAGCAAAATGGAAGTGAACACACAGACATGCTCATACAACACACACCTTGGGCGCACGAGATGTCACAGGAGTACACACTGCCATGAGGGGACTCCACTCCTGTGTGAGGAAAGCTGTGCCATATGTCGCATCAGTAGGGCTCCATCATGTCAGCAGAACACTTGGTCACACAGTCAACAATTAGCACAAAATGAAGGCTCCCGTCACATCAGCCTGGTCATGGGAAAGTCAATGAAATCAACAGCACAGATCCAACACACATGTATAGCAAGTTGCACTGACAACACAGATGAGTCCTTCCCCATTGATGCCCAAACCTGCATGTCCAGTGGAGATGGCCACACGGTCAGGGAAGTAGACTAATTGAACAATGGCAAACACAACAGATGTGCATGGGTGGAACCCACAGATGTGTCATTGCTAATGTAAGTAGGAAATCCCATTGCCAAATATTGAAAACATGACACCCTCAGATGCTGCTAAGGATGACATGGATACACCACAGGATAGGACACTGTCCCCCTGGACCACATGGGTTCCTGCACAGTAACACTTCATTTTCATGAGACCAAATATCACCATCACTGCAGCAAGTGCATGGTTAGCGTCATCAACATCATGTACATCAGAAGTAAAAGCACTAGAGAACAGAAAGTTGCTTTATTCAGCATATGTGGGTTCAAAACTTGGAAAAACTGTAAGGAATCAACAAAGGCCAATGGCCAGTCCATCAAGGAAGTCAATACAGGGTGACAGTGGCAGATGTCACCCTACGCATGCCTGCACTGATCAAAACCAGGGACAATCCCCTAGGAGGGGCATACAGGGGGCAGGCCAGGCACCGCAGGGACAGGATCAGGGCTCACCAGGAGGAGGCAGGGAAGGGGTGGTGGGTGCTGGAGAGCCACTGACAACTGCAGTGGAGGTGTCTGACATGGTGTGTGCCGGCACAACTGGGGGGCATGACTCAGATATTGTGGGTGCCGGCACGACTGCAGTGGACCCTGCAGATGGAGTGGACAGGTCCGCCACTGCAGTGCCCAAGTCAGACAGGGTGATAGTGGACTCCACTGCAGTGCCTACCTCCAGGGGAGGAGAATGGGGATCAGGTAAGGTGGGCAGGACAGAGGGGAGGACACCCTCACCACATCAGTGGTACAGACAAGCGCAGCGGGGGTGTGGGGCCGGAAGAGCAAGTGGCAGGGGGAGAAGGCCTGACCCTTCTGGGGATGGTGTATCTGTGGGTGGGGGAACCTGGGGCAGGGTGTGGTGGGGGCACCTGTGGAGTGGGGGCCTGAGGGATGGAGGAAGGAGACTTGGTGCCTGAGCTGCAGGGCGGCGGCGGGGTCTTGCTCTTCCGGGACCAGGGGGACTTGCGGGTGGGGGCCTCAATCGGTCTGCGCCTGGGGGATGGTGTCCGGGGGCCAGGGGCACTCCTCTCCGTGTGGGTGGGCTTCCTCTTCCCCCTGAATGCTGGATCAGCTGGGTCGGAGGGGAAGAGGCCAAGGTCACAGAGGAAGAGCCGCTGTGTCTTTGGGGTTGCAGGTGAGGCAAGGGAGGGGTCTTTGGAGGGAGAGGCAACTGAGGACTGCGCAGTGCTTGTGGATGCGTGTGTTTGTGCCTGTGCCCCATCCCCTGTGAGTGTGGTTTCAGTCCCCTGACGGTGCGTGCGTGTGCGTCTTGTTTGTGGTGTGTGTGTCTGTCTGCTGCATGTGTCTGTGCTGGTGTGTGCCTGTGCCAGTGTGTGTGTGCTTGGGACGGGTAAGGTGCTGGGGAGTGTGGATGGGGCAGAGGCAGGAGGGGTGAGGGACTGTCGGAGGAGGGACACTGCTGCCATCAGGGAGGAGTCCATGGACCTATTGCCCCTCTGTAGGTCAGACATGCCCGATGAGATGCCCTACATGAATGACACCAGCTGAGTCAACAGACTGGTGTGTGCATGGAGGACACTCAGCATCGCTATCTGTCCTACATGGAGCTGGCGGAGGAGGTACACAGACTCCTCACTCAGGGCAGCAGGGGACACAGGGGCAGGGGGTGCGGTGCCTGGCCCGAAGGAGACACGCTCCCGAACATGGGAGCCTCCACGGACCTCGGAAATGGGAGCCAACGGGAGGGCGGTGGTGGTGTGTGGTGGTGGCGGGGACAGCAACACTAGCTGGGGTGTGGTGGCTGCTGACACCCGCCTCCATAAGGGAGTCATCGTCCGAGTTGCTCTGGTCCTCAGCTGAGGTGGATGGTGCTGAGGACTCCTCGGTGTGGCTCCCTCGCCCTCCGTGCCACTGGGTCCCTCCGACCACTCCTCGGCTGCTGACCCAGTCTGGCTCTGCGGCTCCTCCTGGTCCATGGAGCTGTCCCCTCCTGTGGCCGTGGATGTATCTGCAATCAATAGGGAAACAGACAGACATCAGTCACCTGCACCGAATGCACACACCACAGTAAGTACAGCATATTACAGAGCAAGCCCTGGCATCCTTAGTTGAACATTGCTAAAACTGCACAAACAGAACAGGAGAAGTCAATTGTCAGTCTGATGGTCAACCATGGCACTCACATCCCACCTGGCCTTGCACCCATCTGTCTGGTGTCTGTTGGATGGCAATACCCCAGTGTGGACACATGCACCACCTACACAGTATTTGGACAGTGCAGAGAACCCGGTGAAGCATGTGGACATGCACACATCACAACTCTTGCCACTGAATCAGTACAGGTGTCCGGATGTAAGGGATGCCCAGAGTCAAATAGGAAATGCATGTCATGCATACCAGCGACAGACACCATGATGCACCCATGTCCTGATAGCCATTGCCACAATGGTGTGCATGTAGCACATGTCACTCCCCTGCATGATCACTAATAGGAAGTCACATGCCATGGCACAGCCATGCCTGCTAAGTCATACATCACTGTTTCCAGTCACATGGGCAGGGCAGCCAGACAACACCACTCTGCACTGTGTCACAATAGTAGATCATGGGGAATGCAAGTCCTGGAGCTGAACAAGTGCACATGTACATCCCCCACACACCACATCATCTGAACCCTCATCTGTCCAGGTCATACCCATTGGACATATGGGAGACCTGTAACACTACCCTCTGCACCTGAGCACCTCACAATCTGCTGTGAATGGGAAACAGCTGCCTGAACTTCATATTCGCATACCCCAGTCTGCACGGTCAGGTGATCAAACACCTATGTGTCACACAAGTATCATCTCCTATGGTCACATCTCCGGTGGCATGCGGAGCCCCAACCGAGGAACACCCCAGCAGACCTGACAACGAAGCCACAGCACACTGACACAGAGGCAGACACCTGAGGGGACAAATCACTGAGCAAAACGTGTCAGCTGATACACGGCAGTGGGAGTACAGAGTGTATTGTATGGCCTGGAGTAGGCATGACTGTCCTGCCCCACATGAATGAGGGATGAGCCCTGGACAGTAGGCAGCTGGCTACGTATGTGTGACACACGTTATATACACACTCCTGGGGCCCAAACATTGTTCCCACCCGCAGCATGGGTGTGTGCCAGATACCCCAGGCACATGTGGTGGATCAGCTCAGCAATTGGGCCACATATCAAAGTAACACGCAGAACACATGTCAGAACACAGGCATTGTGTAAGCAATGGACCCACCCATGATGCACACCACAGAGTCAGGGAAACAGATGCTGTCCCCCACCTTGAGCCAAGAAAACTGCAGGGACACAGTACCCAAGTGACACAATACCCTGACTGTAAGGGCCACACCTGGGTATCAGATGAGGAGTGGGCAGTGCACAATAGAGGGACATGGGTCTTGGACCACAAGACTGATGTACTGTGGAAGTTTAACCAGGCCAGAGGAGGGCACATAGCATGGCAGACATAGTTCACAATGCAGACATGGACTCACCCCCTCCTTGCTGCTCTCTAGCCTTCAGCTGCCCATCCAGATCAGGGAAGACCACCGCCAGGATCCTCAGCATGTGGGGGGACCGGTGTTCGCCCCTCCTGCGAGGAGGCGACAGCTTCAGCTGGACCCGTGCGATCCTCCGGGTCCAGCCCCGAAGGTCCTGCCACCTCTTCTGGCAGTTGCGGATCCGGCGCTTGTAGTCCCCCACGGATCTCACTGCCCGGACGATGGTCAGCCATATCTTCTGCTTCTGGTGGGCATCAACCTGTGAGGATGACAAAGTGAGAATGCCATTACTACACATGCAACATAACCGTGCATTACACAGTTGGATATGCATGTCTCAATCACAGGGGCACATGATGTACACAGGCAGTGCAACGATGGCCATGGACAGTATGCCAGCAGTTACTACATGGTATCATTGCCTGGGCAGTAAAACCTTGTTTAAATGCACTGTCACTGCACTATTCCTGTCCAGTGCATATAACTACACACTATGGGGGTGACAACTACTCAGTGAGCCTGCTAGCCAGTGGCGTGCAGACTGTTAGCCTTGCTAGTCAGACAACATGCACATTTAGAAAGGCAGTGGACAGAACACTCACCTGCTCCCCTGGTTTCCCATACAGCTTGCTGTACTGTGGAAGGAGGCTGTCCAGCAGGGCCTGGTTATCCTCAGTGCTGAAGGCTGGGGCTCTCTCCACAGTACGTGCCATTGCAGGGTCCAGAGGGGCAGAGACAGCAGCAGTGTAGTGGCAGATGTCGTCCTGGAGCATGTAGTGCAGGCAAGTGAGCTCTCAGGGGAACAGCCAGCATTATATGTGTGCTGCAGAGGCAGATACTGTCCCATGTGTCCAAAGTGATAGGTCCAAGTCGTTTGCATCTTCTGAATCTGGCCAATCCATGGAATCGCACCACTTACACACGCCCCCAGCATCCTTCAAATGTTCAACTTCATGTCACCCATGAAATTGCAACATTGTTGTGGGTGACCAACTGAATTTACAGCATCAGACTCGTTCAAATTTTGAAAACGCGTCCGTTGCCAGGCCAGGCCATAGCCAATGGGTGCGCACCAATCGGACCATTGCCGTTCAACGCGTACCTAGGATACAACGCGTACCCGCACACATTGAATGCAATGGGCTGGCCGGGCACACCGATCGGCCCATTGCCGTTCAACGCGTACCTAGGATACAACGCGTACCCGCACACATTGAATGCAATGGGCCGGCCGGGCACACCGATCGGACCATTGCCGTTCAACGCGTACCTAGGATACAACGCGTACCCGCACACATTGAATGCAATGGGCCGGCCGGGCACACCGATCGGACCATTGCCGTTCAACCCCTACCTAGGATACAACGCGTACCCGCACACATTGAATGCAATGGGCCGGCCGGGCACACCGATCGGACCATTGCCGTTCAACGCGTACCTAGGATACAACGGGTACCCGCACACATTGAATGCAATGGGCCGGCCGGGCACACCGATCGGACCATTGCCGTTCAACGCGTACCTAGGATACAACGCGTACCCACACATTGAATGCAATGGGCCGGCCGGGCACACCGATCGGACCATTGCCGTTCAACGCGTACCTAGGATACAACGCGTACCCGCACACATTGAATGCAATGGGCCGGCCGGGCACACCGATCGGACCATTGCCGTTCAACGCGTACCTAGGATACAACGCGTACCCGCACACATTGAATGCAATGGGCCGGCCGGGCACACCGATCGGACCATTGCCGTTCAACGCGTATCTAGGATACAACGCGTACCACGACACATTGAATGCAATGGGCCGGCCGGGCACACCGATCGGACCATTGCCGTTCAACGCGTACCTAGGATACAACGCGTACCGCGCACATTGAATGCAATGGGCCGGCCGGGCACACCGATCGGACCATTGCCGTTCAACGCGCATCTAGGATACAACGCGTACCCGCACACATTGAATGCAATGGGCCGGCCGGGCACACCGATCGGACCATTGCTGTTCAACGCGTATCTAGGATACAACGCGTACCCGCACACATTGAATGCAATGGCCAATGTGTGCGCACTGATCGGTCCATTGCTGTCCAACGCGTATTGCGAATACAACGCGTACCAGCGCACATTGAATGCAATGGCCAATGTGTGCGCACTGATCGGTCCATTGCTGTCCAACGCGTATTGCGAATACAACGCGTACCAGCGCACATTGAATGCAATGGCCAATGTGTGCGCACTGATCGGTCCATTGCTGTCCAACGCATCCCTGTACAAGTCACTGGCATATGTCACCATGCCTGTCACAGGTGAACATATGCCAGCCACATATACTTCCCAGGGAGTGAGGGGCACACCTACAACACCACAGCCTGTCCAAACTGTATCCTACGGCATGTAAGGCTGCATTACCTATTCCGTGTATGGGGGTGAAGATGTTGTTCTGTGGGTGTCACTTGGGGGCAGCCACCCCCATGCTGTGCACGTGTTCATGGGGACAGAATCCTTGGTGTTTCGTGTACATGACCACTGTGATGTGCAACTGTTCATATCTGAGCATGTGGCATGGTCACATTTCACGGTGGTGTATGTGTATGTCATGTCACATACACCCTGAGTCCCATGTGGGACGGTATGTTTAACCCAGGGTGACCCATTGGCACAATGGTGATGGTCCTCCACAGTCTGTGTGCATGTTGTGTTACCAATGTCTCTGATTTCATGTGCACAAGGGGAGGCAGTCTCCACATCCACGTTGTTTGTGCATGGACTTTGATGTTGTGCGTGTGTGTGTCACAGATGTCCATGTCTGTCCTGCCGAGGCAACAGGGACCACTACCTGTGGGGGTCATGGTTGTTTTGCTGTGGTGTATACATGATACACCATGTCATGCCAGTGTCCATGTGGCAATACAGGGTCCCTGGGAATCTACCTGTCGTTGAGCTGTGATGCCTGGGGCACATCAGTCCTCACATGTCACTGTGGGGTGTGTTTGTAATTTGGCAGCAGGAGATGGGAACTGGGACACGGCCTCATGATATCCAATGGCACGACCTGGGACTTATTGATGCCACTTGTTGAACTGTGATGTTAGATGTTGGCCATGTATGTGCCATACATATCCTTACGGAACTGCACACATCATGTACTTGTGCCTCATAATGATGTATCATGTGATGTTGAGTGTGTTCAATGCCACATATGTGGGGTGACTGACAATCTTGCTTTCTTCACCTATGCACTGCAGGGCACCAGCTGTCCTTAGACCATTCCCTGACCTGGCAACGATGGTGGAACGTGACAGCATCCGACGGTACCGCTTCACCAGGCAGCTGATTGAGGATTTGGCAGTGCGCTTGGCACCACATTTGCAACCTGGCCATCCGTACCCTATAGCGCTGACCCCCAAGGTGAAGGTGATGGCAGCCCTACACTTCTTTGCCACCGGTACCTTTCAACACACTCTGGCGACTGCTGGTGGGATGTCACAGACCATGTTCAGCCGTGTGCTCCGGGATGTTTTGGAGGCTATGTTGATATACCTGAACCAGTACATCTATTTCCCTAGACTCCAACGACTCACTGGCGTGAAGAGTGACTTCTATGCCCTGGGGAGGATGCCGCATGTCATTGGCTCCATTGATGGGACACATGTGGCTTTGGTACCACCACAGGCCCAAGAGCAGGCCTACCGTAACCGCAAACACTACCACTCGGTCAATGCACTGGTGGTCTGTCTTGCAGATATGAGCATCTCACACGTGTGTGCCCGTTTCCCTGGTTCTGCACACGATGCCTACGTGATGAGGAGTAGTCGCATCCCGAGGATGATGGCACAGATGCCGAACCAGCGTGCCTGGCTTGTTGGTGTGTACTGACTTTGTACCATTGTGTGTGTTCTGCTATGTAGTGTTCCACCCTCTTATCCAACTCTGCTAATGTGCAATTGTCTGTATGTAGGTGACTCCGGATACCCCAACATGCCGTGGTTGCTGACGCCCCTCAGGAACCCTGTGACACCAGCCCAGATGTGCTACAATGAGGCACATGGTCGGACGAGGAGAGTGATTGAGCGGACATTTGGTCTCCTGAAGAGCCGCTTCCGCTGCCTCGACAAGACAGGAGGGTCCCTCCCATATGCCCCAGCAAAGGTGTGCAAGATTATCATCGTCTGCTGCATGCTCCACAACCTGGCAGTGCGGAAGGCGTTGCCTCTCATCCTGGATGACGATGACCAACGTCCGCCACCTGTGGAGGATCCTGGCCTGGACCACGATGCCAGTGATGATGATGATGATGATGATGGTGATGTCTGCACACAGCTCATCACCAACTTCTTCAGCTGAATGTGAGTATCCAGAGATGTCATGTCAATGATGTGAGTTAGCATGATATGTGTTGGTGGTGCTCTGGTGCTGTTTGAGTGTGTCCATGGGCTACATGACTGTATGCGTGTAGCCATGTGTCCTTGCAGGTAGTGTGTACTCCCCAACAGTGTTGACATGCTAACTTGGTTCTGGGTGGGTATCTTGTAACATGTATTCTGCATGAGTATTGCAGTTCTGTCCGGTTCTTCAGTGCTTTTGACTGTGTGTCATTTCTGTCCTTCACAGGGTACTTTCAGAGTCGTTTGGTCAACTGTGTTCCCCAACACCGTGATTTGACTTCCCGGGTGGTAGCTGTTGTGTCCCTACAGGTGATGTGCACCACACCCATGGACTTCCTTCCTTCTACACTTGTTGACTGTGTGCCCGCTGCCAGGTGGGATTACCTTGCATCTGTGGTGGTTACAACATGTTGCAAATGTGTAATAAACCTGTGCTTCACTTTGGGATGTGCGTTGTCTGTGATCACACATCTGACTGACATTTGCTTACTGCACCAGTGGGCTAGTTAACACAGACTGTGAATAGGTGTTGGGTCTGTGCAATGCAACGTATTTCCTGGCAACATCAGTGTAGGCGATGAGTCAGATGGCCATGGTGTGTATGTGTTGTGTAGCCCTGGTGGTGTGCCTCCCTCATATGTGTGACGTCGCCATGACTCACATGCCGGTGTTGTACTTGCTGTAGCAGTTAGTATGCACAGTGTCATTTCCCAGATCATCATCGCCACTTCTGAGACAACATAGGAATCACAACAGAGGCAAGTATGGTGTATTAGTGAGTTTATTGACATACATGTGTGAGTATAGTGCACAGGATGGTGGGTGCTGTACATTGTGATTGTAATCCAAAGTTCCTAGATGATTTGGAAGTCCTGGTAGCAGAAATGTCCAGAGTGAAGTCCACAGTAATCAGAGACATTGGTCCAACTTGAGCTCCCCATGTCATGTGGGAGAGTTGTGTTGCAGTCAACAGGGTGAACAGTTTGCGCACAAAGGTGATTATCCAGAACAGGTTTTGGCTTCCTGGGGGTTGCACATGGCCATCGGCCTCGCACTTGCCCCTCCTCGGACAGCCCCTCTTCTTGGGGGGGACCCTCAAGTGCAGGCTGCTGCGGTGCAGGGGACTCTTCGCCAGAGTCATCCGCCCTCCCTGTGGCAGTTGCAGTTGTTTCAGCAGCAGATGTTGTGGGCACACAGGGAGGTGTTGACTGGTTGCTGCTCATCTGGCGGAGGCATTGTAATATGTCCCTATGCACCGCCATCATCTCTTGCAGTGTGTCCCACTTGGACTCCACGCGGGACATGTGTGAGTCCAAGCGGGCATGATGGGCAGCCTGCTGCTGTTTAATGTCCCTGAGGAGCCCCACTACCTGGCTGAACTCTCCGGTGCTGGACTGGTACGCATCGGCTATGCGTGCCAGTTGTGGGTCATCATGCAGTCCAGACCCCTCTGCGAGCAGCGACCTATGTCTCCCACCCCTCCCACCACCCTTGGCGACACGTGCAGTACCCGAGGTGGCACGCACAGGTGACCCTGGGCCACCTTGTGGGTTGTTGGTGGTGGTGGTGTCCATGGCCCCACGTTGGTCCAGGGTCCCTGTGCTGGTGGTGGTGGTGCTCCTTGGTCTGTCCTTGTCGGCAGGGGTGGTATGTGTGTTGACAGTCGTTGGAGGGGTGGGTGCAGGGGGTGCAGCTAGTGGTCCTGCTGGTGCTGCATGATGACTTGCTCCGGAGGTGCCAGGTAGGTCTTCTTCATCCGAGGAGGGCAGAGGCTGTTCCCACCAGTGAGCTCCGTATCCTCTTGAGCCTGGGACGAGGACTCCTCAGCGTCTGCTGCTGTGTCCCCATCATCACCTGTTTTTGGGAGACACACACAATGTATGTTATGTTTCTGCAGGCATCAATGGTTGACACACCTGACAGTTGTGACTGTGCCTCGGGATGCGGGCCTGTACATTGCATTGTCCTACGTTGTCACAGTCAGGGGTTGATATTGGTGTAGCACATTGTCCTGCATTATTTGGGCATTTCTATGTGAATGTTGGGGTGTGTACATGATCTGCATTGGTTGTATTTGGTTGACATCCGGTCCTCCTTCCCATCCAGCCAGATATTCCACCATGGAACGTGCTTCCATTGCAGGGAGTGCAAGTTGTCTTTCAGGATGTCAGTCAGTGGTGTCCTGCTGTTGGTTGGTGCACAGTTGCCAGCAGGGCCTTGTGCTCCCCACATCAGTAGCCAGTGTCAGCCATCTTGTGCTTTGTTTTCCACTCCCTGTGATGTGCGCATGGTTCAGGGTGGTGTTGATGGGACAGTTGTGGGGGTGACCAATATCTGTGACTACCACTCCCATCATGCTATTGCGTCCACCCCACTTCCCAGCATTCCCATACTTACTTGCTTTTGGGTGGACTTCAGTGTGTGTGAGTGTGAGAGCAATGGCAAGATGGCTGACAGTGGTGTCTTGCTGTTGGTTGTTGCACAGTTCCCAGCAGGGCCTTGTGCTCCCCACAGCAGTAGCCAGTGTCAGCCATCTTGTGAGTCCTTTTCCACTCCCTGTGATGTGAGCATGGTTGAGAGTGGTGTTGATGGGCCAATTGTGAGGGTGAGCAATATCTGTGCCTGCAACTCCCATCATGCTATTGCCTCCACCCCCTTCCCAGCATGCCCATCCTTCCTTCCTTTTGACTCTGCTTCCCTGTGGGGTGGGCTGCCTGTGCTGAATGGATGGCTGGGAGTGTTGTCCTGGCAGTTGTTTGGCTAACAGTCCCAGGAGTGTCCCTGTGCTTCACACAGCATAACCCAGGGTGGTGGTTCTTTGTGGGATCTTCAGTTAGGATGTGAGGCATTGCATTCTCCCTGGTGGGTTATGTGAAGTTTGTGTTGAGGGGGTGTGTGAGGGGAGGTGCTTGTGACTATGGTCAGTGCTGTGAGTCCTCCTTCCCACCTAGCCAGATATCCCACCATGGAACGTGCTTTCATTGCAGGGAGTGCAAGTTGTCTTTCAGGATGTCAGTCAGTGGTGTCCTGCTGTTGGTTGGTGCACAGTTGCCAGCAGGGCCTTGTGCTCCGCACAGCAGTAGCCAGTGTCAGCCATCTTGTGAGTTGTTTTCCACTCCCTGTGATGTGCGCATGGTTCAGGGTGGTGTTGATGGGACAGTTGTGGGGGTGACCAATATCTGTGACTACCACTCCCATCATGCTATTGCGTCCACCCCACTTCCCAGCATGCCCATACTTACTTGCTTTTGGGTGGACTTCAGTGTGAGAGCAATGGCAAGATGGCTGACAGTGGTGTCCTGCTGTTGGTTGGTGGGCAGTTCCCAGCATGGCCTTGTGCTCCCCACAACAGAGCACCAGTGTCAGACATCTTTGATGGGGCTTTCCACTCTCTGTGGGGTGTGCACGCTTGTGTGTGAGCTTGCTGGCCCATGTGGGTGGGGGGTGTTGAGCTGTGACTACCACTCCCATCATGCTATTGCGTCCACCCCACTTCCCAGCATGCCCATACTTACTTGCTTTTGGGTGGACTTCAGTGTGTGTGAGTGTGAGAGCAATGGCAAGATGGCTGACAGTGGTGTCCTGCTGTTGGTTGGTGGGCAGTTCCCAGCATGGCCTTGTGCTCCCCACAACAGAGCACCAGTGTCAGACATCTTTGATGGGGCTTTCCACTCTCTGTGGGGTGTGCATGCTTGTGTGTGAGCTTGCTGGCCCATGTGGGTGGGGGATGTTGAGCTGTGACTACCACTCCCATCATGCTATTGCGTCCACCCCACTTCCCAGCATGCCCATACTTACTTGCTTTTGGGTGGACTTCAGTGTGTGTGAGTGTGAGAGCAATGGCAAGATGGCTGACAGTGGTGTCCTGCTGTTGGTTGTTGCACAGTTGCCAGCAGGGCCTTGTGCTCCCTACAGCAGTAGCCAGTGTCAGCCATCTTATGAGTCCTTTTCCACTCCCTGTGATGTGAGCATGGTTGAGAGTGGTGTTGATGGGCCAATTGTGAGGGTGAGCAATATCTGTGCCTGCAACTCCCATCATGCTATTGCCTCCACCCCCCTTCCCAGCATGCCCATCCTGACTGACTGACTGACTGACTGAGGTATTTATAGAGCGCACTAATGCCGAGGCGTCTTGGCGCTGAGATAATGGCAGTCCATCCTGAATGACTGACCTAGGTCCTGGAAGATAGCCAAGTTTTTATCAACTTTCTGAAAAGGGGCCTACTATTCTGCAGTCTTAGATGTGTTGGGAGGGAGTTCCACAATTTGGCTGCTTGGTAAGAGAACCCCCTGCCACCCCATCTGGCTCTTCTTATCCTAGGGACAAGAACCAGTCCGGTGTTTGCAGACCTAAGACATCGAGTAGGCAGATATCGCGGGAACAAGCGTTGAATATCTGCCGCCCCACCTCCATATATGGCTTTATGCACTAAGCAAAGCGCTTTGAAGTCTATTCTTCGGCGGACTGGTAGCCAATGGAGGAGTCTTAGGCTCGCGGAAATGGGGTGGTGTTTAGGTAAGTTTAACAATACTCTTGCAGCCGCGTTTTGTATGGACTGAAGTTTGGAAAGCTGCCTGACTCCTGCACCTAAGTATAGTGCATTGCAATAGTCAGTTCTAGAAGACACCAATGCACCGACCACTGTTTTCCTTAATGAAAGTGGTATAAATGGAAGAATCTTCCGTAAAAATTTTTGTGTAAAGAAGCAGGCCGAAAACACTTGGTTGATCTGAGAAGTAAGCGTTAGCTCTTTATCGACCATAAACCCCAAATTTCTGGCCTTCGGTGCCGGGACAGGGAAAGTTCCGGCCTCAGACGCCACCAGAGTTCGCTCCAGACCGAGGGCTTATGGCCGAACTCTATAACCTCGGTTTTACCCGTGTTTAATTTCAAAAAGTTAGAGTTCATCCAACCCATCAGTGCCAGTAAGCAGTTCCGGAACCTTTCCGCCATCAAATCTACATCTTGTGTGACTGACACAACTAACTGAGTGTCGTCAGCATATGACACTAGAGAAAAACCATGACTTTTTATTAGTCTGGCCAATGGGGCTACGTAAACATTGAACATAGTGGGGGACAGGGCGGACCCCTGGGGAACTCCACAAGGGAGAGTAAACTTTCCTGACTGAAGACCATTCCAATGAATTGCCTGTACCCTGTTGGCCAAATATGAGGCCAAAAGGGCCAGGGCCTTTTCCTCAATACCGGCCGCTTTCAGTCGTTGCACCAACACCTGATGGTTTACGGTGTCGAACGCTGCGGTTAGATCTAGTAGTATCAGGATGGACCTGCCCCCTCCATCCATCACTTTTCTTATCTCTTCCATCGCCATAATCAAGGCAGATTCTGTAGAGTGGAGAGCTCGAAAACCATGCTGCGTTGAATCCAGTATGTTGTTCTTGTCTAGGTGTTCCGTCAGCTCTTTGTTTAAGGCTTTCTCGAGTAGCTTGGAAGGAAACGGGAGGCAGGAAATCAGTCGGTAGTTCTTAACCTCCAAAGGGTCTAGCGCGGGTTTTTTTAATATAGGCCTGATACAGACCTTTTTCCAACACTGTGGAAAGACACCTGAAAAGATGATAGTATTCAGTGTTTTAGTCAGACCAGCACTAATAGCCTCAGGAGCAAGATGTAAAATGAAAGGGGGACAAGGGTCCAATGGAGACCCGGACTTAGTTTTTAACAGTAGATCTGTAACTTCATTCTGATCTAAAGTTCGGAACTGAGTTAGAGTTCCGTCTGGGGCAGAGCCTTCTTGTCGCTCAATGTCAGTCCCTCCTGAGAGTGGTATGGTGACAAGGAGCTCATTATAAACGGCCTGCACTTTGTGCTGAAAAAAGTCAGCCATTTTGTCCACTATTGCTTGATTGGGCGAAAAAACCGTGTCCCGTGGGCATTTGGATAGGGTACTAACGGTTTTAAACAATTCTTTAGATGAATTCGACGCCTCCTGGATTTTAAGAGAAAAATATTTTGATTTGGCTTGTTTTATGACTGATTTGTATTCCTCCAAAACGAGGTTGTAGTTACTCCTATGTTCAGCACTATAGTCCGATCTCCAGATTCGTTCATGGCGTCTGCACTTGATTTTTAGCTGTTTGAGCTCAGTAGAGTACCAAGGAGATGAGACTTGTTTCCTCCTTTGTGGTTTAGACTCTTCCGGCGCCAGCTTGTTTACTGCCTGATTTAGCCATATTTCATAGTTATCGGCTGCCTGGTTGGAGTACAAGATATCCGGTAAGTTTCTAGATAACGCCGAAATCAAATCCTGTTTTTGAATTAGTTTCCAGGGGCGGGATTTCACCAGCGTGGAAATTCTACGTCCTCTGCAAGTTGCTGCTGTCCGGACAGTGAAGTGGACGGTCGCATGGTCTGACCATTGAACTTGTTGTACTCTCGTCACTACTGTGTCGGAGTTGTTAGTAAAAAGTCCATCCAGCGTATGTCCCGCTTGGTGCGTGGGCTCTAAAACTATCTGGCTCATGCCATATCCGGCCAAAATGTCCGTCAGACATGAAGTATCGGTGTCATTATTTAATTCCAGGTGGAAATTAAAATCTCCAAGAACCGTGTAGGTGTCAGTGTCTAGGCAAGATTCTAAAAAGGTCTGCAGAGACGTTAGAAAAGCGGCTCTGGTGCCCGGGGGTCTATAGATAAGAACTCCTGGGAAAAGTTTGTGGTTGTTTCTTTTGATGCTGAAGGACATTGCCTCAGCTTCTAGTGTAGCTTCGTGCCTCATAGTCACAGTGTAGTGGGATCGGTAGATCAGCGCTAGACCTCCTCCTTTAGATCCCATTCTATCTACATGGACTACAAAATAGCCCGCAGGCACTGCTGCTCCCCAGTCAGGGTCCGAGAAGTTATTTGCCCAAGTTTCCGTGAGAAACAGCAGATCGGGATTTTCTGCTTGGATTAGAAACTCTAGCTCGTATTTATGTTTGACCATAGATCGAGTATTGAGTAGGATACAGCGAATATTTTCTGTCTCATTCTGGTCGGGTCCCTGAGTATGAGCAAGTGGCTGGGGAACAGTGTTCTTTCGAGGAGCTACATTGTTATTTCTATTATAGCCCAAAGAAATTGGTAAGTACAGGATTCCCAGACCACATGTGCTACAATTCCTCGAATTTAAATTTAATGTGTCTGGGATTGACACCGGTTGACGGCACTCACCATGTCTAAGGGCAAGGAGTTCCTCCCGGGAGTAGCTAAAAATCCTGCATTGGGCAGGGGTCCCTGCGCTGGGCGCACTCCGGGCACTGACGGGCGCAGACGGGCTTGCCTTTGGCGCGCCTTCGGCGCGCCGGCGGCGCGCCCGCTGCGCGATCGCAACATCCGGCAATTTAAAGAAGGAGGGGCGGGAAAGGTTATGCGTCTAGAACGCTGACCCCTTGCTCCGTGATCAGCGTGTGCACTATGACTTTGCCCAGTACCCTGATTTCAGACACACAGTGGCTAATGCTAAAACAATTTAAACAATTCCAAGCAGTGAGAGCGCGATCCAATTTTAAAATCCAATCCTGATTAAAAACACAGTATTACAATGATAAAACAGACTTGTGCGCAGAGCTTCACTTCCCCCAGATTCAACAGCAATTCAGGTTAGAATGATTACCGCTGCACGATCGCAACATCCGGCAATTTAAAGAAGGAGGGGCGGGAAAGGTTATGCGTCTAGAACGCTGACCCCTTGCTCCGTGATCAGCGTGTGCACTATTACTTTGCCCAGTACCCTGATTTCAGACACACAGTGGCTAATGCTAAAACAATTTAAACAATTCCAAGCAGTGAGAGCGCGATCCAATTTTAAAATCCAATCCTGATTAAAAACACAGTATTACAATGATAAAACAGACTTGTGCGCAGAGCTTCACTTCCCCCAGATTCAACAGCAATTCAGGTTAGAATGATTACCGCTGCGCGATCGCAACATCCGGCAATTTAAAGAAGGAGGGGCGGGAAAGGTTATGCGTCTAGAACGCTGACCCCTTGCTCCGTGATCAGCGTGTGCACTATGACTTTGCCCATTACCCTGATTTCAGACACACAGTGGCTAATGCTAAAACAATTTAAACAATTCCAAGCAGTGAGAGCGCGATCCAATTTTAAAATCCAATCCTGATTAAAAACACAGTATTACAATGATAAAACAGACTTGTGCGCAGAGCTTCACTTCCCCCAGATTCAACAGCAATTCAGGTTAGAATGATTACCGCTGCGCGATCGCAACATCCGGCAATTTAAAGAAGGAGGGGCGGGAAAGGTTATGCGTCTAGAACGCTGACCCCTTGCTCCGTGATCAGCGTGTGCACTATGACTTTGCCCAGTACCCTGATTTCAGACACACAGTGGCTAATGCTAAAACAATTTAAACAATTCCAAGCAGTGAGAGCGCGATCCAATTTTAAAATCCAATCCTGATTAAAAACACAGTATTACAATGATAAAACAGACTTGTGCGCAGAGCTTCACTTCCCCCCAGATTCAACAGCAATTCAGGTTAGAATGATTACCGCTGCGCGATCGCAACATCCGGCAATTTAAAGAAGGAGGGGCGGGAAAGGTTATGCGTCTAGAACGCTGACCCCTTGCTCCGTGATCAGCGTGTGCACTATGACTTTGCCCAGTACCCTGATTTCAGACACACAGTGGCTAATGCTAAAACAATTTAAACAATTCCAAGCAGTGAGAGCGCGATCCAATTTTAAAATCCAATCCTGATTAAAAACACAGTATTACAATGATAAAACAGACTTGTGCGCAGAGCTTCACTTCCCCCCAGATTCAACAGCAATTCAGGTTAGAATGATTCCTTCCTTCCTTTTGACTCTGCTTCCCTGTGGGGTGGGCTGCCTTTGCTGAATGGATGGCTGGGAGTGTTGTCCTGGCAGTTGTTTGGCTAACAGTCCCAGGAGTGTCCCTGTGCTTCACACAGCATAACCCAGGGTGGTGGTTCTTTGTGGGATCTTCAGTTAGGATGTGAGGCATTGCATTCTCCCAGGTGGGTTATGTGAAGTTTGTGTTGAGGGGGTGTGTGAGGGGAGGTGCTTGTGACTATGGTCAGTGCTGTGAGTCCTCCTTCCCACCCAGCCAGATATCCCACCATGGAACGTGCTTCCGTTGCAGGGAGTGCAATTTGTCTTTCCGGATGTCAGTCAGTGGTGTCCTGCTGTTGGTTGGTGCACAGTTGCCAGCAGGGCCTTGTGCTCCCCACAGCAGTAGCCAGTGTCAGCCATCTTGTCAGTTGTTTTCCACTCCCTGTGATGTGGGCATGGTTCATGGTGGTGTTGATGTGCGCATTGTGAGGGTGAGCAATATCTGTGACTACCACTCCCATCATGCTATTGCCTCCACCCCCCTTCCCAGCATGCCCATACTTCCTTCCTTTTGAGTGTACTTCACTGTGTGTGGGTGTGACATCAATGGCAAGATGGCTGACAGTGGTGTCCTGCTGTTGGTTGTTGGCCAGTTCCCAGCATGGCCTTGTGCTCCCCACAACAGAGCACCAGTGTCAGACATCTTTGAAGTGGCTTTTGACTCCCTGTGAGGTGTGCATGCTTGGGTGTGTTATTGCTGGGCCATGTGGGTGGGGGATGTTGGGCTGTGACTACCACTCCCATCATGCTTTTGCCTCCACCCCCCTTCCCAGCATGCCCATGCTTCCTTCCTTTTGACTCAGCTTCCCTGTGGGGTTGTGTGCCCATGCTGACAAGATGGCTGACAGTGTTATCCTGGGGTTTGTTTTGCTACAAGTCCCATGTGTGTCCCTGTGCTTCAGACTGCATGACCCAGGGTTGTGATTCTTTGTGGGATATTTGATTGGTGTGTGAGGCAATGCTTTCTCCCAGGTGAGTTGTGTGTAGTTTGTGTTAGGGGGGTGTGTGGGTGGAGCTGCGTGTGACTATGGTCAGTGCTGTGAGTCCTCCTTCCCACCCAGCCAGATATCCCACCATGGAACGTGCTTCCATTGCAGGGAGTGCAAGTTGTCTTTCAGGATGTCAGTCAGTGGTGTCCTGCTGTTGGTTGTTGCACAGTTGCCAGCAGGGCCTTGTGCTCCCCACAGCAGTACCCAGTGTCAGCCATCTTGTGAGTCCTTTTCCACTCCCTGTGATGTGAGCATGGTTGAGAGTGGTGTTGATGGGCCAATTGTGAGGGTGAGCAATATCTGTGCCTGCAACTCCCATCATGCTATTGCCTCCACCCCCTTTCCCAGCATGCCCATCCTTCCTTCCTTTTGACTCTGCTTCCCTGTGGGTGGGCTGCCTGTGCTGAATGGATGGCTGGGAGTGTTGTCCTGGCAGTTGTTTGGCTAAAAGTCCCAGGAGTGTCCCTGTGCTTCACACAGCATAACCCAGGGTGGTGGTTCTTTGTGGGATCTTCAGTTAGGATGTGAGGCATTGCATTCTCCCAGGTGGGTTATGTGGAGTTTGTGTTGAGGGGGTGTGTGAGGGGAGGTGCTTGTGACTATGGTCAGTGCTGTGAGTCCTCCTTCCCAACCAGCCAGATATCCCACCATGGAACATGCTTCCATTGCAGGGAGTGCAAGTTGTCTTTCAGGATGTCAGTCAGTGGTGTCCTGCTGTTGGTTGTTGCACAGTTGCCAGCAGGGCCTTGTGCTCCCCACAGCAGTAGCCAGTGTCAGCCATCTTGTGAGTCCTTTTCCACTCCCTGTGATGTGCGCATGGTTCATGGTGGTGTTGATGGGACAGTTGTGGGGGTGACCAATATCTGTGCCTCCAACTCCCATGATGCTATTGGCTACACTGACTTGCCCAGCATACACATATTTCCTTTCTTTCAGTGGGCTTCACTGTGTGGTGGTGTTGTAGCGGTGGCTACTTGTCTGGATGTGTTTGTCAGTTATATTTGTGCCACTGCCTAGCTGTAGTTGTAGTTGTGTTTGTACATGTGATGACACAGTTAAATGTCACTTTGAGATGGCATGTGTTGTGTTTCTCTGAGTGACATACACATTTTGGGATGATTCTGTTCTGGTTGCTGTGTATTTGCTAAGAGTGCATGGTTTGACTCTCCCCTTGACAGTGATGTGTGTGTGTAGTCGCAGAATATTGTGTACATTTGTTGAGTACTCACCAGGCTCTGGGATGTTTTCTAGTCCATAGACGCTCACTGGTGGTAGGATGGCCCGCACCTTCTCCTCCCAGGGCCTGAGGTATAGTGGCTTGGCAGGAGGGCCACTGCCGGTGTGTTGGCTCAAGAGGTAGTCCTTCTTCAACAGCTCCTTGACCCTCCTGCGCACGTCATACCACCTGTTCTGGATGTCTGTCTTTGTGCGCAAACATGGTGATTGTGCGTTCACCCTGTCGACGATCCTCTCCCACATCTTTGTTTTCTGTGATATGGGTGTCTGTTGGACCAGTGTACCAAAGAGCTGTGGCTCTACCCTGAGGATCTCATCTACCAGGACTTCCAATTCACTATCTAGGAACTTATGATTCTTCTTTGGGGGCATGGTGATGGTGAGTGATGTGTGTGTTAGTGTGCAGGTGTAGGTGTGTGAGTGTGTGTTTTGCTAGGTGTATGTGAGGTTTCTATTTGTTGTGGTGCTGATGGTGTGTGGCTTGTGTGATGGATGAGCTGTGGGTGTGTGGTTGCTGTCTGTTGAGTGCTGGCAGGTAATTTGAATTTGCAAAGGATCATGGTAGGGATTTGTGTCCTTTATATAGGAGGAGTTGTGGGTGTGTCTTTGTTCCCTGCCCCTCCCCCCCCAGTATTTATTGGCTTTGTAATTGCTTGTTTGGCCTTTTTTTGTGTATTTTCCCTTTGTACTTTTCGTGCATGTAGGAGACGTTCTTGTGACCGAGTCGGACCCTGCAGTTGTCTCGTACGGGCTTATCAGTTTCGTTCACGCTGTGTTTGTGATGTTTTCTATGCTGCGTACGCGTCGGTCGCGGTGTTTTGGGTTGCTTCGCCTCGCAGTTTTGTATGCGTGTACGTCGTACGGCTTGTCCTCCGTGCGACTCGGTCGTGTTTTCCACGCCTTGCATCGTACTTGGCGGGTGGGAGTCCGCGGGTACGTCTCGTTCGGTATTGTTCCGGGGGCGAGTCGGTCGGTTCGAATCGCGTGTTTTCCGGCCGGATTGCTGTTTTCCGCGCGGCTCGGTCGTTCGGCTTGTGTTCCGTACGAGTCGGTCGGGTTTTGCTCGCTTCTCATCGTACTTGGCGGGTCGGGCTGCACCGGTACGTGTCGGTCGGAATGTATTCCGGCTCCTACTCGGTCTGTACGTTTTCCGGCCGGAATCGGAATCGGCCCCTAAGTCTTTTCTCTCTTTTGTTAAACTGATTATGGTTTACTTTGAATGTGGTATTTAACAAGGTCCCTTTAGTATCCGGGACTGTGCTCTTTACTGGACTACAAGACTGGGTAACATTATTTGAATGGAGACCAGAGGTTATAAAATGCATCTGCTCTTTCTTTGGTTGTGTGGTTGAATACTGTATTTTACAACCACTTACAGCAGACATGCGAGATTCAGAATTCTTGTTCAGCAAACTGAGTAAGGTAGCATTCTCTTTATGCAATGCTGACACAGACATTGAATCTGGATCAGAACAGAAGATTAAGTCCGGATCTGGCAAAGAGGTGTTTGAAAGCCAATGAGTAAAATATTCAGAACGTAAATGTCCATTTCTCATAAGAGGATTCATTGTTTCAGGACTTGGGTGAACAAACTGTAAAGTAGACACTACAGGCCTCTCGTTGTTGGGCACTGGGGAATTGCCCTGCACAACCCTAAATGATGTACTGGTGTGTTTCTTTCTTAAACCTCTCATTAGGGCACACCTTCAATATTTTCACACACAAATGTAACAGAAAAATGGTAGCTAACTGAACGCAAAGAAACCTCACAAGTAACCCTGGAAATGTGGTTTGGTCATTCTGTCAGGGACTGTCCGGGACTATGTCAGGAACACAGTCAGGGACTTGGGCAAGGACTGGGAACGGGGTATAAAACGTACACAGAGAGAGGAGTACAGCGCTGCCCAGGATCGCACAGGAAGTCAGAGGAGAAAAGGGATCCAAAGGGGAAGCCTGTACAAAGGAACAAGATGGCTAAGACTCAGAAAGAAAGGGCACTCACAAGGCAATTTAGCATTCAGACTAACTACACCCAGGACGGACGTGCAAGACATATATATAATACAACATTAACAATAAAGGGAATGTGGGATAAAGCACTCAGGAGCTCCACACGGTAAGACTGAAGCTCAGTAAGTTCCTCACCCACAATTGCTGTTACAGATACTGACTGAAAATACCCACATATAGGATATGTGCGCAAAGGCAGGGTCTGTGGAGCTTAAACCTATGGTGATGTTATAACTATAACTCAAAGACAATACTCACAGTGAACAAGAAACACCACCTAGGTAGTCAGCTGTGCCCACGGATCCTGGCGATCAAGCAGGAACACGCATGCAGTAACAGCAAAGTGGTAGAACTAAACACAAGCACAATAGACAAGGAGCTAGCAAGGAGGAGTGCTTAACAGGAAAGGAAGGAAATCACAGGGCACACTTGGCAGAAAGTAGGTAACAAGGTAACAGAAGCAAGACAACAGAAATAGAAAGACAGCAAACTAGAACTGGAACCAAGGAAATGGGAAGAAAGGCAGGGACTGGAAAAGAATATATAGAAGGGGAGGCTACAAGGGTATACTAGAATAGTGCAGGTTCAGGAATCAAGAAAACAAAGTAGCATAGAAGGCAGTGCTGGGGCAGGAACATGAATTGAGCAAAAGCTCAGGAGTCAAAGTAGCACTGCAGGTAGTGCTAGTTCAGGAGAAGGGAAACTGCTGCAGGTCAGGAACAAGGAATGCTAAGGCTCAGGCGTCAAGGTAGCACTGCAGGCAGTACTGGTTCAAGGAAACAGGAAATAGCTACAGCTCAGGAAACAAGGAGTCAAGAGAGCACTGCAAGCAGTGCAAATCAGGAACAAGAAATAGCTGAAGCCCAGGAACAGGAACAAAGAATAACTATAGCTCAGGAATTCAGGAAACAAGGTAGCACTGCAGGCAGTGCTAATTCAGGCACAAGGAATAGCTATAGCTCAGGAACTCAGGAAACAAGGATTAACTATAGCTAAGGAATCACTGGAAACAAGGATATCAAAAGCTCTGGAAACAAGGATCGGTCTCACCGGTATACAGCTACAATGACCAACACTGGGCTGAAGGGAGCTGGGGCTTAAAAGAGCTCACAGTAATCACATGCATCAGGTGTGAGCAGGCTAGCAGCAGCCAGCCACAGGTGAACTGAATTCCTCCACCCATCCTTGGCCTGCAGGGGTGGAGACAAAGCAGTGAGCAGGGGATTATAGGTAATGGAGTTTCCAGCATGAGCAGACTGGCTTCCACAAAACCCGGCATGGATTGAGAATGGATGTCAATTCCTAAATGGTGTCCAAATGCCTGGAAGTCAGGATATTCATACAGGGGAGTGTTTGGAAGCATATTAGAATACTGGAAAGCCCCACAATTCGGCCCCCTGGTGGTGGGAACAAGAGCCCAGGGAGTGAATCGTGACACCTATTGTTTTGATAGTATTATTCATTTTACACTTTACATAAGTGGTTAATATTTTTATAAGATATATATTGACACGTTGAAAATGTATTACATATTTTAAAATTTTTTAAACATTTTATAAACATTTTTATATTTAATCCCCATTGTTTTCTATAGAAAATTGTATTTTTCTCTTTTTTCATTTAGCGGCCATTTCCGCTAACTTATGTTTTGTAGACTATTTGTCTCATTTTTGGTTCATTTTCCAGGAAGAAAGTCACAGGAGGGTGCTGCAGTTTTTCGGAGCAGGCAAGACCGTTTTAAGTTTTTTTTTAGGGTTTTGGGGTGAGGGGGATGGAAGGATTAGTAGTAAATGGTAGTCAGAGTGTTGTTTCGTGATTTTTGGAAAGTTTAACTGTATTTTTTGTGACTAGTCGCTCAGTTAGGCATAGGTTGGATTTGTTAGTAAGGTATCATTGTTATATATTATATTTTGATATATTATTGGCTTTGTATGCCTTCACTGTTATGTTACTTTTAAGTTTGAATGTACCGTTTTTTGTGGGTGGATACAGTCTCTTTATTTTACAAGGTTACGGATTTGATTGTGTCGTATGGACATTCGAATTTAGCATTTCTCTTTTTAAAGGAAATTATTTAAATTTCCATTTAAATTTCCTTTGATTTTTTGTTTGCCGGGAGTGTTTATTCTTTTAATAGTTTTTTAGTTTTTTTATGGCTCTTTTCCGGGAGTGTTTATTCTTTTAATATTTTTTTCATTTTTTTATGGCTCTTTCAGAATCTGAATTGCTTCAATGGATTTTTAATGGACCTGTGTTATTTTTGCATTTATTTGGGGCTTCTTTACATTTATTTTTCTGTTTTTGGTGGATTATATTTTTAACTACATCGCAAAGGAGGAAGATCTGCCGCAAAAAAATTTAATTTAAAAATTATTTTTTTTATTAGAGCAGGAATAAAAACAGAGAAAATACAATATACATAACATAATAATGCATAAAAAACAGTAATACTCTGGATTAGAATAAAGGGTTTAAAAAATATTCGAAAGTGCATAAAAACTATATTCTACAGTAACTTATAAACCCTAACACACTGTTACTGCATAGTTGGACCAAAAAAAATTGTAATTGATATTTAAATTATTTATTGTTGGTGGGAAATATTATATTTATTTATAAATTTCTATTTGATGTCATTGTTGTTTATTATATTCCATTTAATGTGTTTTATTTTAAAAATGTATCTAATTTTACCTATATTATACATTTTGGTAGTTGGTGACTTTTTCGTTTTTAACTTATATATATATACATATTAATTTTACTCATCTGTTTAATTTGTAATTTGTGTTTTATATTTTTTTTAAACTGATGTGTACAAATAATTTGTTTAATAATTAGTTTAAATATTTTATAGTTAATGGTTTGAGGTTTTACTTTGGTTTATTGGGTGCTGTGTAGGGAATTACATTTTTTTATAATAGGCTTTTGGCAATTGATTCTAAGTAGTTCACTTCTTTATCGTTAGCAAAGAGTTTTACTTTACAATGTACCATGTTGTACATTCTGTCGGGTTGTATCATTACTTTAGGTTTAATTTGGGTTACTGATTGTTCCATTCGTAATTCTTGGTCTGGTGGCTTAGTGGACTAAGGCGTCCACTGTAGGGGTCTGTGTTTGACTTCATGGTCACAGGTTCAAATCCTGTTGGGTCCACTCAGCTTTTCATCCTTCTGAGGTTGATAAAATGAGTGCCATTGAGTTCAGTAGCAAAAACATCTGTTATTCAGCACCAAGGGGCCCATTACGATACCCGGCGTAAATAAATCCGCCAGGCATGGAAGCGGCAAAAATCCGCCCGCACACACCGCCTGAACACCGACCACGCCATTACGATTACACAAACCGAAAACCGCCATCGGCGGAAAAATCACACAAAATACCGCCCGCCAACGTCCGAGTCGGAGTCAAACCGCCCGCCACGGACGGAAACACGCACGACAACACAAAACCGCCCGCCCACACGGCCGACACACCGCACGTGAAATTACGATCGCACCGACATGAGCGCGGAAAAACCACAAATATACCGCCCGCCAGCGCAAACAACGCCGATGAGAATCGACACGGCAGAAGCCATGGCGCCAACGTACCTGCACAGAAACCATCCGCACACAAAACCAATAGCACACAACATGGCCAACAAGTCCACACAGCAAGGCACGCACAAATACACAAGCACAGTACACATCCCGAAAACACCCCCCGGACAAACAAAAAATACAAAGGCCAGAACCCCAGACACAACACACCTGAAAACAACAGACCATGAGGACACACCCACATAGGTGAGTACAAAAGCAGCACTCCCACAGACCACAACCCCTTGCTACATTGCAAACCAGAGAGGAGAGGAGAGGACACAGTGACACAGCAAGGACAGAGGCACACCACAGAAACGCACACATCACTACCACCACCACCACCACCACCACCACCAAACACCACCACCACCACCACCAAACACCGGCACCACAAACCCCCTGCACATTACACAACACACACCGCACCAGCACCACAAACACCATGGCACCACAAAGGATGCCCAAGTTCACGCCCATGGAGCTGACGGTCATGGTCGACGAGATCATCAAGGTGTACCCACAAATCTATGGGAACATGGTCCAGCACACACCACTAGCCACCAGAAACAGAATGTGGAACCGGATCGTAGACCAGGTCAATGCAGTCGGGACCCTGCCCAGGAACAGAGTCGAGATTAACAAACGTTGGAATGACGTCAAGAGCCTGGTCAAGAAGAAGGAGGGCAAAAACAGAGAGCTGGCTGCCGTCACTGGCGGAGGGAATCCCGCGCTCTTTAAGACCTTCAAAGCGTGGGAGGAGAAGGTGCGAGTCGTAATACATCCGGAGATCCTCGCCGGATTAGCAGGGGGAGTGGAGGCTGGTAAGTACAAACTAATGTATACCAGCACACCGCTATGTACTCACATGCGCAACTACCATGCCACAGCTCCCAGGGACAAACACCCCCATGTCCAGCACACAATACACAACACATCACACACACATGCAACAGACACTACCACACACAGCCCAAACCGAACAACTGTAAGATGCGTGGGGACATGTGTACACTAAGCCAGCCACGTAACCACCAACAGGTCCCCAAATATGCCAGAAGCGCCACAACGAGCACCCACCACACCCATGTGTCCGCCACAGCTGCACTAACCGACAAGTAACAGGTAAGTGGCAGGAACACAAAGTGCAGTGGGTGGGAGGGTGGACAGCCCAAGTACAACACACACCAGGCCCCAGTCCCACAGCACAGCAAGGAGGAGCATCCCCCACACCCCACAGCCACGTGTCAGCCACCGCAGTGCACAACGACAGCCGAAAGGCAGACATCACGGTCCACAGCAATCGGTGTCAGTGGGTGTCCAGCCACCCCCACGACCCACAACACCCCCCACCCCCACAGACCTGCAACATGGAGCACCCCCCGCTTAGAGCCATGTGGCATCCAGTACAGTGCACGCACGAACAACTTGCAGGTGGGAAACTGGACAGGGCTGGATTACTGGAGGCATGAGGACCATAACACGACCAACACATGGGACATGTCACGTAGCAGACGAACACGCAGCACCGCCCACCGTCACGAACAAGTGAACAATGTGCACACGGACATGAACAACAGACTCACACCCCACATGACCCATCACAGACATAGCAACACCCAAGGAGCCACGTCTGCATGCACAAGCCACACTGAATATAGTCCCACACGGCAGCCACTGTGCAACTCATCACACACAACCGAAACACCATTGAAGTCCTGTCCATGTAGCCCCTACTGCCTGTCAACCACACACCCCACAACTACGCCTATGTAAGACAAACAACACTAGACGCAACAGAGCGGAACAACAGAAATGCACACGAACACCACTGAACCCATCAAACTCACAGACACACCATGCACATACAACATACCATCCATCCCATCCGTCAGCCCCAGTCTCATGAAAGGCATGTCATCCGCACAGCTGCCACACATACAGCAGTCACGCTAAGACACATGCCCATGACCAACCATGTGCCAGAAGTCAATTAAGCGCACGACACACTGTGAGCAACAACACACAACATGGGCCACACCCCCCGAGCACTGCAGTGATGCACATGGCACAGGGCAGCACGCACACCAAGGAGATGGGACAACTGCAATACGTTGGCTGGCACACAACTATCACTCACTCATAACGATGCGTCCAATGCCATGTCCAGTAATCACAACAGACAGCTAATATGCAGGCCATGTCAAGCATGCACACACCTCAAACCATGCACTGTCATGCTGCCACAACACATGTCACGTTCGGCACCCATGGCTCACAGCATGTACCCCAAAAGCATATCCACTCCCAAATGCGAATCTGGGGCATGGCCCCCATGTTGCCATATGCGTTCCTAAGCGTTCCATTTGAACCCCAAAAGCATATCCCCTCCCAAATGCGAATCTGGGGCATGGCCCCCATGTTGCCATATGCGTTCCTAAGCGTTCCATTTGAACCCCAAAAGCATATCCACTCCCAAATGCGAATCTGGGGCATGGCCCCCATGTTGCCATATGCGTTCCTAAGCGTTCCATTTGAACCCCAAAAGCATATCCCCTCCCAAATGCGAATCTGGGGCATGGCCCCCATGTTGCCATATGCGTTCCTAAGCGTTCCATTTGAACCCCAAAAGCATATCCACTCCCAAATGCAAATCTGGGGCATGGCCCCCATGTTGCCATATGCGTTCCTAAGCGTTCCATGTGAACCCCAAAAGCAAAGTACAAACCAGACCCAGGATGGGCCAGGAGCCCGCATACACCAGAGTCACAATGAGTAGGGGCACAGCAACACACCCATCGGCATGGCCAATCCGTCCCATGCCACATGTGCACAGCACACAGTCCCATTGCCTAGCACACACAACTACAGATGCCACAGCCACACACTCGCCTCCGGAAACCCATGTACGAGATTGCACGAACTGCCAATGTCAGACGACAAATACATACTTCGCCAGGTGCAACACAATAACAAATCTCATTCTCTCCACAGGTGACGAACTGCCGGATGCTGGGGATGGAGACAGCAGCCAGCACAGCCAGCCCACAAGCCCCCAACGAGGACACACGGATCTGGAGGATCTGTCCTCCTCTTCGGACACGGACCACCAAGCAGGCCCATCTGGCGTGGCAGGGCCCAGCCGCTCCCCAGGACCCCTCCTACCCACCAACCCATCATCCAGGGATGCTGAACAGTCCCAGCCCCCTGCTGCCACTGTCGTTGCGGCCACACCCACGGTCATTGCGGCCACTACCACTGCCGCAACCGCCACCATCGCCGCACCGACCACCACCGCCACCACCACCACCACGTCTTCGCTGGCACCAGCCCCAGCGCAGGTGGTGGCCCGGCCGACTGGATCCACCCTGGGAGCCACAGCGAGGACCGTGGTGTGCAATGTGGCTAGTGGGCAGGCCGGTGGCAGCAGGACTGGTAGGAGGAGCAGGGTCAGGGAAACGCCAGCCTCCCCTGGGAGCCATGCCCTGCCTCAAATGGCCAGAGTCCTTGGGGCCTATGAAGAGGCCCAAGGACAATGGGCCAGGTCTGCTACAGACACGCGGGAGGTGCTGGGGGTGCTGAGGTCCATGGACGCCCATATGGGCCAATTCGTGTCCCGTATGGACCAACTCGTGGACCTCATGGGCCAGCTGGTGGTGGCGGTGGGGTCACAGGCAAGGCCAGCAACACCACCTCCGCCACCACCTGCTAGGGCGCAGGGTCGGGCAGCAGTGTCCACTTCCCCTGCGTCCACAGCCAGTGAGCACACCTCACCCACCACCAGCAGGTCGCCACCACACCCCCCTCCCAAACGTGGAAGGGGCCGTCCGAAGAGGAAACAGATCTCCCGGGAGGACTTCGCACGCTCCAGTCGCAAGTGAGGCAGCCAGCCAGCCTTCCGCCAGCCTTCCTTGACCAGCCACTGCATTGACTTGCTCTACGATCCCACTCCACACAGCCAGCTGGATGGCATGTGTGTGTTGGACTATGGACATAGAACCAGTGGGTACACCCTGAGCTTCACGCAGCCATGACCGACAGCTCATTGTCACTGCACGCACCACTTTTGTCATCACCTTACACACAATCACATGTCACAGTTTGTAATAAATGCACCTTTTTCACTAACTGCTGTTTGTGCCCTGTGTTTTATTTGTACGGAATACAACGGCCACCTTGGGCGGAAAGGCACCTGATGCGTGGCATGGCAATGGAATCCGGAGGGCCTGTAGGGACCTAGGGGTGGGAGACAGAACAGGAGCACATTCAATGAGTGTGTCACACACCCATCACACAGTACATGTCAACAACTACAAGCAATGTACACACATCGCACAGAGCAATAGGGCACAATGCCACAGTCACCAACAGTGGCATACTACCCTGGCCATGGAGCGTTGACACACTGCACGCAGTGAACATACGGCCACCCTGACACAGCACACACACACCTGCACAGATACAGACACATCATCCGTCGTACATGGACACTCACCGTCAAGTGAAGTAGCGGGCGATGAGCTGCTGGCGCACATTCCCAGCTTCCTCCTCTCCGCTGTCCACCTCACTCGAGCTGTCCTGGTCTGCGGGCTGGGGCCCTGGTTGATCTCCGTCATCCACAATGAGGGGGATCTGCTTCCGAATGGCCAGATTGTGCAGCATGCAGCACGCCACCACTATCTGGCACACCTTCTGTGGGGAGTACGCCAGTGCACCCTCGGTGCGGTCCAGGCACCTGAACCTGGACTTGAGGAGGCCAAAGGTACGCTCGACCACACGTCTGGTCCTCCCATGTGCCTCATTGTATCGATCGTCTGCTGGGGTGCGAGGATTCCTCAATGGACTGAGCAGCCATGCCCCATTCGGATACGCAGAGTCACCTGGGTGTGAGGGACACAGAGAACCGTTGCTATTCCAACTGGACAGGGGACAGCATCGCACAACCAGCACGCTACACCACTCCACATACTCACCGACAATACAGCCACGATCCTGTTGCAGATTGGCCATCAGTCGTGGCAAGATGCTGTTGCGCATTATGTGTGCGTCATGTGCCGAGCCTGGAAACTTGGCACACACGTGGGTGATCACCATGTCCGCAAGGCACACCACTTGCACATTCAGGGAGTGCGTGTGCTTCCTGTTGCGGTACAGGTGCTCAGTGGCCTGTGGTGGAACAAGGCCAACATGTGTGCAGTCAATGGCTCCCACGACGTGTGGGATTCTGCCAAGGGCATAGAATGCACCCTTCACTGCCGCCAATTCACGAGCCCTGGGGAAGCGGATGTACCTGTTCCGGTACAGCATCATGGCTGCCAGTACATCCCTCAGCACCTTGCTGAACATGGGCTGGGACATCCCTCCTCCACTGCCCACTGTGTGCTGGAATGACCCAGTGGCGAAGAAATGCATGGCGGCCATCACCTTAGCCGAGGGGTGACAGCAGTCGGATACACCCTGCGGGGACGGAGATGGGGCTCTAACATGGCACACAGTCGATGCAGGGTTGGCCTGTCCAGCCGAAACTTCCTGATTACCTCTGTATCGTCCATGTCCGCCAGCAATTGGTATGGGCGGTCAATGTTCGGTCTCCGCCTGGGTTAAATGGCAGAGGACACATGTCAAAGCAACACGGCACATAGCAATTTCGCATACACATCACTGACATGACTGAGCAAGCACATGAGCCACAGCCCAGCTGTCAAGCTGGGACGGCACGGCCACAATACACTTACACAGGTCTCCCAACAATGGCAATGGCAAGTGAGACATACCACTGCCATGTGCATGCACATGGGGATCTAGGCCCCAATGACTTGCGGGGCGTGCTGATGGGGACTGACTGCATATTCGTCAAGCGGCAACGCCACGGCAACATGAGTGTCTGCTGAGCATGGAACTGCTTCCGAGGCTGGATGAGTATGGCACACGACGACGACGATGTGGGCACGGGCTGAGCGGCCAATACAAGTGGGACCTGTGGCACGAGGGGATATGAGACAGTAGTAGGTGTCAGCACTGCACCCTATGTACAGCACTGTACGGATCACAGCTCCCGAAACATTGACTGGTGTCCACATTGACAGCCCCATGCCAAGACGGCTGTGTGCTTGCAGTCACACGTCACAGGTGAGAGGTTACATTGCACGTGCCAGGTGGCAGACGTACATAGTGGGAGCTGGCATGTGTGTGCATGTGTCTCCTGTTCAGGATCCACCAGATGGGCGCTGACTCTGTACTGACCATTGGACACAGCATGTTCCGTGGAAGGCTTGTGTGTGTGGGATGGTGGCACTGGATGTGCCTCCGTTGGGTGGGGGGCCATGCACAGGGCGGGTACGTCGATGATTGCGCATTGTTGGTCACGGTGGGTGCACCAACTAAGATGTGTTGCCCTGTGTTCAATTCCTATGTCCGCATGATGATGGACTGTGGATGTGGGCAGACTACACATTGGTCGATGTGCTGTCTATATGCATGTGCCTTCACACCAGGCACAGCTGCCCCTGCACATGTGACCCCTGCTGGACTCGCTGCTGGGTCTGTGGAGCTGATGCACCTTCTGCGCGTGGGGCGGACAGCTCTCCTCACTTCCCTCATTGCGCATGTCATGTCTTTGCCGCAGGTGACATGGATCATGGAGGGCCCACATGTACGCGTGGGTAGGCTACACATGATTGTTCACTGGTCGCCACCCCCAGTCAGTGTTTCGAATGGGAAGGTTGTCGTGCTGGTGGTATGTTCGATGTGGCGGATGGGCGGGCCTAGGTGCGGGCTTACATTCCGGACATGGGGGGTAGTTGGATTGGCGACTAGTTGCAGTACACACGGGACACGTCTCTTCCTTTCCACATCTGGGTCATCCCTTGTACTGACTGACAGTGATACAGTCATCTTCGCCCCAACCCTCATGTCCTCCCCTCGCTCCCCCAATATGCATGCTCACCTGCGAGGCTAGCGCTTGCACAGGCAGCCCCAAGCTCGCACCAGAGAGGGCAAGGAGTGTATGTGTGGGTCCAGTTGCACGAGTGGGCTGTCTCAGGGTATGATGTGTGGCGGGACGCCGTCCACCTGCGTGGTGCCCCAAATGGAGACCCGGCCTGCATGGACTATGCATCACAGTCTTCGCCTTCCGGATCCGCCACCTGCGACACCCAGTGGCTGTGGCTGCCCTTGTGGCCAGGCCGCGTCCGTCTGTGGCTGATGGCCCACACATTCACTCTTTGGCCTCTCTGGGGAGGGCTCGGGGGTGGTGGCGCACGCGCTTGCACTTAGTCGCAATGGCATGTGGCGTGGTTGGTATGATGGGCAATGGATGGGATGGTGCGAGCCACCTCCCGTGACGTCAGTGCTGCTCGTGCTGTGGTGCGTCCCCCTACACTTCCATCTGACTTGTGCCATGCTAGACGTTGAGGTTCTATTGCCTGCGTGATATGACCAGGAGGAGCGCGAGGAGACCTCTCACACACCATGCTCCACTGCCATCCCGTGCCCTGTATCGCCTGTGCGGATTGACTATGTTGGGGTTACACCTGGTCGACTGGGGCTGTGTGTGCCTTGTCAAGGGGCATGGCGGGCGCACAACAGGATCCAGCTTGTCCACAGAGGGTGGGCTGAGGTGCGCCTGGTACCGCTTTGTTCGTGTGCCCGGCTGCTGTGCACACACGTGTTCACTCCCCCGACAGGTGTCCTCTCACAATGCCCAGGGAAGCGGTGGTGTACTGTTCATGACCCCTCCCAACACGGCGTGCTCCAACTTGGCATGTGCGCATCTACCCGTCGCACCCACCCACCTGAGCACTGCGTCCATACGACTTCACACGACACATGTGTGTCTTCCACAGTAGTGCTACTCATTTGCGTTGACATCCAATACCAGTGGACTACATGGTCATGTCACGACTGCCGTGTACTTCACATACTCTCATCCTCTCTCATTCGTACTTGTGAAATGAGTCAGCGGAGACAGTTTTGGTTTCAAACATTATATTGAGTCTTCTGTCCTCTGTGATGCAGTATAGTGGACACTACTGGCAGCGGAATACATGTTGAGGATATACTGAGCATGATTACAAATGGGATAGGGTGTGGGGTAACATCTGCTTGGCCAAGGCTGTGCTAATGTACATTTACGTATAGCTGCGGAGCTGCGGACTTTGACACAGACGGTATACATGTAGCCTACCAGACCGCTCGGCATCATGGGCACAGTCCATCTCAGTTCCATGTGACAGGTTTGCTGCGGTTGTTCCTCATGCACGCGTGCATGTGAGATGACATCAGGGCATGTGCTTGCGTGCATGCAGCGGCGTGCCACTTGTTGTTGCACTGTGGTGGTTACTGGACATGTCACAGTCACTGGGGTCGTGTTGTTGTTGTATGCACTTGTCGTCCATGCAAAGGTCCTGGTATGGGATTCCCGGGGCGGGGGTGGGAGGGGTGCAGCACCCACAGACTCCAGGCGACCTATTCATGTCCACTGAGCGGTGTGTGTGTCCATGTGCGCTGGATCCATGTCGTGTCCTGGTTGTTCGTGCAGTTCCGTCCATGTGGGTGCGATACACAGAGCCCATGCCACTGCCTCCCACGATGCATGCGGTGTTCCTGGATGTGATGGGGAACAGTGTGCATGTCCCGGTCATATCCGATGTCATGGCGATGTCGTTGATGGTGTGGTTACAGTTGCCGGTCGTTTGGTATGGCTGTTGTGGTGGTGACTGGCCAGTCCGTGCGGAAGCTGAGCATGGGTGCGGGGTTGGACTTCATAGGTCACTCGGGGAACCTGCGTTGTGGTCCGACGTATTTACAGGTTGTCAGGTATGCGATGCCGTCCAGCAGGGCTTCCATGTCATTGGTGGTGTACATGTTTGCCAGCCAATGAAGCGGATGGTGGCTCTCAAGGTGTTGTTCGTAAGTTGTCCCTTGGAGGACCATGATGGGGCATGCTGGGTGACATTCGATGTAGCTGTTCTCGATGATCCGTCGTGTGGAGGCACAGTGGTCCCATTTCAGTGCGGGTGCGATGTTGGCCACATACGCCATGCCCCCATAGGCAGAGCAGGCCCTGTCGTGTGCGTCCAGAGGGAGGAGTAGTGGTAGCAGGTCCGCCTTCAGACATGCCGGGTTGGAGAGGCATATCTCGACGGGATGCTGGTAGGGACACCTCCGACAGTAGAAGACGGGCATGACGCAGCTGAACAATGTGATGCGGTAAGTCAGTCGGTAACTTACGTTCAGCAGGGACAGGAGATCGCATCCCAATGTATGTATCGTGTTGGTTTTGTACAGCTTGAGCTGTTCGGGCGTAGTTGGGTAGGTGTGTTGCGGTTGCCATTTCGCAGCGGTTCGTTGAGGTGGCGTGCTCCGGCTGTGTGTGCAGTCTGCAATGTGCACGCTCCGGGGTTGCTGTGAGCTCTGTGTAGTCGTAGGGAGACAGGACTTGTGTTCTGTTGGCTTGTTTGGAGGACACGGGCCCTCTTCCCACATGCTTCTCAGACAGTTCAAGGTCAGTGCTGTGTGACTCCTTCCAATTAACTTGCATGTGGCCGACATGGGGGAGTGTTTTCTTCTTTCTTCCCCATCCGTTGTGTGCTTCTGTGATATGTGCTATCTGCCCTGTGGTCGGTCTCCTCGGCATGCCTGTGTTGGTCTATTCTTGGACAATGGCTGTATTCACCGGCTTCTGTCGTAGGGCTGTGGTTTCGGAGTTGGAATGGAAGGTCATTCAGTGCTGTCTGCTCTCCCTTGTGTGGGTGGCAGCCTGCCTTTCCGCTCTGCGTTGGGCCTTGTGTGTGGATGTTATTCTTGGGCCACCTGTTGTCGGTCCCCGGGCTCTTTGGTGTTCCGTTTCATGTGTCTTGTTCATATGTGCAGGGTGGTATGGGTTTTTCAGTGTGGTACTGGCGTTCCTCTTCCCGAAGGAGCCCTGCTTCTCCTAGTTGGTGTTGCCGCCGCTGTGTGCTTCGCCATGTTTGTTACACTGGGGTGTGTCCTGCTGTTGCGTGACTTCACTGACATGTGTGCGTCGGTTGTGTGGCGTTGGGTGTTGTCCGTGAATTGGGCGTTGGGGACATGTCTGTGGCAGGCCTGTCACGTGTCATGTGCGTTCGGGGTGGGGCTGATGTGTGTGCTGCTTGGTTGTGTCCCTGTGTCTGTGTGCGACGCATGCATGGCGCTGCGGTTGGCCTCTGCGTTGTGCGCATGTGTGGCGGCGTCATCGGCGCTTTGTGGCCGTGACGGGGTGGTTGGTTCCTAGTCCCAGGTGGTGTGTACACATGTGTTCCGCGATGTTAGGATTTGGCCTGTGTGTCATATGTGGATGCAATGGTGGATGTGTAGTGTACACGCGCTGGTGGGGGGTTGTCCACTTTTTCCGCCCTTGCACTGTGTGCGCTGTTTGCGTGCACTTGTTGTGTGTGTGCCTACCTGCGTCTCCGCGGTACGTTGCGTCCTTGGTGGTGCATCAGCAGAAGCATGGGAAGGGCCTGCAGTGCTGGATTCATGCCCGGGTGCCGCTTCTTCGTTGTCCGTGCTCTGCGTCCGTGTTACCGCCTCTCTTTCACGTGCGGTGTCTCTTGGCCGTGGGAGCCGTTTGTTTGCGGCATCGTAATTTATGCGCCGGGCGGGACGTGTTTCGTCGGACGGTGTGTGTCAGTTGTGCTGCGCCGCTACGTGAACGGGCGCACTTTGATGGCGGACGGTGTTGCTGGCTTGCCGGCGGTGTTTGGCCTGCTTTTCGCATCGTAATTGGGCGGGCGTGTGGACTGCTGCGTGCCGGCGGTAACTGGTGGTTTTTGCATCCGCCAGCACGGCGGTTGTGCTTCCGCCCGCCATCGTAATGAGCCCCCAAGATACCCTTCTGGGTGAACTTGTGCTTTATAAATACACATGTTATGTTGGTAGCTTTGCTCTTTTTGTGGAGTTTCAATGAATTTGTATTGTGTAGGTTGGGTTCTGCCTAGTGTGGATTGAAAGGCATTGTACCATCCTTCCACAGTGTTGTTTGTTTTGCCTTTCTGTGCCATTCATATTTGTATTTGGAATTTTTGTTGGTGTCTGTGTCCTGACCGATGCAGTCTGCCAACCCAGGTGTCTTCAAAGTAGTCCATCAGAGGGCTTAGTTTGTGTTAATTTTGCAGGTAGGAAGGACTTTCTATAAGTAAGTTGTAGTTGTTAGCTATCTCTGTGACAGGGACATAGACTAGTATTATAATTTTTCAAAGTTTTTTGCATATCCTACACTTAGGGTCTGATTCCACACTTGTGTCAGAGGCTCCATAGTTGTGGTGGAGTCTCCGCACTCGTGGCACAATCTCCACAATGAGGATTCCGCCATGAGTGTGGCGACTCTGCCACAACAGCAGAGCCTCTGCCATAAGTACGGACGCTCTTTGTGAATCGGACCCTTAGGGCCTGAATACGAGTTTATCGGTGCAGCAGTGGGACCACCCCACAGCTGCACTGCCAAACCAGTGTGAGAACTGCCCGCCGTATTATGACTTTTCCAGTCACTGGTGGGTGGTTCCTTTGGCGTTCCCTCAGCATTGCCTATAAAATAGGCACCGCAATGGGAACGTCAAAAGACGTTTCAGCACAGCATGGATGGTGAAGTCCATGCCGTGCTGGAACTGGGGGTGCATGAATACAGGGGGGCACATGTTGTGCCCCCCTGTCTGCATCCACATGGAGTGAGGCACAAGCTTTCCTCACCGCCACTGATTTCATGGAGGAAAGTCCTCCATAGAAGCAGTGGGGGTGAGGAAAGTCATAATATGTTTGGCAGGACTGGGCTGTCCTGCCAAGCATACTACTGCCTCAAGACCACCACGCCACCGCCAGGGTACAACAGTTCCCTGGCGGAGTCAGCGGTCCCAGGGTGGGACGACTGCCAAGGTTGTAATGTGGCGATCAGAAGACTGCCGCCCCACTACGAGTCAGACCGCCGGACTCGCAATTAGGCCCTAAGTGTAGATTGTTGGAGGTGTCCTCAAATACTTTGATAAAAGTGGTAGTAACAGCCTTGTATGGTTGTGTATGAGTAAAGTTTTAAGATAGTTTGAGAAATGGCTTGTTCAAAATCTATTATTATTTTATGTGGGGTGTAGTTGTTTGTTTTATTTTTAATGTGGTTTAGTAGTTTGTAGTAAGTACCACTTTGTTTATTTGGTAGTAGGGCATATGCAAATGGTATATTAGTGTTTTGGTATTCACCATGTATGTGAATAGTTTGGGGTCACATTGTTATGTTATGTTATATTACGTGGATTTGTATGGCACAGCTTATCACCCATGAGGGTTTTCAGGCACAGAGGCAGAAGCATAGGCCCAGCGGTGCTCCTAGTTAAACAGCCAGTTCTACAGTTTCTTGCAGAAGTTGAGAAGTAGAGTGACAGTCTTCCTGATGTGAAGAGGATGTTCATTCCAGTTTTTGGCGGCAATGAAGGAGAATGTGCACCTTCCTGTCTTGCTTCTGTGGATGTGGGGGATTCGTGTGAGGGAGAGAGAATGGAGTGTAGCTGTCTGGAGTGTTGGTAGGGCTGGAGTCAGTTGATGAAGTACACTGGTCCTCTGTTATGGAGGGCTTTATAATGGTGGATGAGCAGCTTGCATTTGCAACATTTCTGGATGGGTAGCCAGTGTAGTTCAGTGAGGTAGGGAGTGATGTGAGTGCTTCTGGGGATGTCTAAGATGAGTCTGGTGGTGGTGGATGGCTTGGAGTCTCTGCGTCAGTTGGTTGGAGATGCCAATGTACAGTGCGTTGCCTTAGTCGAGTCTGCTGGTGATGAGGGACTGGGTGATTGTGCTTCTTGTGTGCATGGGAAGCCATTTGAAAATCTTCCTAAGAATTCTGAGGATGTGGCATCAGGATGCAATCACAGCATTGACCTGTTTGTTCATTGTGAGTTTGTTATCAAGGATGATGCCGAGGTTTCTGGTGTGGTTTGTGGGGTGGGCGTAGGACCCAGGTTGGGTGGCCACCAGGAGGAGCCCCAGGGAGGGCTTTTACTTTCGAAGATTAGGATCTCCATTTTTTCTGTATTGAGTTTGAGGCAGTTCTCTCATATCTATTTGGCCACGTTGGACATGCAGGCGGTGAAGTTGGTCCTGGTGGTGTGGTTTAGGTTGGTGAGGGAGTGGATGAGCTCAGTGTCAGCAGCGTAGGAGACAATGTTGATATCATGAGTTCCCATGATGTGGGGGGGAGGTGCCATGTAAACTTTGAACAGGGTTGGGCTGAGGGAAAAGCCTTGGGGAACTCTGCAGATGAGCTTCTTGTGTTCAGAGATGAAATTGGAGAGTCTGACTCATTGTGTTCTTTTGGAGAGGAAGGAGGCGGTCCAACTCAAGGCGGCCTTTGGATACCTGAGTCTTGGAGTCTGGCAATGAGGGTGCCATGTGAAACAATGTTGCACGCCACAGAGAAGTCGAGCAGGATGAGAGTGATGGTATCTCATCTGCCCTGTTGCTGCCAGGGGAGCGGTTTCTGTGTTGTGGTTGCTGCGGAACCCTGACTGGGTGGAGTGCAGGAGGTGGTACTGTTCCAGATGGGCGGAGAGTTGCTTGTTGATCTCTTCTCCAAGACTTTGGCCAGAAGGGGACAAGCGAGATCGGTCTGTAGATGCTAAGAACTTTCGGGTTGGCCAAGAGTTTCTTCAGGAGAGCTGTGACCTCTGCGTGTTTCCAGCTGAATGTGAAGTTTCCGCTGAGGCACGGAAAAGATGATGATAGTGGTGAGGGTATTTGGAAAAAATAATTAGTTAAAAATATTGAGGCTCAGAAATTTCGAGTTTTTAATATCGTGATACACAAATATCATGATGCAGGAATATCAATTACAAAAATATTGATTTTTAAGGTTGGTAATATTGATGTCAAAAATATCTATGTTGTTAATGTCATTTACAAAAATGTTGTAAGGAATATAATTGGTTAATTATCTTTGTGTATTTTAGTATATGTTTTAATTGTATATCTTATAAATTGTTTGTATAAATATTGTAAATTTTTTGTTGTTTTAAATTTAATTTAATTGTTAATTGTAATTTATAGTGTCATAGCTGGTTGTGGGGTTTGTAGGGGTACAGGGTGGGAAGTAAATTAATGATAATTAATTAATAATTCATTTTAATTATTATTAACTATTTAATTGATCATTAATTACGTTAATTGTTAAGTGCGGGTTGTGGGGTTTGTCAGGGTATAGGGTGAAACATTAATTTTAATTAATTAATAATTTTTAATTAATATTAATCATTTAATTGATAATTATTTATGTAAATTGTGTGATTAGTTTGTGGTGTTTGTAGGAGTACAGGGTGGGAAGTTAATTAATTATTTTTAATAATTCATAATTGTTAATTAATATTAATTATTTGATTACTAATTAATTATGTAAATTGTGTAATTAAGATATTTTATAAGTTATGCTTCAGGTGTGGGTTGTTGGGTTTGTAGGGGTGGAGGGTGGGAAGTTAATTAAGGAATATCTTATTGATAATTATTAATTTTTGAATAATTATTTGATTGATAATTATGTAAATTGTTATATTTTAGATGTGTGATGTTTAATTTGTGGAGGAATAAGGTGCAAAAATACTAAGGGGCCCATTACGATGGCGGGCGGAAGCACTACCGCCGTGCTGGCGGATGCAAAAACCACCAGTTACCGCCGGCACGCAGCAGTCCACACGCCCGCCCAATTACGATGCGAAAAGCAGGCCAAACACCGCCGGCAAGCCAGCAACACCGTCCGCCATCAAAGTGCGCCCGCACACGTAGCGGCGCAGCACAACTGACACACACCGTCCGACGAAACACGTCCCGCCCGGCGCATAAATTACGATGCCGCAAACAAACGGCTCCCACGGCAAAGAGACACCGCACGTGAAAGAGAGGCGGAAACACGGACGCAGAGCACGGACAACGAAGAAGCGGCACCCCGGGCATGAATCCAGCACTGCAGGCCCTTCCCATGCTTCTGCTGATGCACCACCAAGGACGCAACGTACCGCGGAGACGCAGGTAGGCACACACACAACAAGTGCACGCAAACAGCGCACACAGTGCAAGGGCGGAAAAAGCGGACAACCCCCACCAGCGCGTGCACACTACACATCCACCATTGCATCCACATATGACACACAGGCCAAATCCTAACATCGCGGAACACATGTGTACACACCACCTGGGACTAGGAACCAACCACCCCGTCACGGCCCCAAAGCGCCGATGACGCCGCCACACATGCGCACAACGCAGAGGCCAACCGCAGCGCCATGCATGCGTCGCACACAGACACAGGGACACAACCAAGCAGCACACACATCAGCCCCACCCCGAACGCACATGACACGTGACAGGCCTGCCACAGACATATCCCCAACGCCCAATTCACGGACAACACCCAACGCCACACAACCGACGCACACATGTCAGTGAAGTCACGCAACAGCAGGACACACCCCAGTGTAACAAACATGGCGAAGCACACAGCGGCGGCAACACCAACTAGGAGAAGCAGGGCCCCTTCGGGAAGAGGAACGCCAGTACCACACTGAAAAACCCATACCACCCTGCACATATGAACAAGACACATGAAACGGAACACCAAAGAGCCCGGTGACCGACAACAGGTGGCCCAAGAATTACATCCACACACAAGGCCCTATGCAGAGCGGAAAGGCAGGCTGCCGCCCACACAAGGGAGAGCAGACAGCACTGAATGACCTTCCATTCCAACACCGAAACCACAGCCCTACGACAGAAGCCGGTGAATACAGCCATTGTCCAAGAATAGACCAACACAGGCATGCCGAGGAGACCGACCACACGGCAGATAGCGCATATCACAGAAGCACACAACGGACGGGGAAGAAAGAAGAAAACACTCCCCCATGTCGGCCACATGCAAGTTAATTGGAAGGAGTCACACAGCACTGACCTTGAACTGTCTGAGAAGCATGTGGGAAGAGGGCCCGTGTCCTCCAAACAAGCCAACAGAACACAAGTCCTGTCTCCCCACGACTACACAGAGCTCACAGCAACCCCGGAGTGTGCACATTGCAGACTGCACACACAGCCGGAGCACGCCACCACAACGCACCGCTGCGAAATGGCAACCGCAACACACCTACCCAACTACGCCGAAGAGCTCAAGCTGTACCAAACCAGCACGATACATACATTGGGATGCGATCTCCTGTCCCTGCTGAACGTAAGTTACCGACTGACTTACCGCATCACATTGTTCAGCTGCGTCATGCCCGTCTTCTACTGTCGGAGGTGTCCCTACCAGCATCCCGTCGAGATATGCCTCTCCAACCCGGCATGTCTGAAGGCGGACCTGCTACCACTACTCCTCCCTCTGGACGCACACGACAGGGCCTGCTCTGCCTATGGGGGCATGGCGTATGTGGCCAACATCGCACGCGCACTGAAATGGAACCACTGTGCCTCCACACGACGGATCATCGAGAACAGCTACATCGAATGTCACCCAGCATGCCCCATCATGGTCCTCCAAGGGACAACCTACGAACAACACCTTGACAGCCACCATCCGCTTCATTGGCTGGCAAACATGTACACCACCAATGACATGGAAGCCCTGCTGGACGGCATCGCATACCTGACAACCTGTAAATACGTCGGACCACAACGCAGGTTCCCCGAGTGACCTATGAAGTCCAACCCCGCACCCATGCTCAGCTTCCGCACGGACTGGCCAGTCACCACCACAACAGCCATACCAAACGACCGGCAACTGTAACCACACCATCAACGACATCGCCATGACATCGGATATGACCGGGACATGCACACTGTTCCCCATCACATCCAGGAACACCGCATGCATCGTGGGAGGCAGTGGCATGGGCTCTGTGCATCGCACCCACATGGACGGAACTGCACGAACAACCAGGACACGACATGGATCCAGCGCACATGGACACACACACCGCTCAGTGGACATGAATAGGTCGCCTGGAGTCTGTGGGTGCTGCACCCCTCCCACCCCCGCCCCGGGAATCCCATACCAGGACCTTTGCATGGACGACAAGTGCATACAACAACAACACGACCCCAGTGACTGTGACATGTCCAGTAACCACCACAGTGCAACAACAAGTGGCACGCCGCTGCATGCACGCAAGCACATGCCCTGATGTCATCTCACATGCACGCGTGCATGAGGAACAACCGCAGCAAACCTGTCACATGGAACTGAGATGGACTGTGCCCATGATGCCGAGCGGTCTGGTAGGCTACATGTATACCGTCTGTGTCAAAGTCCGCAGCTCCGCAGCTATACGTAAATGTACATTAGCACAGCCTTGGCCAAGCAGATGTAACCCCACACCCTATCCCATTTGTAATCATGCTCAGTATATCCTCAATATGTATTCCGCTGCCAGTAGTGTCCACTATACTGCATCACAGAGGACAGAAGACTCAATATAATGTTTGAAACCAGAACTGTCTCCGCTGACTCATTTCACAAGTACGAATGAGAGAGGATGAGAGTATGTGAAGTACACGGCAGTCGTGACATGACCATGTAGTCCACTGGTATTGGATGTCAACGCAAATGAGTAGCACTACTGTGGAAGACACACATGTGTCGTGTGAAGTCGTATGGACGCAGTGCTCAGGTGGGTGGGTGCGACGGGTAGATGCGCACATGCCAAGTTGGAGCACGCCGTGTTGGGAGGGCTCATGAACAGTACACCACCGCTTCCCTGGGCATTGTGAGAGGACACCTGTCGGGGGAGTGAACACGTGTGTGCACAGCAGCCGGGCACACGTACAAAGCGGTACCAGGCGCACCTCAGCCCACCCTCTGTGGACGAGCTGGATCCTGTTGTGCGCCCGCCATGCCCCTTGACAAGGCACACACAGCCCCAGTCGACCAGGTGTAACCCCAACATAGTCAATCCGCACAGGCGATACAGGGCACGGGATGGCAGTGGAGCATGGTGTGTGAGAGGTCTCCTCGCGCTCCTCCTGGTCATATCACGCAGGCAATAGAACCTCAACGTCCAGCATGGCAAAAAGTCAAATGGAAGTGTAGGGGGACGCACCACAGCACGAGCAGCACTGACGTCACGGGAGGTGGCTCGCACCATCCCATCCATTGCCCATCATACCAACCACGCCACATGCCATTGCGACTAAGTGCAAGCGCGTGCGCCACCACCCCCGAGCCCTCCCCAGAGAGGCCAAAGAGTGAATGTGTGGGCCATCAGCCACAGACGGACGTGGCATGGCCGCAAGGGCAGCCACAGCCACTGGGTGTCGCAGGTGGCGGATCCGGAAGGCGAAGACTGTGATGCATAGTCCATGCAGGCCGGGTCTCCATTTGGGGCACCACGCAGGTGGACGGCGTCCCGCCACACATCATACCCTGAGACAGCCCACTCGTGCAACTGGACCCACACATACACTCCTTGCCCTCTCTGGTGCAAGCTTGGGGCTGCCTGTGCAAGCGCTAGCCTCGCAGGTGAGCATGCATATTGGGGGGCGAGGGGAGGACATGAGGGCTGGGGCGAAGATGACTGTATCACTGTCAGTTAGTACAAGGGATGACCCAGATGTGGAAAGGAAGAGACGTGTCCCGTGTGTACTGCAACTAGTCGCCAATCCAACTACCCCCCATGTCCGGAATGTAAGCCCGCACCTAGGCCCGCCCATCCGCCACATCGAACATACCACCAGCACGACAACCTTCCCATTCGAAACACTGACTGGGGGTGGCGACCAGTGAACAATCATGTGTAGCCTACCCACGCGTACATGTGGGCCCTCCATGATCCATGTCACCTGCGGCAAAGACATGACATGCGCAATGAGGGAAGTGAGGAGAGCTGTCCGCCCCACGCGCAGAAGGTGCATCAGCTCCACAGACCCAGCAGCGAGTCCAGCAGGGGTCACATGTGCAGGGGCAGCTGTGCCTGGTGTGAAGGCACATGCATATAGACAGCACATCGACCAATGTGTAGTCTGCCCACATCCACAGTCCATCATCATGCGGACATAGGAATTGAACACAGGGCAACACATCTTAGCTGGTGCACCCACCGTGACCAACAATGCGCAATCATCGACGTACCCGCCCTGTGCATGGCCCCCCCAACGGAGGCACATCCAGTGCCACCATCCCACACACACAAGCCTTCCACGGAACATGCTGTGTCCAATGGTCAGTACAGAGTCAGCGCCCATCTGGTGGATCCTGAACAGGAGACACATGCACACACATGCCAGCTCCCACTATGTACGACTGCCACCTGGCACGTGCAATGTAACCTCTCACCTGTGACGTGTGACTGCAAGCACACAGCCGTCTTGGCATGGGGCTGTCAATGTGGACACCAGTCAATGTTTCGGGAGCTGTGATCCGTACAGTGCTGTACATAGGGTGCAGTGCTGACACCTACTACTGTCTCATATCCCCTCGTGCCACAGGTCCCACTTGTATTGGCCGCTCAGCCCGTGCCCACATCGTCGTCGTCGTGTGCCATACTCATCCAGCCTCGGAAGCAGTACCATGCTCAGCAGACACTCATGTTGCCGTGGCGTTGCCGCTTGACGAATATGCAGTCAGTCCCCATCAGCACGCCCCGCAAGTCATTGGGGCCTAGATCCCCATGTGCATGCACATGGCAGTGGTATGTCTCACTTGCCATTGCCATTGTTGGGAGACCTGTGTAAGTGTATTGTGGCCGTGCCGTCCCAGCTTGACAGCTGGGCTGTGGCTCATGTGCTTGCTCAGTCATGTCAGTGATGTGTATGCGAAATTGCTATGTGCCGTGTTGCTTTGACATGTGTCCTCTGCCATTTAACCCAGGCGGAGACCGAACATTGACCGCCCATACCAATTGCTGGCGGACATGGACGATACAGAGGTAATCAGGAAGTTTCGGCTGGACAGGCCAACTCTGCATCGACTGTGTGCCATGTTAGAGCCCCATCTCCGTCCCCGCAGGGTGTATCCGACTGCTGTCACCCCCACGGCTAAGGTGATGGCCGCCATTCATTTCTTCGCCACTGGGTCATTCCAGCACACAGTGGGCAGTGGAGGAGGGATGTCCCAGCCCATGTTCAGCAAGGTGCTGAGGGATGTACTGGCAGCCATGATGCTGTACCGGAACAGGTACATCAGATTCCCCAGGGCTCGTGAATTGGCGGCAGTGAAGGGTGCATTCTATGCCCTTGGCAGAATCCCACACGTCGTGGGAGCCATTGACTGCACTCATGTTGGCCTTGTTCCACCACAGGCCACTGAGCACCTGTACCGCAACAGGAAGCACACGCACTCCTGAATGTGCAAGTGGTGTGCCTTGCGGACATGGTGATCACCCACGTGTGTGCAAAGTTTCCAGGCTCGGCCCATGACGCACACATAATGCGCAACAGCATCTTGCCACGACTGATGGCCAATCTGCAACAGGATCGTGGCTGTATTGTCGGTGAGTATGTGGAGTGGTGTAGCGTGCTGGTTGTGCGATGCTGTCCCCTGTCCAGTTGGAATAGCAACGGTTCTCTGTGTCCCTCACACCCAGGTGACTCTGCGTATCCGAATGGGGCATGGCTGCTCAGTCCATTGAGGAATCCTCGCACCCCAGCAGACGATCGATACAATGAGGCACATGGGAGGACCAGACGTGTGGTCGAGCGTACCTTTGGCCTCCTCAAGTCCAGGTTCAGGTGCCTGGACCGCACCGGGGGTGCACTGGCGTACTCCCCACAGAAGGTGTGCCAGATAGTGGTGGCGTGCTGCATGCTGCACAATCTGGCCATTCGGAAGCAGATCCCCCTCATTGTGGATGACGGAGATCAACCAGGGCCCCAGCCCGCAGACCAGGACAGCTCGAGTGAGGTGGACAGCGGAGAGGAGGAAGCTGGGAATGTGCGCCAGCAGCTCATCGCCCGCTACTTCACTTGACGGTGAGTGTCCATGTACGACGGATGATGTGTCTGTATCTATGCAGGTGTGTGTGTGCTGTGTCAGGGTGGCCGTATGTTCACTGCGTGCAGTGTGTCAACGCTCCATGGCCAGGGTAGTATGCCACTGTTGGTGGCTGTGGCATTGTGCCCTATTGCTCTGTGCGATGTGTGTACATTGCTTGTAGTTGTTGACATGTACTGTGTGATGGGTGTGTGACACACTCATTGAATGTGCTCCTGTTCTGTCTCCCACCCCTAGGTCCCTACAGGCCCTCCGGATTCCATTTCCATGCCACGCATCAGGTGCCTTTCCGCCCAAGGTGGCCGTTGTATTCCGTACAATAAAGACACAGGGCACAAACAGCAGTTAGTGAAAAAGGTGCATTTATTACAAACTGTGACATGTGATTGTGTGTAAGGTGATGACAAAAGTGGTGCGTGCAGTGACAATGAGCTGTCGGTCATGGCTGCGTGATGATCAGGGTGTACCCACTGGTTCTATGTCCATAGTCCAACACACACATGCCATCCAGATGGCTGTGTGGAGTGGGATCGTAGAGCAAGTCAATGCAGTGGCTGGTCAAGGAAGGCTGGCGGAAGGCTGGCTGGCTGCCTCACTTGCGACTGGAGCGTGCGAAGTCCTCCCGGGAGATCTGTTTCCTCTTCGGACGGCCCCTTCCACGTTTGGGAGGGGGTGTGTGGTGGCGACCTGCTGGTGGTGGGTGAGGTGTGCTCACTGGCTGTGGACGCAGGGGAAGTGGACACTGCTGCCCGAGCCTGCGCCCTAGCAGGTGGTGGCGGAGGTGGTGTTGCTGGCCTTGCCTGTGACCCCACCGCCACCACCAGCTGGCCCATGAGGTCCACGAGTTGGTCCATACGGGACACGAATTGGCCCATATGGGCGTCCATGGACCTCAGCACCCCCAGCACCTCCCGCGTGTCAGTAGCAGACCTGGCCCATTGTCCTTGGGCCTCTTCATAGGCCCCAAGGACTCTGTCCATTTGAGGCAGGGCATGGCTCCCAGGGGAGGCTGGCGTTTCCCTGACCCTGCTCCTCCTACCAGTCCTGCTGCCACCGGCCTGCCCACTAGCCACATTGCTCACCACGGTCCTCGCTGTGGCTCCCAGGGTGGATCCAGTCGGCCGGGCCACCACCTGCGCTGGGGCTGGTGCCAGCGAAGACGTGGTGGTGGTGGAGGCGGTGGTGGTCGGTGCGGCGATGGTGGCGGTTGCGGCAGTGGTAGTGGCCGCAATGACCGTGGGTGTGGCCGCAACGACAGTGGCAGCAGGGGACTGGGACTGTTCAGCATCCCTGGATGATGGGTTGGTGGGTAGGAGGGGTCCTGGGGAGCGGCTGGGCCCTGCCACGCCAGATGGGCCAGCTTGGTGGTCCGTGTCCGAAGAGGTGGACAGATCCTCCAGATCCGTGTGTCCTCGTTGGGGGCTTGTAGGCTGGCTGTGCTGGCTGCTGTCTCCATCCCCAGCGTCCAGCAGTTCGTCACCTGTGGAGAGAATGAGATTTGTTATTGTGTTGCACCTGGCGAAGTATGTATTAGTCGTCTGACATTGGCAGTTCGTGCAATCTCGTACATGGGTTTCCCGGAGGCGAGTGTGTGGCTGTGGCATCTGTAGGTGTGTGTGCTAGGCAATGGGACTGTGTGCTGTGCACATGTGGCATGGGACGGATTGGCCATGCCGATGGGTGTGTTGCTTTGCCCCTACTCATTGTGACTCTGGTGTATGCGGGCTCCTGGCCCATCCTGGGTCTGGTTTGTACTTTGCTTTTGGAGTTCAAATGGAACGCTTAGGAACGCATATGGCAACATGGGGGCCATGCCCCAGATTCGCATTTGGGAGGGTATATGCTTTTGGGGTACATGCTGTGAGCCATGGGTGCCGAACGTGACATGTGTTGTGGCAGCATGACAGTGCATGGTCTGAGGTGTGTGCATGCCTGACATGCCCTGCATATTTGCTGTCTGTTGTGGTTACTGGACATGGCATTGGACGCATCGTTATGAGTGAGTGATAGTTGTGTGCCAGCCAACGTATTGCAGTTGTCCCATCTCCTTGGTGTGCGTGCTGCCCTGTGCCATGTGCATCACTGCAGTGCTCGGGGGGTGTGGCCCATGTTGTGTGTTGTTGCTCACAGTGTGTCGTGCGCTTAATTGACTTCTGGCACATGGTTGGTCATGGGCATGTGTCTTAGCGTGACTGCTGTATGTGTGGCAGCTGTGCGGATGACATGCCTTTCATGAGACTGGGGCTGACGGATGGGATGGATGGTATGTTGTATGTGCATGGTGTGTCTGTGTGTTTGATGGGTTCAGTGGTGTTCGTGTGCATTTCTGTTGTTCCGCTCTGTTGCGTCTAGTGTTGTTTGTCTTACATAGGCGTAGTTGTGGGGTGTGTGGTTGACAGGCAGTAGGGGCTACATGGACAGGACTTCAATGGTGTTTCGGTTGTGTGTGATGAGTTGCACAGTGGCTGCCGTGTGGGACTATATTCAGTGTGGCTTGTGCATGCAGACGTGGCTCCTTGGGTGTTGCTATGTCTGTGATGGGTCATGTGGGGTGTGAGTCTGCTGTTCATGTCCGTGTGCACATTGTTCACTTGTTCGTGACGGTGGGCGGTGCTGCGTGTTCGTGTGCTACGTGACATGTCCCATGTGTTGGTGGTGTTATGGTCCTCATGCCTCCAGTAATCCAGCCCTGTCCAGTTTCCCACCTGCAAGTTGTTCGTGCGTGCACTGTACTGGATGCCACATGGCTCTTAGCGGGGGGTGCTCCATGTTGCAGGTCTGTGGGGGTGGGGGGGTGTAGTGGGTCGTGGGGGTGGCTGTACACCCACTGACACCGATTGCTGTGGACCGTGATGTCTGCCTTTCGGCTGTCGTTGTGCACTGCGGTGGCTGACACGTGGGTGTGGGGTGTGGGGGATGCTCCTCCTTGCTGTGCTGTGGGACTGGGGCCTGGTGGGTGTTGTACTTCAGCTGTCCCCCCTCCGACCCACTGCACTTTGTGTTCCTGCCACTTACCTGTTACTTGTCAGTTGGTGCAGCTGTGGCGGACACATGGGTGTGGCGGGTGCTCGTTGTGGCGCTTCTGGCATATTTGTGGACCTGTTGGTGGTTACGTGGCTGGCTTAGTGTACACATGTCCCCACGCATCTTACAGTTGTTCGGTTTGGCCTGTGTGTGGTAGTGTCTGTTGCATGTGCGTGTGATGTGTTGTGTATTGTGTGCTGGACATGGGGGTGTTTGTCCCTGGGAGCTGTGGCATGGTGGTTGCGCATGTGTGTACATAGCGGTGTGCTGGTATACATTAGTTTGTACTTACCAGCCTCCACTCCCCTGCTAATCCGGCGAGGATCTCCGGATGGATTACGACTCGCACCTTCTCCTCCCACGCTTTGAAGGTCTTAAAGAGCGCGGGATTCCCTCCGCCAGTGACGGCAGCCAGCTCTCTGTTTTTGCCCTCCTTCTTCTTGACCAGGCTCTTTACGTCATTCCAACGTTTGTTTATCTCGGTTCTGTTCCTGGGCAGGGTCCCGACTGCATTGACCTGGTCTACGATCCGGGTCCACATTCTGTTTCTGGTGGCTAGTGGTGTGTGCTGGACCATGTTCCCATAGATTTGTGGGTACACCTTGATGATCTCGTCGACCATGACCGTCAGCTCCATGGGCGTGAACTTGGGCATCCTTTGTGGTGCCATGGTGTTTGTGGTGCTGGTGCGGTGTGTGTTGTGTAATGTGCAGGGGGTTTGTGGTGCCGGTGTTTGGTGGTGGTGGTGGTGGTGGTGGTGGTTGTGATGTGTGCGTTTCTGTGGTGTGCTGCTGTCCTTGCTGTGTCACTGTGTCCTCTCCTCTCCTCTCTGGTTTGCAATGTAGCAAGGGGTTGTGGTCTGTGGGAGTGCTGCTTTTGTACTCACCTATGTGGGTGTGTCCTCATGGTCTGTTGTTTTCAGGTGTGTTGTGTCTGGGGTTCTGGCCTTTGTATTTTTTGTTTGTCCGGGGGGTGTTTTCGGGATGTGTACTGTGCTTGTGTATTTGTGCGTGCCTTGCTGTGTGGACTTGTTGGCCATGTTGTGTGCTATTGGTTTTGTGTGCGGATGGTTTCTGTGCAGGTACGTGGGCGCCATGGCTTCTGCCGTGTCGATTCTCATCGGCGTTGTTTGCGCTGGCGGGCGGTATTTCTGTTGTTTTCCGCGCTCATGGCGGTGCGATCGTAATTTCACGTGCGGTGTGTCGGCCGTGAGGGCGGGCGGTTTTGTGTTGTCGTGCGTGTTTCCGTCTGTGGCGGGCGGTTTGACTCCGACTCGGACGATGGCGGGCGGTATTTTGTATGATTTTTCCGCCGATGGCGGTTTTCAGTTTGTGTACTCATAATGGCGTGGTCGGTGTTCAGGCGGTGTGTGCGGGCGGATTTTTGCCGCTTCCATGCCTGGCGGATTTTTTTACGCCGGGTATCGTAATGTGCCCCTAGGTAATAATAAATTTAAAATTATTTATGTATTTATTAAAAATTGTTTTATTTAAATTTGAAATGTTAATTTTGTTGAACTTATTTTTATTTCAATTACATTTTAATTGTTGGCTATTATGTTTTTGGGTATAGTGTGATATTTTAATTACATTAAAAATATTTGTTTTACTTAATAATTATATTTTAAAATTGTAATAATTATGTAATTTGTTAAATTTTTGTTAAAATGTATACATATAAATTTTATATTTAGAATTTTATATTTTTGGGTATTTAATAGAGTTGTTAAAATATGTTATTTGTTTGAAGTGAACTATTCTCTCTCTCTACTGTTGCACAGATGGGAGTGGGAATAGTTAATTTTACCCCTTTGGTGTCCAATGCTTTTCCTACTTTTGCACCGAATGGAGTTGGAATAGTAAATTTTACTCCTCCTGAGTCCAACGCTTTCCCTACTGTTGCACAGACTGGAGTGAGAATAGTACATTTTACCCCTCCTGAGTCCAACACATTCCCTACTGTTGCACAGACTGGAGTGGGAATAGTAAATTGTACCCCTCCTGGGCCAACACTTTCCCTACTGTTGCCCAGACTGGAGTGGAATAGTGACTTTTACCCCTCCTGAGTCCAACACTTTACCTGCTGTTGCACAGATTGGAGAGGGAATAGTAAATTGTACTCCTCCAGAGTCCAACGCTTTCCCTACTGTTGTACAGACTGTGGTGGAAATAGTAGATTTTATCCCTCTTGAATTAAACACTTTTCCCTACTGTTGCACAGACTGGAGCGGGAATTGTAGATTTTACCCCTCCTGAGTCCAACGCTTTCCCTACTGCTGCACAGACTGGAGTGGGAATAGTAAATTTTGCCCCTCCTGAGTCCAACGCTTTACCTACTTTTTTATGGATTGGAGTGGGAATAGTTTATTTATTATTGCTAGAGTTTAATAGTTTTGTTAAAAATTTTAAATATATGTTATTGTTTGCTTGTGTTTTAAATTTCATATTTTTATATATATAAATGTATGTCATTTTTAAGATAGTTTTAGTAAAATGTATATTTGTTTATTGTTTACTCTTTATGTATAATTAAACTGGCAATATTTTAAATGTTTTTGTAGTTCATTTGTTACATTTTGTATTTTTTTGTATGTAAATCTCTCTCTCTCTCTATATATATATATATAAAAATATATATATATACTTATGTTAGTAAATTAAAAATATTCGAAAATTATAATATGTTTTAAAATAGTTTTACATGATATACATGCATATAAACATACACACATACATATGTGTGTGTTTAAATTAGTATATTTTTATACATATTTTTAAATATTACTTAAACATGTTTAATTTACATTGTATTAATGTTATATTTTAAAATATTTAAGATTTACTAATTTTAACTATATATATGTCTATATTTCTTTGATATTAGTGTAAAACAGTATTTGTTTTAGACATTTTTGAACTTACCTGTATATGTATAGGAAACGTATATTTTTGTGCTCGAAATTTTTGACACAATATTTCTGTTGCACAATATTTCTGGTTTTGATATGTTAGGGAAACAGTGGAGAGATTGGCACTGATCAGTGTGCTTCCCAGGTTGTATATGTGGTGAAGACAGGGTCTGAGGGAGGTCCTGGGTGGATGGTCTGCATGATTCTGGCAGTGTCACCCATGGTGAGAGGATTCCAGTGGGTTAGGTGGTGGATGCTCCTGTTGGTGGTGGGGGGTTGCGTGATGATGTTTTCTACGTGGGTTGCGGTGCGAAGGTGGTGTAATTCTAGATATTTTGTTGTGGAAGAAGTCTGAAAGGTCATTTTAGAGGATCTGTGAGGGGGATGATGGTGTTGGAGGCTGCTTTTGGGTTGGTGAATTATTTGACGATATTGAAGAGATCTTTGCCACAGTTGGAGTAGGATTGCAGTTCGTAGGGTCATCGAGATGAATGTTGAGATCGCTGAGCAGGAGGAAGTTGTTGGATCTAATGGAGATAGGAGTGATGAAGTCGGTGAGGAGGTGGCTGAAGGTGATGCTGGGTCCTGGTGGTCGACAAGCATAGGTGCATGAGATGGTCGTGGAGTGGCTGAGATGCAGCTGAAAGTGCAAGTGTTTCATGAGCGTGGTTGGTTCGTCTGTAAAGGTAGTGCAGGTGATGATGTCCTTGTGTATGATTGTGAGGCCTTCTCCAGGTGTGTGGAGGCTGACGCTGGTGAATGATCTTGTAGCCGCAGGGGGATGGCCACTGCAATGGTAGGGATAGAAGATGATCTGAGCCAGATTTAGGTGAGAAAGAGAACTTTCGGGTAGTGTGTATTGATGAGGTCCGGACCTCAATGGCTTGTTTGCAGAGAGATCTGGTGTTGAGGAGCATGCAGACGATGTGGGGTGAGGCATGTGCCGAGGAAGGTGTGGGGGACTATGCTGCAGGAGAAGGGGGAGAAGCGGCAGTGAACACATGAGAAACATCTTGCCGTGCATTGTAGCAGGGGCCGGTGTTGAGTGCTAGCAAGTCGGTGGAAGTCTGGAGGTTGGATGGACCAGGGTCTGTGACGCTGGGTATGGTCCAGGCGCAGACAGGTGCAGTCAGGCTTGCCTTTGGCATGACTCATGTGCCGTCATGCAGCGGCCGCCATTAAGTAGGTCCTTGGAGGGGGAGGAGCATTGGGGCCAGTGCGTGAAACCACAGTGTAGAAGGCATGTGGGAGAGCAGGTATGGACAGGGGGAAGGAAGGAGAAGGGAAAAGCATGGGAGGAGGGAGGCTGGGAGGAACCTGCAGTGAGGGGAGAAGCAGGTGAGATAAGATGAACAAAAGCAGAAGGGGCACAAAAAACTGAAAGAAGCAAATAAATGGGCACAGAAGATTGAGCAATGAAATGGGCACAAAGGACAAGGCAGCACAAAAGACAAACGGGCACAAAAAAATGGGAGCTAAGCAAAAAAGCACAAAAGAGCACAAAAGCCAATAAGACAGACAAATAGGCACAGAAGACAAGCAAACACAAAGGACAAATGAACACTAATCAGAAAGGCACAAAGAGCACAAGAGCCACAGAAGGCATATGAGCACAAAAGACAAAACGGGCACAGAAGCTGAACACAAAAGAGCACAGAAGGCAGAGTGCAAAGCAAGAGTGAGTGAGAGCAGAGAGTAGAGTGAAAGGAGAGGGCGAGAGATGGAGCACAGCGAGGCAGAGCCTCACAGCAGATGGCCAGGTCCAAAAGGGCCTTAGACTAGTTGGAGAACCAGTCCAAGGTGAATGGGAGCTGGGGCCTGGGTTTGCATCTTGAATGTGTCCTCCATCATCCATGTCTGTTACTGTGTTAGATTCAGTAAATTATCTGTAGTAGAAAATATTAGAATACGCTTATCGTTGTTTAGGTTATAATATAATAGGAAGAGATCTTCATTATGTGTGATGGTTAAGTGCTCAGAAATCTGGATATCTTGGTATCTGCTGGGGGCAGGAGGGGTGTCAGTAGTGGCTTATTTAGTTCATGCTACTAAGCCTTTTAATGTGGGTAAAGGTGGAAGCTGACCTCTGAAGTGGTCGGGGGCTTTGAGAAGTACATCTTTTAATATTTTAGTTGTGGGCTATTTGGAACTAGTGCTTCCCTGTCTTATATCTTGTAGTACATGCCTTACTTCGATATCTGTGACATTTCGAAGACGTTTGTGCTCCTTCACATTAATAACAACATCATCTTTTGCAGTGACCCTCCTACAGCATGCATTAGTATAATATTTAGTATATTTCCAGTTTACTGTTTTTGTGCTTGTACTTTCTTCACTGTAAGTGTAGCCCATGTGAGAGAATAATAGTTTTCTTATCTGTGAGGTGATGTATCTTGCTCTTTCTGTCATTTTGTCTGAAAATAGTGTAATCATATAAAGGATTAAATGTTTAAAAATGTATAATCTTTTTAACATTGACATGCAAAATTATCTGTTTTGCTTGGTATTTTATACTTTGATGTTTGTTGTTGTAATTTGCAGTCTTTATTTTCTATTTTTTCCTTTAGGGTTCCTGCATGTGAGTCAGGTGCTTCCTATTATGTTGGAGAAAAAAAGCATTAAGTTGTATTTTAAACGTTTGTTTGTTAGTAGTTGGTGGGGCAGAGGGAGGTTAGTTTGTTTCTACACATTTTAGGGTGAGTTTGTGTTTGGTGAACATTTTAATTAACTTACTTTTGTTAGTCTTTGTCCAGGTATTTAATTTCTGTTGTTTTTCTGCAGTTTGGTATTCTCTTTAGGTTGGAGTAATTGTTTTGTAGTGTCTACATTTAAAGATATAAAAGTAGTAGAGTGTATAGTTAGTTTTTATTTTAATATTTTAAAATTAATTAGTCAATAAGTTGTTATAAATAAATGTTTTACTTACTTTGGAAGGTGGTATATATAGTTTCCTCTTCTGTTTGTAGGTTCTGTTTTGAAAATCTGGGAGAGTCTTGACCTGCAGCGTTTGTTGTTTTTGGAGTACTGATTAGTTATATTTTGTGTGCCTTTTACATTGTTAGTTTAATTGATTGCTACATTTTATAGGTTTATTTTGTTTGCATTGCGATTTTATTGGTTTGTGTTCTTTTAATTGTAATTTTTTTCCGATTATTGCCTTTTTAGGTGAAGGCTAAATAGTGTGTGTTTTATAATGTTATTTATGTATAGTGGTATGTTTGTTTTAGGGCCTGATATAAATCTTGGTGGACGGGTTACTCCGTCACAACAGGGCCGGATATCCCGTCCGCCAAAATTTAAATCCCATTATATCCTATGGACTATATATATATAGATATATATATATATATATATATCTATATATAAATATATCTATATATATATATATATATCTATCTATCTATATATATATATATATATATATATATATATATATATATTATCTACTGGCGGTCGCCAGTAGATAGTTATAGTTACAACCTATTATCCATAGGAAATCCGCGACATTCTATTTGAAATAACTCTCTTGCCGTTTGACGTATCTTCGCGAAATTTTCAAACTTTGTGGCCCGCTCCGGTCCGCTCCTACCCTGAAAGTCTCGGGGGATTCGTCAAGCGGGGGCCGAGAAAAAGGGGGTCCCAAAACGCGTTTTCCCCATGCACTTTTCCATAGGAAACTTTAGACACGGCTACAGCCCGAACTGCTGAACGGAATTACACCAAATTTGGCAAAGAGGTAGTTCTTGGTTCAGAAAGAACCCTTTTTGCTAAATGGTGTAAATCCGTTCAGTAGTTGCTGAGAAAATGAAAAGTAAAAAGTTAGTGATATCTATGGCCGAGTAGGGTCCGCGTACCCTCAGCGCACCCTGCGCGCACCGTCCCGATCACGAGCTGCATGTTAATTGGCTGTCAGCTGGCTGTCAACATTCCGATTCAGGAAATGTTGGCAGCCATTTTGTCCCTCGGGAGGGATGCGCGAATCCTGCCGGAAAAAAAAAAATTGGCCCCCGGGTGGCCCAAGTCCCGGGGGCATGGTGGGGGGGGATAATTTAATGTGTGGGGGGCCTCAAAGGGCCCCCCAAGCCCCGGGGACTGCCACCCCCGGGGCTTTTTTTGAAAAATGGTGCGGGAGGGCTCTGAGCCACCTCCCCGGGGCTTTTTTTAAATTAAAAATAAAACCAGTGTGGGGGGGCTCCAGCCCCCCCACACACCCCGGGACCGCCACCTCCCGGGGCACTAAACATTTTAATATGGGGGTCTGTTACGGACCCCAGAGCCCCGGGGACCACCACCTCCCGGGGCTGTGTACTGAATGGGAGGGGGCCGCGCGGCCCCCTCCTGGAGCCCTTGATGGCCCTGGGGACCACCACCCCCAGGGCCGGCTCCTGCAGTGTCCCGGGTGCCTACCCTCGGGACACTGTAGTTTGCTATGGCAGGACGGGAGCCTCGCGGCTCCCGTCCTGCCATAGCAAACTGCTTTGGATATTGGAAGAGAGAGCAGGAAACCTGCTCTCTCTTCCAATATCCAAAGCGATTGCTTTTCCACATGGGGAGCAGCATGTCAGCTGCTCCCCATGTGGAACAGCAATGCCGGCTCCCAAGGGACGTGGGGAGCCGGCGGGACTGTGGGGGATTGGGGACCCCCCACAGTCCCCAACGGAGAGGGCCAGCCCCGGGGGATGGGGTCCCCGGGGCAAGTAGTGGCTCGGGAGGGGGCCACGCGGCCCCCTCTCCAAAAAAGAGAAAAAAAATGTAAAAAAAAAAATGGAAAGGCCGGCCCCGGGGATGGGGTCCCCGGGGCCTTAAAATGGCCAGAGGAGGGGGCCACGCTGCCCCCTCAAAATAATAAATATAGAGGCCATGCCCGGGGGATGGGGTCCCCGGGGCCAATACAGGCCCAGGGAAGGGGGCCATGCGGCCCGTTTTTTTGTAATTTAAAAAAAGGGGTAAGGCCCTGGGGGATGGGGTCCCCAGGGCCCAAAAAGAGAAAAAAGGAAGGGGGGCCACACAAAAAAAAAACGATCGGGCCCGCAGGCCCCGCCCCTTCCTTCACCACTCTGCAAACACGCCCCCTGGCGCGTTTGCAGAGGGGAACAAATTCCCCTTGAATACTGGGGGTCCCTGAGGGCCAACTAGCCCACCAGGAACCTCCAGTATGCGCCAGGGGGCTGCCTTGCAGAGACGTGTAGAGAGGCCACACCCCTTTTACACCTCTCTGCAACGCAGCTCTGTGGCGCTTTGGAGGTATATGGTGGGCTAGTTGGACTCCGGGGACCCTCAGGATTCAAGGGGACTTAATCCCCCAACTTAAAACGCGCCACGGGGCGCGTTTGCACAGTGGTGAAGGGAGGGGGCGGGGCTTCAGGTGACATGTGTGCAAACAGGCCCCGTGGCGCGTTTTAAGATGGGAATTAAATCCCTTCAATCCTGAGGGTCCCTGGGGCCAACTAGCCCAACAGGTACATCCAGAAAGCGCCACAGAGCTGCGTTGCAGAGAGGTGTAAAAAGGGGTGTGGCCTCTCTACACGTCTCTGCAACGCAGCCCCCTGGCGCATATTGGAGGTTCCTGGTGGGCTAGTTGGCCCCTAGGGACCCTCAGGATTCAAGGGGACTTAATCCCCCAACTTAAAACGCGCCACGGGGCGCGTTTGCACAGATGTCACCTCAGGCCCCGCCCCCTCCCTTCACCATTGTACAAATATTCCTCTCAAATCAGCCGAAATACGAATTCCGATTTACTCACCTGTTATAAGGAGAGACCTCAGTGCTGTATCTTTCAGCCCAGTACTGGTCCTGAAAAGTAATTTTAACCGTACTTACCAGTAACTTGAATTTCCTTCCATAGGCTAACATTGACTGGTTTCAATTGGAAATTCTTCTAAGTGTGGAGTTTTGGAACTTTAAAATATTCCTGTAAAATCAGCCGAAATACGAATTCCGATTTACTCACCTGTTATCAGGAGAGACCTCAGTGCTGCATCTTTCAGCCCAGTACTGGTCCTGAAAAGTAATTTTAACCGTACTTACCGGTAACTTGAATTTCCTTCATAGGCTAACATTGACTGGTTACACTTGGAAATTCTTCTAAGTGTGGAGTTTTGGAACTTTAAAATATTCCTCTAAAATCAGCCGAAATACGAATTCCGATTTACTCACCTGTTATCAGGAGAGACCTCAGTGCTGCATCTTTCAGCCCAGTACTGATCCTGAAAAGTAATTTTAACCATACTTACCGGTAACTTGAATTTCCTTCATAGGCTAACATTGACTGGTTTCACTTGGAAATTCTTCTAAGTGTGGAGTTTTGGAACTTTAAAATATTCCTCTAAAATCAGCCGAAATACGAATTCCGATTTACTCACCTGTTATCAGGAGAGACCTCAGTGCTGCATCTTTCAGCCCAGTACTGATCCTGAAAAGTAATTTTAACCGTACTTACCGGTAACTTGAATTTCCTTCATAGGCTAACATTGACTGGTTTCACTTGGAAATTCTTCTAAGTGTTGATTTTTGAAACATACAAATATTCCTCTAAAATCAGCCGAAATCCGAATTCTGATTTACTCACCTGTTATCAGGAGAGACCTCAGTGCTGCATCTTTCAGCCCAGTACTGGTCCTGAAAAGTAATTTTAACCGTACTTACCAGTAACTTGAATTTCCTTCCATAGGCTAACATTGACTGGTTTCACTTGGAAATTCTTCTAAGTGTGGAGTTTTGGAACTTTAAAATATTCCTCTAAAATCAGCCGAAATACGAATTCCGATTTACTCACCTGTTATCAGGAGAGACCTCAGTGCTGCATGTTTCAGCCCAGTACTGATCCTCAAAAGTAATTTTAACCGTACTTACCGGTAACTTGAATTTCCTTCCATAGGATATCATTGCCTGCTTTTTGCTGAAAAAGTTTCTAAGTGTTGATTTTTGGAACTTTAAAATATTCCTCTAAAATCAGCCGAAATCCGAATTCTGATTTACTCACCTGTTATCAGGAGAGACCTCAGTGCTGCATCTTTCAGCCCAGTACTGATCCTCAAAATTAATTTTAACCGTACTTACCGGTAACTTGAATTTCCTTCATAGGCTAACATTGACTGGTTTCACTTGGAAATTCTTCTAAGTGTGGAGTTTTGGAACTTTATAATAATCCTCTAAAATCAACCAAAGTACGAATTCCAATTTACTCACCTGTTATCAGGAGAGAACCCAGTGCTGCATCTTTTAGCCCAGCACTGACCCTGAAAAGTAATTTTAACCGTACTTAGCAGTAACTTATATTTTCTTCCATAGGAATACATTGTGTGGTTTTCAGCAGAAAAGTTTCAAAGTGTCGATTTTCACAAACTACAAATATTCCTAAAAAATCGCCTGTATGACTTAAACGCATTCTTTCAACTGTTTACAGGAGATGCACCAGTGCTGGATCCAGGATCCAACACTGAGTAAGAAAAAGTAACGATAACAGTTTTTACCTTCTAAGTGAATTTCCTTCCATAGGATAACATTGGTGATTCTATGAGAATAAGTATCTAAGTGTCAACTTTTAAAGTACAATAATATTCCTTAAAAATCACGACTGAAACCAAAACGCTTTTACTCAACTGTTTACAGGAGATGTTCCAGGACTGAATCTAGGATCCAGTCCTGTGGTTAGAAAAGTAATCCATAAAGTAACTACTTGCATTTAACTAGAAATTCACATTGAGCTGAATGTTGCATTGTGTTTGAAAATGTGTTGCCCATTGCAACAACTGTAACTACTGTACTTAAAAGTCTATTGCCTATGTGCAAAGTATTTAAACTAAAGTAATTCATTCTGAGAAAGTATTTTTTGTAATGTAATGTATAATGTAATTACAATGTAATTTAAAAAATAAAATATGTAAAAAAAAATTGTTTCTGAAAATGTAGTAAATCAGTATGAAAAAAATGTATATAACAATTAATACATTTAAAAATTGTCATTTACAAAACCTTTGAAATTCACTGAAAAAACCGTAGGTTTCAGACATGTTATAGTTACAAATTAGCATTTAAAAAACCTTTGAAATTCACTGAAAAAACCATAGGTTTCAGGGACGTTATAGTTACAAATTAGCATTTACAAAACCTTTGAAATTCACTGAAAAAACCATAGGTTTTAGGGACAGTTATAGTTAGTTGGACATTGCACTCGTACAAAACCCGTGAAATTCCCCCGTTATAGTTAGTCCAGCTAACTATAACTCGCGCCCGCAATGCACTGCTGATGACGTCACATATTACATCACTCATGACATGGTCAGTGACATCACTGATGACATCACTGATGACATCTCAAATGACATCACTGATGACATCATCCACGTGATAATTTCATGCATCTTCTCACACCCTAATATAACCTTTGATACACCCACTCTAAATTACAGACTGCCATTCGCAAAACCATAGACACTCCAACACCATTAACTACATACCCACTCACTGATTCTTAGGTCTACGCACACATCCACTCACTCACCCGTACAGTCACTCATACTTACGGTCACTCAGTACAGGACTATCATATGCACTCATACTCCTATATAGACACTCAAACACCGCCACTCATCCATAGAGGTACTCACACACCTAGTCAGTCATGCAAATAATTTAACACACTACCATTTACTCACCTATACAGTTATACACACACCAGCTCACTTACTCATACAAATACTAGCACATTCTTACGCTCTTATACAATCACTGATACAAGCACACACTCATCCATACAGCCACTATCACAATCACTCACTCTCGCTTATAGCTATTTATATACTCCAACACACATATATACTGCCTTTCACATATGTAGTTACTCACACATGTACCACTGGGACATACATTCACTCACTAACACACTCTTACACACACTTACCCACCCATACAGTCTATCACAGATGCACTCTTGAAACCATCCACCCAGTGAATCACCCACTCACACATCTATGCACAGAGTCGCACACACCCTCCCACACAAACACTCAGGCACCCATACAGATACTCACACAAGCATTCAATAACTCATATAGACACTCATGTAGCTATTCACAAACACATGCAGCCACTTACACAGCAACAGACAGACAGATACAGACATTCACCCAGTTTAGTCACTAACCCATGCATTCAGTAAGATACGTTAAATCACTCACTTATACAGTCAGTCACGCACCTACTAAATCATCCATACAGACACTTACACACCCACTCATTCTTCAATACGTCTTTTCCTATATATATTAAAAATATTTAAACTTTACAGAAACACACAGTCACTGGATGATGTCATCAGTGATGTCATTTGAGATGTCATCAGTGATGTCATCAGTGATGTCACTGACCATGTCATGAGTGATGTAATATGTGACGTCATCAGCAGTGCATTGCGGGGCGCGAGTTATAGTTAGCTGGACTAACTATAACGGGGAAATTCACGGGTTTTGTACGAGTGCAATGTCCAACTAACTATAACTGTCCCTAAAACCTATGGTTTTTTCAGTGAATTTCAAAGGTTGTGTAAATGCTAATTTGTAACTATAACGTCCCTGAAACCTATGGTTTTTTCAGTGAATATATATATATATATATATATATATATATATATATATATATATTCACAGAAAAAACCATAGGTTTTAGGGACAGTTATAGTTAGTTGGACATTTCACTCATACAAAACCATAGAAATTCCCCCGTTATAGCTAGTTCAGCTAACTATAACTCACGCACCCACAATGCACTGCTGATGACGTCACATATTACATCACTCATGACATGGTCAGTAACATCACTGATGACATCTCAAATGAAAAAAAAAAAAAAGACCGGCATTGTGCCGGAGGCCCTGCCCCCTCCCTGCAGCACTCTGCAAACGCGCCCCCTGGTGCGTTGTAAGATGGGGAAGTAATTCCCATTGAATACTGGGTGTCCCTGGGGGCTAACTAGCCCACCAGGAAGCTCCAGTATGCGCCAGGGAGCTGCGTTGCAGAGAGGTGTTCAGAGGCCACGCCCCTTTTTACACCTCTCTGCAACGCAGCTCTGTGGGGCTTACTGGAGGTACCTGGTGGGCTAGTTGGACCACAGGGACCCTCATGATTCAAGGGGACTTAATCCCCCAACTTAAAACGCACCACGGGGCGCGTTTGCACAGTGGTGAAGGGAGTGGGCGGGGCCTGAGGTGATATGTGTGCAAACATGCCCTGTGGTGTGTTTGAAGTTGGGGAATTAATTCCTCTTCAATCCTGAGGGTCCCTGGGGGCCATCTAGCCCACCAGGTACGTCCAGTAAGCGCCACAGAGCAGCGTTGCAGAGAGGTGTAAAAAGGGGCGTGGCCTCTGAACACCTCTCTGCAACGCAGCTCCCTGGCGCATACTGCATAGTGGTCATTTTTTCTTTTTTTATGGGAGGGGGGCTCCGGGGCCCCCCTTCCCTTGGCCACTTTTGGCACCGGGGACCCCATCCCCCGGTGCCTGAGCATTTTCTTTTTTCAAAAAAAAATACGGGAAGGGGGCCGCGTGGCCCCCCTTCCCTGGGCCCCTATTGGCCATCCCCCGGGGCATGCCCTGTGTTTTTTTTTTTTAAATTTATTTGGAGGGGGGCTGCGTGGCCCCCCTCCTCAAGCCATTTAAGGCCCCGGGGACCCCATCCCCTGGGGCCGGCCTTTCTGTCCTTTTTTTTAAATTTCATTTTTGGGGACGGGGGCTGCGTGGCCCCCCTCCCGGGCCACTAATGGCCCCGGGGACCCCATCCCCCGGGGCCTGGCCATTCGTTGGGGACCGTGGGGGGGTCCCCAATCCCTCCACCGTCCCACCGGCTCTCCGCGTCCTGCGGGAGCCGGCATTGCTTTTCCATAAGGGGAGCTGCTGACATGCAGCTCCCCTTATGGAAAAGCAATCTGCTTTGCTTCATTGAAGCGAGAGCAGGTTTCCCTGCTCTCGCTTCAATGAAGCAAAGCAAGTTTGCAATGACAGGGCGGGAGCCGCGCGGCTCCTGCCCTGCCATTGCAAACAGCAGTGTCCCGGCGGCCCCCCTCCCTTCATTAGTTAAGCCCCGGGGAGGTGGTGGTCCCCGGGTCTTCGGGGGTCTGAAATGGACCCCCACATTTCTTTTGTTAGTGCCCCGGGGAGGTGGCGGTCCCTGGGGCGTGTGGGGTGGCTGGAGCCCCCCCACACAGGTAATTTATTTATTTAAAAAAAGAAGCCCCGGGGGGTGGCGGTCCCCGGGGCTGTGGGGGGGCCGTGTGCCCCCGCCATCCTTATTTAGTTGAAGCCCCGGGGGTGGCGGTCCCCGGGGCTTGGGGGGGCCTTAGAGGCCCCCCCATACATAAGTTTCACAAACCCCCGCATACCCCCGGGACTTGGCCGACCCGGGGGTAAAATATCTTCGAAGCGCGGGAGACCGCGCTTCGTTTTTTTTTTTTTCACGGCGGGATCCGCGCACCCTGCATGCATCCCGCCGATTTAAAAAAAAAAATGCTTTTTTTGGCCCTGGGGGTCCTTGTGGGACCCCCTAAGCAGGCCTAAGGGGTCAGGGTGTTTCTACCCTGCCCCCTTTTTGCGTTTGGCGCACTTGTTTCTCTTGCCTCGGTTCTACCGAGGAACAAGATGGCTGCCAACACTTCCTGGTTTGGAGTGTTGACAGCCAATTAGCCTACAGCTCGTGATCGGGAGGGTGCGCTCAGGGTGCGCGGACCCTCCGCGGCCATAGATATATATGTGATTTTACTTTTCATTTTCTCAGGAACTACTGAATGGATTTACACCATTTAACCAAAAGGCACGACTCTGAACCAAGGGCTACCTTTTTGCCAAATTTGGTGTAATTCCGTTCTGCAGTTCAGGCTGTAGCTGCGATGAAAGGTTCCTATGGAAAATTGCATGGGGAAAACACGTTTTGGGACCCCCTTTTTCTCAGCCCCCACTTGACAAATCACCCGAGACTTTCAGGATAGGAGCGGACCGGAGCGCCCCACGAGTTTTGAAAATTTCCCGAAGATTTGTCAACCGGCGCAAAAGTTATTTCAAATAGAATGTTGCGGATTTCCTATGGAAAATAGGTCCTAACTATAACTATCTACTGGCGACCGCCAGTAGATAATATATATATATATATATATATATATATATATATATATATATATATATATATATATCAACTCCACTTCTTTGGTTTATTCAATCAAATAAAATTTTGTTTATTGGTTAAATATTAAAATTTTGATTGTATACATATTCAGATGTTTTCCTTTTTGGGGTTATCTATGTTTACTTTAATATTGTACAATTGTTAGAATGTTGTTAGAATAATTATTGTTTTTTAATGACTATTTGTTTAATTTTTTTGTATGTAAGATGTTGTTTTTATGTCTATATTTTTTCTTTAAAGCTATTGGGTCTTAACAAGATTTATGTATTCAATATTTTATGTTACGATATTTGTGTGTATTTATATGTGTATTTAAAGGTCACAATATTTTTGTGTCTGATAATTTTGTTATCGATATAAGTGAAAATAGACATTTATGGCAACGATATTTTGGTTATTGATAAATATGTTCTTGTTACTTAAGCATAGGAAGACAATATTTTTGTAAACAATATATATTTTCTGATATTCTAGGGAATCAATATTGGTTACATCAATATTATGTCAGGGATCACCCTGATTGGAATCTTTGACTTACCTATAAATCCCTAGTATATGGTACAAAGTATATCCAGGACTTGTACGTTAAATGTCATCAGTGAACTTAAGCACTTATTGTGCCACCACTGCTGTGACAAAGTGTAAACATGGCTCTAGGTCTGCCATCGCAGTCTAGTCAGGCAACCATTAAATTGCCAGCTTAACATGGCAAAATAAACCTCTTTTCAAGGTCAAAACCATCCTTTTAGTATTTATAAAGTGTTAAGCAAGGATCTCAACTTCCACTACACCCACGGATACTAAGGTGACCTCAGTGTATTACTTGGTTTCCTCTGAGCAAACTACCTCCCCAAACCCTAAACTAGCAATCCCTGAGGACTGCCCACCTGTAGAGGACTACTTGGAACAAACAGGATCACCTTTCTTTTGCCCAGACTGCTGACAGTCATGGCACATTCCAGCCTTTTCAGAGCCAAAATTCTTTCCCAGGTACCCCCTCACTTTGAACATGGATTGGTCACTGGACTACCCCACTTTTGAGGCCCTTTAGAGATCCCTTGTTTTATCCTTTGTGCTTCCTTCTCTCCTCTGTTGGAAGGTTTGGCCCTCTTTCTTAGGATCACCCTTCCGGGACTTCTTGGCCACCCTAGTGCGTACCCACACATTGGCTATCTTACCCAGGTCTCTGAGGCTAGACAACTTAGAGTCACATCCACTAGATTCTGGTGTAGCTTCTCTGAAGAACAATTACTAAAATGTGCTCTTTCATGGATTTTAACTTCATTGCCCTTCAACCAACTTTCTAGTGCCTTTACATCTATAAAGTCCACCCAGGACTGGTGTGCCTCTTTGTGGATGTCCTTAAACTTCTTTTTGTATTCCTCTGGGGTGAGACCAAACTTTTCAACTAGGGCGTCATTAATGTGGGGATAAACTCTACTACTGCTCATCTACTGTCAGGAGCCTATCCCTCCCACTGATTGGAACCAGCGCCATAACAAGGAGCCCCAGTATTGGTTGGCCACCTTCCTCATCCTTAAGGCCCTCTCAATTGAGGCAAACCACTTGTCGATGTTGTCCCCAAAATTTGGCACAGTCCCTTTGGGCAACCTAGGCTCAAGGGACCTCCTGTAGCTACCTCTTGTTCGCTACCATGATCTTTCTTGGGCTTAAGGCCCAACTTGGCCCTCCTGTCTTCTAGGGCCAACTGTTTCTCCTCAAGGGATACCCTCTTCTCCTCCAGGGCCAGTATGGACATTTGTTCTTCTGGGTATTTTTGAGTTACGTCAGACTGGTTTGTGCTGGCTGAGCTTCCTTCACTGCCAGTAATGGAGGGTGGTTTTGCAGGATTGCCTTTGGAAATGATTGTCATTCTCATCATCTTCCTTCAAGGAATGGATGTTGTCTTCTTCCACCTCTGTGGCTTCTTCAGTTTCAGAGGTGGATTTGGTGGACTGCTTTTTCAAAATCCCTAAAGGCTCTCTGGAAATCAGCTTTGGTGTCTCTTTTACCTATTCTGAAGTGGTCTGCCTTGCACAGAGCTTTCAGTTTCCACAAGGACAGGTTGTTCAGGTTAGCCAGGTATAGCTATATGGTTCCTTTAGCTTTTTAAACTGTCAAAATTTTGAATAAAAAATATTTTGAAAAAACCAAATATAATCCAATTATAAGACTTAGAACCAATTAAAAATCAAAAACTATTTTTGTCAGGTGACAATTTAGGGATTTTTAATTTCTCAGCTTACTAGCTGACTGCTAATGCAAAACACACGTTCTGGATTAAACAGCTGAAACACCAACGTGGGAAAAGTGGATTATTATTAGGGCGGTTGTGAGACCTCACCAAGTAATAATGGAACTAATATGTAGCAGGTCTAGTTAGTGTTCTTCAAATCATACCTTAGCTCAGTCCTTGGTAGCTATGACACAAAGGGGTCGATTCCGAGTCGGGCCGGAAATTTCCCCGACCGAGCCGGACCCGGAGAGATTTCCGACCGAATCGGACCCGTGCAGTCCGACCGAACGAGTCCGATGCGTCCGTATGTTATCGGACACGAGTCGGTCGGACTCCCATTGAAGTCAATGGGAGCCGGTCGTACAACGCGTACGCGGGCTCCCATTGCCTCAATGGGTGCGAGGCGGACAAGGGCGCCCTCTACAGCGAGTACGCCGCGAAGCGCTCGCGGCGTACACGCACAGGTAGGGGGACCCATGGGTCCCCCTGTGTGCGCCCGCACGGGTACGCGGCAGACAGGGGTCCGACACGGACCCCAAAGTACGGCTCCGACAGCGAGTTCGAGTCGGACGGCGCGAGTCGGTCGGAGCGGTCGAGGTGCGCATCGTACTTACCCGGCCGGAAAACGTCTCCATTGCGCTGGTGCGGATCGGGTCCGACCGAGTCGGTCGGAGCGGTACGGTCCGGGTACGAGTCGGTCGGAGCGGTCGGGTCGCCCGGACGAGTCGGTCGGCGAGCCGCATCGTACTCGCTCGGCCGGACCAGCGTACGGTTCGGTCGGGAAACAGGCTTTCGCATGGCTTTTTTCCCGACCGAATGGTATTGGGTGCGCCTCCGACCGAGATCGGAATCGACCCCAAAGTAGTCAGGCTTAACTCAGTGCAAAACAAATGTAAATCGCTATCAATATCAAAATAGTCAATAAGTAAGAGACAAGACACACTAAAAATCCCAATGATATGAAGTATATCTTTATCTTCAAATATACACCAAAATGACAAACATCTGATGATGTGAACCAGAGTTATGAGCTTTGTAAGATTTTCGTAAATCACTGCTTTTCACTCCAGTTTGGAAATGGCTTGAAAAGTCTATAAACCACTGCTTTTCATCACTAGTGGTAGTCTATGAGCTTCAAAAGCTAGGGTCAGGGACAAAGTCCAAGTTTCAGGCCGACTGCGATGGAAGTTTGGGTCAGATGTGATGGCCAAGTTGGTCCTAAAGAGAAGGACATTTTTTTTATACTTTGCATGCCCTGATAGTGAAACCTCAATATTGTCATTTTCTCTGTAGCAAGGCCGGTTTCCCCATTGGCTAACACATAGTTTTACTAGCCCACGGGCTAAGTGCTAACTTCCATGTAGGACCACCAAACCGAGTACTCCAAAGTCTCAAATGAATCATTACATTAAATCCGACTTAATGCTAAAGTTACAATTTTCTTGCTCCAGAATTCTGTTTAACTGCAGCAGTTGTCACCTCAGACTGCCTTCTGTCCTCTTGCTAAGATGTGCAAAGTACTCCCAGGAAGAAAAGTAAAGAGTCTGCTAGAGGGAGGAGGTGTGACCTCCTGCCAGGATGACCTAAGGGTGGTGGCCACAGATGGCCCAGCTTCAAAGGGGATACTACGTCTGAGAGGCAATTGTGAATCACACCTCAGCACAGTCTTTTGTGCAGGTAGATAGGCTTACATCTACTCCAGAGGGGGAAAAGCTTTTGTAGAATCGGTGTTTCAGAAGTGATGGCTGGACACACCATAGGGATGTGCCCATGGCTCTTTCCCAGGGAAGAAGGGTTCTGACATCTTGGATTTTGACAGAGAGAAGCTCTGGTTTGTTTTTCCTCTTGTCTTCGCCTGTTTGTGCCTTTTTCTTTCTGCGACCCTTTGGTGCCTTCTTTCTTCTTTGTGCCTCGTTCCCCTTCTGTGGTTTCACCTGATTGTGCTTTTCCTTCTGTAACCCCTTTTGTGCCTTTTTCTTCATTTGTTGCCTTAGTGCTTTCTCTGCCACCAGTTTTGCCACAGCTCCTGCCCATTTCCCACCTCCAGCTTGCTGCTCCCACTGCCTCCCTGCTCCACTCCCTCCCAGGACCTACTTAATGTAGGCCGCAGCACGGCTGCGCAGAGGGTGCACCGCTGGCAAGGCCATCTGCACTGGTCTGCTCCTGGAGCACGCCCAGCACCAGGAACCTGGATCTCCAACACCCCACAGCTACATCTGTGCAGCACTCCGAGCCCTAGACGCAACAACAACTGCCTGCATGGAGAACAGGGAAAGTGCACATGACTGTTTGGCCGGTCTCAGAGGGCAGGCAAAACAGTCATGTGCGCTTAGCAGTGGGAAAACTACTCCTCCCCTGCTCCAAGAGCAGAGCAGCACAGAAACATAAAATGATAATAACTCAAAGTTATTCTCATTTTATGTTTCCTTTATTTGCACTGCTTAAAAGCAGTGGGGCAAATCTCCTCTGACACCATCTTCACCTCCAGCAACAGGGTCAAGTCCAACCACGTCACCAAACATACCCGGACCAGCCACTCCATCAACTACTTCAACATCTCCAGCCCCCGCACCACCCCCTCCAAGTCGCCGAGTGCCCCCACCGCATCTGAAGCAAAGTATCAGAAAGCGAAATGGTCGACGCCCTCAAGACATTCTACCTTGACACTGCATCTAACTTGGACCAGACTGTCAATAATGTAAACTCCTGGATCAACAACTGTGCCGACAACATCGCCCCCATCAAGACCTTTCAGACACAGGAGATCCACCAAGCAGGCCAGATGGTACACCAAAGAACTGAGAACAGCAAAACACAACTGCAAGCATCTGGAAAGAAGATGGTGCACAAGCAAGGACACCTCAGACAGGACCACCTTCAAGACCTCCCTCAACCACTACCACCGACTTCTGAGAGAGATAAAGAAGAATGCCCTAACTGACTGCATCAAGTCTAGCGCCAACCACAGAAAAGAGCTCAACATCGTTAGAGAGTTCTCCAACCTTATAGCCACATAAAACAGCATCACTCCCTCTCAAGAACTATGTGACAGACTCGCCAACTATTTCCACGACAAGATCACCACATCCACAAGAACTTCGAACCCCAGCCCAAGCCTTTTGATTTTCTCCACCTTCACGCATTCACCAAAACCAACACCAACCACCAGCTTACCACATGGGACCAGCTCAACCCCCAGGACACCACCACCATCATGAACTCTATTCACTCAGGAGCCCGCATGGACCCTTGCCCTCACCACATTTTCAACCTCAGACGTCATAGGATCAGCAGTGAGCTCACCACCACTACTCAAGAAACCATCTTCCGACCCGGGTGAACTCGAAAACTACCACCCCCTCTCCCTGCTCCCTTTCCCTACCAAAAAGCCTGGAAAAAGCCATCAACCAACAACTTACAAAACATCTGGTGCAGAACCTTCTGCTAGACACCTCCAGATTTGGATTCCGCATCAACCACAGCACCAATACTGCCTTGATCGCAGCTGCCGATGACATCAGAGCCTTCCTCGACTGGGGAGAATTGGTGGCTCTGATCCTCCTTGACCTCTCCGCACCCTTCGACACCATATCCCACCTTACCCTGGTAAAAAGGCTGCATCACATCATTATCCAAAGAGATGCTTGCAAGTGAATTGCCTCATTCCCCACCAGAAGAACAAAATAGGTCCATCTACCACAGATCACCTCCGAACCCAAGGACATCATCTGCGGTGTTCCCCAAAGCTTCTCCCTCAGCCCTACTCTCTTCAACACCTACATGACCCCCTTGACCAACATCGTCAGATCCCACGGACTAAACATCATATCCTACGTGGATGAATTCCAGCTCATCCTCTCACTCTCAGAAGACCCCGCCACCACGAGAACCAACTTTCACAGGTGCATGAAGAGCATCGCCGACTGGATGAAGTACAACTGCCTGAAGCTCAACACAGACAAATAGGAAGTGCTGATTTTCAGCAACAACACCACCCCTTGGAATGACTCCTTGTGGCCCTCGGAAGTAGGACCATCACCCGAACCAACCGACCAGGCTAGAAACCTCAGCATAATCCTGGACAGCAAATTGACCATGAAGTCCCAGATCAACGCAGTCTCCTCCGCAAGCTTCCTCACACTTCACATGTTACAAAAAAATTCAAATGGCTCCCCCTGAACAGTAGATGTGCCATCACTCAGGCCCTAGAGACCAGTCAACTAGACGCTGGGATCCCCACACACCTTCTCAAGAGACTCCAGACCATAGAGAACTCTGATGCTAGACTCATCCTTGACCTCCCCAGATGGACCCACATCACCCCTCACCTCAGAAAACTCCACTGGCTACCTTTACAGAATAGGTGCCAATTCAAATTGAAGATCCACGCCTATAAAGCACTGCACAACTAATGTCCAGCCTACATTAACCACTGCCAGAAAACTATGCGCTGCATCCCTTTCACTCACCCACACCCCCCTTATCCACCGAAGCAACAGCAGAGGATGTTCCTTCTCCTACTCCATGGTTAAAACTTGAAACGCCTTCCCCTTGCAGCTCTGAACCTCCACCTCTCTTCTGGAATTCCGGAAGACACTCAAGAGCTGGCTGTTCAACTGAGCCACCGAACCCTCACAACTCTAGCACCTGGATACCATCCCTCAGGTGATTAGTCGCGCTATACAAATCGACTGATTGATTGATTGATTGATTGATTGCTTGACTGTGATATTGTTCAATGCCGACCCCACAGGAAATGATTTAAAGTTGGTAGGGTTGCCTAAGGGAATTGTAGTCCCATTGGCTAGTGAGTCCTCCCCACAGACAAACTCGAAATTGGCATAAAATGTGGCACCTCAGTCGCCGGCCTTAGAACACTGCTGGACTCGGAGAGAACGGAAGAAGAACTGCACCTGCTGAACCTGTGGACCACAGAAAGAGAAGCTGCACCAAGAAACACTGCATATGCTGCACCATCTAGACCAAGACAGGACTTCAGAAAGAGAAGGGCTGCTCCTGCTGTTGAAATCATCGAGAGAGACCCAAGGGCTGGACATGCTCCCAATTGTGCCAAGGACAAGTGGCTAGCCTCCTGTTAAGCTTCAGGGACAGAAAAGCTAAAGAAGCCCTGCATCTGCAAAGTGACTACCTGACCAGTTTGCCCTTGACTTGCCCTGGACTACGCTGGTGTAGCAGAGAGTTTGAGGCCTAGCTTTCAAGAGGTCTCTCTCCGGTCTTAGACCCTTGGCTATTGCTAGAATGTACTCTTTCTTGCTGTAGGACTGCAACTTGTAAGCCAAAGCTAAAGATGATGGCTTTTGGGCACAAAGGCTCATAGACTACCACTACTGGTTTGTTGGTAGCCTCAAATGACATCAAGAACAAGGCTTCCCACATCCCTGGACTTCGCTTATTGGTCGACATTGAACCCAAGGCTGGACTCCACTACAAAGGACCCCACTGACCTCATCGTCAATGAGAAAAAGAACCAGAAAAATTCCAAAGTGCAAAGATGAAATCTTGACCGGGAGCAACCTGAAGCATGCATCCGACTTCCATCGCAGTTGGCCTGAAACTTTGACTGTGCCCCGGACCCTTGCATTCAATGCTGATAGATTACTGCTAAAAGTGAAAAGCAGTTATTTCAAAACTTTTCTTAATTTTTTTGAGCAAAAAGCCGTGATTTATGAACATCTTACAAAAATCATAACTTTGGTTCCCGTCATCAGATTTTTGTCATTTAGGTGTTAAAATATACTCTTATGTTTATAAATGTGATTGTGGTTTTTATTGCTTGTCTCAAACTTATTGACTGTTTTGGTACTGATAAATGCTGTACACTTGTTTTCCTTTGAGTTAAGCCAGACTGCTCTGTGCCACAGTTACCCATGACTGAGATAAGGTTTGATTTAAAGAAGCCCAACTAGATGTGATATAGATTAGTGCCATTATTACATGGAGAGGCCTTACAATCGCCACAACTAATAAACCACTTTCTTCACAACCACACAGTCGGGTCAAGTGTGGAAGTCTAGATTAGTTGATTTCACAACAGATAACATAGTTACTAGGCCATATCTGCTGTACTTTTTGGGGAAGAGGGGAGGTGAAATGGAAGACTGATGATAACGTAAATCATGCTGAAGATTGGTGCATAGAATGAGATATGTAAAGGTAGGAGAAAGGAGTGACCATAGGAAAGTTGTCAGAGATGTGGAAAAGTAGTCGGATATGTGGTGAACAAATTATGGAGTTAGGGACAAAAGGAAAGTAAGTAAAGAAACAGCAGTAGTTTCCACTTGTTACTTTCCCTACATTTAACTGTATTCTATTGCATTGGATTATACAAGGCGACAACTCAGTTGACCTTATCCTTTACCATTTTACAGAAGAAATGTAATGTGACTGGGTCACCCTGCACTACTCCACATTAGAATGCAAAAGTAGATCACTCTGGTTACTTAGTTATGCATTATATTAAACAGAAGAGATTACTCTGAAGATTTCACTCTGCATTAGATAACCTGTGGTACCCTGCTTTAGATCAGAGAAGATGATCAGACTGATTGCTTTATCCACCAGAGGATTAAGGAAGGAGATTCTCCTGTTACTTTTCTCTGCATTAAGTTGCAGAAGAAGATTCAATCATTCAATCAATCAATCAAGTGTCTTTTAAAGTGTCTCAAGGAGCTGGGGGGGGGACTGCTGATTTGTCTAAGGCACCATGGTTCAGTCGAAGAGCCAGGTCTTGAGGTCTATCGTAAATTGGGGCAGTGACGGTGGAGGTCCCTGGTGGGTGCGTGGAATGCGAGGCGGTGGTTAAATATGCAGGTCCCATGTTCTGTAGGGCTTTGTAGGCATGTGTGAGGAGCTTAAAGGTGATTCTTTTGTTGACTAGTAGCCAGTGGAGGTCTCTCAGGTGGCCAGTGAGGTGGCTGCGGCGGGGGATGTTGAGGATGAGTCTGGCAGAGGTGTTTTAAATGTTCTACAGTTTCTTGAGGAGTTTCTGGGTGGTGCCGTCAAAGAGTGCATTGCCGTAGTCGATTCTGCTGCTGTTGAGTGCGTGAGTGACCGTCTTTCTGGACTCGGTGGGGATCCACTTGAAGATCTTTCAGAGCAGGCGTAGCTTGTTGAAGCAGGATGATGAGACGGCGTTGATCTGGCGGTTCATGGTAAGTGAGGAGTCCAGGATGATGCCAAGGTTTCGTGCATGCTCTGTGGTTGTGGGGGGGTCCAAGTGCTGCGGGCCATTAGGAGTGATCCCAAGTGGAGGGGTTGGATCCCAGGATGAGGGCTTCTATCTTCTCTGAGTTGAGCTTGAGGCAGCTGTTCTTCATCGAGGTGGCAACAGCCTTCATCCCGTCATGGATGTAGTTCTTGGCAACTGTGGGTTTGTTGGTGAGGGAGAGAATCAACTGGGTGTTGTCGGCATAAGAGACGAGGTTGAGTCTGTGGTTAATGATGATGGTTACAAGTGGGTCATGCAGATGTTGAAGAGAGTGGGGCTCAGGGAGGAGGCACTCTGCAGCTGATCTCTGTGGATTCAGAGTGGAACGGTGGTAGTCTGACTCTCTGTGTTTGGCTGGTGAGGAAGGAGCGGATCCATTCCAGGGCTTTGTTGTGGATACCAGCATCGTGGAATCTTGTGCATAGGGTGTGGTGGGAGACGGTACTGAAGGTGGCCAAGAGGCCCAGGAGGATGAGGGCTGCACTTTTGCCTCGGTCGAGGAGGGTGCGGACTTCGTCTGTGGCGGACAGGAGGACAGTCTTGGTGCTGTGGTTGCTCCAAGCAGTTTATTCCTTACTGAATTATAGGAGATCATTTTATTGATTTACCCTGTACTAGAGTACAGGAATAATTACTCCATCTACATTATCCTGCATTATTGTCAGACCCTGCTCGGGGTGGCCACAGGGCAGATAGTGGGTACTGGGCCCACCCAGTGGTCCTTGATGTTTTTTGCCACTTGTGTCCTGGGGACCCACTTAATAAAGCTCTGTAAGCTTGGCCAGGTGCAACCTTTTCCATACTTGACTTTCATGTTAGTGAGGGTGAGCAGTCACAGGTTTGTCAGGGAGGTAGTTTTGGGGGAAAGAGCTTAGAACTCAACAATCAACCAACAGACACAATAACTTAAATGTCCAGCCCAGTAATGTTATTGTTAGAAAATAATTACTTTTTAATCTCACAGTATTGGTCAATATTAGACAATTCAATCCAGTATAATTACGGAAGTGATCTAGCTCATGACTCTTGTGACTTTTTACCTTTAATCTCCTTCTGTGCGGTCTGTATCCTGGGTGACCCCAGATAAACTTGTCCATCAGCAATTTATGGTGGAAACATGAATAACATTCAGGTGCAGATTTTACTGACCCACAAGTCATATGTGCCACCAGTTGACTCATTTGCTCAAGTTCTTACCCCTAGTGGTAAATCAGGTAGAAATTTTGTGTCTTAGTCTTTTGCCCTTGACTAACTTCAACTCAGCGGCATAATTCCATTAAAGGCGGAGACCTGCAGTGCTTCTATGCAATCACTGGAAGGGTGCAAATGAGACCGGGCATGGCACAAGTTTGTCTTACGCAGCAGCCTGGACTATTCTGTGGCTGTTTCCAAACTAGAGCACACACAACGTCAGAACAATGATGTTTCTGCACCTGGCTGTCATTAGCCTTCCTGAACAGTAATATCAGGGATAGATAAAAGGGCAGGCCTGATCAAGAAACCAAAATAAAAGTCAGGATACCAGATACACATGCCGCCGGGCATTTAGGGAAGGGAAACCTGGCCGTATTCCATGCAGGGAACAGTTTTGTTCCAACAATTATCTAATACGACATTCATTCAATTACTTTACCCTGCAGTAGATTGCAGAAGGAATACACCCTGATTACTTTAGTGTGCATTACTTACTAAAGAAGGTTACTCAATGTGAACAAAACAGTGGAGATGTGAAACAATATCAGTCCACCATGCTTGCATTAAAATGCAACAAGGAGTGAAACTGACACCAAGCAATATGGAGTGAGGTGTTCCTTTCTGCCCCAGTTCAGACTTTTGTACATAACAATGCAATAGGTTTAAACCACTTAGATAAAGAGGAAATGTAGCCTAACAACTAAGTTATGAACTTTGGGGCAGAGAAAACTAGTGGTCCAGGTCTACTTTTTTGTGAAAAAAACTGCTTTCTATTATGGAGAAAGCACTTCAATACCAAAACCAAACACAATAAATTTGCTGCCACAGACTTTGTCATTTTGTTTGCAGCTGTCACATCCCAAGAGAAGGGACTGAGGGTGCTAGAGACAGACTTAAAACAGGGTATAGCAACTCTCATGAAAAAAAGGGTGCACTGAAATATTTTTATCATGTGTAGGTACTATGCCTTGAGGTAACAGACTGAGGTGGAAAATTTGTACACATATAGGTGCTTCTTCAGGGAATTTCTGCAGACTTCTGACCCTCTTTAAGAGATGGTTGGAAGGGTGAAGTGTTAATTGTGCATATGTGCTTTGCAGAATATGTAACACTGTTCTATTTCTTAGAGTAGCAAGGGTGCCATGGGACCCAATGCAAACAAGAAAAACGGGCCTCCATCTCCTGATTTGGTAGTGAAAAACATGCATGATTGAGATGCAAAGGTCCCCTCATACTGCTGAGCCTTGGGGCCACTGCACCTCCTTCACTATTTAGAGGCATGTCACTGCTTCTCCCACTTAATGTAACATTATACTATTACCATATCACAAATGCTTTACAATATTAAATTCCAGGATAAGAAACCTCTTCCTACTACTACTAGCATCAAGCATTGGCAAAGCCAATAGGTTTTGCCTTGTTGACACCTTGGTATTGCCAATGCTTTTTTTCTGATACTGTGCAGCATTGGCAAAAAAAAGAGAAGAAGAAAAAAAAGGTATGATGATGTGGCCGCTGCAGCATCAGTTTGTAGGTGCACGCATGCGCAATGACTTATACGTGCACATGCATCAGAAAGCATGCACCTACTGATTGATGCAATGGCATTTTATTTATTCATTATCTTTTATTTACTGATCTAAGATGGTGAACCCCACTTAGATAACTAAATAAAAGAAGTATATATTTACATGAAAGCACTTTTAAGATAGCGGAGTGGCCCAGTAGCAAATGGCAGGTCCCGGGCTCTTCAAAAAATTAAAATAAACAAAATAATAAAATGACTGCAATGGGTGTAGAATCCATGGTGGAGTGGCTAGTTGGAAAATGGGGCTTGAGCAACACAGAGTGGTCGAGAGTGAGGGAGCAACAGAGGCACTTCTTATAATTAAAAAATGCAAAGCTATCTGCAACTGCTATCAGGCTTGCTGTGGGTTGAACTGTATCTTCTTTCAGAAGGTTCACATCAGGCAAAATACTAACAGATCTCTTTGATCTGAAAAAATTATTTTACTTTTTACATCACGATTTGTAAAGTCCAGAACTTGTGACAGAGCATTCTCCATATTAGCTCCCCATCAATGAAATTCCATTCAGATGTCCCTACAAAAAATAGAGAATCTGGAGTCATTCAGGAAAAAGAAAACATGGTGGTTCCCTCAGATTTTAAATTGAAAGTACCAATTTCTATTACACAAATGGTGAAATCATAATCATAATGAGGTAGCATCAATCAATCAGGAAGATAGCACCAAAGTTAGATGTAGAATATAGTTATATAGTTCATACATTTTTATTCCCTTATGAAAACATCAGAAAAATCTCTAGAACAAAATTTATAAATAGCTTGACAGCATCTCTCAATATGGACAATGCAGCTGAATTGAACTTTGAAATGAAAGGATAAAGTGCACCACCATTGAATACGGAAGGAATTAGAAAAATATCTTTTTAACTCAGTAAATATGCTGTCTGAGAATGCTATCATACTTTGTCATGATGAAGATCCCCACCTGTAAAAATTAGAACTGGGGTTGAAACGTTGACAAAATCATTTGTTGGCCGGAAATTTGATGCATTATAAATGAAACAAATTCAACATCGTATTAGTTGTATCTAAGTTGGCAGGAAAACTAGCCAGCATCTCATTTGCGTATCCACTATTCAACTATGTGCATATTACGCTTATGTAACCAATCACTAGCACTGCACCACCAAATGGAGTACCTACAAGAAGAGGAAAGCAAACTATCAAATAAAAAGCAAGCAAATCAGAGCAAACGTAAAGGCAAACAATGGCAATCAATTGGTGGACTCTAAACCCACTGTACGTTTTTGGTATGGTTCACAAAAGACTTTCGCCAACAGACATATGAAATCTATTTGGAAGGAGAGACATAAAAAGCTTGTGATAATGCTTCAAAAAACAAATGTGGAAAACTGCAATCACAATTTATTTGCATTCAATTGTACATTTGCGCTAACATACCATCTACAGTTTGCAAGAGGCTGAAACCCGGGCATAAAATGCATTATGGGTAATGTGCTGGCACACCAAAAATCAAACGATGAAAGCCAGGAAGAGGGTGACACAATGCCAGTGCTTATCAGAAATAGGCCCCGCATTTCACGCTCAGTAGAGTTTAACAGTCGAGCACCTGCGAGGTTCAGATACACATATTTGTTTTTTGTGGTGAAGCTGTAACCACTGCAGATGTTGCTGCTGGCACAGTCTTCCACCTGCCACATACCTTTGGAAACCCAACAAAATCCCTAACAATTCTGACTTTGTTGTAAAGTCTGACTTGTCATCGCAGGATAAGACATGATCACGGGGAGGGCATCCAAAGTAGTAAACATCTCAGACAGGAGATGGATTTCTCGCAAAAAATGCAGTTTTCCCAGGATTAGGCAAAGGTATTTCTTCAACTGCCAAAAAGAAATAATTGCATAAGGTGAAAAAATGTAAACCATTGTGAAATATTTATGCTGTTGAAAAACATAACATTTAAAAAGTTTAACATTGAAGCCCAAGCAAGCCCGCTTGGCTGATGTAAATTAACCTGCTCTTATAGCTCCTTCAATGCACCTCAATCGTAACCTCTTCGTTGTTCAAAGGCCCCTCATTCCCAACATCTGCACGGCTGACAGTTGAAATCTGGCCACACAGTTCCTTGAATACTGTTCTAAACTGAGCATAAAACTCTACCATTGTACCTCATTCATGACCTCAGAGTGCCTATAAACCCACTTAACTTCGCTCTACCGAACTTGGCAGACCGAACCTGACTTCTACGTTCTTCAATGTATCTTGATAAGGTGGGTCCAGTGGCAAAACCAGCACTTGCGAAATCAAAAACCCGAGTTCCTACTGCTTCTCCATATGACTCACGTTCTAGGATCACATCTCACTGCATCCCGCTTGCCTTATTTATCACAATCACAAATAAATGAAGTTCTATCTCAAAGTTGTCAAGATTTTTCTTGAAGATTTTCATCCTCTAAATAAAAATATTTGCTGGTACAAAAATAGGCATATTTTTTAATTAACGATATAAATAGGTGCTGAAGAACAAGCACCTCCCCAAAAAATTGTTTTAATTTTCTCATAAACGCACTTCCAAATGTCTGTCAAAATACAGATTAAAAGGTTTATTGCTGTAAAATCCGTTTAAGATCTCAAATGGTTTGGAAAACACACTTTACTGGACAGACATTATACTGCTTTCATGCCCGCCATGCATCTGGTCATTGCTGAACCTGTCATTCGTGAAAGCGAAAGCATGCAGAAGGTTTTGTTGTTCAGTAGAGTTTCGTTTTTTTGTTTCTTTGTCAAAACAGCTGTTTTTGTTTTATCTCTAAAACATTTTATTAATGATGACTATGCGTAGGCAGGTACTGGGTGGGTGAAATGCTGAGCCTGATTCAGAAAACCAATTTTCAGCCGTAAATCTAAGCTTACTCCTGAAAATGGCTCCATTTACGCCTGTCATGTATTCACAAAAGGCTACCTGGGAGGTATAATAGTTATTCTAAAGCATACTTGTATGCACCAACTACATACAATTATGAAGTGGAAGTCTGAGGATCAAGGTGTGGTTTGCTTTTAAAGCTTATGAACACCTACAAACGTGTTGGTTGGTTGGCTTTCAAAAAACCCTTTCTCTCCCTTTGGGACCCCAGAAAAAGGCAGAGATTATTTCCAGCAAAGAGATTTAATAACTTGATGTGGGTTAAGCGAAGGAGTTGCAGATAACTCCGCTTTAGGGAATAGTATTTGTCTTGAGATATTCCCAGTAACACGTCTGTAAAACTGTGTCCAACACATCATTGAAATATCATGAATACTCAACATTTTTGTGTATGAGTATGTGTAAGGCTGTAAATGTACAACCTTTTTTGTGAATGAAACCTACATTGTTTTTCTATTTTGTGGCTCATTTTCAGGTTTTGAAGACAGGAGACAGGGTAATAGAAAACATTTTAGGCCAAGGAAGGAAGGAGTAATGACCACTATCTACAGCTGCTGTCTGATGGATTAGGACATTGTTACGTTAAAGTAAACCAATCATCCACTTACTTTCTTTAAGATAATGGAGCTTGGTAGCGGGTGCTGTGATAAATTCCAGGTTTGTGCTATGCAATTGTCTGTATGCTGCCCTCCATTCCACTGCAGTACCACGTTTGCAAAAGGACCAAAATGAGGCCACGTGCTCCCTAGTAGGTCTTAAACAGAGGACCACGTTTCCTAAGCAAGAATGTCCCTAGATTGGCTCCCAGTGGCCGAGAGAATTAGGTTTCAATAAGCCTGCTGGAAATTCAGAAGTCTCTGTCGGGCTGAAACATATGCTTTAAATCAGAGAGTAATCACCTATGGACCAGCATGCACTCTGCATAGTCAGGACCAAAACTTTTAATTGTACCCAGATACAAGCTTGAATCAAGCGGTAGCAGAGCCCACTTAATGACAGGGTTATGACTATAGAATAATCTTCCCCAACAAATCAGAATCCTACCAACCTTTTCGAGATTTAAGGCCGCTCTGAAAATCTGTCTATTTTAGGTTCCAGTAGGACTGGGGACAAGACACCTCTATGAAGTGGTCAATGCATCAGATATGTCATTATTCATTCATTCAACAATTTTATATTTTTTTAACATGCACTGCTGGTCCCTATAATGTCCAACATTCATCCGATAATGCACATATGTTGCAGTGGGAGCAAACAATAGACTACAAGTTCATCACAAAACATTGAGGAAGCTTCAAGATACTTGACTTAGGGCATCCTCCTTGTTTGCTGTCTTGTAGAACATTCACCAGCATGGAAATCTCATAAATGTATATCAGGATATATGAATATCCTGATTGATTACCATCAACAGTTTTGAATAGCTCACAATGTGGGCTTCACCTGTTGATTTCACTTCATAGGCAAACTACAGGAAGAGTATACATGCAATGACAAATCACACATATTTGCAGGTGATATAAATTGCAGATTGCCTAGACCTCATTATTCAAAACTTCCTAAAATACAAAAGAGAGCTTACCCCAAAAAAGGCAATCTGTTAAAGAATTTATGAGCAGTTCAGTCACTCTTGCAAATGTTGGAGGCATTGAATGAGCATGCCATACCTACAATACCTCATAATGGAAGTTATGATACAAAGAAATTCAAATTTGTGTATGATTCAGTGACTGGAACATACAAAGTCACCATTAACTATGTGAACCATAATGTGTATCTGTAAAGCACACGATCACCCGTTGGCATCTTGGCATTGAATGACAGTTGTTTCCCAACTCAATGGTACTCATTTTATCGACCTCAGAAGAATGTGTGGACCCACTGGGATTTGAACCTGTGAATATGAGATCAATCACAGAGCCCTACAGTGGATGCATTAGTCCACTAAGCCACCAGACCTGGCAACAATGCAAATGCAATGTGGTATACCAATATTTCTGACTACTTGGAGATGGGGTAATGCACTGGATCATCCGTGATGTTACCCCTTTTGAGTGTGCAGCATAGGTAGACAAAATAACAATACAACAGTGAGACATACTTTCTCCAGTGATGCATAACTAGATGCTAACAATGAAATGTGACAGTGAGGAGTGCAGCACTATATCTCTGACCAAGAACCTACTGAATTAGAGTCAAATTCCAGCATCACTGAGGATATTTTGACCTCTGAGGAATAAATGTATTCCTAGCCTCTCAGTTAAGAAATTGACCTCCTCTGCTGAATCTTGATTGTCTTTATTGTCCGAGATTGAATATGAATGCTCAATGACTGAGATAAAGTGGTCAGGCTCAAATGGGAGAGGAGTGCTAGACCTTTGAGTCCTTCTCCGTTGGAGGCTAGTTTGGAGGGAAGCTGCTTTCGGGAAGTTGAATATTGTCCCAATGGAATTTAATGGGTTGGCGGAGAAGTAAGAAATACAATTTTGGCCTAAAATCAGAGGATTTAAAGCCCCATTTTATAAGTTTGAAACAGGCCCGGACGAAATTTAAATGATGTTGGGCTACTACCCTTAATTTCATGAATTTCACATCACGCTTTTTACATGAAATTCCAGAAATTATACCATTATGCCAGAAATTATGCCATTATGCCCCATCATGTCATTAGGCTGCTGTTTGCAGAAATATTATAGTGTGGGAGCATGGGAATACTACAAACAACCAGAATTTGAGCTGCCGTTGTTTATTTTATTTATTTATTTGCAGAGTTTTACATAGCGCTGGCTAGACCCGGAGGTATCAGAGCTCTTTACATGAGGATCAGCGAGTTACAGGTTACATAATTACATAGCCAAGTATAGACATAGGAGAGAAACATGAGATTACACAATAATATGAGTTATTAGCGCGTACACACGTCTTAAGGGGAGTGAAAGGTAGAGGGGGAATGGTAAACAGGGGAAAGTAATGCAGGTGGAAGACACAACGGGGAGACGAGGGAAACAATGTACGATGTCCAGCTGGGTAGGTGAAGGCCGAGGGGTGAACCAGAGCCAAACTCCTCTATAGCTGCATAGGACAGCTCCACCGGGCATCGGCCAAAGTTGCTCGGGCACCGCGGTAAGTAAAGACAGTTATGGATTCCGCCCAGGGGACATCGTCAAAGTTCCATTGAGAGCACCGGTCATGGAGTTACTGGGAAGCGCCGTCCCCCTCATCCTCCAGCTCGCCCCCCAGGTTCAGGTTTAGTGCGCTTGTTGTTCGGCTTAAACTCTTTATCTGCCATGGTTGTTCTCAGTAATTGTGTTTTTTATGCTATTACTTTAGCTCGAAATGCGACCTTGTGTCAACAATTGATGTGAGCATGCATTTTGAGCTAAAATATATTGTTAAATGACTGATTCACATTTTTTTTTATAATTGCACAGAATTTCGCTTATTTTTCTAAAAATTGAGTTTCATTTCAAGGAAGAAAATTATGCAAATTTGACACCCTGCTAGATATAATCCCATATGACTTCTTTCTCACATTCAGATACCACTGATACAGTAGGAACAGAGGTGTCTGTTACCTTTATATCCATTTCATGAGCCTGTGCTCAGGTGAGGAGGTACCCGGGGGAGAGGCAGCCACAGTAAGCCATCTGAACAGGAGTGGGGGATGAGAGGCTTGGAGAGTAATCGTGGAGTGTGGCAGCCCCTCCGGATACCCGTTCTTGAACCTGTTTTCCTTCTGGAACACTGACCTGCTTGTTCGTATAACCCTTAAGCCCTTCTGTAAAGGGAAATATATGTATGCACATGTAGTTGGTTAAGCTAACCAGAAGTTTGCACTATTTGCTGATCTGAATGAAGCTCAAGAGGAGAATGCTGTAACATCTACGGTGCTCGGACTGGCCTGCCCTCTACCGCCCCACCCTGAGGCAGCGGGGATGGATGATTGAACCCATTTGCTAACTTGTTATAGCATCACTGTCAGGAAAGACCCCATTACTGAGGGAGGCATTTGTTAAAGGACCCGGACAGTCTTGCTTGATCACCCCAGGCACGGTGCTGCATGGGGGCATAGTAGAGAAAACTACACCATGCATTCAGGGCCGGCTGGGCCTGAGGGGGTGGTTGAATCGGGCGAGATGCGGGGGGTGAGGAAGAGCCCCAATGGATTTCTCATGAACATTAGAGGTGACGAAAATGGGGAAGGCGGACTAAAAAAAAGCAAAGCAGATTAACATTTGAGCATCACAGGATGGCAGGTTAGCCAATCGCTGCTGGAGGAGTGGAATTGGAGGTATTAGAAAGTGGAGACCACAGGAGTCGCGCGCACCGCGACCTAAAATGGCCACCTGACGACGGAGCTCCGCATCGCGTCGGACTTCGTGTTTGCTTTTCAAGCGGTACCAGCGCCCTTCCTCACAGCATGATGCCATATTCCTGAATCGGAATATATGCTCTACAAGATGCTATCATTTTCGTTCCTTTATTCCAGGGAGGAATTATAGAATTTTGCAGGTGATTCTTTTTTGTTGTTGCGGCCGCCATTTTGTTTTTCTCCCAGCCGTTTTTCTCCTCATTTTTACTCATATGGCGCCTTGTAAGATGATTTTTTCATCCTTTCCTGCATTTCTCACGTTTTTTCTTTGAATCACTTTATTCAAAAGTGGAGGTTTTCAATATTTGTCGACTTTGCTGGTTTTTTATGAGGTAACTTTTATTCATTCTCCTATATGATGCCAATTCTTTCCTGTGCCTTCCATTTAATACTACATGGGTAGGAGCAAACGCCTTCTTAACTACACGAGAAAATTGAAGTTGAACGCTCCTACTACTTGTGGAACCAACGTTATTTCCCCTAACAAAATCTCAAACTTATCGGGGCCTGTCATTCTAGCGCACAGTGCTTCACAAACATGGCATCTAAATCGCAATTACCTCCAACTACCGGCAAGAGACTTAAACAAGATCCTCTCCTCCTAAGTCTGTCTCTCCGGTTTCCTTAGACATTGTTTTGGAGGAGATACGTGGCCTCCGACCCTTCATTGAGGAAACCAACGCTCGCCTACAAACTCTAGACACTAAATGGTCGACTATGGAGTCCCGCCTCACTGTAGTGGAACAACACCTCACGGAGGTACAGGATTCATCGTCTAAGATTTCCTCTTTGGAGAAGGAAGTCTTGCAACTGAGAAGAGCGACTGAAGATTTGGAAAATAGGAATCGCCGCAATAATCTACGCATTTATGGCCTTCCTGAGGGACTTGAAGGAGATGACCCGGTTGCATACTTTACTTCTTTTTTGCCGCAGTTTTTAGGTCTCCCTTCTACAACCAAACTGAATATACAACGAGCACATAGATTGGGTCCTTGTCTGTCTTCCTCAGTTGCTCCATCTAACCCTCGAGGTATAATTCTTTTATTCCTACAATTTACTGACCTTCTGCTGGTACTGAATGCTGCTAAATCCAAAAAGCATCTATCCTGGCATGGTACCAAAGTGTTTATTTCCCAGGATGTTTCTTCGGCGACTGCCAAGCGGCGAAAGGAATTTCTGGATCTTCGTCCGGCTCTTCGCTCCTTGGGTGCAAGATATGGTTTGTTCCATCCTTGCCTCTTCAAGGTCACCTTCCTCAATAAGACTTCCACCTTTGAGGATCCGGCTGATCTCAGAAGATATATTCATTCTCACTCTACTGCTTCGATGGAGACGGCTCCTCCTTCTTCTGGATCTTGACTGAAGTGTTCCTTTGTTATACTATTACATTGAATTGATGTTATAGTTTATGTTATTTGGACTCCACTGTTCATTCTTGTTTTATTTACATAACTCTTTATTTCCTTTTACAGGTTCATTGAAAATTTACTATACTTCTCTCCATGTTCTATGTTCCCGCTTCTGCTCGTGTTTATTTGATGTCCTGGTATGGTGCGTAGCCCCTTGTTGGGTGTGCTGTTTCCGTTGTCCCTTGCCGCCTCTCATTCTTTTCCTTTGTTCCCTGTAAGGTACGTATTACAGTCGTCGTCTTGACATGTACTGTCTCTTCTTGTTCTTACTCTTTCTTCCCTTCCTTTTTTCCCTCCTTGTCGTATCTATGCTCTTTTTCCCTTTAATTGACTTGCATTCTTCTTCTTCTCACTGGTTTTTCTATTTTCTTCCCCTTTTATCGTTTTATCTCTTACTTCACTTTTCTACTACTGCATATTTTGTTCTGTATGCATTTTTGATGGTTCTACATTCAGAGTTATTTCCTGGAATGTGAAAGGTTTTATTAACCCAATTAAGAGACAGAGAATACTATCACATCTTGCCTCTTATAACCCTGATTTGGTTCTTTTACAAGAGACCCACCTTACAGAAGCTGAGGCATTAAAATTAAAGAGAGGTTGGGTGGGTTCAGTTTTATTCTCTCCTACTTCCAATAAGAAAAACAGTGTTATAATTTTATGCCATAAGAAATTGAACTGTAAAATTATATCGCAAGAAATTGATACAGAAGGAAGATGGTTGTTAGCTAAGTTGTTAATTAATAACATTTCTTTGACTGTTTTTAATGTTTATGGGCCTACTCATCCTGACTGTTCCTTTTGGCCTCTGATTACACAGAAATGTATTCAGTTTAGGGATGACTACTTTATACTAGGAGGTGATTGCAATCAAGTTGTTGACCCCTTTCTCGACCGACAGTCTCAGGTTCGCTTCACTCCTCACAAAACTCATAAACATTTTCTTGATACTATCTCCCAAACACATCTCGTTGATTCTTGGAGACTCTCTCACCCCAATACTCTTGACTTCTCTTTCTTCTCTCCTCCTCACAACTCCCTCTCCTGTTTAGATTATATTTTTCTCTCTCAATCTGTATCTCAGAATCTGTTATCCTCTTCTATTGAACCTATCGTCATCTCTGACCATGCTCCAATTATAACTGACCTTGACTTTCTCCCTCCACATCCCAGGTCCTCCCGTTGGCGTTTCAATAACTCTCTTCTTCTTGACTCCCTTTTCTCTTCCTCTTTCATCACTTTCGCGAACAAATTTTTCGACCTAAACAGTGACCCCACTTCCTCCCCCCATATATTATGGGACTCCTTTAAGGCTACTGCGAGAGGTTTCATCATAGACTCTGTTTAAAAAAAAAAGAAACGCTTTCTTCAACAGCATAAAGCTACCCTGGCACATATTAAGGCCTTAGAACACAAATTCTATACTTCATCGGTGGATTCGGTCCTACCAGCTCTGATACGTGCCAAATTAACATTTAATAAAACTACAACTGACAATCTCCGTAGTAGTGCTCGTTACTACGGTGGTCGAAATAAAGTTGGCAAACTCTTAGCGAACTATCTGAAAACACGTAAAGACCGTACTCTGATTGACTCTATTTATTCTTCAGATGGTTCTCTTCTTCACAAAGATCAGGACATTCTTAACGAATTTAAACTATTTTATAAAGATCTTTACACCTATCTTGATAACCTTCCAACCCCATCTAATTCTCACCTCAATCTATCTGATCTTGAAACAGACCTATCCCTTAATGAATTAGCCTCTGCTTTAAACGCTTTAAAGAAAGGGAAAACTCCCGGCCCGGATGGCTTTTCAGTTAAAGTTTATTTACATTTTTCTAACTTATTACTTCCTAAACTCTTAAATCTTTTCCATTCATTCTTTCTCTCCAGTAAAACAGAGGGTACTTTTCAGGAGGCCACAATTTGCCTCATACATAAAGAAGGACGTGATCCTATGTTTTGTAAAAACTATCGGCCGATTTCCCTGGTCAATGTAGACTATAAACTATTTGCCAAAACACTTGCTTTACGTTTAGACCCTCTTATGCCTCATTTGGTTGGTAAGGAGCAGTGCGGCTTTGTCAAGGGTAGATTGACTTCGGATAATTCTCGCCTCTTTCTTAATGTTTTAAACAAAATTCCTTCCCTTTCCACATCCTTAGCGGCCATTTCTGTCGATGCTGAAAAAGCATTTGATAGAGTTGATTGGTCCTTTTTATTTACATCTTTGAAATGGCATGGTTTTGGTCCCAAATTGATCTCACTTATTTCTTTATTATATTCTGAGATATACCGAGATATATATACTGAGAGCCTCGGTACTAGTCAATGGTTGTGTCTCATCCTATTTTCCTCTTCAACACGGAGTCCGTCAAGGCTGCCCCCTCTCCCCACTTCTTTTTGTCTTAGCTCTTGAACCCTTCTTATCCTCAATCCGTAATAATGATTCTATATCTGGTTTTTCTTATGGTGACCAACATTTAAAACTTTCCACTTACGCGGATGACATCCTACTTTTTATTTCTGCTCCCCCTTTATTACATGAATTCACTTCCTTTTCCCTTGTCTCTGGTTATAAAATCAATTCAGATAAAACAGAAATTCTACCTCTCACTAAACTTTGTCTCCCACATTCCTTTTCTTCCACTGGCTTTGCATGGAGTGGTTCTAAAATCAAATACTTAGGTATGTGGTTCTCCAACTCCATTGCCTCTTCTATTAAATTAAATATGACTGCGGTCTTGTCTCGGATTGACAAACTACTTTCCTCCTGGAATCCTCTCTTTCTTTCGTGGTGGGGTCGGTTGGACTCAATTAAGATGATGATTACCCCTATTATGATTTATGCTCTTTCCATGCTTCCCGTCCATATTCCTGCCTGTTATTTTAAACGAATTGATTCTCGCCTCTCTAAATTTCTCTGGAAGAACAAAAGAGCCAGGATTTCTTTATCTTTTCTTCGCAAGACAAGATCTAATGGAGGTGTGAACTTTCCTGATTTTCGCCTTTATCATAAATCATTCTGCCTTCGCCAGGCCTCGAAATGGCTCCTCTCCGAACCTTCCCCTTTCACTCGCCTTTGGCTTTCTATTGAACGAGCCTTATTATTACCCTTCTCTTTAAAGGAAGTTCTAGCCTTTTCTGCCAAAACTCCTCATACCTCTCTCCCCTTGTTTAAACACATCTGTTCCTTATTGAAGCCTTTGACCCAACCAAAGTCTTTTTCTAGAGAATCCTTTTTAGATTCTCCTATTTGGCATAATTCCCTTATTACTATCAATAACAGAACCATCTTTTGGAAATCCTGGAGATTAAAGGGTATAATTTGGGTTAAAAACTTTTTTGATGGCTTGTCTCCATGCTCCTTTCCCCAATTTCAAGCTACATTTCATTGTCCCCGCTCTTTCCTACAGAAATTCACTATTCTAATGGTGGTTATTCTTGATACTTTTTACTCTCTTCCCTCTTCCTCTCTTCCCTCTGTTCAAAATTCTCTTCTCAAGATCCTTCTCCTTCTACCCAAAGCTTCTCTTATCTATAAACACTTCTCAGCTCCTAATCCAGAACGTACTAAATCTAAATTGGAACTTTCATGGGAATCTGACCTGGGATGTGAATGGACCATCATCTTCTGGGACAAACTTTGGTCCCGTTCTCTCAAAATCTCTCATTCTGCTTCTCTTACTCAATCTATGTTTTTCCTCTACCATAGACTTTATCTTACCCCTGTTTCTATAGCTAGATTTTCTCATTCTACTGATACAACTTGTTGGACCTGTGGCTCTGCTAATGCTGATCTTCTACACCTTCTCTTCCTTTGCCCTTCGGTTTCTAACTTTTGGGGGAAAGTTTGGTCATATATTTCTCACCTGTTTAATATTTTCATTCCTTATTCCATTCCTCTTCTTTTCTCTGGAAGTCTATCCGACTCCTTAGATCTTCCCTCCCACAAACATGGTATCTTTGACCTTATGCTTGCTTTAGCTTTCCAACACATCACTCTCAACTGGAAAACACTTACAAAACTTTCTATCCAACACTGGTGGAATAGTCTCTGCCATTTTCATCGACTTGATGTTGCTTTTGCCTCCTCCTGCAGACCAATTGTTAATAGAGATCTCTTTTGGTTACCTCTTACTACTTATTTAGACAATCTAGTGTTAACAGATAACTCTCGTTTTAATGCTGAAAATTTGAAACCTCCTTGAATGTTTATCTTCTCTGTTCCTTGCTTTGTACCTTTATTGGCTTATTGTATATATTAGTTTGATTAGGATTATCTCTCACATTCCTTTGTAAATATGCATTTTCTCATTTTATTAATTTGTAAGAGTGTCCATTTCACCTCCTCCTTTCCCTCCCCTCCCTTCCCCCTCCCTCCCCTTATTTCCAAAAAATGTAAACAGCTTTCTCTTCTGTTTTTGTACTAGCCATTTTTTCGCTATGTTTGTATTTTTTTTATATGCTTTACTTTGTATTGCTGGTCTTATGTATTTCTTGTTATTATTCAAATAAAGCTTTTAAACATATAAAAAAGAAAGTGGAGACCACAACCCAGTAACGCCACTGCAGCCATGCTGCTTGATCTTAAATCATGCCTTGCGTTGATAGATGGCAAAAATGACTCTGTGGCCTCCAGGTTGGATTGCCTAACCAAGCGATTGGATCACCAGAATATGCAGCTCAGTGGCGCTGAGAGACGGATGTCTGATATAGAAGAGGAAGCCACCGCAACCACAGGGAAAGTATTTAAACTTGGAAAAATGATGCAGGCAATAGTGGCAAAAAATGAGGACTTTGAGGCTTGATCCCTCCATAATACCATAGAACTGACACTCGGCTCTCTATGACAGGCTAGAGCATCATGATTGATGATTGCACTTAGAAGCCACTAGCACTCTGAGACAGAGGTGTGACTGGATGTATTACATTTGGGACAGAGGTGTGGCTGGATGTATTATATTATTGTGCGATTTATTATGTGTAACTGATACTGTACTTATGCGGTTGTATATGCATTTCACTGTGTATTGATATAACTTTAATAAAAAAAATTAAAAGAAGAGTTTGATCTCTACATTGATAAACACGTTTTGTACGAGTATCTCCAGCGTCTTTCTTCTTTTGCTTGCGGGGCCTTGACTATTTTGCCTCGAATTTTTATTTGGAATTTATTACCTGCTCATAATGACTTCTATTTCTCACTTCAAAGACACTATCAAATGTTAAAATGTGGGGACATAAAAATCAGCCCTCCTTTGAAGGCTTGTAAAAAGATAACTGTCTTTTCAAAAGTGTGGTATGGTGGAGAAACCTCACATTCCCCGACATTGTGGCCTCTGTTGTTGATAAGATTAAACAGCAATGACATCCACAAAGAAGACTGATCCTGCCCTGATAAAGAGAGTTTTCAAAAATGACAGAGTCACGAGCTGATGAAGAATAAGGTACAAAGACCCTGACAGGCAGGTGCAGCTGCTTGTCAGTACAGTAATCACTGAGAAGAACAGAGCAGGACAGGAGACTAAGATCCCAGTCTTCACTGGGTGCCTGCCACTCGTCAAGCTAAAGAGAGCACCGAAGATAGAAAGTCCAGCAACACGAATTGGGAGATGTCTGGTATGGCAGGTGGATGGGCTAAAGCAGACAGCAGAGTATAAGGAGGGGTGGATGTCAGTAGGCTGGAGCCCAGGATCGGCTGGTGGATGTCCCCACAATACTGGCATAACAACCAGGGCCGGATTGGGATCGCAAACCAGCCCTGGCAATTACGTCTGACCGGCTCTTGGGGGGGAGGGGGCAGGGGCCAGGGGGGGCAGTCGGACGTAATTGCGAGGGCTGGAACACTGCTGCTGCAGTGCTGCTGAGCTTTTGCTACAAAGGGCCGATTTTGCAGCACTGCTGCAAAACTGCCCCCCGGCAACAAAAACGGCCCCCACCGGTACAAAACTAGCCCCCACCCTTCTGGCCCACCAGGGAAATGCAAACACAAGGAGATGATGGACGGAGCACTGAAACTTTTCAGACACTCACCCTCAGTCACAGATCTGGGTTGAATCCATCATCGTTCTTTAGCTCACTTTGCCACCCAGTTCAGACACAGCTATATGAAAATCAGTCTTGACCCTGTGCCTCATGGGAACAGTCCAGCCCGAACTGCCAAGCCATGTCTTCCCTGGACCGGAAACAAGCATCCTGGGACCGGTTTCGGGCTAACAGCCCTCATCAGCCAGGCTAGCTTGAATCCAGTGGCAAAGTGAGCAAGGGACCCACGTCTGGGCATACCCTGCCAACTTAGGGCGAACAAAGCAAACACAAGGAGATGATGGACGGAGCACTGAAACTTTTCAGACACTCCCTCCCAGTCACAGATCTGGGTTGAAAACATCATCGTTCTTTAGCTCACTTTGCCACCCCAGTTCAGACACAGCTATATGCAAATCAGTCTTGACCTTGTGCCTCATGGGAACAGTCCAGCCCGAACTGCCAAGCCATATCTTCCCTGGACCGGAAACAAGCATCCTGGGACCGGGGAAATGCCCAGTGCCTGCTGTGGCCAGTCCGGCCCTGATAACAACCACATACTACAGCAACCACATTTTGGAGGGATGATCCCCTGCAGCACCTCCAAAAGCCAGTAACCCAGCAATGATGTAAGAGGTGGCAAGGACGTCAATCCAAATCTCTCAGTATCTTTCTCAGAATACTAATATGAAGGCTGCCATTAGAAGCTTCAGACAGGAACTCTGTGATGTGTAATCAGTGTCTCCATTGTGAATCTCAATTGCGTTTGTCTTGTAGGACAGCCTATTTTTTCATGGCTATATGGACAGGCAGAATGAAGTACCACTTAAACAGAGGGCTGGAAGTACAAATTCAACATAGCACTTGTGACTGGGGATTGACAGGAGGTCCACAGGGCAGAAGAAATAAAAAATCAAGCAGTCCAAAAGCAAATCAATACAGGAGAACTTGTTACGCAGATGGAATCTCTCACACCATAGCTTTGAGTGCTACATCAAAACCTGATGTTTTCTTGCCAAACTCGCCCTCAAATGAGCAAAAACTGTAATTTGCAAAAAGAGGGGTTTGGGTCATGCTTTGCCCGATCCACAATGCGTCCCTTCTTCAACAAGGCCATTGTATTTCCCCACAGGCATCTGCCACTAGAAACCTGGCATAAGTTAATATGCACAACACACAAGAAGCAACTTGTGATTCCTGTGTTGCATCCACTTGTACAATAGCACTCATTTCAAATGGTGGCTTTACTATATTTCTGTTAATAGGATTAAATGCCTTTATGTAGGAACTTACGGAGACAGGTTCTTCTTATAGTATGCTTATTAGCGCAAGATGCTTCCAGCATATTCAGCTTACAACTCCACCGGCACCTTCTCCTGTACTGAACCCCCTTTCAATTCCTAAAATTCCATCCCTTCATTCTACATTTTCCTAGCCACATCTGTACACATCCCCCTTACAGAAATACAGGTTTATCAACAGGGAAAATAAAGGAATACAAAGCACCAGTAACAAATATAGCATAGCTACATAAGAACTATAATATGGAGCACACATTAAATAACATTTCAACAACAAGCACCAAATGGAACTACTCAAGTCTAGAAGTGGTTTGCAGCTTTAGAATACATTAGAAATCATTTGATTCTCTATAACAACTTGCAATTTCACATATGTTCCCAATCTCCACACTGAACCATCTTCCAATTCAACCACACTCCATCTCACCTTGGTGACCTTAAATGGGTATGAAAAGTTTCTGTCACCCTTCCTCACAATTCCCCCTCTTTGTATCACCACCCAATCACCAACCTTTATATTGGTACCCTTTACACCTCTTTTAACATTATAGTATTCCACCATCCTCTTTTGTTTCTCAGCAACTCCCACCTTAATAGCCTTATGATCATCCCATACTCTGTTCTTGTCCACCAGCCATGCAGGAGTTTCCTTCCTTACCAGCTCTCTTCCTTTCAAAGACACAAATGGTTAGACCCCCGTCACAGAATGGGGTGTAGTCCTATGGGCCCACATCAATTTCCTTAACTCCTTCCAAGGAAGATAATTCACCACTGACAACTATGTATTTTCTGTGATCATCCTGTTCACCCTCTCAACCAACCCACTGCCTTCGGCCCTAAAATGAGCCTCCCTGCCATGCCCAATTCCCAATTTGAACATAAATTCACTCTTTTTTTGGACACAAATTGCAGTCCATTATCTGAAACAATGGTTTTGGGAACCCCTTCCTCCAGAAAGACTTCCTCTAGAAATTCAACTACACTTTCAGTGTCAATGAGTTCCACATTCTTGACAACAAACCATTTGGTATTGTAATCAACAGAGACAATCAGATACCTATTTTTTGACCCTGATTTATCAATTTGACCCATGAAATCTATTGGAAGTCTCTCCAATAGCTTGGCTTGTCCGGTAACTCCACACTCTTTAGAAGAGGCTATCTCATCACTTCTATCTTAGCAATGTTCACACATGCATAGCAATGCTTCACAATATCTTCTATTGCACTATCTATTTTAGGCCATCAGAATGATTTCCTTAACCTTCTTTTTTCATCATATTACTCCCCGGATGACCTTTACATGCTATTTGGAGGATGAGTTCGCGAACACTTGTGGGCGGGATTATCTGATTCCTTCTCATCAATTTCTCCCCACATTTACTCAACTTATCCTTTACCTTACAATACATTTCCACCTCACTGTTATGATATTTCTCACAGCACCACCCTTGCTTAACACATTCTTTCACATCCCTTAGTATTAATCCTCTTCCATGGCACCTCTCCATTCCTCCTTACCGAGTGCCATTTCCTCAAGACATTCCGACATCCCACTCACATCTATCTCTCCACTCATCCACAGGTAGGTTTGACAAATAATCCACTACAACATTCTTCAACCCCTTCATATATTCCATCTCAAAGTTATATTCCATGACTGACAACATCCATCTAGAAGTTCTTGGCATCACATTGCCCCCAAATCTTAACCCCCTTTAGAAAAGATTACCAATGGTTTATGGTCCGTTCTGAGTTTGAAAGGCAGACCCCACACAAAATACTTAAAATGCTTAATACCCCAACAACATGAAAGGCTCCACCCTCTATTACTGAGTAGGGTCTCTCCGCACCATGCAACTGTCTGGAAGCAAAACCTACAATTCTCTCCTGACCATTCACCACCTGTGTCTACACTGCTCCAATCCCCACACTACTGCCATCTGTGGTCAGATATGTTTTTGTTGCTACATCAAAATGCCCTAACGTGGGTGCTTACCTTATTCTCTCCTCTGCTTTTTCAAAGGCACTCTCACACTCAACATGCCATTCAAAAGCAACCTCCTTTTTCATCAGTGCTCTAAGAGGTTCTACCAACTCTGTGAAATTCTTTATGAATTTTGAGCAATATTCCGCTAGTCCAAAAAATGACTTCAGTTGCTCTTCGTTTTCCAGTCGAGGTGCATTTCTTATTCCTTGTACAATGCTTTTTGGGGTTTGATTCCTTCCTACGATATTTCATGACCCAAACAAGTAACTTATTTCTTTCATAATTGACACTTTTCTCTTCTTACTGTTAACCCATGTCTATCAAGGTTTTCCATGACCTCCTCAAATAGTCTATCATGTTCCTTCTCACTCCTCCCTACAATTAAGACATCGTCCTGAAAACACCAGACATGTTCCAATCCATCAAATGTCTGTTTTACCATCCTTTGGAATACCTCCGAAGTGGACACTAAATCAAACAGCATGCTCAAACATCGAAAGCTCCAAGTGGGGTCACAAATGATATGAGATGTCTAGAGTCCTCATGTAGTTTGATCTGATGATATGCAGCTAACATATCAACTACGCTGAACACCTTTCCCCCTTCCATGGCTGATAACATCTCTGATATATTTGGAAGGGGTTGCCTGTCAACCCATATGTTTCAGTTCAAGTTGCACAAGTCAATACACAACTGAATCTTCAATCCTTCCTTTGGAGCCACAACCACTGGTGCCAGCCACTCTGAAGAGTCTATGGGTTCTATTATTTTCGGTGCCAACAATTTGTTCAAATCTTGTTGCAAATGGCTCGCTCATTAAATGAGGCACATTCCTAACCATATGAACCACAGGAACGGCTCCTTCCTTCAACATACCCAGTTCATTATTAAACACAGGAGGATACTTTTTCATTATAGACTTCTCATACATATCCACATGGTTCGTTGACATTTGTGTGTGTATTCTTTCAGCAGACATGGCAGGTTTTTCTGCATTAGAATTCCAGATTATGTCTAAATCCTTTTGATGGATTCAGACTCCCTTTTCACATTACCATTTGAGACATCTCTCTTCACTTCCTCACTTGAGAATCTCACTTCCCGGATAGGAGATCCTCTCCTCACATCATTAGTTTCCTTGGTGGACGTAACCATTTCTTTCAGCCACATTGCTATGTGTTCCGTTCCTTTGACTATTTGGATGGCTTCTTCTAACGTGGATCTTTTGGATCTCTTAGTTAACAATTTTTCTTTTACTCTTTTGTCATTAGTGCACCTTACAATTTGGTCTCTGATATGAGAGTCACACAAGTCCCCAAATTGACATGATAGAGACAAGCCTCTTAAAGCAGCCACATAAGAAGCAAAGTCTACCTCCATTTTTTGTACTCTAGAAAAGAACTTGTGACGCTCCAAAACCACATTTACGTTAGCAATGAAGCACAAGTCTAGCATCTGGAGTGATTGTTAGGTTACCTACCACCCATACTCAAAGAGATATCTTCTCTCCTCTACTCCTAGGTGATGGAGTAAAATTGCTTGAGTCCTTACCAGTCCATATCAATCACCTCCAATGGCTAGAATATATGTAAAAAATAATTTCTTCTACTGCTTCCATGGAGTAGGAGGATCATCTTTTGTTGCCAGAAATTCCGGACGTGGTACCATAATCTGGTCACTCATTCTGATTAGTTGTACCTGCTGAGAAATGTAACACAATTAACTGAAATAGGAAACTAAAGTAATAAGGTTAAATAGAAGATTACCACAATAAGTTAAAATAAAGAAAAATATGCTCAACATCTCTGTAATGAAGCTCCAACTTTTATCCAGTTTCCATATGTAGACATCATGTGGTTGCTGCTAATGACTTTTCCTCTAACTGTGGTAGATAGTCCTTCTTTGCTTTCCATAGTCAGTCAAAGTGGAAAGAGGAAATCAGGGACAGAAGGTTCAGGTGAACAGCCTATACGGGGTACAGATGGATCAGGAGAGCAACCTATATAATGTATTCTTTCTTCCCCTTTATTATTTTTTCCCTTTCTCAGGTGGAGCTTTTATCACATGCTCCTTTGATTGGTGCCAGAGACAGGGGTCACTCCTGCATGGAGGAGGATGCGCTCCCTGGTGCACACTTGAAAAGTAAGCCCGCTCCTGTGCAGAGGGACACATGCTCCCAAGTTGCTCCTGTATAAAGGGACACATGCTCCTTGGTCACTGCTAAATGGAGGGACTCGTGTTCCCCTGCGCATGCTTGGAAAAGGAGGCTGCGTGGGGACACATGGAACAGCACTGACTGATTTCTCTTTTGCATATCGCGTTAGTCACACACTGCTGGCTAACGACCTCCAGTAGTGCTGGTAATTTTATATTAATTTTACAGTTCCGCTTTTATCAGAGATCACAGACCCTTTACACTTACCCCTCACTGAGGGTAGTCAAGATCCTTAAGGTTTTCTTTAATTTCTGGTTGACCGGTTATATTTTGCATGTATTACAGGGGTGGAAGCATCACAGCCTGCCCCCTCCACAGTCTACCACCTCATTGCCACTCTATGCATGGACTTGCAGAGACAGATTTTTCTTAAAGTATGTTTAGTAACACAAGATGCTCCCAGCATATTCAGCTTCCAACTCTAACGGTACCTTCTCCTGTGCTGGCTACCTTTCATATCCTAACATGCCATCCCTCCAATCTACATTCTACTAACCTCGTCTCTACACTTTCTTTTCTACTAAAACTTGTTCATCAGATGCACTCATCTAAACTGCACAACTGCCAAGGCTGCCCAGGGGGGCCACGTAGGGGACCCTCCAACAGGGCGGCCGCCTTAGTGCCACAGGAAGGCACAGAAGTCTGCTGACTAGGCTCCCTGGGCGAGTGACCAGGGGGTCTGCTGGCCGCGTCACTTCCGGCCGTGGGAGGGGGACAGGGGTACAAAAGCCTTCCCCCGCCCACTGTACGGTCTCTTGACCGCTACCCGTCTCGCTGTTTGGTTCGTCCTGGGATGCCGTCGTATCTTGGTCTGGCGTCGGCTTTTGGTCCGGTGAGTGTGTGACACTGCAGCCCCCGCCCCCAGGTCTTTCCCTTTCTGTCTGTGGCTCCGACCTGTTGTTGGAGCCTGGTCGCACGGGTCGTGCTGGGCGGGGGTTCGGGGCCCGGGATCGGTTATATTTCCATCAGCCGTGCCTGTGTGCCCAGCATCACGTCGACCGGGCTGCCGATTAGCGGAAGGGGGAGCGATATAACAACAGCGTAGCTCCAAAGCAGAGGGATCGGGTTCGGGTCCCGGGGAGTGAGACACCTCTTCCTTGTGGTTAGCGAGCATGGGACCAGGGCAGCGTGCCCCTCGCCGGCAGTGTCGATGTGGCAGTGTCTCGGGTTCAATATGCGCCATTAAGATCTCCGCTGCAAGGGCCTTGCGCCATGAGTGGAGTCTGGCTGTGACCTTTCGGTGAGTCGGAGCTTTAGTGCCAGTTTCCGGGGCAGAGTTGGTACAACTGTTTTAATGATGTTAGTGTACCATGGTGTCGGTGCACGCGGGACGTGGTATGTCTCAATGTTGAACGTGGGCTAGTTTCAATCCCGAAGGGGAAACATGCACAACCGGTCTGCGTTGCAAACAAGTGGGTATATTAGGATGGGAGTCCGGGGCCCGCTGGGGCAACTCATTGGGCCTCCGGGCGCCCCCTCCCCCGAATTTTGAATCTGTCGGCCATGCCTCAGGGCCCCTTGGTGACAGCACCATCGGGAGAAACTGTGGGGTTCTTCAGCAGGGTCCCGCTGCACTTTGTCGAGTGGTGTCCGCAGTCGGCGTTGAGTCTGGGAACAATTAGAGCTGCGTGCTTGTTGCCCGGGGGTCACTTTTACAAGAGCGGCTGCCCGTCGTGTAAAAGCGTTGGCGGTGAGGGCGTCTTCCTGTAGGACGAGCCGTATTCTGTGCGATACTATAGCACATTGGTAACTGATACGACATGAAGTATAGGGATCTCCGCGTTATGTCGGCATCCATCTAGGAAAAAGCTAGGAGGATTTGATTGCATGCAGTCAAGCTCTGCACCTTTTTCTCTAACCACTAGGCAACACTCCCACGGGGCCATACATTGGGTCAGTAGGTGCTCGTGCGCAAGGGGTTACCTAGAAGAACTCACCCTCCGCGTGAGTTCACTGCATTCTTTTTCGTTCAAAGTGTTAATTTCTTCCCCCTCTTGCATGTTAATAATGGCCTGGAAATGAAACGCGCATAGCGGTTTTGCGCTGTCTATGAGCAGGGGAGTGATTGCTTAAAGCAGGCGGGCCTCCGTGGCTGCCCGCGGCTGGGCAGGTACGTCACATAAGAGATTTGTGGTGGGAGGAAGGCTGAGAAGAGGTGTGCTCAAGGACTGATTGAGACCGGGCGGTGAGCAGGCCGGCAATTTTGAAGGGGTTTGGGGAGAGAGGCAACAATTTTATTATGCATGATTTTGCTTTCCGAGTGCAACAGTGTGTGGGACCTTAACCGTGCCCCAGTAAAATGGTGGTTCACACACTGCCCAGGTTACTAGTGAATTTCACGAAACATATTGCAGTAGTTGTGTTTTAGGAATAACTTACATTCCCTACATAAAACAAGGTAAATGACACATTTGTCCCATTCGGAGCATCGTAGGGTACTATGCGTGGGGCAAAGGTGATAGGCGGACATATTGGTCTGATGAGCTTTTGCTTGGGTTTTGCTTCTCTCCATTGTTTTAGGGGTTGAAATACTGCTTTTGTTAGTATGCCTTCTGAGGCCAGCAGGGACCCTGGTTACAAGAACCTCTGGTTATTAGCGCACTTTCCGTGTGACCGGGGCCGCGGCATTAGAAAAACAGGGATTACGTGTGCAATATACGTCCTTGTTCTCGGGAGAGACACCAATCAGGAACATGGCTTGGCTTGAGCTGGGTGAGTCTCGGCTGTAGAGGGGGGCCCTGGTACATGGACGGGGAGTTTGTACGAGCAGGCCTGTTCTGTTTTCCGCGGGGCCCACAACCTGTTGCATTTATGCGGATGGGCCTCCGGGTTTTGCTTCGTATAGATGCGGATGGGCCTCCGGGTTTTGCTTCGTATTTACTCTGGTTGGTCATGTGTAGCAGTGCCTGAGGATTTGTGTTACCGCCAAAGTTTCTTTGTGCATAGCCATCCTGTGGCCCACAGGCAGCTCTGCACCCAGGCATGCATAGTGGACACGTAGCGTCAGCAATGCTGGCGCTGAGCAGATGGACCGAAACCAGGTAGGAAGCCTGCAGTTGCAAGGCTGCTAGATTTTCCTCCCCCCCCCCTTGGGACCAGGGGCAGGACGCTATGTCAACTAATATCAAAACCCCATAGGTGGCCATTGGTCCAAGCGGTTAGTTTCTTGACCTAGTAACGCTTCTCCTGGGTCTGGCAAGTTATACACAGCGCGAGTAGTACTGCCATTTTGGGCACACCTGTGTGGGGAGGTTTGTGGACTTGGGTTCTCGCAGTAACTATAGCGAGATAGGTATGGCAACGGGGATGAGGTAGCCTGTAATACTTGCATGTCCAGGCGTTGGCTGGAGGTGTTGTGCGATTCATTGGTGGGCTTAGCTGTGCAGGCTACCCTGCGCCCGGGTTTTTACACACTAGGACACGCTGTAGCTCAGAGGCACAGACTTTTGCATTGGGTGTCCACGATCCTCCTCAGCGAGGCGCTAGTGCTGGCGGCGCAAGTCACTTCATCTTTCGAAAGGTTGCATGAGGGCAGATTATGCGATGCCGTGGAAGGAAGAGCCTTGTTGATGTTGATCTTTCACAAGGAGGAGCTTTTTTGGGGTGCCATATGCACTAGGCCTCCTGGTGCACTGTCAAACGATACTGTAAAATAGAGGAGAAATATTGGAATGGGGTGTGTTAACCTTCTTTGTATATGCAGTCTCAGCGAGAGGGGACAATGTGCGATTAGTTGATACAGCTTGTTTTAAGTCTCGGCTTGGTATTTGTTACTGACTCATCTTTGGGTTAGAAAGGATGAGTTGACAACTGGGATACACCCTTAGTACTGCCCTTTTAGTTTGTTACTCGGTCATGCCCAGCTTGTTGCAGTTAGGCGGACGAGTTTCTGAATTCCCGGTAAGTGAGTGGGTTCGTTAGAGCAGGGTTGGTAGGATCTCCCCCCGCAGACTTTTACTCGCTGAGGGGTAGTCGCTTCTCGCACCATGCTGTCAGCTTTGCTGGCGTTTGTTGTGAAGGACTTGGCACAAAGCACTCTGAATATTGTCACACATTACATTATACCGTTCAGTTCTGGCAGTCTGAGTGGCAGGGGTGAAGGGCGCTGTTTCTAAAGCTCCCTTCTTACGCCCAAGGTCGAATGACCGGCTCCCCGCGCAGGATCACGGGTGTTGGGTGCTCTGTGTTGTATACTCTGTTGTTGTATGTCCTTGGACTTTGAGGCTGCGATTCTTTCAATGCTTTTCTTTCAAAGAACTATTCTAGCCAATTTTAATTCAGTAGTTTGGATGGCGCCTATGTCTCGAATCCATCAATATTCTTTGATGATCTGGTGACTCGCATTTAAGGAGATGTTCTGGGTTCTCTGCGTGGTTAATTGATGTTGCCAGGACACAAAGACACCCGTTGCTTAAGGCCTCATGCTCCCATTGCTTCACCCTTGGTTTGGTCGCCCATAAGGGGGCCAGTCACTTGCGTATAAACCGTAGGTTGGCTACGTTAGAAAGACTCTTCTCACTCCTGAGCTGTAGGACGGTGGCCCGATTGACCTAGTGGGTTATGTAATCCCTTTGATGTCATTATAAGGTTTGGTAGCACAGGGTAATAGGAGCAGATGGTACTAAGTCTCCCTTGTATGGACTATACGAAGGGTATTTAAAATAACTGGTAGGTAGTCTCTTTTGTAGTGTGCCACTGTGGGAGTGCGGTTGGCACATTAAATTTACACTGCCTCTGGGGTAAGCCAAAGTCTCTGCCTAACCACCTAAGGGGGGCAGGTGTCAGCCTCAGGTGTGATCCCTTCTCCCGACTGAGAGGTGGGTTCGGCCAGGCTTAGGTGCATACTCTAGCCAACCAGAAACTCCATTAACAACGATGGTAGAGAATGCCTAGGAGTGGTTTGCAGTCCATTCGCAACCACCCCACAGGGCATGTTTTAGGCCACAAGGTTTGTGGAGGGCTCTTGGGTGGAGCCTGGTGAAGAGCTATGGTCAGGCTAGGATGTCTCGTGCTGACCTAGTGAGTTATGTAATCCCTGTGATGTCTTTATGAGGTTTGGTAGCACAAAATAATAGGGGCAGATGGTACTAAGTCTCTCTTGTATGGACGATACGAAGGCTAATTAAAAATTGTGTGGGAGCATGGTGAAGAGCTAAGGTAAGGCTAGGATGTCTCGTGCTTTCACCGCACTGTTGAGTCCCAGTCACGAGCGGATTCTATCAGGGTCAGCTGGGGGTGGGTCAGGAAGCGCCAAGGCATCAGTAGCACTGAGTGGCTTACAGCCAGAGGCGGTATCAGATGCAAGGGACATCAGTGAGATTAGAGCCCTACTCAGAGGTACCACCTTAAGCGCTTGGAGGTTTGTTGGCACCGCCTTTAATTGGAAGCCATTGTCTAGCGGGCTGCCCTGAGCAGAGCAGTTGCAGGCGTAAGTAACAGTATCAGTTGCCAGTTCAAACGTGCATCTTTCACTAATTACTCAGATAACTGTGACAGGAAGTAAAGCGGGCAGTAAAGCGGGGTTGTCTTCTGAGATATGCGTGGGCTGCGTCTACTAGGAGGCCTGGCCCTCGCGCTCCAAGAGAGGGTATTGCCAGTGGCATGCTGACAGCTCGCCTCTTACCTTGGTTCAGGTAGAGCAGATATTGAGGCATCGTTACATTGTCAGGCATTGCGGGTATGGCTAGCTTTCTGTAGTCTCTCTTCCTGGATGGGCAGCATCGGTAGTGCAGGGCGGGCCTGGAGAGGAGCGCATTAAGCAAGTGGGATTGGGTATTCCAAAGTTTAACGGTACCTCCGTCCGTAAGCCAATCAGGGAGGGAATCATGTCCAGTGTGAATTCTGAGTTACCGAGGGCAACCCTGTGAGGTAAAGACAAATATGCGATTGTGCATTGCGCACCCAGCAGTAAAGCATGCGAAGTATCAGCATATTCCTGGTATACCGTCAGTGAAAAACGTACGGTTAATAGGCTACATACGAATAGGCACTTTTTGTCAGCTGGGGCGTAAGGGTGACATTCCCAAGAGGGTGCGGTTTGCCTTGATAGTGCTGAATTGGAGGGGATGGAGCACTAATACGGACAACTACCAGAGCACATTTTACAGTCATAGTTAGGGGGGTGCATGTACATCACCCATGTGTTTACTCCAAGTCCCCTGACCAGAATTAACTGCATGTCACCAGTTGCTCCAGTTAAGCGAATTTTCCTTGGGAGTTGGCAGCTAACACTGGGACTGCAATTTTGGGGTCAGCCGGTTGGCAGGCCTTTGAGATGTGAGTTAGGTGCCTGAAGTTTGACCTGGGATTCAAATTCACAGGCATGTGGAGCGGCAGAACCGAAAGGGGCTTTGTTCGACATCTTGGCCTCAGATTCTGGTAGGTCCGCTTAGCATTTCGTCTTTCGGAGGTCGATAATACGAGTACCTTTCAGGGACAAGGGGAATCCCTAAGTTTCATAAGGACTTCCTTCCGTGAGCTGCCCAAGGGAATGCCTGAGGACATTTTAAGTTTTGTAGTCGCAGGCGAATGTGGAATGCACCTGGGACTACCCGTTAGTGTGCAGGGTTATTGTGTAATAGGTGCAAGTTGGAGTTTTGTTTGTTTGTTTTTCAAGAATGCAATATGTGTTCGCAACCTTACATTTCTTTAGTTGCCAGGAGCAAAGGTCTGGGTGATTGGCCATTCTGGCGCCATTAGAGTGGCGCGGTGGGCGGAAAGCATGAATGGGGGCAGGGCTTTTCCGCCACCGAGATAACTTAGTTGGGATACCCAGGCTTGCGCGGGAACATCTTGCTAAGAAGCTGCAGCAGAGGAGAGGGGAGGGTGTCTCCCCTCCCAACATCCTGGTCATACACCCGTGTGGCAATGATCTGACTCTCTTGGGGAGGAGGGAACTGCTGCAAGAAATGAAGTCCTCCATGTGTAGGTTAGCAACCTATTGGGGGCTTGTTGGTTATAGTGGTCAGAAATAACCCCTTGGTTAGTGTGGCGAGGAGCCCGGTCAGGGAGGCCGTGGAAACCTCACGCAGGAAAGTTAACAGCCATGCCAAGTAGGTTTGGATTTGTCAGGCATGGTTTGCGGCATGCCAAGTCCACAGGGTGTTTTTGAAGAAGATGGGTTCTCCGTCTAGAGGGGGCATGGACTGTTTTGTTGGACCTGGGTTGAGGCCCTGGAAGCAACAAGAAGAAGGCCTACCTTGTCGGGGGTTATTGTGTAAGTATGTGCAGACTGGTGTAGGTATAAAAGGGTGTACAGTGCTCATTAAGGGTGTTGGCAACCGAGCATGTCTTAAATTGGCCAGGACCAAGGGTCTGGGTGAATGGCCTTCCGTGTGTCTGGAGTGGCGCTATTGGAGGAATTCAAGAAATGGAGGCATGGGTTTTCCCACCACCAAATTAGTTGGGTTGGGGGTCCCAGGCATGCACTGGAGCAGAGATCACGTTCCTCCGCCACAGAGATCACGTGGCTAGGTTACCCGGGTATGCGCTGGAACGAGCTGATGAAGCCGCAGCAGAGACTGGGGGGAGGGATCGGTCCACCTCACATGATGGTCATACACTTGGGAGGGAATGACCTGACGACTTTGGGGAGGAGAGGACTGCTCCAAGACATGAGGGACATCATATGTCAATTGAGTATTTAACTGGGGGCATGTGTACTGTGGTGGTCTGAAATTTTACCTCGCCCAGTTTGGCAAGGAGCCCGACTGGGAGACGCATTTGAGATCACGTAGGAGAGTGAACAGCGCCATGCGTAAATTCACGGAACAAAGGGGATTTGGCTTCATCAGGCATGGTTTACTCCATGCCAAGTCCACTGGGTTGGGAAGTGGATGGGATTCACCTCTCAAGGGTAGGCATGGACCTAATTTTGCTGGACCTTGGGGAGGCCTTGGAAGCAACAGGCTGTAGGTAGGAATATCTGCCTTGGTGGGGGCCCTGGTGGTGACGGTGGCCACCCCCAGAGCTGTGGAGGAGTTACAGGGCGATCCAGAGTTTGCAAGGTACAGAAGGATACTATATTGCAGCAGCACAACAAGGGTGCTAAGCCAAGGATACCCAGGGATGTCTTAGCGGGTCCCCTGGAAGAACTACGGCGCCCGTTAGTCCTACGGGCGGTTGTGGGTCTGAGCAACCGGGGGCTGCCTGGAACGATCCGCCCACCTGTTGGGGGCGTGAGTAAGGGAGTGGACTGGCGGTCCACTGATGGGAGAGGTGGCCTCTCCCAATAATTGGTAACCACCGATTGGCGACGGCCACGGTGCAATTTGGCTTATCAGACGGGCAGGCGGCATAGGGGCTGGCCTGCCCTGGGATCGCCCGTAAGATAACCCACCATGTTGGCATATTGGTTATGCAAATAAACCTGCAGCAAATTTCTCCACTAAAAAAGGTGTTGTGTGGTTTATTTATGTATGTTGCTGTATGAGAACTGATTGTTGCCGATATTGGCACTATGCCAAGGCTGCCCAGGGGGGCCACGTAGGGGACCCTCCAACAGGGCGGCCGCCTTAGTGCCACAGGAAGGCACAGAAGTCTGCTGACTAGGCTCCTTGGGCGAGGGACCAGGGGGTCTGCTGCCCGCGTCACTGCCGGCCGTGGGAGGGGGACAGGGGTACAAAAGCCTTCCCCCGCCCACTGTACGGTCTCTTGACCGCTACCCGTCTCGCTGTTTCCCACCCTACCGCTTACCCTGCGGACGGCCAAAGGGTAGTACGGGGAGGGGAAGAATCTAACTTATTGTTTTGTGTTGCAGGAGGAGTTACAGGGCGATCCAGAGTCTGCAAGGTACAGAAGGATACTATATTGCAGCAGCACAACAAGGGTGCTAAGCCAAGGATACCCAGGGATGTCTTAGCGGGTCCCCTGGAAGAACTACGGCACCCCGTTAGTCCTACGGGCGGTTGTGGGTCTGAGCAACCGGGGGCTGCCTGGAACGCTCCGCCCACCTGTTGGGGGGCGTGAGTAAGGGAGTGGACTGGCAGTCCACTGATGGGAGAGGTGGCCTCTCCCAATAATTGGTAACTACCGATTGGCGACGGCCACGGTGCAATTTGGCTTATCAGAAGGGCAGGCGGCATAGGGGCTGGCCTGCCCTGGGATCGCCCGTAAGATAACCCACCATGTTGGCATATTGGTTATGCAAATAAACCTGCAGCAAATTTCTCCACTAAAAAAGGTGTTGTGTGGTTTATTTATGTATGTTGCTGTATGAGAACTGATTGTTGCCGATATTGGCACTATGCACATTGCGCATATAAAAACACATATTCACCTGAATTCCAGCTTTTTGTTTCCAGTAAAAGGAAATGTAATTAATCCTTCGCGGAAACACAGACACCTGAGACATGTTTCTTTCCTGCTTTTTTAATTGTAATTGTGTTAAAGTGGGTATGCTTGCACAGTTAACATTGCATGGAGCAACACATCAAAAATTAAACTTAAGAAGTCTCAGAAGACACATTGAACAATGTGATTGATTATTGACAGTGCCAAGAGTGTAACATGCTAGTGTTCTCTAGCAGAATCAAAATATTTTTTACGTGTTTGATGACCAAATAAGCATTTGTTCTTTCCACGAGATGCCTTTGCGCGTTTCTATATCTTCTAATCGTGCATGGTTGTGTACCCGGCCATTCATGGGTTAATAGGCACACTGAATGCACCTTGGCACAGGCAGCCTGGTGTACGTGCCTATCCTCAAAGCCATTGGCACACCACCACTCTGTACTGGAGGAATTTACCCACAATCCACCTGACACTTCACCTCGACGAAGACAACAGATCCAGGGGCATGAAATCAAACAAAAGCACTTCAGACTGAAGATAATATCACAAGTTTGTTTAGCCACGGTAATACATTAATTACTTTAATGACAGTGCAGTAAGCTGAATCATAAAACCACGCCGTTAAAAGTGAATGAGTGGGCTCAGCGATTTGCTGAGAGATGCGATAGTGTTAGGCATCGGAGTAGAGGCTGCGCTGCCTGGAGGGGCTCGGGGAGGGTTCACCTCCAGTGCATAGTGCCGTTTGCTGTTTTGTATAGTTTCCCACGCGGAAGCTACTTTGCCCAGGGGACATGTCTTAAAATATTTGTAATATATGTTGTGTTTGCAATATCGTACAGTCAAGCACACCTCCAGAATGTTTGATCCTAGTTTGTATGCAGGTCTGACGGGGTATGGGTAGTTTGCCCATTAATGCAAGTGCCCTGCTTGTTTGGAGTTGCTTCACTGTAGATGTTCACATTTTCGTTTCTTCGCATCTTCAAAGATAAAAGTATTTCCAAGTCTTTCTAAAATTATTTTGTGCTGGGCACCTTCAATGTTGCTGCTACAGTTATATGTCAAAATATTGTACACAGAAACATCATCTGACATAAATATTGTATCCTAAATATCGTTTAAAAATATATTAGCCCATTGAGTGTGGATCTTCTATTATTAATACCAATGGGGCGATGTTTTTTTAAATGATATATGGAACACGATATTTATTTGAAATGATATTCTGACGAAAATATTTTGGTATCACACCCATGAGCGTCATTTAGGGGTCATCAGGCGTCCTCTTTGTGACTCCCTAGCACTGCCTTTGTGACCCCTGATCTCAACAAGCATTGGCATAGCCAATAGGTCTCGCCTTTGGGGCCTTATAAGTGTTTAGCCAGAGCTATTGACTTTGCCAATGTCTTCAAGCTGTGCTGTAGAGAAGTGTGGCTGCTGTGCAGCATGCTGAAAAGTTATAATAAAAAAGTGTCAGAAGCATTTTTGTTACTTTATATATGACCAAGAAGGCATTATGTAAAACTGAACGACCATATTAAACAAGCATTTGCAATGCAATAGGTCTCGCATTTGTAAAAGCTAGAGCTATTGGCGTTGTAAATGGCAATGTCTTTTGGGGTTGGAGGAAATAAATATATGGACCCACACCAGAAAATAAATAAAATGTAAAATAAATGCCAGCATTCAATAATTCTGAAGGTAAACAAGTGCTCCAGTTTCTCAGACATGGCATTGTATAGCACTGTCTAATGCAGCACATGTGTAGATGTAAGACCCTCATGGTTGCTTTAGGAGTGGGATTAAGATCCCTGTCCTCCAGCACCCCACTTCGCTCCAACCTACCAAGGGGTGTATCGCGTCCTGAATGACCTATCCAGTTTCCACTTCCGTCATGTGCAGTTGGAGACTTGTTGAATTTAATTTTTGATGTAGGACGGGTATGACGTTCTTTGTTGTTAACCTGGATGTATTATGCTCAGCACGTGTGTGTAAATGGGCGATTGTTAGGACCTCTTTGTAAGGCTTTACAATCTCACCTCTGTTCCCATCGATATTGTTTGTAAATACAGAAATAAATCATTTTAATTAAATGAATGTATGAAATCCAACTGAACGAGTTTTTTAACCTGTTCTATGTGAGACGATATGACCCTTTCGGTTACAGAGTTGCGTAGGAGCTGCCAAATTAGCTTGTCAAATATTCCAAGGTTAAGCTTAACCATGGTGGAGTGAGAAAGGCGTCAAGCGTTACATTTCTCAGCAGCACCGTATTCTCGACGGTCTATAAGATGTATGCGCTCGAGGGTAATGCAGAATAGGTCCTGTGAAGAGCAAGCCTCCTCCGTTGCCAAAGACGAAATATCAACACAACATCAGCGTGACAAGGAGCCATGCTCTTCCAGGAAGGGCGACGAGAGATGGTTTTATTGTTAGAACTCAGGCGTGACCCCAAATCAAGTCACAATATTGTACCACAAATTCAAACCATTTCATACAGTATGGATGGGTGAATTTTGTAGTGTAAACTTAAAAGCCACGTTGCATTTCAGATACAAGCAAAGCAGTTGTAAAAAATGTGAAAACATAAATAAGATTGAGGGCTGCCTTCCATCCAACAGAAACACACACAACTAATTCAACCAAGAAAGACCTTTTTTGTGTGGTTATACTGCATCCGGAGTGTGTGAAGGACAATATTAGGGAGTTCATTTGCGAAGCGCATCAGGGGAACCTACGAAGGGAGAGAGCAGATTATAAATGGTACAACTAGGCATATCTGTGTACAAAGACCATGTGAGTAGAAAGATTACTACCTGCCGCTCTTTTGAACAAAGGCTTAAAAATGCGTCTTGTGGGACTAATACAGGCCATTTAATTAGCACCCAGATTGGTACTACAGGCTCTCGGCCCACTCGGATGTTTTACTGGTTTATAAAGTGACCTGAACTCACCCAAGCATGGCGCTCTGCCAGACTCAGTTGGCAGCTTCTTGGCATGGGCTGGGATACTGGTCTTGGCTACAGGCATCACCTGGCTGACTGTGGGTCTCCACCGGGGGGAAGGTATGCTTCTGGGAGATGGGTCTAAGCCGCATGAGCCCCCGGGGCACCGCCTAGGCCTAGACTGGCTCTTGATCCTTCCTTCATATGGACGGTTCGCACGCCCAGTGAAAGGGGTTCCCTTTTCGGTACAGTGGGATGATGTCTACATCTGCACTGCAGGCACCCCGAAAGCGCACTCATGAATTCACGCTGCTGACACCAGCACTCTGCTCATACCAGCATACACTCACCTGGGGAATAGTATTCTGGGATTTTGTTTACGTGTGCATGAGCAGGATTTCACCGTTTCGAAAGGAGAGCATGAACCTGAATACCTGAGAGGGGTATGAAGGGTGGGAGGGTAGGTTAATGCTCATGCTGCAGAGATTGCAAAAGGGTGAAATCCTGGCCAAATCTCACAGCTGGGCATTTTTCTTAGCTGCTTGGTCACAAGGTAAAATGCTAGTCAGATCGCTCAGCGCATTAAGGTGCCTGCTGCTGAGATCTGTATGCAAACTATGGGTCTCAATCCAATCCAATGAAATTGACACCGTGGGCTAATGCACCAGAGCATCACAATAATGGCGAAGAAAAAAATTAATGAGGCATCACGGGGGAATGAGTTTAGCATTTCTATGCCATTCATTTCTAAATTTACAGTACATAAAGATAAGGAGCTTGTGTTGGTGCACAACATTAGCCCATAACAGTAGGAGAGGCGTTTGTTCAGAAACAAAAGTAGCGGAGGCATCGGGAGAGCGGGCGGGATCTTTGCAGGCTGTCGGGATACGTATCCTGCCTCCAAGGCAAAGCCTTTCTGAGTGATGATGGGCCGCGGTAGCATGTAAAGCAAGTTGCAGGGCATTCCTAGACAGCGACTCCTCAGCTGGGACGCAAAGAATGCATTTTAAAAAAAACAAAATGTGCAGAGGCAGTTCGATTTTGATGGCTGCAGGCGATGCCGCCCTGTCCAGAGGCCGCGGGGTCTGGGTAATAGAGGACGGGGGCACCCTCTCATCCTAACATCTACCAGACTCCTCTGAGCATCGACAGCGTGAGTCCTGGGCACGCAGCGCCCTCCCCGGTCCTTGGTGCTGTGATTGGATGTGGAGAGCCCGTCTGCTCAGCAGCTAGTCATGCTAGCTAAGGGCATCCCTCCAAGTGAATGAGTCACGGAGCACCATGGCTCCTGGGTACAGACCTGCCCACCGGGGCCTCAAGCCGTGTGCCATCTGTCAAAGCAGACAGCTGTTGTGGCACAAGGGGCACAGGCAGGCATTTTGGAGCCTTTACAAAAGGAGGAATGGGATACAGAATATACCTCTATCACGTCAGTGGAAGGAAAAGTAAAGCCCAGAAAGGCCCTGTAAAGAGGGACCTACACATATCGAATCATGCGCCATACTCACCTCGTTCTCCGGTAGCGCTGACCTCTATATGCGACACCAAACTGATGCGCATGTGTGCTGTAATACCCGACTCCCACCCCAATAAACTCTCCCATTGGTTCTGCTGCTTAATTGAGCAATTGTTCACGTAGAGAGGATGTGGCGCAGCGGTAGAGCTGCCGACTATAGAGTTGGGGAACCAGGTTCGAGTCTCGTCTTCGTCTTCAACATCCTGTGATTTTGAGCAAATCACGTAACCTCTCTGTGCCTACAAAAGCGGGCGTATGCAGAAAATAAGAAAGGCGCGCGGCCTCCAAAGCTGCTGCCGTGCTTAGCAAGGGGGAAATGGAGGAGCTGCAATGCCTCATCAGGTCAAATATTTTAAATAAAACATACAGCACAACTTGGGGTAGGTAGGGAAAAAAGACAAAGCCCCACGGACGTGAAGCGTGCTCCGCGCCGAGCATGAGGAACATACAAAAACAAGCGGCCGGCGGAACGAGGGAGAGGAAGGGGGCCACGCCCCCAACCAGATGGCACACTGCAGGCAATTAAGTGCCAGCGGAGCGAAACTGTAGTTAGGTGCCGCTGCCTCGGGACTACACAGAAGTTACCATAGGGCCAACAGCCAACAGAAATCAAGAAAACAACAGCAATGCCAGACTGGAACCAATCGCGAGGGGCAGGAGAAATTACACGGAGTTGAATCCAATATACAGATTACTTTAAGTCTCGCTGAGACAGCGCATGCAGCGCATGCGCTGCCAAGGCGAGACCTAAAAAAGTATTTACAATAAAAAATGTCCTCAGTTTTCTTTTGTTCTTGCAATGCTGGCAACTTGTTTCTGCCTATTGCAATGGTTGTTTGTTAAAGCTTTTTTTTTTGAGGGGGCATAAACAATCGGAGGGTGAAGGTTGGGAACTAGTACCTGTATTATAACACTAGCAGCGGCCAGACGCTAGGGGAGAATCAACAGATGCCAGATTCCGAGAGCAGGCTGAGGTGGTGCTGAGTGATGCTGAGGTGGTAGTGGTGGTGGTGGTGACTGTTGCGGAGACGATGCTGAGGTGATGCTGAATGATACTCCGGTCTTGCTGAGTGATACTGCTGTGGTGCTGAGTGATGCTGTGGTGGTGCTGAGTGATATTGTATGGCGCTGAGTGATGCTGTGGTGGTGCTGAGTGATATTGTCTTGGCGCTGAGTGATGCTGTGGTGGTGCTGAGTGATGCTGTGGTGGCCCTGAGTGATGCTGTTGTGGCCCTGCGTGATGCTGTGGTGGTGCTGAATGATGCTGTGGTGGTGCTGAATGATGCTGTGGTGGTGCTGAGCGATGCTGTGGTGGTGCTGAGCGATGCTGTGGTGGTGCTGAGCGATGCTATGGTGGCCCTGAGTGATGCTGTGGTGGCGCTGAGTGATGCTGTGGCGGCGCTGAGTGATGCTGTGGTGGCACAGAGTGATGCTGTGGTGGCGCAGAGTGATGCTGTGGTGGCGCTGAGTGATGCTGTCGTGGCGCTGAGTGATGCTGTGGTGGCGCTGAGTGATGCTGTGGTGGTGCTGAGTGATATTGTTGTGGCAGTTCTGAGTGATGCTGTGGTGGCGCTGAGTGATGCTGTGGTGGCGCTGAGTGATGCTGTGGTGGCGCTGAGTGATGCTGTGGTTGCCCTGAGTGATGCTGTGGTGGCCCCGAGTGATGCTGTTGTGGTGGTGAGCGATGCTGTGGCGGTGCTGAGCGATGCAGTGGCGGTGCTGAGCGATGCAGTGGCGGTGCTGAGCGATGCTGTGGCGGTGCTGAGCGATGTTGTGGTGGCGCTGAGCGATGCTGTGGTGGCCCTGAGCGATGCTGTGGTGGCCCTGAGTGATGCTGTGGTGGCCCTGAGTGATGCTGTGGTGGCCCTGAGTGAGGCTGTGGTGGTGCTGAGTGATGCTGTGGTGGTGCTGAATGATGCTGTGGTGGTGCTGAGCGATGCTGTGGTGGTGCTGAGCCATGCTGTGGTGGCCCTGAGTGATGCTGTGGCGGCGCTGAGTGATGCTGTGGCGGCGCTGAGTGATGCTGTGGCGGCGCTGAGTGATGCTGTGGCAGCGCTGAGTGATGCTGTGGTGGCGCAGAGTGATGCTGTGGTGGCGCAGAGTGATGCTGTGGTGGCGCTGAGTGAGGCTGTGGTGGCGCTGAGTGATGCTGTGGTGGTGCTGAGTGATGCTGTGGTGGCGCTGAGTGATGCTGTGGTGGCGCTGAGTGATGCTGTGGTGGCGCTGAGTGATGCTGTGGTGGCTCTGAGTGATGCTGTGGTGGCGCTGAGTGATGCTGTGGTGGCGCTGAGTGATGCTGTGGTGGTGCTGAGTGATATTGTTGTGGCAGTTCTGAGTGATGCTGTGGTAGCGCTGAGTGATGCTGTGGTGGCGCTGAGTGATGCTGTGGTGGCCCTGAGTGATGCTGTGGAGGCCCTGAGTGATGCTGTGGCAGTGGTGAGCGATGCTGTGGCGGTGCTGAGCGATGCAGTGGCGGTGCTGAGCGATGCTGTGGCGGTGCTGAGCGATGCTGTGGCGGCGCTGAGCGATGCTGTGGTTACGCTGAGCGATGCTGTGGTTACGCTGAGTGATGCTGTGGTGGCCCTGAGTGATGCTGTGGTGGCCCTGAGTGATGCTGTGGTGGCCCTGAGTGATGCTGTGGTGGCCCTGAGTGATGCTGTGGTGGTGCTGAATGATGCTGTGGTGGTGCTGAGCGATGCTGTGCTGGTGCTGAGCGATGCTGTGGTAGCCCTGAGTGATGCTGTGGCGGCGCTGAGTGATGCTGTGGCGGCGCTGAGTGATGCTGTGGCGGCGATGAGTGATGCTGTGGTGGCGCAGAGTGATGCTGTGGTGGCGCTGAGTGATGCTGTTGTGGCGCTGAGTGATGCTGTGGTGGCACTGAGTGATGCTGTTGTGGCGCTGAGTGATGCTGTGGTGGCGCTGAGTGATGCTGTGGTGGTGCTGAGTGATATTGTTGTGGCAGTTCTGAGTGATGCTGTGGTGGCGCTGAGTGATGCTGTGGTGGCGCTGAGTGATGCTGTGGTGGCGCTGAGTGATGCTGTGGTGGCCCTGAGTGATGCTGTGGTGGCCCGAGTGATGCTGTGGCGATGGTGAGCGATGCTGTTGCGGTGCTGAGCGATGCAGTGGCAGTGCTGAGCGATGTAGTGGCGGTGATGAGCGATGCTGTGGCGGCACTGAGTGATGCTGTGGTGGCCCTGAGTGATGCTGTGGTGGCCCTGAGTGATGCTGTGGTGGCCCTGAGTGATGCTTTGGTGGCCCTTAGTGATGCTGTGGTGGCGCTGAGTGATGCTGTGGTGACACTGAGTGATGCTGTGGTGGCGCTGAGTGATGCTGTGTTGGCACTGAGTGATGCTGTGGTGGCGCTGAGTGATGCTGTGGTGGTGCTGAGCGATGCTGTGGTGGTGCTGAGCGATGCTGTTGTGGTGCTGAGCGATGCTGTGGTGGTGCTGAGCGATGCTGTGGCGGTGCTGAGCGATGCTGTGGTGGTGCTGAGCGATGCTGTGGTGGTGCTGAGTCATCCTGTTGTGGTGCTGAGTCATCCTGTGGTGGTGCTGAGTCATACTGTGGTGGTGCTGAGTGATGCAGTGTTGGCCCTGAGTGATGATGTGGTGTCGCTGAGTGAAGCTATGGTGGTGCTGAGTGATGCTGTGGTGGCGCGGAGTGATGTTGTGGTGCTGCTGAGTAATGCTGTGGTGGCGCTGAGTGATGCTGTTGTGGCGCTAAGTGATGCTGTGGTTGCGCTGAGTAATGCTGTGGTTGCACTGAGTGATGCTGTGGTTGCACTGAGTGATGCTGTGGTTGCACTGAGTGATGCTGTGGTTTCACTGAGTGATGCTGTTGTTGCATTGAGTGAAGCTGTGATGGCGTTGAGTGATGCTGTGATGGCGTTGAGAGATGTTGTGTTGGTGCTGAGTGATGCTGTGCTGGCTCTGATTGATGCTGTGCTGGCTCTGATTGATGCTGTGGTTGCGATGAGTGATGCTGTGGTGATGCTGAGTGATGCTGTGGTGTAGCCGAGTGAGAGATAGTGTGAAGATATAATGCCCAATTAGAGAGGGTGGTGGGAGAGAAAGAGAGAGAAAGGGTGTACATAAAATAAAGAGTGGAGCGGGATAGAGAGAGAGAAAGAAAGGGAGAGAGAGAGAGAGAGAGTGAATGAAGGAGTTTGAAAGAGAAACAGATAAAGGGGTGAGAGAGAATGAAAGGCTAAAAAAGATAGAGAGGGGAGAGTTAATTAAGTAGAGAGAGAATTAGAGAGGGGAGAGAGAGAGAAGGAGAGAGACAATAAGAGTGGGGGTGTGGAGTTTAAATAGAGTGGAGAAGTGACGCGGAAAAAGTAACCTTAAATATAGCTTTGTGCTTTGCGCGAATAAATATTTTTAAAAAAACAGAGTGAGACAAAAATACTGGTAATTAGGCTGTGACTCCCAATATAAAACAAATAGCGATATAAGGTGAAATCAACCCATCGAAGCAATATTTCTAACTAGACAAAAAAAAGCTTGCATTTCAATGCTAATCGCTGTTGTTTTTCATGTGACTGTAGTCCAGGGCCGTCAGTTGGTAATGTGAGCTGCTGCTGCGATTGAAACATCAGAGTCCAGAGAGTTAATGAGCCATGACGAGGAAATGAGGAAGAGATAGGAAACCCAGATGGCAGCTGCGCGCGTGCACGCTATCGTGAACGCAAGCTGGTCGCCAGCCGAAAGCCAGTGGGTTTGCACTTCCAAAACCCGCTTACTAAAACTCTCGGCCAGACCAGCGCAAGCGCTGGTGCAGGCCGAGACCTAAAAATGGGCAAAATAAGAGCCAAGAGCACTCACCCTTATGGACATTGGTGCTACATCCTTCTTGTTTCTGGTCTACTTTTTACGTGTTACGTAGACAGAGCATGCACTGTCTCTTCAAGAACTTTTGTTTTCTATCAATGGGCTTAGAGCCGCCCATTGCTCACCACTAATTGGCCTCATTGTCACTCTCATTTACTTGCTTTTTAACAGTCATCAGCTTCTTCCTCTTTATGTGTTTGTCCCTCCCTTGGAACATGGACGCATTACTTGTGTTCTTCCACTGCTCATTTTTTTAGGCGTTACGTTTTTTCCTTGTATTTAAACACTCTAACAGAGTGCGTCTTTTGAAGTTGGCAGCCTCGGATATTTCTCCTCCCGCCGTGACCCTCCCTCCCTCATTCATGTCATTCCCCAAGGTTGGATGGCTTCTGACAATATAACCTTTAGCCCTTGTGATAATTTTTTTGCAATGCACAATGCACTTTATGTTTTTTGTAAATTCTGTTTGGCTCCTCAACAAAAGTTTATTTTTCCTGTGCTTAAATATGGCAATTTTGCACAATTTTGGCCAGCGGTTCCCTACTTACAGATGCCTAACTCTCCTTTAGTTGGTTTTGCTGTTGGCCAATTTCTGCCTGCTGTTATCAAGATTCGTAACATGATGGATTTTCAAATGTCACTTTCTACTTACTTTTAGTGGTTTTTTTTGCTATTGCAGAATATTTATATTGCTTTTATAGTTTTTTTTCCAAACAGAATAAAGACTGAGGGGGATATTCTCAAGAACGTGTGATAATTATCGCAAAATTAGCTTAACGCAACTTTGCACATCGCAGTCCATCGCGGGAAAATAACACTGTGTTAACGTTCTATTCTCAACCCGGCGGCACCATGCGATAGTCTCACGATAACACGCCAAATGACCTCGTTAAATTAACGCTACGCTGAAAAAATGCGAAACACGAACGCGAAAAAAGTTGCGATGCCCCAAATCGCGATACAAAAATCAGCGATAACCAGCAACAGGCCTGCAATTCCCACGCCTCATGCGGGAAAATGCACTATAAAAGCAGAAAAATAAAAAAGACAAAAAAAAATAAACTGCGTAGCACCATGGATGCACCCGGACCGAGTGCAGAGGACAACGCTAACCCCACAAGCCCCACAGACGACCAGCAAGGAACCTCGGGGTCGGGGAAGGGCAAGGAGAAGAGGAAGAGGAAGACGGGGTTCAGTCCGCAGGAAAACAGGAACATCGTCACGGAGGTGATAGAACACTACCAACAACTGTTCGTCACCTCCACTGTGTCATTGGCAACACAAACGGAAATATGGCAGTCGATCGTGAACAACGTGAATGCAGTCGGAGTGTTGAGGAGGTCAATGGAGGAGGTCAAGAGGCGCTGGCATGATGTGAATAGCCAAACCAAGCAGAAACTCGCTGCCAACCGGAAGGCAGCAACGGCGACTGGAGGTGGCAGTCCTGCCCCACAGGAGGAGCTGGATGAGCTGGAGGAAATGGTGGCCACAGTCATCAGTGTGGAGACGGTGCAAGGAGTTGGGGGTCCGGACACAGCTCGATATGACCTGACCCAACAGCAACAGGGTGAGTAACGACCAGGGACTGGGGGGACGGGGGGAGATGGGCACAATGGCACAGATGCACAATTATGTGTAGAACACTGCACACCCACAATGATTGTGGAACATGTCCCTGATACCCTTGGCACACTGCAGCACACATAGAAACACCAAGTAGGCCCCCGTCCACTATGTGCACAAAGGGGCCCCCCTCCCTATTACCAATCTCACAACCTACCCATGCACATGTGCTGAATCCAGCAAAGCAGCGGCTCTGTGAGCCACACTGACAATGCAAGTGACACTGCATGGCCAATAGCATGGCTGCAGTGAAAATACATGACATGGTGCACGACACGACACTGAGGTGGCCCAGTGTGGATCACATTCTCAAAGGAGCAGGTCACACACTGACACATCCACGTGCACATACAACCCCTGACGTCAACAACACATCTGCAGACAAACAATGCACAAGAGTACAAAAACCATCCAAGAGCACAAATGACCCAAGTCGCCAACATCTCAGCACCTTAAAAGCACACAAGTCAAAGGCACACCGCCTCAAAGGGATAAGGAGCCGCTAAATGAGAGCTGCAGGGGCGACTCTCCCACAAGGCAGCACACACACATAGCAATCACAGCACATCAACATTGACGACAGTGTGGTACAAAGTGCAACACTTTCACTACAGAACAGAGGACACAACTGGTGCCGCTTGTGCGTAGAAACTGGCCAATCACATCTGGCATAGCAGGAAACTGTGAGATGATCATGTAGGAGTACAACCTCACATCCGTCATGTAGTCGAAATGTCCACTGTCTCCCTTCAAATAGCCAGCTCATCCAAAACAGTCCCAATGTACATTGTCATGCAGTCTGTCTGTAAACTTTACAATGCGTCAACATACATGGAACACACTGTTAACCTGCAACTCCCCTTTACATTGCAGAGGGACAATCAACACCTCCTGCAGAGCAGACCAGACATCGCTTCAGTGATGATGAGGAGGACTCCCTGGCCATCAGCTCCGACACCCTCCAACGGCTCGTGGTCAGCCTCTGCACCCCACCTCCAGGAGCAGAGCAGCCCAGCTGCATCGAGGTGACCCCACCCCCTGCACAGCCCACACAGCAGGAAGCACCCACCACCACGGCTGGCTCCCGGCACCTCACGGAAAGACACATGGCATTCCAACGCCGTGTGTCAGACTGCCAGAGGGGGCTGGCTGAACAGGTGCGTGTGGGTTTCGACCTCATGGCAGCCAAACTTGATGCCATACGTGGGTGTATGAGTCCCATCAGGGACCACTTACAGTCCCTAACGGACACCCACAGTCCGTTCCATGCTCTACTACAATCCTTGGCTGACCTCGCTGGAGCCATTACTCGGATACAAGAACTGTCTAGTCAGACAGGCTCCAGCGATGACAGCACAGAGTTGACACAGATGCGGAGGACAATGGAGAACATGGAGCGGATGCAGACTGGAAGGATGGCTGCCACGGCTGTACACCAGCGAGATCTAGCTGGGATCTTCCATGCCCTGAAGAACCTCATCTTGCCATTGCTGCCACAGAGCCTGTCCCAGATGACTGCTGCAGGAACTTCGACACACACATCTCCGCCCCCTGATGTGTCAGTGGCACACAGTGATGCAGCCATACCACCTCCGCCCCCTGATGTGTCAGTGGCACACAGTGATGCAGCCATACCACCTCCGCCACCTGATGTGTCAGTGGCACACAGTGATGCAGCCATACTACCTCCACCACCTGATGTGTCAGTGGCACACAGTGATGCAGCAATACCACCTCCACCACCTGATGTGTCAGTGGCACACAGTGATGCAGCCATAACACCACCACACACACCTGACACACCTGACACAGAAGACATATCAGAGGACTAAGATGTGGATAGCTGTACACCAGCGAGATGTAGCTGGGATCTTCCATGCCCTGCAGAACCTCATCTTGCCATTGCTGCCACAGAGCCTGTCCCAGATGACTGCTGCAGGAACTTCGACACACACATCTCTGCCCCCTGATGTGTCAGTGGCACACAGTGATGCAGCCATACCACCTCCGCCACCTGATGTGTCAGTGGCACACAGTGATGCAGCCATACCACCTCTGCCACCTGATGTGTCAGTGGCACACAGTGATGCAGCCATACCACCTCCGCCACCTGATGTGTCAGTTGCACACAGTGATGCAGCCATACCACCTCCGCCACCTGATGTGTCAGTGGCACACAGTGATGCAGCCATACAACCTCCGCCACCTGATGTGTCAGTGGCACACAGTGATGCAGCCATAACACCACCGCACACACTTGACACACCTGACACAGAAGACATATCAGAGGACTAAGATGTGGATGGCAATGACTCTGTGTGAGAAAGGAGGTTGTAGCATTCATCCCCGCCATATGGCCTGTTCCAGCTTGGTTCAGCCCTCTGCATCATGCCCGGGAACAACACCTTCCACTGTCCCCCGAAACACTCTGCGACATTCACCTGGACCCCGACATGGACTGCCATATCTGCTCTGGTTACCAATGACACAGCAATCAGGCTGCGGACTGAACTCTTCCTCTTCCGATTAAATTGTCATTCCCCAAAGGACTCTGGTTGGCCCTCCACTGGGCAACCATGTAATGTGGGGTTTGCATGGCCATGTACTGCTCCAGCTCCGACACTCCACAGAATGTGAATAAAACATTCCAAATCACACAGATGTGTCATGTCTATGTTCAATCAAGTATATAAGTATGGATGAATGTAGGTACATTGATTGCACAAAAAGGTACACCCTGAGAAATGACATCAATGCGCATGTTTGACCCTGACCCACATGGCCAATTAGATGACTGTGAAGGTGTGAACTAGCTGTGGCCTCATTGCTCATGAACAACAATCTTGCAACCCCCCAACGTAGCCCCACGTCCATGTATTAAATGGGGCTGTGTGTAAAAATGTCTAATTCGGTAGCAGGCCTAAAGTAGTGTCACCCATCACATGTGACAACAGAACATCTCTTCGCATACCTACTCACACTCAACTGTGTGGACACAGCCTGTTTTGATGGATCACATTGATCCACATGGCAAGAAGTTGGACACCATACTCACATTGCTGAAGACACGTAAGAGCACAGGTCTACCAGCAACTATCCCAACCACAATGTCTGGCTCACAGAGGTGAAGCTGGAAATAGGGACTCACCCCTAAGTGAAATGCGTCAGTCAGTCCCTCCCTGTGTACGGACAATGCTCATTGAGGCACACGATTTGTCATTCTAATCAACACTCATCACAGTTGAACACTAGTGAAGTGGCGTAGACTTTATTAGCATGTGCGTGTCAGTACGGACAAGACAAGGGCCACAACATGCAGACCAATGCTTCAGACACTAACAGGCAGCATGGGAACATGTAGAGGTGCAAGAAATGGGGAGGCAAAAATGAACACCGATCATTACGGATGGCAACGGTCTCAGCCCACCTTGCCTTGCTGGACGAGTCATGTGATGTTTGGCGTATGCTCATTGCCCCGTGTCAGGGGACACGACTCACAGCCCATGGGATCTGCATAGTGCTGTTCCACCGGACTTCACAGACTGTCTGCTCTGCTGACAGTGAGCAGGTGAAAGGGTCCAACAAGGTCACATGTAGTACTACATTGCCATGTGTGTACTCTCCCTCCAGCAGTATGTCAGATTTAGGAACCTTGCCAAGCGACACTGTGCAGCTCCGCCCATGGGACTGCCTCACCTTGCATAGGTGTGTGTCAGCACGCGTAGGTGCACGCACATGCATTCTGAGTCCAGGCGAATGCGGCCATGTCCACTGTTGTGGTGGGTTATGTGATCATTTCTTCAAGATGCAACAAGGTGTTGGGATCTGTGCTCTGGGTTACAAGCAGTTGTGGCTGCAGGAACGTAGTTACTCGTCCATGAATGCGAGCGCAGCTTCCTGGGCACTCAGTTCCAAGAGTACGTCGTTGTCGACTTCAACGAACACGAGGGCGAGCCAATCCATTAACTGGTCTGGACAGATGTGCTCCGTCCATGCCGTTTCACCAATCCGCAACACAGCCCAATAGGGGAGCGCATCGATGTGGTCACTGCACACGAGGACTTGTGCAATCTCCCATGCCAAACTGCCAGCACATACGCCAAATATCAAGGCATCCCATGAACGGGTATCACGGTTACACTCCTGGTCGTGGGCCAACAGGGGGCGCACACACAAGTCATAATCCAGTTCAGCTACCGTTGTGTTGGATAGGCAGTCATCCATGGGCCACTCGAATATGCATGATCGACAGTGGAACCAGGGCTGGACGCAGGTGACGTACGCAAGACGGAAGCTCAGACGGTAACTGATGCGCAACACTGCCAGTGGCAGTGCCCCCAACAAATGCAGCATACGTGCACGGTACAGTTCCACATGACAGGGGTTATGCATGTGCCCGGGATGTTCTGCCATTGCGTTGGTGGCTCTCGTAGAACCGGCACTCTTCTGACCTGCGGCAGTTATGTGGATGATATGCCACAGCTCGGAGCAATGAGTCATATGTGTGTGCAACGTTTGGACGTATGGGTTGTTGTGTACGTAAGTGTCAAGGGCATTCCATGCAAGGGTACCTCGAGCAAGGACTTCTGTGTGTGGGGTGTGGATACGTTGATCTTTCATTAGCGCTGTGCGTAGTGTGGGAGTCGTCATCATCTGCTATGGTATCTCTCTCAGGGGGTGCCTGCCGCATGCAAGACCAAGGTCGGAGGTGCAGATGTCCTTCCGCCTTATGTATTGAGACAAAGGAGCTTTCATCCCTAATGTTAGTCTGACTGCTGCTTGCATTCTGGAAATGTGATGTGGCTTTCGTGCTGCATTTGGGGCTAGGCCTTAGGCTTAGGCTTATGGTGCACCAATAGCGATACACACACAACAGTTGGCATGTATGTGCCAAGAGCCTTCCTTTCACTGTCTCTCTCTCTTCCTCTGTTACTCTCTCTCTCCCTCTCCCTCTGTTCCTTTCACTGTCTCTCTCTCTCTTCCTCTGTTTCTCTCTCTCTCTCCTTCTCTCTCTCTCTCTCTCTTTCTCTCTCTTTCTCTCTCCCCCTCTCTTTCACTCTCTCTCTCTCCCTTTCTTTCTCTCTCTCTCTCTCTCTCTCTCTCTCTCTGTCCTTTGATGAGCGCATGACACACCTTCTTATCTTGAATTTTGTCTTGCAGGCTGTGACTTACAGATTGTCCAGAGAAGACCCGCCATGACTCTTCCAAATAGTTGTTTTGAGTTAAATTTGAATAAATTGATTTGTTTGGAAATTCAGAGATGAATGAATGATTCTCCTTTTTCGGACCACACATGAATGTTAATTGTTGTAATTGTGCGACATCAGGCGAATTGTTTTTTTCATGATTTCGTAAAGTTGGTGTAAAATATCTTTGTCCGGGGGGGGGGTGACTGGGGTAGGGCCCCGGGGGGGGATAGGGGTCCTGGCGGTGGTGGCGGTGGGTGTTGTGGCCCTCTTGGGTGTCCGAGCTGCATGATCAGTAGCTCCATGGCATCTGTTGTTCTTCTGGTGTGGCTGTGGGCTGGGCTCCCATTTCTGGTGCAGGTTGTCATCCGACTTAACACCAGGTAAGAGCAGGTGTTAAATCCTTGCTGCTAACGCACCTTATCGCCTGTTTTGTGATCTTATCGCCGATCTGGCTGGTCATTGGGAATATTGCGAAGTGGTGTTGTCGTGGCTTTTTGCACAGGAACGCCTACTCTGCATCTCATTAGCGTTAGTTGCCGGAAGGAAAACTGGCGATATCGGCTGTTATCACCAGCTTGTGAATGGGGTGATAAATCTATTGCCACTTTGGCTGTGATAAAGTGCCGCTAACTCGGCGATAAGTCCTTGAGAATATGCACCTGAATTTGTATTTGACACCCTAATTAAAAATTGGAACAGCAGTGGAAGTACAAACAGATGAGTGATTCGAGGTTGGAATAGAGGGAAAGTCCTGAACATCACATTTATAATATGACAGGCAAAGCACATTACCTACATGGAGTTGTTAGGGGCTGCACACATGATTAAGCTCACACGTAATTGTTGAGCAACACATGAAGTAACGGAATACACACTGACGGAAACACATTTGAAGGCACATTGTACTGAAAAGATATGAATTCCACTTTGGGGTGTTTATACAATGAAACATAAGACCAGAACACGTTTATTATTATTTGTCCCATATACTATAATATTCGTTTTTCTTGTGTTCATTTGTAGCTAGTGATAAGGGAAGATTACTGTTGATGCATAAAGTAATGTCAGTCATGTTGCTTGAAATACTAGAATATTTTATAGAAAAAAATGTATTGTCAGTGATTCTTTCTGATGACATGGCCAAATAGGTAGCTTGGAGATCCATTCAACTCTAATTTTCACACCTTCAACATGAATGGCACAGTCACCTTGTAAAATGCCATTAGGGGCGGAGGTCAAATAAAACTAATCTCTACCTTAGCCTGGCTGTTTTTTCTTTACAATGTAGCAAGAAAAATATTCAGATAGTACTGATGAATGAACACATATTTTATGTTCTTGATTTCTAAAGCAGATTTTCTGTGTATAATACCGAAATTGTAGTAGAAAGATAGACTGTCTCCAGGCGCCAAGGGTTGAAAGGGCTTCTAAAATAAATGCCGCTTTAATGATGACACCTGACAGCAAAAACATCTTGGAAGCAGCCTGAGTATATGCTATATATCATCTTTGTTTTAAAACAATTTGGATTGTAGAAACGTTTTTTTTTAAACAAATGTTATTGTTTTTTTTATATAAACAAGGACCATGGTACAGGAATAACATACAGCAATACATCTATAGGCTACTCCCCACCCCAGGATCATGAGTAGATCTCCGTGGGTCAGGACATGCAGTGAAAGAGCACAAATTTACATCACAGATTAAGAATCCATAAAGAAAAATAACAGCATCAAAGATGGGGTATCCTCGTCCTGACTGTACCATTATATCCATTCCTACCCATGAGTCCCATTCGGTGTAACCTGCAACCCCAACCTTAGTAACCCACCACTGTAGTGTGATGGAACCACGCATGCGTTTACCACGCATGCCGGTTCCACGCGGTCTCAACCACGTAAGTCTTAACCACACATATGCCTTTACCACGCATGCCTTTACAATGAAATATGTGATGTTAAGGGAAGTATGGCAAAGACATATCCGTGGTTAAGACTCAACATGTATGTCTTACCCCCGAACCCTGCCCCCCCTGAGTCCTAAAACTACCCCCCTTCCACCTTAAAACCAACCTCTCTCCTCTGAGCCCCAAAACCATCCCTGCCCCTAGTCCTAATAAACTACCCCACCCTCCCCAAAGCCCTAAAAAGTAACCCAATCCTTGTCCCCCGCCCTGAGCTCTAAAACAGCCCCCAAACCCCCGCCTGGACACCTAAATCTACCCTAAAACTCCTAAAAACCAACCCCCTCGCCAGCCCCAAAAAATGTCCCTGCTCACCAGCCATAAAAAATACCCCGCCCTCCCCTAAGCCCTAAAACCTACCCAACCCTCCCCTAAGCCCTAAAAACTGCGCCGACCCCCCCGAGCCCTGAAAACATCCCTGACCCCACCTCAGCCCTGAAAACAACCCTGACCCCCTCAGCTCTGAAAACTACTCGACCCCCCAGCCTTGACAACTGCCCCAACTACCCCAGCCCTGAAAACTACCCCGACCCCCCAGCCCTGAAAACTACCCCGACCCCCCAGCCCTGAACACTTACCCGATCCCCCAGCCCTGAAAACTACCCCATACCCCATACAAACTACCCCCCACCTCCCCAAAACCCGGCCCCAGCCCCACTTACCTCACCACATCCGCTGGCTCTCCTGATCCTTCCTGCTTCTGCCCAGCAGTAGCTAGACTGCGCTGCCTTAACCACGCATATGCATGGTTAAGGCATATGCATGGTTAAGGCAAGCTTGGTAGCACTTGCGTTGTCGGAACACGCATGGCTGAGCCCGCGTTGTTCTGACTGTTTCCTACCCACCCCTCCCCCCATAGGTGTGCCATGGCTTGTCTTAATGAGAACCCAGATGAAACATTCATACAATATTCCAGGAGTACAGAAAAGCAAATACTAGGAAATATACTATGGTGGCGCTGCGCGCTAGTCTGTGATATTGAAAGCTAACTCTATCAGGAAAGAATCCCACGTGTCCTCTCAAGTCAAGTTCAAAGCAAGATTCTTACGCACTGTATATGCAATCAGGGGGTGTCTAACACTTCTTTATGTGACGAAAGATCCCGGTGTCTCATTTCTTCCACTAACGCTGCCCATACCCTGGCAGCCTCAAGGGACCTTCGGCCCCGTCTGGCTTCCCTTAGACGTACAGCACCCTCATAATCCACCTAGTGCAGAACTTCTTGCTTCCATCCCTCGTGACTGGGTCCCCTTGGAGCTTTCCAGTTCCTGGTGACTTCCCTCTTGGCCAGAAGAAGTGCTAGGTACTGGAAGCTTACTAGTTACCTTAGTCTTGGCAGTATGCAGGAACCAGTGTAGGAGGCAGTGGCCTGGTGTACAGTGGACCTCCCTTTCAATCACTTCAGTTAGGGAATTCGTCACCGCCCTTCAAAAATCTGCTAGTGTCGGGCAGCTCCAAAACATGTGGAGGAACTCGGCTCCCAATTCTCTGCCACGGGGCCATTTAACCTCTGTCACCACAAAGTGTCGTTTTAACCTCCCAGGTGTCAAATATGCCCCATGGAGCACATATAAATTAAAGAGCCTAAATCTAGCGTTTCTAGAATACTTTGGGGATACAGCCTACAAGATCATCCCAAACTTTCACCTCTAGAGGGATTCCCAGGTCCTCCCCCCAACGCAACCGCAGGCTGTCGAGTGGGAGCATCACATCTCCAAGAATGCAGTTGTATAAGCAGGTGACTGCCTTATATGGACCCGAGTGAGCAACTATATACTGGCATCCCCCAGACTGTAGAGGTTCCGTTAACCCTGACTTCCAGTGTTTCCGGACCGCCCCATGAGTGCCCTGTATAAGAGGAAGTGACCCCGAGTTAGAACATACCTCTCCCTGAATTCTTCAAATGGAAGTAGTAGTCCACCCTCGAACAGGGCCCCCATTGTCAATGCACCCACCATCGCCCACTCTCTCAGCCTCCTCCAGTCTCCCCAGTGAGGGATCTCTAATAGGAACTCCAGTGGGATATCTGGGTCATATGGTCGCCAAATTTTTGCTTTCTGTAGGCTCCTAATCCGGCACTTAAGCAGCACCATAAATTCAGAACTGTATCTTGCACCCGTAGTAGGCAGTCACAATACAATTCGAGACAGACGTCAGAGATCCAGAACTACAGGGCTCAAGTCCCCTTTTTGTGCGACCCTACCCGCCATCCATTACGTGAGTCATTGTAATTGTTACACTAGGTAGTAGCTCTCAAAGTCCAGGAGAGCCAAACCTCCTTCACCAGTCAGTCTCTTCATCGTGGTTAATGCCACTCTGCGACGGCCAGACCACAAACAAAGCTTGTGATTAATTTCCTGAGATCACGGAAAAAGCTCATTAGAATCCATACTGGTAGGACCAAAAAAAAATATAACAGCCAGGGTAGAGCCACCGTTTTCAGTAAGGCAACTTTTCCGGCCACAGAGAGGGGAAGTGTAGACCAGAATTCCGCTCTGCGGATAGCATTCCCAACATTGCCCTCAATAAGATCAGCGGGGTCATGATAAATCTTAACCTCTAGATATGGTAAGCACCTGGGTTCCCAGGGCACGTTTCCCAATTTCACTGGTTTATCCCTGACAGGCCAAGTGGGAAACAGGCCTGATTTGGCCAATTAACTTGTAGGCACGAGACCCTCCATAGTCGTGTCAGGAGCTTCTTCGGTAGGTGAATCCGGACCTGGAATGGCAGGCCAGAGGCTCCATGGTCAGGGCAAACAGCAGGGGCCCACCTGGTAACTCCCTGATATCGTACAGCATGTCCTCACCCTGGCTGAGGAGTCTGTGTACACTCTACGAACCTAGGGCCTAGCCCAAACCGTCATATGACATATGACATCCTAGACTTTTCCGCTGAGCTCTTTTAGTATTCCAACACAGAGGGATTTATAGTTCTTGATTCTGGTTGCTACCTCCATAGGCATGCAACATTTCATACAGCTATATAAGCTTTATTCTGTGTCCCTCTATATAAAATATATTTGTTATTAACATATAGGGGTATGCCCCGGATTCTGTACTGAATAGAGCATTCTAATAGTTTTCTTTTGGGGCATGGTAGGAATCCTTAGCAACAGAACTAGTCCATGTCTAGTTGTTTCGCATATAGTGATTATGTCTCTCTTACTTCTCAATAGGCCCAATCTATGAAGGGCGTATATTGAATATTGCAAAGGCCACCATAAGATAGTTTGGGAACTTCAACAAGCGTGAACCTATACTTAGTTTTTAACAGGTAGGTTGATATTACTTATGATTGTTTAGGATAAGAGAAAGGGCAACCTGTGGAGACTGATGGTTTATTATTGTATTCCACAGATTCTTCCTGTGATCTAAAGAAAGGTCTTTAATTGCCAAGCATTACGAAGGCACCCTTGGAGATTTAAAATTATAGCCTTTGGATTTTTTCCTAGTAGGTGAGATATCTCTCTATTAATTAGGGATGCGTTCTGGAAGGGAAAATAGTTATCTAGAGGATAATTAGTTTCTTCTCTGCCCTTAGACAAGTTACCGAATTTTCTCAACTGGGAACAAGAAACCAGAGGAGAGTGTTCGTTATCAGGAGTGTGGCTGCCTCATTGTAAGGCAAACAACAGTGTATAATTGGACAGGTGAGGTTTTCCCGTCCTGGTTGTTTCCCCTATTACAACAAGATTTAGTCCTATAGGAAACAAAACTTTTGATTATAGAACCATGATATGGGTTCCCTGGTTATTTTCTACATTATCTACGAAAGTACGTTTTATTGTGTATGGTGTGTGGCATGTGTGTTGCAGTTGGGATTGCTTTATAGTACTCTATTATTCTGCCCATCCAGTCGGTCAATATATGTTACTAGTATGAATTTGTTTGGTCTTTTGTGAAGTATAAGATTTGATAGGGTGGATATTTTTAAGATTTGAGTGTTAGGATTTTATAAGTGTCTCTTTTAAACATTATGTTAATATATAGTACTGACTTATACTTATTTGTTTAAATGTACAGGATTACGATTAGGATCAACTATATTCCTAGCTATGAGAGTTGTATTTATGTCTTGATAAAGATGGTATAAATTTGGACGGCACCATCGAAACGCGTCAACGCCTCTGACACACAATTCGTGTAGTGGGCTGGAACCATAGATACCCAACGAGTGTCAACGTATCGGGTTTCGGTCTGTATACTGTTTCACACTAATGTGTTTTTCATGACAAAGTGTACTGTCTTTCCCTTCTCTCATTGTTTGTGTAATTGGTAGCAATATACACTTTGCTGCTTTTTGTTATTACGGTGATGTTATATTGTATATAAAATGCACTTCTTGTAATTTCTTGTGTTTTTAAATTTTTTTATGTTATCAAAAATAACTCTTTTTTCAAATATATCTTTTTAATAAAAAATTTGCACATCTTCTACTATTGACGTATTTTTGGTGTACTGTTTGGGCATAGAGTATAACTCCCTGGAGGGAGACTGATTGTGATATTAGTGTTTTGAGTAATTGAATACGAGTGGTGTTAATGTTGTAGTTACCAAAGGAAGTTCTGCTCCTCACTTGTTAGTAGTACCCTATTCCTTTGGTGATAAGGGGTCCCTCTATTGACAATTTTATCCTAGAGATAAGGCCACTTCAGACTATTGAATGCCTTCTCGATGTCGACAGCAAAAAGTTCGGCCTCCTCTTTATCGATGTGTCGGCCTCTAACATTCTCAGCAATCTCCTAACGTTGAGGGCTGTACTACGACAGGGGGTAAATCCTGCCTGATCGTGATGTTTGAGGGTGGTCATGTGCAGGAGCAGGCGTGTGGCCATGATCTTGCTAAGGATCTTATAGTCTAGATTGAGCATTTATAGTGGCATGTATGACGTTTTTATCAGAAGCAGGTTTGTCGGGTTTCAAGAGGGGCATGACTAGGGCTTTCCGAGTAGTCGCAGGGAGCACACCCGAGTTTCTCGCGGTGTTACAGAGTTCCACTAACGGGGTACCATGGCCCGCCACAAATAAAATTCTACCGGCAGTCTGTCCATGCCAGGGGTCTTATTCCTGACCATATAGATTTTATGCAGCTCTAATCTCAGGGAGTTCGATGTCTCCCACCAACGAGCCCCCATCTTCCTCTGTCTGCAAAACCAGCGTCCCCAAAAAGGCATTAATATCTACATCCGCACAGGTCACCCTGCTCTGATATAAGTCGGTGTAATAGGTATGGAATGCAAGGTTGATATCAGTTTGACGATACAAGGTGGTATCATTCTCTTCCCGGATTTCCAAAATTACCGATCCCCGCTTAGCTGTGTTGGACAGCCACGCTAGGAGCGCACCACTGTGGTCTCTTTCCACATGCGCTTGTATGTACATATAATTCCTATAATCAAAGCACTGCAATCTTGCAACCTGTTCGGCCATTTCTTCTTTTGCCTCTAGTAATGTTACCTGTTCCTCCTGGTGCTCGGGCCTGCAATTTTTTAACATCTCTCAGTAATTGCTCCATGGTTTATGTCTCCCGCAGGAGAGTCCTTCGGATTCCCACTGACTCAGAGATACACCTGCCCCTGACCATTGCCTTAAAAGCATCCCACTCTACCAGTGGGCTTGAAGGCGATCCATCATTTTCAATAAAGTATTGCCTAATAGCCATCCATATTGTGTCTTGAAAAACTGGTTCCTCAAGGGCCTCTGGTTTCAGCCGCCATGTTGGTATACAGGATCTTTCCCTCCCCCATGTCAAACCAAGTAGCAGGGGGTTGTGATCAGATATCGTCCTAGATAGGCATTCACTAGTCGTAACCAGTTTGTGTACATCAGGCGTACAGAGGATCGCATCTAATCTCACATGTAATTTGTGCAAGTGTGAAAAGAGGGAATAGTCCCGCACCCCTAGATGTAGCATTCTCCATGAGTCAATGAGGCCCCATTGGGCCTGCCAATCTACAATGGCTCTGGCTGTCCTGACAATTGGGGACTCCCTCAGGGGCAGGTGGGACCCGTCCATCCCGGGGTCTTTCACACAATTATAGTCTCCCCCCAGGAGTGTTGATATCACCAGGTACGGGGCCAATGTTCTCGGAACGATACCTGGTCCACATTCGGACCACAAAGGCTCCCAATAGTGACATCACGGCCATCCAGTCTACCAGTCACAACCAAATATGGATCCACTAAATGACCGGTGTGTTGGAATTGGACCACGGGTTTTATCCATATTACTGTGCTCCTTCCGAAGGCAGAGTAATCAGTATAGCAAGCTTGTCCCCTCCATCTACACTGCAATGCTGCCCCCTCCTTAGCGACGAGGTGTGTTTCCTGCAGTAGTGCTATCTGCACCCTCCCTCCTGTTAAGATACACAAACACCTTATGCCTTTTAGACATGGTGTTCATCCCCTTGACATTCCATGACATGAGCTTATGTGTTACAGTGGGCGCAGTTCTGGCAGACTGCCACCAATTACTGGCAGCACACAATACCATGCAATCAACATCTCTCTGTGGTGCAAATGCAGAGATCCCAGCCAGCCAGGCATGCCTTAAACCCCACTTAAAAACAAACAAGAAACAACAACCCCAACTCCCACTCCCCAGGACTGGTAGAACTAAGTCCCCCATCCAAACAGGAGACCAACCGGCAATCATTTGTGGGTGCAACATGGGGTAAAGGAAAGTGACCAGAACCTGTATAGAACCTCCCGGTTCAATCCCCCCATCCCAAACAGGATGTGTTAAAAATTATACCCCTGAATCATGACCTGGGGCTGTCAGTGGGCAATGTGTGAGAGCTCTCCTCCCCTTCACCCACCGTAGGATGCGATTAGAGGGAGCAACCAGTGCACACCACCAACAGGGCAACGCCGCCTGGCCCCCTTCTGGTTGTAGGGTTTGGTCTGAAAATGTGGCCAGCAACACAACCTGCACTCCAAAGCGCTGCAGGGCTCATGTCTCAGCCGCTCCCTCCTTTCCACGGCGACATGCTCCAGAACTTCCCCAACAGCTTTATGGTAGCTAGAATCCATCCAAGGTCACAATGGGGTATGGGCCAGTGTATCTCATTCATCCAGTGTGTACGGGCAGTGATCAGGCTCCAGGCATACTGCACCTTCCGTCAGTGCCAGCGAGAGCGTACCCCAGTGATCCATATGTCTGCCAGGGGGTATAACTGTAGGGTCATATGGGGCCAGGAAGGTAAAACAGCTCCTCCAACTATCTCCAGGGAGTGTGATACTCAACAGCCCCCTCCAACAATCAATTCCACCTCCTGAAGTGGGATTGAGTCAAAGTTGTGTAATCACAGGAGCCAGAAAGTTCCCAACAGGCGCTGTGGAGGGCCCGTTGGGCTCCCAGGCCTCACCTTAGACACCACAAAATCTTCCCCTGTGGTACCGGGATGAGACCACACCCTGCGCTGGGCTTTAGCCTCACCCCATCTCCACCCAGGGGGTCCTCGGGTCCTTCACTGATTCCTGTGCGATAGGTATCGGCTTGGCCACCCAGCGATCTGGGGGCCGAAGGTCGTCCGTCAGAGCTCCCTGAGCACTTAGTTGCTCAGCCAGGGAACACTGCCGCGGGCCCCAGACGGCCCTCCAGGTGTTGCCACTCTGAACCCTCGCCTCAATAGTGCTCACTGCAGGGGGACCAGTGCAAACGCCTCCTCGACGAATCAGCGGCGCTGTCATTGTCCGCCAGCGGCCCAGTGCCTCTCAGTCTCCCGATCGAATCCTCCGGGAATTGGGACCGACAGGTTCAGTTCTTGTGTTTCTCACTCGGGGCCTCCGCAGGTTCGCCCCGCCGCTGAAAACCACCAGCTGCACTACTTCAGGGTCTTCTCCTCCCCTGAGGTGCTCAAGCGGCCACCATCTTAGGTTCGCCAGTTGGGAGCACGCAACCTTCCTCCCTGACTCGTTTTATCAAGGCTTATGAGACGTCCTCAGTTGCATCAGAACATAGGCCCAGGGGTCCCTATGTACGTTAGGGGGTCTCTGGGGGCACTGGGGGCAAGGATGTCGCAGGATGGGGGTTCACCGGACGGGAACTCTGCTTTTTACGACCTATCACATCAGCATTTGGCCATGCCCCCCCCAATTGTAGAAACTTGATTGTTTTAAACACCAGTAAAGAGCAGCCACACGTCTTCAGAGCATAGCGATGGCAGTCAGACACTTTAGACTCTTTATCCACTACTGAGAACCAAAATTAATGGAAAATTTCCCCTTATTTGTGTTGCAAAGGCCAATGCAGAAATAGCATATAAGTGTTCATCTTCAAATAATTATTTATTCTATTGCTGCCCATATGTTCTATAACCATTTAAAAAAGGATAAGTAGTGAAAGATGTTTCTAGTCCTCATCAATAAACAGGAGCACAATTGAGCCTGACCTTGTGCTTAGAAGAGGAAGAGGGAAACCTTTGATGCAACACTGAAATAAAATCCAGAAACCTCAATCAATATCAATGAATGTCAATCACCATTTTGTAAAGGTTATTTGGATGGACTGAATTCTCTCCTTTATCATCTGTGATATCAGATTCCACATAAGTTAGACTCTGTAGATTTCTTAGGAAATCACATTTCAAAATGATAAGGAATAGGAAGAAGATAGAAGATGAACAAGGTGGAGAAAGCAGAGCAGCAAGAAAAGGATCGAAGAAAGAGTAGAAGTCATAGAATCAGAGATACTGTTTATTTTTGTTTGTTAAGTTAGCATAAGTAGGCAGCAAAATTAATTTATTGGGCCTTGGCATGGTTGCCCTGTCCGATGAGTGCCTTTTTATAAAGTTGCACAGCATGCATGACTTTTCTCTATCATTTAGTGTTTTTCCTTTTCATAATAAAGGGTGAAAATATGCTCTATTCTGTGGTGTTATTATTTTTGCTGTATTAACTAATGTGCTTCGAAGGAAATCTGCATGTATTGTTTCAAATGTTCAAGGCTAATGCTGCTCGCTGGTCATATATTGCTCTCATTTCAATTTTTAAGCAGTGTATTGTTTAGTAATGCAATGGCATTTCCCCTTGTAGGTTGGTTAAAGCTACTCATAGATTATTAATTTTGGGAATTTTTATAAAGTGAGCTTGTATTACATTGAGAAAAATCTAAAACGTTCATTGATTTCTGTCTATGTAACATCGTTAGTGCAGCATGAGGTGTCACTTCATACCAAGCTAAGGGCGAGATTCTCTACTGCTATTAAACTATAAAATGTGCTGGTTTTGGAATGTGTGCCAGACCTTTCTTCGCAGACTCTATGTCAGTTTCTGGCCTCACTCTATACTAAAATGCTTTTGGAGGTTGACCTTATGTCATCCTCTTGCTGATTTGAGTTGTTTGACTAACTCATCTTTTTGTAATGACTCTTAAATTTAAATTACCCTTCTTAGTTTGGACTTTGAAGGTTGTCCTGTGTGGGTAATCCTATGAGGATTTTCCTTTATTTGCATAGGGCCCTTGTCCTTTGCGACTCATACAGCCCTGATCCATCCAATTGGCTCTTTTATTAGTAGAATGTTCCAACCTAACACTGTCCCCCTCCATCCTGCTGCTCTTTGCACTCATCTTACGCTGAGGGACTTGACAAGAAGGCCCAGTGGCGTACCTAGGCACTCTGCCGCCCGTGGCGGTCCCTGCCTTTTTGCCGCCGCGCTGAGGAGGGAGGGGGGGGTGCTGGCGATGATTTTTGCGGCCGCCGCCACCCCCAAAACTCGTGCCCCCCCATTGCTACGCCACTGAGAAGGCCCCCTTATTTACTGATGCTGAATTAGATGTCATCAGCAAGAGCGTTATGCAGATCAAGAGACTCAGCTAAGTACCCAAATGAAAAGGGTTTACCCATATAACCCCACTTGACCTGGACAGCTCATAATGACAGCAAAACACAGCAGAATACTGTGGGGATAAATTCAATAACCACATACTTGTGCCACAATGCAACAATTAAGATTCATTGGGAAGTAGATTTTAATCAATCTTAGAGTTTTTATATATCATTTCAAAAGATCTTCTCTTTGCAAAACATTCCAATGTAAAGCATATTTATGGATTTCTGAAAGTAAACCTCAGTAAAGACAATCACTAATATCTAACACCAAAACAAAAAACACAGAAAATGTCAATGTGTTACAAAAGCCCGCAATGGGCAATATAGCTCATTGTCCATCCGCTACTTGTTGCTTCCTTATATTAGGTGGTTATAGAGTTGGTACGGTGTTCAATCCACCTAGAGGTAGTCGCAATCATCAAAAAAGTCTTAGGAATATACCCCTTGTATTCTTCTTTGGGTGAACTAATGAAAAAAAGATATATCTAATAGGACACTTCTCAGCAAAGGTCAACACTTTTCAGCCACACTTTTTTAAGGCCTCCTCAGGACCAAGGAAGACAAAACAACTTGAGCCTGTAATTTAAAATCTTCACAAATATAAATCTTAAATAGTATACATACAAAAACTATATTGTTATATACACTGTGTATCTACAGAGACCGACCGAGTGTGCCATAGACTAGGAAAATACTGAGGGGCATATTTATGAGAATGTGGCGCACCGCAGCAAGTCACCGTGCTGCGCTGCGTCACAAGGAAAGGAATGCGCTGTATTTAAAAGAACGCAATGCATTCCTTTCCTTATTACTGCACTGCTGCCATTTTGGCTGCCTAGCGCCATCACAGGCACCCTTGTACCATGGTGCAAGGGTTTCTGTGTTGCAAGCAGGATTGTTTTTGTGCAGGAAGGGGCACCTTCCTGCACAAAAACAATCCTGAAAGACGAATTCATCTTTCTATGTGTGCTGCAAAATGCAGCACACATAGAAAGAGGAAGTAAAGAAGAGAAATAAAGATATTTCTCCTTGTTACGCCTCCCCTGGAATGTGTCCCTTTTTGGTGCATTTCCAGGTTTACCAGTTATGGTAAATCTGGAAATGCATCAACAACCATGGGAGTTGCGTGGGAACACCCACGCACCCCCCATGAATCACCTTCCAAGGGCAGAGTAACACAACTCATTGATACCTGTGGGCTGTGTGAAGGTGTTTGTTGCTTAGGTGGAAGATGTAGCCATAGCTGCTTAGCTAATGACTGGAGACTGGCACTCCTGTGATTTAGGAGGAACACTGCTGCCTGGTAGCGAAGTGAGCTTCTTGATAATGTTCTTTGTGGAAGCAGCAATGTCCACTTCCTCATTCAGGTCCTCCTCTTCCTCCTCCTCAACCAGCTTCTTCTCCTCCTCCTTTTCTTTTTGAGCAGTGCTGGGCACTGACACTGTTGCTTAGAGGAGGATTGGATTCTCTCCTTGGATTGCCCTCTGTCCTCCGCCTATAGATGGTTCTGGATGATTGTCCAGCACAATGTCTCCAGTACCTCGAAGAAGAATATTTCAACAGTTTAAGTACATCAAATCCAGTTTTGTCAAAATGTCAATGCAGTATTTTAATAAACTTTGTTCTGCAAATAAAAAGTAAAGTTATCACCATTTGTGCAAAAAGAATATATATAAATTAGGACTTGATCCAAGGATGGAATTATTATATATGAACAATGTGAACTCATCAGCTCTAGCAACAGATCTTTACGTTTTGGCGATTCCCAATGAGGTCAGCAGCAGAACCTGTGTCCTTGTATTTGATCTTTCCAAAGTGTCTTCGGACTCAGCAGCTAGAGAGAATTTAAATCATGTAGAATTAATATTGTCACTCAATAAAATTCACTAGGAGCAGAAATGCTGGCACATTAAAGATACATACAAGATGGAAAACAAACGACATCAGTCAACAGACTTTTAATATTTGATACACTTTCAGAAGAGAACTAAGGGGCTCATTACAATGGCGGAGGGATTGCCACCGCCGGCCCGGCGGTGGCGGTCCCTCCGCCATCTGCATGCCCATTTCCCCCGCCAGATCAGGATGGCGGGGGGAATCGTTCAGCAAGCGTGGCGGGCGCAAAGCCCGCCCGCCACGCTTCCGCCACAGGCAATCGTAACGATTGCCTGGCGGAGCGGATAAGGCCGTGGTTATGGGGGCGGTGCCTCGAAGGCACCGCCAGCCCGATCACAATGCTGGCGTTAGCCAGCCTTTCCATGGCGGTGGAACCGCCATGGAAAGGCTGGCGGAGGTTGGCTTCGGGGGGCCCTTTACGGGCCCTCTCTGGGGGGGGCAGTTGTGCACTGGGGGGTACCCCCCTCCATTTCCATGCGAAGGTGGCAGGCACCGCGCGGTGCCTGCCACGTTGTGCATGGAAATGCACAACATGGCCATTTGACATTGCGGCGGGTGCTGCAGCCAGCAGCACCCGCCGCAATGTTAAATTGCCAGATGCGACCGCCGCGGTGGCAGTCGCATCATAATTAGAGGTGCGGGACCGCCGCATGACAGGCGGGCGGTCCCGTTACCGCTAGGATGGCGGGCGGACTCAAGTCCGCCCGCCATCTTAATGACCCCCTAAGTTACTTATTGAAAGGACTTCTGATGAGGTAGTACAGCACATAGGTTCAAAGACTTACCTAACCTACGGATAGAAGAGGGCTTAATAGCTGCAGCAAAGATTTCTGCTGATGTAATCAGTGCTGATTTTGTCAAGGTGGGCACCATGGGCTGCTCTATGACTGAAGCTGCAAGGAGAGATAGACATACATAGGGAATTAAGCCATCCAAAATAATGCAAAAAGTTGCTCTACGAAGGGTTTAATTACAGGTTTAGAGACATGCAAAGATTCCTATACTGCAAGCTAAGATAAGGCCTAACAGATACTTTATAGTGCTAGTCTTACATGTGCAAGTCTGTGTGCTGTTTGATAAGACAATGTGTATTATCAAACATAAAATCATAAAATTCTGAGAATGGGTCTAATAGGGATGTATGACAAAAGACATGCAGGTACTCTCAACCAATAACCCAATTTCATACAGGTACTCTGTCAATCATTAAAAATAAGTTAGATCCAAAGGCAAAAGAGCAGTTATTTAACTTACCACTCATTACCATCAATTTGCTGTGTGTCCCCAGGTCGGGTGTTGTTGTACTGCAGGACAGAGTCGTAGTTTAGCAGCTGGTGGATGTGACAACAACTCAGGGTCTTAAAACTTTTATAACAATTAGTTTATAGAATGGCATGAGTATAAGTGTCTAGGTAACATTTGACTACCATTAAAAACCATTTAAGAAACATTGTCAAATACAGTTTTAGGATTTAACTAAACAAGGGATAGAAATAGGCTATATTTAGTTCGTGAAATTGTTAGCATAAGGACATGTCTCTGTGTGTAGATGGGTGGCATTACAAGTCCTGCCATGTTTGTTGCCCTCGTGCTTTGCAACGCCTCCAGCCCCAGCAAAAGCTACCAATCCACTCAAAGAGTTGCGTGATGAAAGGATTATAAAAAACATGAAACGTAGTAATTGACAGGGGTTGTGTTTTACAGTAGTACACATGTTAGGTGTGCTACACATCACAGGTTTGAGTAAAGGACAGATATAGGTGAGTTGCTTTTAGTCAGAGAGAGAGAGAGAGACGGGGAGGGCTCTTTACCTGGCACCACTTTAGTATTGGCAGAAAGAGACATCCCATATAGAGTCTAAGGGTGCATTATGGGGGACAGCCTTCTTGAGGGGGAGAGCGGAGACAGGATCCAGTTGGCTCTCCAGGGAGAACTCCAGCCAGCAGAATCCTGGAAAACTACTCCATCACCTGCATACTCTCATCTTGCCATTTTTTTATATCCCCCACTGAGCGGGCCTCCTTCCCTTGTGCCTTGACAGAGTCTGTCACTTCCTGCCATAAGGCTGCGGTACGAAATTGGGTTATTGGTTGAGAGGGGTGGAAGCCCCACTCAGGCAAAAACCTCAATCCCTTTTAGGATGAACCACAAAAGTCACTAAATTAACCTGTCTTTAACCCTCCTGTAGCTTGGCACAAAGCACTTTGAGGCAACATGTAAACAAAACAAGCAGTAATAATGTGAAAAACACAACAAAATAAATATAACAAACTAATTTAGGGAAAGACAGTAATTTTTAATAAATAAAATGATACTGAACAACAAAAAATCCAATTAGCAGAACTGAAGATATTCAATTTCAAATGTTAGGTAAAATAGCACCAAAAGGCACAAGGGGCCTCTGTGGTTATCTAGTCACGCTGGACCTGGACAAAGTCACAAGTTCAAGCCAACCATGATGGAGTGCAGCCCTGGAACAGGGCTGAGTTTGGCCTGCTGGTAGTTATATCTTATGTCCTTGGTGAGAGGTCTGTACGGCGATGCTTTGCGGAGCTTTGCATTGCTCAGCATCGGTTCCGGTGAAGCTTTCAGCTGTGCGGCGAGGCTTTACGGGGCTTTGTGTAGATCGGCATTGGGTCCAATGAAGCTGTCAGCTGTGCAGCGAGGCTTTGCATCGCTCGGCATCAGTTTCAGTAATACCTTTGGTTCAGAGCTGTACGTCTTTGTGGTGCTTTGTGTTGCTTTGCGTAAAATGGAACCTTCAGTTAGGAAGGGAGGAGTTGTCTCTGATACAAGCCAAGGGTCCAGGACCTGAGGGGCACCTCTTGAGGATCATGACTCACTCCATCAGAGGCCAGCAGAAAGCTTCAGGCAGGTCCAGGCAGGACCAGTTGCAGCAGGTCAGCTGGTCAGTTGCAGGGGAGGCCTCCAAAGTTTGTTGTCTCTCTGTACCTCACACAGGAGGTCAGCCTGTTGTCTCTTGGAGTCACTCTAAGTAGCCTGGTATGAAGGCAAGCAGGTCCAATATGCTTTCTTAGACAACAAGGCAGTCCTTCAAGCAGCATGGCAGTCCTTCTTATGGAACTTTCAGAGGTCCTGGAGTGTTCTGATGAGTGGCTGCAGAGGTTCACTGCTTATACCTGGTACCAGCCATTGTGTGGGGCAGATTCCCTGTCCTACCTCCACATCTGGTTCTGGAAAGTGATTCCCCTTCCTCGGTCAAGGCTCCAAAGTGTCTAGGGGTGATAAAAGACAGGGCAGGCCTGGTGTTACATTCCTTTGTGTGGGCAGGAGGCAAAAGCCTTTTGAAGTGTAAGCGGGGCTGGGTACATCCCCTCCTAGTCATAATGCCAGGATGACCTATCTTGTCCTCACCAAAGCCCCCGTTGTGTTTCTGTCTGGAAGCAATACACAAACCCCAAAAGCAGAGCCATTCTAAATTATGTGACTCAGTACACTGTCAGAAGGCACCATTGGTTGGGACAAGAGAATGCCGACTTTCCAAAAATTGCATTTTCAGAATTCTAAGCTAAAATCCGACTTTAACATTAAAGAGGATTTTAAATTACAATTTATTAGAGTCTATACAACTTATCTCTATTTGTTCCCAATCCAAAGTTAGCACTTATTAAATTAAAAAAGGTAACCCAGCAAAAACGACTTTAGACATTTTTCTCTGCCAAAACATGCAAAGCATAATTACATTGAGCCTTTGGGGCCTACCTTAGGGGTGACTTATAAATGCTAAAAGAGGAAAGTTTGGGGCAGGCAAAAGGTTTATTTTGCCAGGTCAAAATGGCAGTTTAAAACTGCACTATAGGTTGCAGTGGCAGGCCTGAGTCATATTTCAAAAGGCTATTTTAGTGGGTGGCACAATGAGTGCTGAAGATTCACTAAAAGTATTTCATTTACAGGCTCTGAGTACATGTAGTACCATTTTCTAGGGACTTACAAGTAAACTAAATGTGGCATTTAGGTGTAGTCCCATTTTACCATGTTTGAAGGGGAGAGCACAAGAACTTTAGCACTGTCTAGCAGTGGTAAAGTCCACAGTCTTAAAGTCAACAAAATCAAATTCAGAAAAACAGGAGGTGTGAAGACAAAAGGTTTGGGGGAATACCACACCAAGAATTTCATGTCTAACAGCCGCCTTATGTGTTTCACTGAGGAAGAATGGAGGTAGCCCATGTCGTTGTTAGTAGTATATTGAGACAAATGTAACTACAAGAGATCTCTCCTCCAAAGTGAAATGTATTTTTGTATTAGGCAGGGTTTTCTGAATGCTTCTGCCTGAATGTCAGGAAGATGAGGAAAAAAGCAGATCCTCTAGTGTAGGCAGTATCTATTTTGCTAGAAGGAAATGGGTGTCAGGTCTGTAGGACTGTTTTCATGTAAATATCATTTTCCTATTCCATACCATGCAGAGGTGTTCACCCTAGTTACAAAGATTCTGCAAAGCATTCAGAGTTATCCAGTTATCCACTTCGAGTACAGAGGTCCTGCAAAGTGTGTGGAGGTCTTCATCTTGGGTGCGGAGGTCTCGTAAAGTGTGTGAAACTCAAAGTAGTAACTTGACCATAAATAAAAAAAAATCAGACTCCACTCCCTAAACTGAGGACATTAAAGTCTCCACGTTATAGTATGTTTACAGTCATAAATAGTGAATAGCCTAAATTAGTAAATTTACTACAAAGTGCAGCAGTAAACATAAACGTGTAGAATTTACTCACAAGTAAGTTTGCCTTTATGAATAACCCCCATAATCTTCAGTGTGATACCTGAAAAAATGAACAGTAGATCTAGTAAGTTTCAGAGAGGAAGGAGCACTCTGAGACATTTAGGTGAACAAGAAAGGAAGGACGCAATCAATGAAGGATATAATCTAGAAGTTACTACAACTGAGAGTTGGAAGAACAGCAGAAAATGGCCTAGAGTTTCAAAACCTATGTTGAGGACAGCGCCTGACGGGCAGTCAGCTCAGACCTTTAGGAGAGCTGTTTTCTGTTCTCCAGCAATCACATTCGATAACCAAACCATTTCCTGAAGATTGCACTGTAAGCCATTAAAAATAGGTGTTTATGTTTCTTCACTGCAGAACATTGCATCTACGGTTCACTGACAGAATATCGACATCTAAAATATCCCCATACCACAATATCGAGTTTAAAATATCAATGTCAAAAATATCGACATCATATATTTATAATGGTAAGTACAAAAATATCGGCAAAAAAATATCGCTGTCAAGAATATAGTTGTACAAAATATTGTTTTTTATATATATAAAAAATAAAGGAATACATATTAAATATATTGAATAATACAATTAATTTAGAAAAAATAGATTAGATTTAATATACATTTTAACAAATGTAACAAATAAACTTAATTAAAAAAAGTTAAGCACCCATATATAATAATTAATATATATATATATTTACTTTAAAACAGTTAATAAACTATTAATTTTAATTTATTTTATAATTTTAAAAGTTTAAACAAATAAATATACAAATAACATAAAATCTATTAAAAAACATTCTATTATAAATTAAAACATTAAACTATTTAAAAATCTTTAACCTTAAATTTCCCACTCCAGTCAGTGCAACAGTAGGTAAACTGTTGGATAGCAGAGGAATAAACATTACTATTCCCACTCCAGTGACTGCAACAGTAGGGAAAGTGTTGGATAGCGGAGGGATAAAATTTACTATACCCACTCCAGTCAATGCAACAGTAGGGAAAGTGTTGGATAGCGGAGCGGTAAAAATGACTATTCCCACTCCAATGAGTGCAACAGTAGGGAAAGTGTTGGATAGCGGAGGGGTAAAGATTACTATTCCCACTCCAATGAGTGCAACAGTAGGGAAAGTGTTGGATAGCAGAGGGGTAAAAATTTCTATTCCCACTCCAGTGAGTGCAACAGTAGGGAAAGTGTTGGATAGCGGAGGGGTAAAAATTACTATTCCCACTCCAATGAGTGTAACAGTAGGGAAAGTGTTGGATAGCGGAGGGGTAAAAATTACTATTCCCAATCCAGTGAGTGCAACAGTACGGAAAGTGTTGGATAGTGTATGGATAAAATGTACTATCCCCATTGGGGGGGGGTAAAAATTAGTATTCCCACTCCAGTCAATTCAAAATTAAAACAAACAAAATATCAACAACAAAATTTTTTTAAAACCAAATAAATAAAAAATATATATAAATATGTTAAAAATTAAAATACAAATATATTTAATATTACACATTTTAAAAACACATATTATAATGTTAAATACATATGACAAATACCTACAAATATTATATTAAATAAAATTAAAATTAAAATTTCAAACAAATAAATATTTTTAATTTAAAATTATTTAGAAACAAAAACATTAATTATTCCATAAATGTAGTTTTTTTATTTCCTACCCTATAACACCACACAATTTACAACCCACATCTAAATTTATTTTTAATGTACTTCCATAATTAACATAATTAATTATCAATTAAAGTAATATTATTAATTAAAAAAACAATTAAAACATGTTAAAATGTATTAACTTCCACCCTACCACTATAATCCCCACAACCCACAGCTGAAATTAAACTGTAAAAAAAATTATTACACAATTAAAATTTATTTTCAATTAAAAACCTAATAGTATTTAACAACTAATTATAAAGTAAGTAAAATTAATTTTCTTCCCACCCTTTAGCCCTATAAAACCAAATGCCACACACACACAAAAATAAACAATTACCCTAATTAGTTATCAATTAATTATTGTATTAATATTAATGATCACCTAATGTTTAATTAATTAAACATAAATTACTTCCCACCGTTTACCCCTATAAACCCCACAACCCACACCTAAAATTAATTACGCAATTTCCATATTTAATTTTTAATTCATTAATTAATATTAATGATCAACTAATTATTAATTAATTAAACATATATTACTCCCCATCCTTTACCCCTATAAACCCCACAACCAACACCTAAAATTAATTACGCAACTTCCATAATTATTTTTCAATTAATTAATTATTATTAATTAACTAATTATTAATTATTTAAAAATAAATTACTTCCCACCCATTACCCCTATAAGCCCCACAACCCGCAGCTAAAATTAATTACAGAATTTCCATATATAATTTTCAATTAAATAATTAATATTAATTAACAACTTAGGGCTCGATCGCGATGTCGTTCGGAAGGGCTCCGAATCGGATTTGGGTTTGGCGAATCTGATCCGGAGCCCTTGTTTCTGACCAACTCGTTCCCAGTTCCGAACGACCAAGTACGATGCCTGGAAGCCGTTAGCGCTGACCAAATCGGTTCCGGAAGGCATTCTGACAGGACGAGCCTTTCGGATCCGATTTGTGCAGCTCTATGGACTTGGTTATCGCACGAGCGAGTACAATGAACGATTCAGACAGCCTTTTCCATTTGGTTTGACCAGAACGAATCGGCTGCCGGAATCGGTCTTTGGGGGCCCGTAGCAGGCCCCCCTTCACCCAGGGCCCTCCGAATTTGGCCCGTTGGGGTACCCATGGGTCCCCTCTTCCCACCATGGGGTGCCCGTGACAGGGTGCATGCTTATACCCTACTACCCCTTTTTTCAATTGGAGCCTGTGTTTGCGTTCGGAACACAGGCTACCATTGAAGTCAAAGGGAGCCAGACCAAATCGTAATCAGAAGCATCTGGATGCATTGTACTTGCTCGGTCGGACTCCTCCAATCCAAGTCGTCCAGAAAGCATTCCGGAACCGATTCGGTCGCAATGCTTTCCGAACGAGATCGGAATCGTGCCCTAATTATTAATTAATTAAAAATAAATTACTTCCCACACTTTACCCCTATAAACTGCAAAAGCCACACCCAAATAAATTACACAATTACCATAATTAATTACCAGTCAATTAATATTAATTAACAACCAATTAATAATTCATTAATAATACATTTTCCCACAATTAACACTATAAAATCTCAATTAAATAATTATTAATAAATAAAAAATATTCATTAATTTATTATAATTAAATTACTTCCCACCCTATTTCCCTATAAACCCACAGCCTGCTACGGAACTAACAAATACAAAATGTTATTAAAATAAAATTGATAACTACTAAAAATTAAACACATATATTAAAAAACCTAAACAATACTTATACAAAAAAAATCACATACATTTAAAATATATACTAAAATACATACCACTAATTAAAAAATCGATAATTTAAACAACTATATTTTTGTAAACAATATTTTTTTTTTATATAAATTTTATTAATCCATGACAATCACAATACATTACTTTTATATAATCAATGGTATAAAAATAAATATCAACTACATTATCAATACACATCCAAATACTCTAGGTAAAGCAAACATAGTGGTTGACAAATTCATCCTTTACAATACATACGATATTATTTAAGCTCTAAAGTGCACAATGCAACATACAAAATATATAACTGTACATTAAAGTGCTAATGCATTCATCCTTTACAGTACCTACAATATTATTTAAGCTCTAAAGTGCACAGTGTAACATACTAAATATAAATCTGTACATTAAAGTGTTAATGCTCATATCTACTAAATGACACATCACTCATCCATATAAGAAAGCACCAGCCCCCATATTTCCCTACCTAATTTCCTCTTTCTAACCCCTTTTAATGCATATAAACTATGCTCTAAATTAAAAATAGTAAAAAATCTTGCCCTCCATAGTTCAAATGTCGGGGCATCTTTATGAAGCCACATTGAGGCAATACATAACCTAGCTATGGCTGTAACCATAAAGATCAAATATCGATGCCTATAAGCCAACTGGTTAGATCCATCACTCTCCACTACCCCTAACATCACCTGGATTATATCTAGTTTTATAGGACCCCCGAACAATTCCGCTAAAAAATTCTCTAATTGCAGCCAAAAATTACTCAAATATCTACATGAAAAAAAAATGTGCACAATATCCGCATCATCAGTGCCACAGCGGAAACATTTACCATCATTTACTCCACCCCACTTTAATAACCTGGCTGGGGTATAATAGAGATTGAACACAGTTTTATAGTGTTGTGCACGAAGGTTAGCAGAGATCAATAACCTCCCCGCTAATTCAATAGAATCTTCCACCCGTATACCATGACACCCAAGCCTATTTTCCCACTTAATGTTATGTCTGTCTACATCATTACCCTTAGTCTCTAATAACAAATTATATAGCAAACCAATGCGGGCATTTTTCCTTACAGCTTCAACTATAGGATTTAAATCAACCTTCCATCGACTTTTGCTTAAATAATCACGGATTTGTAAATATTTAAAAATTCCGTTCTAGGAAGATGATACTTCCCGACTAGCATCTCAAAAGACATCAACCCCTCATTAACATATAGATCCCCAATACATTGAATACCCCTTGTCTGCCATCTATCTGCAATCCTATCCCAGAATATAGGGGTAAGAGGGTGGTGGCTGTAAACGGGGTATATTGGGAGACCCTCTCAAAGCCGTACCACTTTCGCACCACTTTCCATACCTTATAAGCAGCATTTAAAACCTTAAACCTGGTTTTTTTATAATAACTAAGCTCCAGGGTCAAAAACAACCGATTCTTTGCATCACTACCCAACAGCATCTGGTATATAGAGGGGGCTTCGGCAATACTAAACGGTTCTAACCCCGTCAATAAAATATTCATACGCTGCAACATACACACCAGGTAATATAGTGTAAAATCAGGAACTACCCACCCACCTTTCTCACGAGGTAGAATCATGTATCGCATAGCTCTTCGAGGTTTCCCTTGCGCCCATAAGAACCTAGCACATATTGACTGCAATGCTGCCAGCTGGACGCAAGAGATTTCTAATGGAACGGATCTAAAAAAATATAAAACTTTAGGCAAAATTAACATTTTAAGGACGCTACACCGTCCAACAAGTGAGAGATGTAAACATTCACATCGGTCTAGCTGCTTCCGCACCGAGATTAAAATATTGCCCCAATTGACCTCCACCAATGATTTTAAACATGTCATTATTGTAACCCCTAAATAAGATACCTCTCTCAGGACCCGTTGATCATTCAAACCATCTTGATTTAAGCACAATATTTGTGTCTTGGAAACATTTAACTTATACCCTGAAGTGGCTCCAAACTCCAGCGCTAGTTGCTCTATCTTAGAAATAGCCCCCATAGGGTTTGGAGTAACCACTGCCACATCGTCTGCGTATGCAAACACTCGATAGTGCTCTTGTTTCCAGATTACCGGCTCTACCCCAACATTTTGTTCCAACATCATTAAAAAGGGGTTAATGTATAAAGAAAACAACAAAGGCGAACAGGGACACCCCTGCCTTGTACCCCGCGTTATACATACAGAGTCAGATTCAAGACCCATTATACAAATTTTAGCTGTTGGGCGTCTATATAAAACTTGAATAGCCGAGATAAAGTTTTGTTTAAAACCTGCCTGTCTTAATACCGCCCATAAAAATTCCCACGCGACCCGGTCAAACGCTTTTTCAGCGTCTAATAAGATCAAGCTGAATTTACTCCCTATAGTATTAGCTATATCCAACAGGGTTATCACTCTATTTATATGATTAGTCGTGTCCCTCTTAGGTATAAATCCATGCTGTCGACTTGATACCAACGGGCTATCACATCAGCTAACCGGGTCGCGAGGATTTTGGCATAGATTTTACCATCTGCGTTTAATAATGATATAGGCCGATAGGAACCTGGCTGATCGGCAGGTTTATCTTTCTTTTTAAAAACTATTATACTAGCCTCATCCCAAGTCGAAGGGGCAGCTCCTACCTGGGCTTGGAGGAAAGTGGTAAGCATATCAACTTTAAGTTCATTAAAAAAGGTTTTATAAATTTCCAATGGGAGTTTGTCAGGCCCTGCTGCTTTACTGGAAGCTAAACTATTAATAGCTCCTTCCAACTCTTCCATGGTAATGGGCTCCTCTAATCTTTCTGCAGCTAACACATCCACTCTTTTACAATTAAGACTCTGCAGCAGGACTTCCCCAACCTGTATATCAGAGCACTCCTCAGTATATAGTGCCTCATAATAATCATGAAAAACCTTTAAAATCCCTATATCTGTATCTACCATATTCCCCCTAACATCTGCTACTGATCCAATTCATTGCGCCGCCTCCCTTGATCGCACCTTTTGCGCCAAACAGCGCCCAGTTGCTTCTCCATATTCATAGCTTTGGTTCCTATTAATAGAGTGTTTCCTGGCTATTTCTTTACTCCAGTGCAAGTTTATTTTAGCCTTACACCGCGCTACCTGCGCCTGCAGCTCAGAGATCTCAAGTCCCGCCTGAATCCCCTGCATAAGTTTTACTTCCGCTATTGATAGGCTGCCACATAATTCCTGCAAATCTGCTTGCATCTGTTTTTGCCTATGCAGCCCAAGACTCAAGGTCTCCCCTCTAAAACCTGCTTTTAAAGCGTCCCATATAGAACCAATTCGTGCCGTATTACGATTTATGTCCAAAAATTCCACTATCCAGACCTTCATATGTGTCACATATTCACTATCAAGAAGCAACTTTCTATCAAAAGAAAATGTTCGTGGCCTAATTCCAATCCTGGGCATACCAAGATTCAGTACTAGGGCTCCATGATCCGAAGAAATCCGCGGGTGCACCTGAATATTAGCACCCGAAAGCAAGCGACCGGATGAGAAAAAATAATCTAGTCTTACCAATTTCTGGTGCGGATATGAATAAAAGGTATACCCGGGGTCAGTACCCCTCAATGCTGCCCATACATCAACCAAACCATGATCCCCCAGTAACGACTGAAGTGCCTTAAAAACTTTGGGCTTCCTCCCTCTATACAATTTACTGTCATCCTGTAACACCCCTGGCTCAAGATGTATATTTAAATCACCACACATGATCAACGGCGTGGGCCATAGTGCTAGTTCCACATTTAACCCTTCTAATACTAAGGCCTCATCTAAATTAGAGCCATAAATAGAGCAAATAGTATATTTTGAGCTACCAATCATACATTCCGCAATGGCCCATCTCCCTGCTTTATCCGCCAATACTCTTCCAGTCCCTTGTATATGATTTTTTGCCAGTATCGCTACCCCCGCACAGTAGTAGATTGCTCTGTACATACTAGCACCTTAAATCCGAGTTCCGCCAATAATTTTCTTTTGCTCCATTGGATGTGAGTTTCTTGTACACATATCAGATCTAATTGGAGCGAGCGTAATTCAGCCAAGACCCGTTGTCTTTTATTATAGTTGTTCAACCCGCAGACATTCAGGGAACAAAGCCGTATGCCATTATTTATACGTCTATCCCCCATCTATTTTCCCCATATATTTAAGCATAAAGACCATATGTCTAAAACCATCGAATTTTTACTCAATCTTCCAGTACCATCATGGATTGTTTTTACTACTGCTGACCCCCCACCACTCACCCCGAACCACCCTACCCAACATGACTTCAGCCGAAGCCATGGACCCCCCACCCTTCCCCCAATTAGAGGCTTGGAGACACAAGGCCTCTGAGATGGAACGAGCTACTACCCCCCGGACCCCCTGCCCTACCGCCAATACATGAACCATGCTTTACAAATGAACCCCTAAGTGACAAACACAACACCAAAAGACCATTCACCACTTAATCTAAAAAAAAAATTAAAAAAAATCTTTTTTTTTTTTCCCCCCTTTCCTTATTAGTCCCCATCCCAGTACATCTAACCCAGTTCTAACACAATTCATTAGTATAAATGCTCCAAACCCCGCACCCCTTTACATTTAAGTTCCTCCCTTTATAGCCTTCACAGAGAGTGCAGGTATTCCTTAGCCGCTGTCTCTGCTGTGAAGAACCGCACATGCTCGTTATAAATGACCTTAAGCTTGGCTGGGTTCAGCAAAAAGGCTTGTGCATTTTTATCTCTAAATGGAGTAATGAGCTGACGCAATTGCCATCTCTTTTCCACAGTAAGGGGACAGTAGTCAGGGCGCACAAAAACTCTATCCCCTTCCCGCTCTTCTTACGATCCGGACGCGCCAAATCATACACAGCCTCTCTTGCCAAATAGTTGTTAACTGATATCAAAATTGCCCTTGGTCTGCTAGTATTCTGGCCTGATCTATTACGCTGTGTGAAGGGGAACCTGTGCGCTCGCTGGATCTCCCGTTCCCAGTCCCATTGGGTGAACCCAGGAAAAGCTTCAGCAAACAGTTCAATAATAAATTTCCGTGCATCCTGCCCCTCCGCCCCCTCAGGAATGTCTAATACACGGAGATTATTGCGCCGCAGGCGATTCTCCAGATCAGTGATCTTCCAGAGGGTATCATCCTTTGCAGTGCGAAGAGCCTCCGTTGTTGCTTTTTGCATGGCGAGCTCGTCCTCTAAGTTCGAAATACGTGTCTCTGCCTCATTAAACCTATCAACAAACTCGGAGCATGTTTTCGCAATCCTCCGCACTGAGTTCTGTAGTTTCCTGCAGGCTCCCTGTGTGCACTGGCTCTCGGTGCGGGTCTCCTCCCTGTGGGCCATAATACTCTGATAGATAACTGCCAGAGAGATGTCTTCAGATTTTTCCATAACATTAAAGTTAGATTGCATCCCACCAGCCGCTCCATTAGACCCAGCCTCACCCATGAATGAATAATCCCACTGGAAGGCATCTGTACTCTCCACCATCTGATGACCTACGCCCGCACCTGCGTCACCCCTCTTACGCACTGTTTTAGGGCTGTTTTCCGGGGTACCAGACGACTCGATCCCCCAGTCTGCAACCTCCTTTGTCTGCCTACTATTGATACTGTTGAACTCCTTGCGACCCCTCCTTTTAGCCTGATTTTCTGCATCGGTCTCGTCCCCAGAAGTGTCAGAGGGGTCTGACAGCGAGAAAAAAGAATATCCCCGAGTCACTCTCCTTTGTAGGGTCCTGATTGCAAATCTTTTTTCCACTGATCCCCATATCCACACTCTCCGAGGGGTGTTCAACACTCTTTACACTCTTTACACCTTTCTCCCCTTCTTTAGATATATCTCTGGGATTATCCCCCGCTGTCCTCTCCTTATCTGCAGACAGGTCAGAGGAAGAGTTCTCCCCCAACGTACCATCTCCCCTGTTCTGTATGTCAATAGTTGCCATTAATGTGGGGGTAGCTGTTTCTTTGATTTCCCACTTAGAAACAATGCAGGCACCATTTTCTTACCGCCCTCCATGCGCGTTTTCTCCGTGTTTAAATCGGGTTTCTTCCTCTCTGCTTCACGTATTGCTCCGTTATCAGACAGCTCCATTGTATTTCTCCCTCTTCCCCGTCCTGCCTTCGGGGGCATAGTGGCGCTGTGTTTCTTCTCTGGGTCGGCGTCAGTGTTCCCTTCCGTCAACACTCTATGACTGCAGAGTCCGACGCAAGCATACCCGGAAGCCCGCCTTGCAAGTGCCAGAAGCCGCCACAGATCCAGATGGGAAGCTCGGCAAACGCTCCACAACATCACCGACTCAGGCCCCTACACCATCCAGTCTTGGTTCTTCTCCTACTCCCGCATGCTCGCAACCATGGTCAGGAAATCACCAACCGATACTGCGGTAAGTGGAACAGGGGGGGAGCTCCGGGAGCTCGAGCTCACACGACCGCACTCACGGCCGCCATCTCGCCTCTTTTGTAAACAATATTAATTACTTCTATATTTTTTTTAACGAAATTTCATACCTTAAAATCAATATTTTTGACCTCAATATTCTTGCTGTCGGTATTTCTGTGGCACGATATTTACAACTCAATATTTGTGTACGTCGACATTTCTAACTCAATATTTTGCCTGAATACCGCATCTACACCCATCCAATGCCAGTCCCAAATTGGAAGCTATCTGCAGTTCTCTTTGTTATTTTCATATTTCTTATTTGGAGTCACATGACAAGGAAGAGTCTTCAAGAGGGTTTGATACCTGGAAAGATTTGTTTCTTTTCGACTACAAAAAAACAGGCATCCAAACCAGTGTAAGCGGGCGCATAAGTAGTGCGTTTTACGTTTTGCGTTTATTTGGACAGAGTAAGTTTTCATTTATCTAATAGCGTCTTTCAAGGCGAAGAACTTTAGAGCAAGTCATATTCTTTCTACAGAGGGCTTGCTGTGACAGGCAGTCACAGACTGAGTAAAAATAAATTAGTAAAAAAATGTAATTACCATGTTTCCTGCTCCTCAAGGGTGACATCTACAGCATGGAAAAAAGATTAGCGTTTCCTCCAGAGAACCTGTAGAAAAGTATGTAACAGAACCTTTATTTATAGATTTAGACAAGCTCACGTTTCCATGTTTTGTGTTGTTTAAGTAGTTGTAGTAAAACTCAAATTCATTAAGTGTTTCCCTCAGGCTTAGCTGCGTAGAAGCTTAGAAACTATTATTCAAACTTGGGAACGGAATGGGAGACTGAAAAGATGTGAACGGTTACCTTAAAACTAAGGGGCAGATTTACAAGCCCCCTGCGCCACCAGTACGTCACTTTTCGTGACGTACTGGTGGCGCAGGGGGCTGCTCCATATTTACAAGGAGAGGAAAAGCCACCCTGCGTGACTTTTCCTCTGCTTGTAAATACGGCCCATTCACACGCAGCACTTTGCGGTGAAGGGGCGTTCCATGGGTGTTGCTGTGGGTGTTCCCACGCAACACCCATGGAACAAGACACATCTCCAGAATTACGAGAAATCGTAACTCTGGAGATGCGTTTGAAAGCTACGCAACCCTAGAGGTGGCGTAGCGAGGACGCACCGAGGAGAAATGTTTTCATTTCTCCTCGTTTTTCCTCTTTCAATGCGTGCTGCATTCTGCAGCACACATTGAAAGAGGAAAATGGTTGTAGTGATTGTTTTTGTGCAGGAAGGTTCCCCTTCCTGCACAAAAACAATCTCCCCATGACGCAGGCATCCTTGCACCATGGTGCAAGGGTGCCTGCGCCGGCGCATGGCTGCAGTTTGTGCGCCAGCGCAGGGGGAAGCACAGAGATGCGACATATTCTTGTAAATATGTCGCATCCCTGTGCTTTCCAGACTAACGCAGCGCGGCGCAGCAAAATGACTTGCTGCACCGTGCTGCGTTAGTTAATTGTAAATCTGCCCCTAAATATTCTTCCATATTAACGGTTCAATTCTGCTTCAGATTGTGCCAAATTAACTTTATGTACTTCTCAGTAGTGGTTGAAATAAAACATTGATTGTTTTTACTTTGTTATTCGTCAAGTATGTCACAAATTGCAACTTTCTGGGATTGCTCACAATCACAGGGATGGTGGCATCCAAATATCAGAAGACCACCATGGCTGTGATTGCTTTTAGATAATGAAACATTTTTTTTAAAGCAGCTGAAAAATGTCTTCCTTTTTAAAATGTTTCCCTGAGAGTTGGCAGTGGTCCACTGGACCACTACCTGCTCCCATGAATGTTTCTCCACAATTTCCAAAGAGGAAAGGTTCTAAATAGGCCCCCTTCCCTCTTGCAAATTCTATACCATCTCAGCTTGGAGTCAGTAAGTGTTAATTGTTTTGTGACCGGAATCATTGTAGTGATTCGTAATTTGGAAATGACATCTACAATACACCCCTTTCAAACTATGATTTGGTAACCATTCAGAATTCTATTTTAGAAGTTGTCAAAATGTTTCCAACTTCTAAAGTAGGATTTATACACATTAAAAAAACGATTTTGCTGGTTTTACACACTCCTATTTCAATTCCTGCAGCCTACACTTACCAAGCTGAATACATCTAAGCAGGGAGTTTTCGTTATCAGTACTGACATTAGGCCACATGTATCAAGCTATTTTTCATTTGCAAACGGTGCAAATCGCAAAATTCAGCCATTTGCGAACGCAAAATGGCCTTTCCCTACGTATGACAGGTTTTGGCATTCGCAATTTAGGTAATCGCAATTTTATGCGCTTTACATGTGCACTATTTACATTTTAGGGGTGCTTCAGGGGGCCTTAGGTCCCCGGGCACCCATGGCTTTTCATTCGCTAATTTGCAATTACCAATTTGGTAATCGCAAATTAGCAAATGCAATACCATTCATTCCTAGGGGCCTGTAGGCCCATTGGAATGAATGGAGTCATATTACCTAATAGCGATTCGCTATTTACCGAATCGCTAATGGGTAATATTAAGGAATAGCAAAATATTTTGCGATTCTTACATACATAGCATTTTGCGATTCCAAAATAGCAATTCGGTAAAAATCACAATTTCAGAATCGCAAAATGCAGGCTATATACGTCTGGCCCGTTGTTATTAATCTTACTTTTACATTTTTTTCATTCTATTATGTAGGAAAAAAGCTATGTATTATTTTTATTAAACCTGGGCAAAATTTTAATTACACTGGGGTAATTTGTGTAATTTCAGAATTTTTGCGTTAAACAAAATTCCTAAAATTACATCAGTGCGCCACTTCATGTAATTATGCACCACGTAAACAGCAGAATATGAGAGACTGTTGTTTATGGCGCTTTTGTCTTAAAGCATCCTTGCACCAAAAATTAACACAAGGACACATTTTGTGCAAAAATATAGAGTGAAATGACAGACATGCATTTCGAGTAATTATGCATAAATCTGCTGTCATTTCACGTAAAATGTGGCATGATTTGAATGGTGCAGCAGGTGCAGTAGCCATGGGGCAAAAAGGTGTAGGAAACCTACTGAACACTGATTACTACTATATTTCACTACTAAATAAGCAATCACAAGTGCAATTACCTTTCAGGCACTAGGGCCGTGGTTTGAATGGTGCAGCACTTACAGTGGCCAAAAGCTCTAGGAAACCCACCGAACACCGATTATTACTATATGTTACTACTAAACAAACAGTCACAAGCTCAGTTACCTTGCAGGCACTGGGGTCTTGATTTGAATGGTGCAGCACATGCAGTGGCACAGGGGCCAAAAGCTCTAGGAGACCCACTGAACACTGATTGTTGCTATATTTTACTGCTAAAGAAACAGTCACAAGGGTAAATATTTTGCAGGCACAAGTGATTGAATGGCGCAGCAGGTGCAGTGGCACAGGGGTCAAAAGGTCTAGGAAACCCACTGAACACGGATTATTGCTATATTTTACTATGAAATAAGCAGTCACAAGTGCAATTACCTTGCAGGCACTATGGTCATGATTTGAATGGAGCATCAGGTCCAGTGGCGCAGGGGTCAAAAGCTCTAGAAAAACCACTTAACACAGATTATTGCTGTATTTTACTACTAAACAAGCACTCACAAGCGCAATTACCTTGCAGGCACTAGGGCAATAATTTGAATGGTTCAGCAGGTGCAGTGGTACAGGGGCCAAAAGCTCTAGGAAACCCACTGACCACCGATTATTGCTAGATTTTACTACTAAACAAACATTCACAAGTGCAGTTACCTTGTGAACAAAAGAGGGTGAACTCTCAGGTCTCCTGCAAGTGGTATGTATGTGGTGCTGGGTTAAAGATTAAATGACTATTTTTTGGAATCATAGTTTTTATTCTTGGATTAGTACTTTGTGCATCTGTCAATGCTAAACATGAACCTTAGCTCTCAGTCTTACATACAAGTGTGATGGCAATATATGTCATGTTCTGGTTGATGGATTACACCAGCCCTTGTAGCACACCAATTTGATGGTCATACCAATCCAATTTCAAAGATACTCTTAATGGACCTGTGTTAACAGTTATTTGTAAATATTTACAATTGGATGAAATGTTGAGATTACTTGTGAAGAACATCGAGATCTCTCTATTCTGTCTTGTTACCATATTTGTAAAATTGTAGGTTACTATATAAGACCAGTCCCTCTTCATTTACGATCTGTATCACCACCACACAGCGCTGAGTCAAAACCACTGCTCCTTCGATCCCAATGTACACATAATTATATGTGTCTGAATTGCTCTTATTTTTATTTATTTTTTGGGTACAATTTAATTGATTTTATAATTGTGCTATCACATGAACAAGTTATAAAACAGATGGATCCAGGATTATATGAAAAAGCATAATAGTTTGTTACCCCTATAGGTCGCAGCAAATTATGACATTGTGCATAGTCCATCAGGAGCTCTGGATCCTTAATTACAAACTAATAAATCAACAATGATACCAAATTAGGTCATAACAGGCACTTGTACACCCATGAATGTGTAAGAAGCAGGGTGTTCACTTACTAGCGGTTGTTGCAACCTCTCCATCCATGTGCCCATAGGTCCACCACGTGTTGGCCTGGAACTGGTCAGGTGGGGGTTCACAATTGCGACCAAGGTCTTCTACCATGGGGGGGTGGCCTGATGTTTTTATTGGGACTTGATTACGGGTGTGAAACTAGTTTGCGTCCCTAGATTAGAACCTCTTCGTCAGGTAGATCCTCCTTAAAGTTTTCCAACTCATGTAGTAGTGAATCCCAATCCGCCGCTATGGGTACCCTGCCCAAACACCTGACCTCCTCACACCTGAAGGCCACAGATTCAGCCTTATCCTGTTTAAGTATCACTGCACACCAGTGCTTTAAATTAGGCAGTGTGCTAGCTTTCAAGGGCCTGGCTATGGATCTACGAACTATGAGCAGCGCCAGATCGAGAAATTGATTAATAGAGCCCATTGCCTTCCTGTACCTGAACAAACCCAGAACCCTACTCTCCATAGTGCAGAGCTCTGTGCGACCTGTGATTGTAGTCAATGCTCACAAATAGAGGGACAAAGGGCTTTTATACATGAGGTCCAGCACAAATGCCCAAATGCAATATGAAAATTAGAGTTGTGCTGTTCCTAAATAATCTAGAGTGTAGCAATATACAAAAGACAGTAGGCTACAGAGTCAAAGAGATGGGAATCCATTTCTTTGGAATATAATGCCCTCACACACCCAGTAGGGTGTCATGCTTCATCATTGGGCTGCTCCTCGTCTGGCCGGCGCTGCAATGCCTGACGGGCTCCCAATGAGGGGCACTGGCGGAGATCTTTTTCAAATAGCCGTTTGGTGCCGTGGGGTGAGGGGCTTAGTGAGTGTAGATGAATGAGTGGTGTGTGATGTTTATGTGAATTAAAACAGGGTTGGGAGTACCAGCAAAAATAATTTTAATTGTGGGGTCTCCTACCCTGATTAAAATAAAAAGGAAAGGCGCAATGCTAAGTTAATGTCTCAGGTATGGCGCTCTTCCGTGTGGTTGGTCAACATGTTTCTCGCCTATTCTACAAGTCTAGAGGCGATTCGTCAGGACCTAAAGTTAAAAACTATCTACACTAAGGTGGACCGAAAAACAATAATGAACTAATGATAGAGGTTTATGCCACCATGACTTACTCTGTCTAATGACTGGTAGTACTGGTTCTACCCTATTTGGGATATACTACTGCTTCATCAATCCCCGGCAGGTCAAGATATGAGGAACTTCCCCATATAGTTTGCGTAGTACGCAATATGTCCAGGGACCTACCCACTGCTGCCGGGACCGGTAGTATATCCCAAATAGGATAGAACCAGTACTACCAGTCATTAGACAGAGTAAGTCATGGTGGCATAAACCTCTATCATTAGTTCATTATTGTTTTTTCGGTCCACCTTAGTGTAGATAGTTTTTTAACTTTAGGTCCTGACGAATCGCCTCTAGACTTGTAGAATAGGCGAGAAACATGTTGACCAACCACACGGAAGAGCGCCACACCTGAGACATTAACTTAGCATTGCACCTTTCCTTTTTATTTTAATCAGGATAGGAGACCCCACAATTAAAATTATTTTTGCTGGTACTCCCAACCCTGTTTTAATTCACATAAACATCACACACCACTCATTCATCTACACTCACTAAGCCCCTCACCCCCACGGCACCAAACGGCTATTTGAAAAAGATCTCCGCCAAAGTGCCCTCATTGGGAGCCCGTCAGACATTGCAGTGCCGGCCAGACGAGGAGCAGCCCGATGATGAAGCATGACACCCAACTGGGTGTGTGAGGGCATTATATTCCAAAGAAATGGATTCCCATCTCTTTGACTCTGTAGCCTACTGTCTTTTGTATATTGCTACACTCTAGATTATTTAGGAACAGCACAACTCTAATTTTCATATTGTAGTCAATGCCTCTGTAACTTCCCACCATAGTGAGGCCGCAATCGGGCAGCTCCAAAACATGTGAGTCATGCCTGAGTCTGGTGCACGGCATCTGGCGCAATGCGAGGTCGAGCCATAAATTCTGTACAGGCGTGCAGGAGTGAGATGAGCGCTGTGAAGAATGTTTTGTTGGATGTATTGAAGTTTGGCACTATGGGAAAGTTTGCGGGGTACACCACAGCCCTGGCCCACTCTTTCTGGGACAGTGTGCGGCCTATGTCCAGCTCTCATTAATGTCTTGTTGGCAGTAAGGGGTCTCGTGAATCGTATGCTAATGATTGAGTGAGCCAGGTAATTAAACAATGGTCTCTGCCAATAGTATGAAGTGTGTGTATCAAAGGGTGTGCTTTTGGTTCTGTATCCGTTATCTGCCAGAGGTGTTGTATTTCAGCTATTAGCCTATTATATGCCAGGAAATGGCCGGCTGGCAGTTCGCAACCCGTTTGAAGCTGTGTGAATGCCATGAGTGCACCTTTTTGGAATAGGGTGCCTAGTGTGTCCACGTTGGCGGCTTCCCGGGTCGCTAGTACCTCCCTCCCAACTAGATCACGAAAGGGTCATATGGAGCTGATACGGATCTCCGGTATGTGTGGTGTCAGGGCTGGCATCAGGTGCAGGCTCATGCAGAAACTATCATGTGCCCCGTGTAAGAGGTAATTAGACCCACGGGGCACTCTGCCCTGAGGTAGGAAAGTTTTGTGCACCAAACGTAGCCCTGCCTGCCGTGGGCATTCTCAGTTCCTCCAGAAGGCATCCTACTAGCCAGCAAGAGGGCCACTGTAACTGCGCAGCTAAGTAATAATGTGTACAGTTGGGAACACCGAGACCCCTTTTTCCACCGGAAGTTGTAATTTATGCAGTGCGACACAGCAACTGCCCTTGTTCCAGAGGAACACCCCTATTATGCTTTGCACAACACGGAATGTGCTGTGGGGTATGTGCACTGGAAGGTTAAGGAAAAACTTTAATAGGCGCAGGAGCATCACCATTTTAGCCAGTAAGGGGGAGTGTACTTCAACATTTCAGTTGGGGGTGAAGAGAGCCAATAGCTCTTGTGAGGATTCCATCAATTAGGTTGTGTGTAGTGTGATATAGCTGAATGGCTATGTATCGGAAAGTGTGTGCTTCCCAACAAAGTAGGTACATATCCACCATCAAGTGTTGCAGTGGGCAGTCAGGGCAAAGTGGGCTCAGGCATGACTTAGACCCATTGACCTCTAGGCCTGATGCCACCCAGAACTCTGTTAGGATGTCTCTGACCTCCGCTATCTCGCTATGTATGTCTCGGATGTAGATGAGTACATCATCTGCATAGAGGGAGATGCTGTGAATTTCATCACTGATTGGGATGCCCCACGTCCGCCCCTGTTGTCTGATCCACTGTGCCAGTGACACCATCATCAGGGCAAAGAGGAGAGGGGAAAGTGGGCATCCATGATACTTGCCTCTGCTTATCTGTATAGGGTCTGAGATACACAGTCCAATCATCACACAGGCCATTGGGTCTGCGTAGAAGAGTTTAAAGAGGCGCTGGAGTCTGCCATCTATACCCATGGATGATAAGGTTGCAAACATGAACTCCCAGTCGACTGTATTGAATGCCCTCTCTAGGTCCAATATTAGACAACCAGCATATGACCATTGGGCCAGTGCAAGTTCCATCACACGATGGAGCCTGCGTTTGTTGAGAGTTGTTGACCTCCCGGGGAGGAAGCCATTCTAGTCTTTGTGGATCAGAGAAGGAAGACACTTGAGAAGGCGACCTGCTATTATCTTACTGAGGGGCATATTCTCAAGGACTTATCACCGATTTATCGGCACTTTAGCGCCGCAAAAGTGGCAATAGATTTATCGCCCTAATCCCAAGCTGGTGCAAACTGCTGATATTGCCAGTTTTCCAGCGATAGCTGCCGCAAAAAACATCGCCATGGATGAGAGCGACAACTAACGCTAATGATATGCAGAGTAGGCGTTCCCGTGCAAAAACACAAGAAAACACCACTTAGCGATATTCTCAACAACCAGCCAGATCGGCGAAGTGATCCAAAAACAGGCGATAAGGCGCGTTAGCAGCAGGGATTTAACACCTGCCTATTACTGGTGTTAAGCAGGACGACAACCTGCAGTAGAAAGGGAGCCCAGCCCAGAGCCACATCTGAAGACCAACAGATGCCATGGAGCCAATGATCATGCAGCTTGGAGACCCAAGAGGGCCACAACACCCACCGCCACCACCCCCAGGACCCCCCCCCGGACCACCACCCCGGACTACCACCTAGGCAGCGCAGAAGAAGACAGCGGACGTTCCTAAAACGCACCAGCCTCAGACACTCAACGCCAGAGGATGCCATTGCCCACTACAGGCTCAAAAGGACAACCATCCTCCGCATCCTGACTCTCATTGCCCACAGGCTGACGGTACCAACACAGCGGAGAACCAACATCCCTCTGCAGACAAAGCTGCTGGCCGTGCTGCATCTGTTGGCCTCTGGTACCTTCCAACCAACAACTGCCAGAGTCGGAGGAGTCTCACAGCCAGCCCTATCAAAGTTCCTTACACCTGTCTTAGATGCATGTCCACAAAAGCAACGGCGGGCCCCTGTATCCGCACCACACGCTAGTTCCAATTCGTAGTGTTCCTGCGCAACCAACCCGAACGCCAGCCATTGCTTGATGCCTCTGTGCTCCAGATCCAAGATTGTAGTTACTGAAATGGGGGTGCGCCAGGTCATGAAGTCCAGTAGTCAACAGTAGTGTAAAAACAGTTCTTCATTACAAATACATAAATCAACAATACGAAAATCTCAGCCAACGCGTTCCATTCCCAATGGGGAACTTCATCAGGGCAACGTGTGGATTCAATTAACTGCATATGCTGCTGGAACTCCCCAATACAATTCCATATTCCGAAAGTCAGTAGTCAGAAACCTGTTGGATAAATGGTGACAATGGTCAAGCGTCCGTATAGTCACAAACGTAATCTGGTACAGTGTATTGCACTTGGACAAACCGAAATGCTAACAGGTATGATAAATCCTGCATAAAAAGACCGTAACAGAAGTTTGTGTGGTTGTACCCTTCGTAGGAAAGAAAAGGAAGGTTACGACCACACGAACTTCTGTTACGGTCTTATTATGCAGGATTTATCATACCTGTGAGCATCACGGTTTGTATCAGCTTGATACCCCTGCACCTTCACTTCCCCCACACTGCGCAGGAACAGCTGGAGACCAAGCAAGGGAACTACGCCATAGCTGGCTTCCCGCACGTGTTAGGGGCAATTGACTGCACACATGTACTACTTGTGCCCCCTGCCGACACTGCACACAATAACCGCAACAGAAACCAGACGCATTCCATCAATGTGCAGGCAAAAGTGGACCACCGGGGCCCGTTCACGAATGTCGTCGCAAACTTCCCAGGCAGTGTGCATGATTCCTACATCTTCCGCAAGTCGATCACCAACCAGCGCTTTGAGGATGGCACCTATGGAAATGCACTGCTCGTCGGTAAGTACCAACTGAACACACCACACACCTCAACTCCACAATCATACAACTCACAACTGTGGGAATGCACACGTTACAAAATCACATACAACATGCCAATCAACATGCCCAACTACCAGACACGACAACACAAGTAACTGTGGTAACCGTGGCCAGCCATGTAGACAAACCATCCACGGCATGGCACCTCTGCCACACAATTGCAGAATGTGGGGAGAGGTGGGAACCAAGTATGTGCGAAGGAGGCAAGTGACCCATCAATAAGAATGTACACAATGCCAAGTGTGGTGGTGATGTGCTGGACAGACTTCAGTATGCAGATCACAGACATGTCCATGTGGACATATACTGCTGGTGTATGTAGTGTTGTGGACAGTGGACGCAAACAGGTTACCTCAGGCAGTGTGGAAGACCTTGGACATGTAGCTTTGTCATCCCCCCTGTAAGTGTGAGCGGAGTGGCCTTGGCCGGCGTATGTCATGAATAAATAGCCCGGGGCTCTGGGCGTGGTTCAGTTCCGGGATGGCCACCAAAGTAACTACTGCGTGTGTCTCTGTGTCCGCCATATCCTGTCCATAGGCCTACACACACGTGGCCAACCACCTTCAATGGCCAGATTTACACTGGAGACGAGGTGCCTACGTCCCAAGCCAACCCGCGCACATCTCGTCATCTCATGCAGGGTTGTGTCTGCCAGGGCAGGGCCGCCCACCCAGCCACGAGGCAGCTGCCGTGACCGGTGGTGCCTGCGTGATCCTGTGCGCCTGCTGCACCCCAGCCCTGATCCCCAGACCGGTCCGCCGCCCAGCGATGACTGGCCGCCCCTGCGCACCCAGGCCTCAATGCTCACCTGCCGCCACCGGAGTGTCTCCAAGAGAGCCCACCACGTGCCAGTGCAACCTCCTCAGCCGATTGCTGGATTCCGCGCCACAGGCCCCCAGCGCACCCTGCGGCACCGCACCACGGAGTCATGTGTGTGCTGACTGCTGCCTTCGGCGTACACTGCGGTCCAGCAGGGCTCTCAATTCAAATCAAATCTTGATTGGCAGGACGGCGTATCGAGGTCTACGCATCATCGCAGGCTGCACACCCGCTCAGCTCTTCAGGTGCCCCTACCTCAGTGCACCGCAAGTCACCGTCCCGTGGCGGTAGGCCCGTGCCGGCCGCAGTGCATCGGGTGCCACCAACTCTGTGCACCGCAAGTCATCGTCCCGTGGCGGTAGGCCCGTGCCGGCTGCAGTGCATTGGGTGCCACTAACCCAGTGCGCCACAAGTCATGGACCCTTTATGTTTGAGTCTCGTGGTCATGTCACCTCCGGCAGTGGGGAATGTGATGTGGTAAGCCCCTTTTATTGGCAGGGTCACATGTCCTGTGACGCCTGTGCAGGATGGGTGTGGTGTGGGTGCAAACCAGCCCTCAGGGAGTGGCTGTGGCATGCTGACAACTAGACCAGTGATCAGCAGATCACTACAGGGAAGACCTGGAACATGTAGCTTTGTCGCCCCCCCTGTAAGCGTAAGCGGAGTGGGCTGGGCTGGCGTATGCCAGTCCAGCGTAGGGGTGTGAACAATGAGCCCGGGGCTCTGGGCGTGGTTCAGTTCTGGGCTGGACAAGAAAGTAACTAATGCGTGTGTCTCTGTTGTAGTGTCGGCGCCACCCGGACCACAATCGGCAATGTTGAACCCTGTGACTCAAGTCCCACAACATGAGCTACATGGATGTAAGGGGGAATCACTGACCCTACATTCATCCATACTTTCATACTTGAAGATCATAGACATGACACATCTGTGTGAATTTGAATGTTTTATTCACATTCAGTGGAGTGTTGAAGCTGGAGCAGTACAGGGCCATGCAAACCCCACTTTACATTGTTGCCCCGTGGAGGGCCAGCCAGAGTCCTTTAGGGAATGACAAGTTCATCGGAAGAGGAATAGTTCAGTCCGCAGTCTGATTGCTGTGTCATTGGTAACCAAACAAAATATGGCAGTCCATGTCGAGGTCCAAGGTGAGTGTCACAGAGTGTATCGGGGGACAGTGGAAGGTGATGATGCAGAGGGCAGAACCAAGCAGAAACAGGCCATATGGCGGAGATGAATGCTACCGCTTCCTTGTTACCACTAAGGCAGAATCATCCGCATCTTCGTCCTCTGATGTTTCATGTGCCTCACATGTGGGTGGTGTTGTTTTGTCTGCATCACTGTGTGGCAGTGACACATCAGTGGCCGGAGGTGGATTGTCTGCAGCACTGTGTGTCACTGACACATCAGGGGGCGGAGATGTGGATGTAGAAGCAGCAGCAGCATTCATCGGCGCCAGGCCTTGTGGCAGCAATGCCATGATGAGGATCTGCAGGGCATGGAAGATCCCAGCTACATCTCGCTGGTGTGCAGCAGTGGCAGCCACTCTTTCCGCCTGCATCCGCTCCCTGTTCTCCATGATCCTCCGCATGTGTCCCAACTCCTGGCTGACATCGCTGGAGCCACTCTGACTAGACAGTTGTTCTTGTCTCAGAGTCAGGACTCCAGCGATGTCAGCCATGGATCGTTGGAGAGCATGGAGCGGACTGTGGGTGTCCATTAGGGACTGTAAGTGGTCCCATGACACCCACGTATGGCATCTAGTTTGGCTGCCATGAGGTCGAACCCCACCCGCACCTGATCAGCCATCTTCTCCTGGCACCCTAACACACGGCGTTGGAAGGCCATGTGTTGTTCGTGGGGGTCCTGGGAGACAGCCGTGGTGGTGGGTGCTTCCTGCTGTGTGGTCTGTGCAGGGGGTGAGGTCTCTTCGATGCAGCTGGGCTGCCCTGCTCCTGGAGGTGAGGTGCCGAAGCTGTCCATGAGCTCTTGGAGGGCGTTGGTGTCGAAGGTGTGGAGGTCCTCTTCGTCATCAGTGAAGAGATGTTCGGTCTGCTCTGCAGGAGGTGTTGATTCTCCCTCTGCAATGTGAAGGGGAGATGCAGTTTAACATTGTGTTCACATGTATGTTGACGCATTGTACAAGTTTACATACAGACTGCATGGGAATGTACATTGTGGCCGTTTGGGAGGAGCTGCCTATTTGATGCGGGACAGTGGACATTTCGACAGCATCACGGATGTGTGTTTGTACTTGTACATTATCATCCCACATTTCCCTGCTATGCCAAATGTGATTGGCCAGTTTCTACACACAAGCGGCACCAGTTGTGTCCTCTGTTCTGTTGTGAACGTGTTGCAGTTTGTACCACATTGTTGTCAATGTTGATGTGCTCTGAATGTTATGTGTGTGTGCTGCATTTTGGGAGAGTCGCCCCTGCAGCTCTGAGTTTGCTGCCCCTTATCCCTTTCAGATGGTGTGCCTTTGATTTCTGTGCTTATACAGTGCTGAGACGTTGCATAATTGGGTAAATTGGGCTCTTGGTGGGAGTTGGGACTCTGGGGCATGGTTTGTCCGCAGATGTGTTGTTGACGTCAGGGGTTGTTTGTGCACGTGGATGTGTCAGAGTGTGACCTGCTCCTTTACGGATGTGGTCTACACTCAGCCACCTCAGTGTTGTGGCGTGCAACATGTCATGATATATTGACTGCAGCCATGCTATTCGTCATGCAGTGTCACTTGCATTGTCAGTGTGGCTCACAGACACGCCACTTTGCTGGGTTTGGCACATGTGCATGGGTTGGTTGTGAGATTGGTGATGTGTGGGAAGGGCCCCCTCTGGGCACATAGTCGACGGGGACCTACTTGCTGTTTCTAGGTGTGCTGCAGTGTGCCAAGGGGATCAGGGACATGATCCAGAGTCATTGTGGGTGTGCACTGTGCTATACTTAATTGTGCATGTGTGACATTGTGCCCATCTCCCCCCGTCCCCCAAGTCCCTGGTCATTACTCACCCTGTTGCTGTTGTATCAGGTCATGTTGAGCAGTGTCCGGTCCCCCAACTCCTGCCACCGTCTCCACACTGATGACTGTGGACACCATTTCCTCCATCTCATCCAGCTCCTCCTGTGGCGCTGGACTCCCACCTCCAGTCTGCATTGCTGCCTTTTGGTTGTTGCCGAGTTTTTGCTTGGTTTTGCGCTTCACATCATTCCAGCACCTCTTGAGCTCTTCCATTGTCCTCCTCAGCACTCCGACTGCATTCACCTTGTCCACGATGGACTGCCATATTCCATTTTTTGTTGCCAATGACACAGTGAAGGTGACGAACAGTTGTTGATGGTGTTCTATCACCTCCGTTATCAGGATCCTGTTTTCCTGCGGACTGAACCGCGTCTTCCTCTTCTTCTTCTCCTTGCCCTTCCCTGACCCCGAGGTCCAGGCTGGTCCTCCGTGAGGCTTGTGGGGTTCTGGTTGTCCTCTGTACTTGCTCCGGCTACCTCCATTGTGCTTCGCAGTTGTTTTGGTTTTGTTTGTGGGTTTTTTTCTGCTTTTATAGTGATTTTTCCCACCTGACGTGAGTGAATTGTAGGCCTGGCGCAACTTATCGCTGATTTTTTTATCGCGGTTGGGCCCATCGCCACTTTTTTCACGTTCGGCTTTAGATTTTTATCGCCGTCCCGGTAATTTTATTGCGGACATTTGACGCGTTATCTGGGAACTATCGCATGTTACCGCCGTGTTGAGAATAAGAAGTTAACATGGCGTTATTTTCCTGGGATAGACGGCTATATGAAAAATTGTGTTAACCTATTTTGGCGATGATTATCACACGTTTTTGAGAATATCCCCCTGAGAGTTTTATAATCGGCACCTAGCATAGACAGTGGATGATAAGATGTCACCTCTAAAGGGTCCTTGTCGGGCTTTGAAAGAGAGAGTCTGAATTGACTCTTAGATGTCACATTTCTCTAACCTTTCTCCTCCCCTTCTGCCCTCTCCAGGTTCATTCAGAGAAACATCTTTAGTTTTAATTTTTTGAGGTTATGGGATGGAGAAACTCACTAGAGAAGTAATCAGTAATCATAGCATCTTACTGGGCATGTACCTCTCTATCCAGGCTGACCTGAATCGAGGTATAGAAGGGCACTAGACTGAGTGGCCATCAGGCGAATCTGAGCAGTTGAGAGGATTTGCACTGTAAGGGACACATGTTCCTCTTCCAGGCTGCAGCAAGTAGCACCGCACCTTTTTTGATTGCTGAAACACTTCACCCAAAATACAGGTACACGTGCACACACACACCCTTGTTGGCACACATCGGTAGGTCCATGTACTTCCTGATGTTAAACGCTGGATACACGTACACACACATACACACAAGTACACACAGATAGAGACAGACCCACACTGAAGCACAAACACAAAAATACAGTGGACATGGCACAGCCACATTGGACAGACTCTCCTTTTTTGACAATAGGCAAATGCTTTCGACTCCCTTCCACATTTCCCAGTTCGTTGAACAAGTTTTGATCCAGCCAGGGATTAAACACTTCATTTTGATTCGAAAGTCCCATCACTCTTGCCACATTCCTGCTGTCACATAGGTAGGCGCCACAATAAGCAGCATCCAACATCTGTGGCCAAGGCCTCGGCCAAACGCTATAGAGTGTAATCAATCGAGCCTGAGCGTCTGCCAGGATGTGAGCAGAGGCAGGCCATTGTAACTCGAGTTGGAAGTTTGGATGGAACCTGGGCTGAGCTAATTAATTGTGCCGAGCGAATTTTTGGCTAGAGGAAGTCTTTAAGGATGAGGTGGAGGAACCTGGGCACCTTTCAATATTTAGGCACTTCTACTCCCTAGGCCCGCGTGCCACGGAATAGTACAAGAGGGAGCCAAAATTCGAGCAGTTCTTTGGGGAATTAATGACAAGGAAGGAAGTTGAATTACTGTCGAAAAAAACGCCTACATATCTCTGGTTTCTACGTTTTTGGACCGTAGACGCGGAGTGCAGAAATGTACTGAGGCGTAGCTTAGCTTATCATGATTAGTGAAAGCGCTGCCAGATAGTTTCATGTACTAATGTTTGGCTAGCCAGTGGGAGAGTGTTCTCTCTACCGGGCTTAGTTTATGGGGTAATTGGTTAGTGTTTATCTAGTGTTATGTTAGGATGGCAAACACAGTTTGCTATGGCAGTCATTCTTACTCAGGTGCTATGCCAACACTATGGAATACTTTCAAATACCTTTCATGTCCCACTATTGTTTTGTTAAATGTAAGTATTCCTTTAGATATATACAGATTTTTGTAACTTGTTTTTTTTGTGCCCGTTATCAGTGATTGCTTTGAAATGTATCAGAGATTATTTTACATCTAAAACGTGCACTCAACCCTCACACATTTGGTCAAATTCAATTCTTTATTTGATACACAAAAAATACCATTACCACCAATGCCACCACCATGAATATCACCACCAATGACACCAATAGCACAAATACAAATATCACTAAAACCACCACCAATATGACATTCAACACCACCATCAATATCACCAAAACCATACCATCCATACACCACACCACCACTACCACCACTGACAATAACACCACCACAATCACTAACTTCAATACCATCACCATGACTAATACAATTGTCAATACTACAAATATCGCTGCCAACACCATTATCACAAATACTGCCAATACCAGTACCACCAATAGCAACATTATTACCACCAATACCATCAATACCACAAATAATACCACAATCAATACCACCAACAATATCTCCACTAGCACCACCAATACCACCTTCATACCAATACCGTCACACGTACCGACACCACCACTACAAGTAACACACCACCAACACATCTCAGTTAATACCAAACAAACACCACATCACCACCACCACCACTACCATGACCTCCAATACAACCAATTCCACACCACCAACACAGGACCACCACTAGTACCAACACCAGTAGCAAAAATACCACTTGTAAGAAAATACCATCAAAGATACCACTATGAACACCACCACCCATATTAGCAACACCAATACCATTATCACCAATATCAGCACCAGTACAAACACCAACAATACCTCCCGGAGAGAACACCCTCAATTCTTAAGTACTTACTGCGCTTTGCAAAGCTTCCTAGTCGACTTCAGTCAACTAACCAAAGTAGATTTATTCAAGCTGGTAACGGTGAGAAAACACTAATACCAACATTAACACCACCAATCAGTGGCGGCTCTTCGAGGGAGTGCTGTGAGGCGCTGGGGCGGGGTGGGGGAGGGGCAGGGTGGGGGATAGTAAACTCCGGCATACGGCCGAACGGAGTTAAGTAAATAAATAAATAAATAAAACGAATACATTGCGCGCGCTGCATCGCCGATTTGGCGTTGCGGCGCGCGCAATGTAATTCGTTTTATTTATTTATTTATTTACTTAACTCCGTTCGGCCATATGCCGGAGTTTACTACCCCCCACCCTGCCCCTCCCCCGCCCGCCCCGCCCCGCAGCACTCCCTCGAGCAGCCGCCACTGCTATCAACAGCAATAATGCTAATATCAAAACCAATATCAGTATATCAATACCACCACCACTAATACCACCGCAACTAATGCCTCCTATAACAACACTAATAGTCAAATTGAAGCACAAATCATTCGCTATCACTTCTTACCAAGACAAATGAGTGTGAGTTTAAGTGTTGCCTTTGGAATCTTGCCTGAAGTAGAGATATAGAGAAGAATAAGGCAGAGCTGTATCCTTGCATAGGCACAGCTCTTCCCAATCGCAAAAGGCCTGGTGTGCCAGCACCTGGGTTTTCCTGTTCCAGGAAAACAGGACGCGGTTTTTGCAGCTGTAAAATCTGCACGGCCCCTGCCCCATACAAACCACTTTTACAATCTGGGGAGGGGCACACACTGCTCCCTCTTGGCAGCCCATTTCTTCTCCTGCTCTTCCTACCTCCTTCCTCGCACAGCTCACCCCCACCCCCTGCTCCCATTGGCCACCATGACATTTGTCTCCAGAAAAAGGGAATCCATAAGCACATTTGGGCTGGGTAATCCCAAAACGGTGTTACTCCCCATTCTTGGGAAAAGTACTTGAAAAATCTACACTTAGGTGGGGTGGCTACCACCGGAATCTCCAGAAGGTATCCCCACATCTAATTTCAGTCGACTCATAATTGGGGCTCTATTAGGATGTTGAATATGGGTGCCTATCAAAGTGAACAAAGAGTGAGATTTCTTGTGGTAAGTGATTTTCTGTAGCAACCAGGCAAACGCACGGCCATGTTAGGAGGGAGCTCAGTCTGTGTATTTTGACTGGATGAAAGATTTTGAAATATGTCCGTGTTCCCGTGGCTAACTGGAATTGATATGGGCGCAATTAGTTAAATACACTCAATTATAACGTATGAGGTATGATGACGTGGACATCTCACCGAGACGGTTTAGCATGCTTTTCTCACAGGTCCGTCAGCTCTAATTTCCTGGAGCATTTTAGCAAAACACAGACCGAGTCATACGAGTCCCGTGAACAATACAATCCAGAAAATGTATTTGTACAACATTGGCGTGGAAATGACTGGTTGATCGCACCGCACTGTACGTTTAGCGGTAAGTAGGCAAAGTTCGAGTCTCATGCTTTGCTCTAAAACAATATACAATATGGACACCACAAATTTTGAAAAACAAGATGACCAGGATTTTTTTCCTCAAAGGTTCCAAGAAATCTCTCCACCGGCTGCATTTTCACTCCACAAAAACCTAGAAATTCCTCCAAAAGTATGGAAAAGGCTCACTCACCATTTAACAAGAATGAATTACTGATCTGTGAAAAAAAACGTGTGAATATCGGCACTTTTCTTCAACATGTATTGTACTGTATTTTTTGCTCTGGTGTTCTGGCCTCAAAAATAAGTAATCATGTATTTACTTATAGATTTTACACAGCGCATACGCTGCAATCTGTACTGTCTCTAAGGGTTCCTGTTTCCCCCAGGGCTTTATACAGAGATTACAAAATTGACTTTTACAGTGTCGTGCGGGATTTTAGAACCTCACTGGCCGAATAATGATCGTGTGCAGTCACGCAGGCCACAACTGTACTCCTGTTTTTATGCGACTGCACGGTCAAAAGCGCATGTATTAAACTCAGAGGGGCAGATTTACAATTAACTAACGCAGCACGGCGCAGCAAGTCATTTTGCTGCGCCATGCTGCGTTAGTTTGGAAAGCACAGGGATGCGACATATTTACAAGAATATGTCGCATCTCTGTGCTTCCCCTGCTCTGGCGCACAAACTGCAGCCATAGCGCAGGCGCAGGCACCCTTGCACCATGGTGCAAGGATGCTCATGCTGTGGGGAGATTGTTTTGTGCAGGAAGGGGAACCTTCCTGCACAAAAACAATCACTACAACCATTTTCCTCTTTCAATGCGTGCTGCAGAATGCAGCACGCATTGAAAGAGGAAAAACGAGGAGAAATGAAAACATTTCTCCTCGGTGCGTCTCGCTACGCCACCTCTAGGGTGGCGTAGCTTTCAGACGCATCTCCAGAGTTACGATTTCTCGTAATTCTGGAGATGTGTCTTGTTCCATGGGTGTTGCGTGGGAACACCCACAGCAACACCCATGGAACGCCCCTTCACCGCAAAGTGCTGCGTGTGAATGGGCCGTATTTACAAGGAGAGGAAAAGTCACGCAGGGTGGCTTTTCCTCTCCTTGTAAATATGGAGCAGCCTCTGCGCCACCAGTACGTCACAAAAAGTGACGTACTGGTGGCGCAGGGGGCTTGTAAATCTGCCCCAGAATTCCTCCAGACAGCATAGCTCGGAAAAAGTAAGCAGTGCTTTGTTTATCTGTTTTTGAGCTAACTCGAAGAACTTTCATGTTAAATCTATTTGTATTTTATTAGAAAGTTGCAGTCACTTAAAAGCTGGCGATCAGCCGTTTCCTGCACGTGCGCAGAAGTCCATGGTGCGCCCCAGTAGTGTAAAGACAATAACTGAATGCAATATATTTTTCCTGTTCGTATGTCCCACATCAGTAACCAGTAATAATGCTTAAACGTATTTTACTCAAGTGCAAATCCAAAATTGGAGCACCAAGCTTCTGTTAAAAAAGGACAGTTTAAGCTGTTCGGTATTATAACAAGCCCAGTAAGCAGACACATTGGGACATATTCTCAAGGAGCCATCGCCGATTTATCGGCACTTTAGCGCCGCAAAAGTGGCGATAGACTTATCGCCCTATTCACAAGCTGGTGCAAACTGCCGACATCGCCAGTTTTCCTGCGATAGCTGCCGCAAAACACATCGCCACGGATGAGAGCGACAACTAACGCTAATGATATGCAGAGTAGGCGTTCCCGTGCAAAAACACACGAAAACACCACTTCGCGATATTCGCAACGACCAGCCAGATCAGTGATGCGATCCGAAAACAGGCGATAAGGCGCGTTAGCAGCAGGGATTCAACACCTGCCTTTTACTGGTGTTAAGCAGGACGACAACCTGCAGTATGAAAGGGAGCCCCGCCTAGAGCCACATCTGAAGACCAACAGATGCCATGGAGACAATGATCATGCAGCCTGGGGACCCAAGAGGACCGCAACACCCAACGCAACCACCCCCTGGATCCTCCCCCCCAGGTCATGAAGTCCAGTAGTCAACGGTAGTGGAAAAACAGAACTATATTACAAATACATAAACAACAAGACGAAAAGCTCAGCCAACGCGTTCCATTCCCAACGGGGAACTTCACCAGGGCAACGTGTGGATCCAATAAACTGCAAATGCTGCGGGAACTCCCCAATACCATTCCATATCCCGAAATCAGTAGTCAGAAACCTGTTGGAGAAATGGTGACAATGGTCAAGCGTCCTCATAGTCACAAACGTAATCTGGTACAGTGTATTGCACTTGGACAAACCGGAATGCATACAGGTATGATGAATTCAGTCCAAATATACTGTAACAGAAGTCCGTGTGCTCGTAACCTCCGCAGGAAAGAAAAGGAAGGTTACGACCACACAAACATCTGTTACGGTCTCATCATGCAGGATTCATCATACCTGTAAACATCACGGTTTGTATCATCTTGACACCCCTGCACCTTCACTTCCCCCATGCTGTGCATGAACAGCTGGAGACCATGCAAGGGAATTACGCCATAGCTGCCTTACTGCACGTGTCGGGGGCAATTGACTGTACACATGTACCACTCGTGCCCCCTGCCGACCCTGCACACAATTACCGCTACAGAAAGCACACGCATCCCATCAATGTGCAGGCAATAGTGGACCACCGGGGACAGTTCACCAATGTCGTCACCAACTTCACAGGCAGTGTGCATGATACATACATCTTCCGACAGTCCATCATCAACCAGCGCTTCCAGGATGGCACCTATGGGAATGCACTGCTCATTGGTAAGTACTAACTGATCACACCACACACCTCAACTCCACAATCACACAACTCACAACTGTGGGAAAGCACACGTAACAAAATCACATACAGCATGCCAACCAACATGCCCAACTATCGGACAAGACAACACAAGTAACCGTGGTAACAGGGGCCAGACATGTAGACAAACCATCCACAAAGGCAGAGCCCCTCTGCCACACAATTGCAGAATGTGGGGAGAGGTGGGAACCAAGAATGTGCGAAGGAGGCAAGTGACCCAGCAATAAGAAAGGACACAATGCCAAGTGTGGCGGAGATGTGCTGGACAGACTGCAGTATGCAGAGCACAGACATGTCCATGTGGACATCTACTGCTGGTGTTTGCAGTGTAGTGGACAGTGGACGCAAACAGGTTACCCCAGGCAGTGTGGAAGACCTTCGACATGTAGCCATGTGGTCCTCCCCTGTAAGCCTGAGCGGAGCGGCCTTGGCCGGCGTATGTCGCGAATAAATAGCCCGGGGCCCTGGGCATGGTCCAGTTCCGGGATGGCCACCACAGTAACTACTGCGTGTGTCTCTGTGTCTGCCATATCGTGACCATAGGCCTACACACACGTGCCTGACCACATTCAACGGCCGTATTCACACTGGAGACGAGGTGACTACGTCCCAAGCCAACCTGCGCACATCTTGTCAGCGCATGCAGGGTCGTGTCTGCCAGGGCAGCGCCCCCCACCCAGCCACGAGGCCGTCGCCGTGACCGGTGGTGCCTGCGTGATCCTGTGCGCCTGCTGCACCCCAGCCCTGGTCCCCAGACCGGTCCGCCGCCCAGCGATGACTGCCCGCCCCTGCGCACCAAGGCCTCAATGCTCACCTGCCGCCACCGGCCTGTCTCCAAGATGGCCCTCCATGTGCCGGTGCAAACTCCTCAGCCGATTGCTGGATTCCGCGCCACAGGCCCCCAGCACACCCTGCGGCACCGCACCGCGGAGTCATGTGTGTGCTGACTGCTCCCTGCGCGTACACTGCGGTCCAGCAGGGCTCACAATTCAAATCGAGTCCTGATTTGCTGGACGTCGTATCGAGGCCAACGCATCATCGCAGGCTGCACACCCGCTCAGCTCTTCAGGTGGGCCTAACTCTGTGCACCGCAAGTCATCGCCATGTGGCAGTAGGCCCGTGCCGGATGCAGGCCATCGGGTGCCACTAACTCAGTGCAACGCAAGTCATCGCCACGTGGCGGTAGGCCCGTGCCGGACGCAGGCCATCGGGTGTCACTAACTCTGTGTAACACAAGTCACGGACCCTTTATGATTGAGTTCTGTGGATGCAGACGCCATCATGTCACCTCCGGCAGTGGGGGATGTGCTGTGGTGGGCCCCTTTTATTGGCAGGGTCACATGTCCCGTGACGCCTGTGCTGGATGGGTGTGGTGTGGTGGGTGTAAACCAGCCCTCAGGGAGTGGCTGTGGCATGCTGACAACTAGACCAGTGACCAGCAGATCACTACAGTGAAAACCTGGGACATGTAGCTGTGTCATCACCCCCTGTGAGCGTAAGCGGAGTGGGCTGGGCTGGCGTATGCCAGTCCAGCGTAGGGGTGTGAACAATGAGCCCGGGGCTCTGGGCGTGGTTCAGTTCTGGCCTGGGCAAGGAAGTAACCAATGTGTGTGTCTCCGTTGTAGTGTCTGCGCCACCCGGACCGCAATCGGCAATGTTGCACCCTGTGACCCAAGCCCCACAACATGTGCAAAATGGACATGAGGGGGAATCAGTGACCCTACATTCATCCATACTGTCATACTTGAAGGATCATAGACATGACACATCTGTGTGAATTTGAATGTTTTATTCACATTCTGCGGAGTGTTGCAGCTGGAGCAGAACAGGGCCATGCACACCCCACTTGACATTGTTGCCCCGTGGAGGGCCAACCAGAGTCCATTAGGGAAGGACAAATTCATCGGATGAGGAAGAGTTCAGTCCGCAGTCTGATTGCTGTGTCATTGGTAACCAAACAGAATATGGCAGTCCATGTCGAGGTCCAAGGTGAGTGCCGCAGAGTGTATCGGGGGACAGTGGAAGGTGATGATGCAAAGAGCCGAACCAAGCTGAAACAGGCCATATGGCGGAGATGAATGCTACCACTTCCTCATTACCACAACGGCAGTCTCATCCACTTCATCGTCCTCTGATGTGTGATGTGCCTCACCTGTGGGTGGTGGTGTTTCGGCTGCAGCACTGTGTGGCAGTGACACATCAGGGGCCGGAGGTGGATTGTCGGCCGCACTGTGTGGCAGTGACACATCAGGTGCTGGAGGTGGAATGTCTGCCGCACTGTGGGGCACTGACACATCAGGGGTCGGAGATGTGGATGGTGTAGGAGCAGCAGCATTCATCTGCGCCAGGCCTTGTGGCAGCAATGGCATGATGAGGATCTGCAGGGCATGGAAGATCCCAGCTACATCCCTCTGATGTGCAGCCGTGGCAGCCATCCTTTCCGCCTCCATCCGCACCGTGTCCTCCATGAGCCTCCGCATGTGTCCCAACTCCTGGCTGAGATCGCTGGAGCTACTCTGACTAGACAGGTGTTCTTGTCTCCGAGTCATGACTCCAGCGATGTTAGCCATGACTCGTTGGAGACCATGGAGCGGACTGTGGGTGTCCGTTAGGGACTGTAAGTGGTCCCTGATGGGACGTAGACACCCATGGATGGCATCTAGTTTGGCTGCCATGAGTTCGAACCCCACCCACACCTGCTCAGCCACCTCCTTCTGGCCCTCCAATACACGGCGTGAAATCAGGGCCGGACTGGCTACCGGGCGTTTTGCTGTGCTGCCAAGCTGGGGGCTGATTTCGCTGCGGTGGGGGCTGATTTTGTTGATGGGGGCCTGCGTGTGCTTTTAAATAAACATGTCAAAACGAATGTTTTTAAGCACACGCAGGACCCCATCAACGAAATCAGCCCCCAGCTCGGCAGCACAGCAAAACGCCCGGTAGCCAGTCCGGCCCTGGTTGAAATGCCATGTGTTGGTCGTGGGATCCTGGGAGACAGCCGGGGTGGTGGGTGCTTCCTGCTGTGTGGTCTGTGCAGGGGGTGGGGTCTCCTCGATGCAGCTGGGCTGCCCTGCTCCTGGGGGTGGGGTGCAGAAGCTGTCCATGAGCTCTTGGAGGGCGTCGGTGTCAAAGGTGGGGAGGTCCTCCTCATCATCAGTGAGGAGGTGTTCGGTCTGCTACGCAGGAGGTGATGATTCTCCCTCTGCAATGTAAAGGGGAGATGCAGTTTAACAGTGTGTTCCATGTATGTTCACGCATTGGCCAAGTTTCCAAACAGACTGCATGACAATGTACATTGTGACTGTTTAGGAGGAGCTGCCTATTTGAAGCAGGACAGTGGATATTTGTGCACCATCAGGGATGTGGGGTTGTACTTGTCCATTATCATGTCACAGTTTCCTGCTATGCCAAATGTGATTGGCCAGTTTCTACACACAAGCAGCAGCAGTTGTGTCCTCTGTTCTGTTGTGAATGTGTTGCAGTTTGTACCACATTGTTGTCAATGTTGATGTGCTCTGATTCTTGTGTGTGTGCTGCATTGTGGGAGAGTCGCCCCTGCAGCTCAGACTTTGCTTGGCCTTCTCCCTTTCAGGCGGTGTGCCTTTGACTTCTGTGCTTATGCAGTGCTGAGATGTTGCATACTTGAGTAAATTGGGCTCTTGGTGGGAGTTGGGACTCTTGGGCATGGTTTGTCCGCAGATGTCTTGTTGCCGTCAGGGGTTGTTTGTGCACGTGGATGTGTCAGTGTGTGACCTGCTCCTTTCCGGATGTGGACCACACTCAGCCACCTCGGTGTTGTGGCGTGCAACATGTCATGATGAGTGGCCTGCAGACATGCTCATCGTCATGCAGTGTCACTTGCATTGTCAGTGGGGCTCACGGATCCGCAGCTTTGCTAGGTTCAGCACATGGGTTTGTTGTGAGATTGTTGATGTGTGGGGAGGGCCCCCTCTGGGCACATTGTGGACAGGGGACTACTTGCTGTTTCTATGTGTGCTGCAGTATGGCAAGGAGATCAGGGACATGATCCAGAGTCATTGTGGTTGTGCAGTGTGCTATACTTCATTGTGCATGTTTGCCATTGTGCCCATCTCCCCCCGTTCCCCCAGTCCCTGGTGTTTACTCACCCTGTTGCTGTTGTGTCAGGTCATGTTGAGCAGTGTCCATTCCCCCGACTCCTGCCACCGTCTCCACACTGATGACTGTGGACACCATTTCCTCCACCTCATCCAGCTCCTCCTGTGGCGCAGGACTCCCACCCCCAGTCTGAATTGCTGCTTTGCGGTTGTTTGTGAGTTGCAGCTTGGTTTTGCGCTTCACATCATTCCAGCGCCTCTTGACCTCGTCCATTGTCCTCCTCAGCACTCCGACTGCATTCACCTTGTCCACGATGGACTACCATGTTCCATTTTTTGTTGCCAATGACACAGTGGAAGTGACGAACAGTTGTTGATGGTGTTCTATCACCTCCGTAATCAGGATCCTGTTTTCCTGCGGACTGAACCGCGTCTTCCTCTTCTTCTTCTTCTTCTCCTTGCCCTTCCCTGACCCCGAGGTCCCAGGCTGGTCCTCCGTGGGGCTTTTGGGGTTCGGGTTGCCCTCTGTACTTGCTCCAACTACCTCCATTGTGCTTCGCAGTTGTTATGTTTTTTTCTTTTTTTTTTGCAGCTTTTATGGTCATTTTTCCCACCTGACGTGGGAATTGCAAGCCTGGCGCTGCTTGTCGCGGATTTTTCTATCGCGGTTGGGCCCATCGCAACTTTTTTCACGTTCATGTTTCCTTTTTTATCGCTGTTGCGGTAGTTGTATCGCGGACATTTGAGGCGTTCTCGGGAAACTATCGCATGTTACCGCCGTGTTGAGAATACGACGTTGGCATGGAGTTATTTTCCCGCGATAGACGGCGATATGAAATATTGCGTTAGCCTATTTTGGCGATGTTTATCGCACGTTCTTGAGAATATCCCCCATTGTGTATATAGTTCAAGAAAGTATACTTTCCTAGTTGATTTTTTTCAATTCAGTGTTCAGGGTCAATGTCAACGTGTACTCGGGAGGTAGGTACATCTAATACATGTGCATTGGTGGGCTGTCATGTGATTCCATGCCTAGTAAACTTTCAGGGCCGGACTGGGGCTGAAAATTTGCTCAGGCACCAACATATAACTGGCATCCATTATCAATCAGATCGTCCCATGTTTGCAAATCGGTGCAGTTTCGACCATGTAAAGAGATTCTAAACAGGTTTTTGGCAAGGTATGCGAGACTGCATGCATTTGTGCTTGTTGTAGGCAATGGTTGTGGTAACATTAGGGAAAACAACAGAAACAAACATTGGCACTGCCAATAGGTCCTTAGTTTGTGAGCTATTGGCAATGTTTTTTAGCCATGCTGACTGGCATCTTTGATGCTGTGCAGCATGGCTAAATAGAAAACAAAACTATGACCCATGTAATTTTGTGGGCATGTGATTTGGATCTGCAAATAAAAAGAAAGAAATGCTTGAAACGTTTTTTTTTTTTGCAACACAGTTGAGGAGAAGCAACACATATGGCATGGGTGTGGGGAACCATTCACACAGAGAGAGTAAGGTGGAGTGTGGGGAATGGGGGAGAAAATCAAACAAGCAAGATGGAGAGCAATGTGGAACTGAGGGGAGAAGAACACTGGTGAGAATGCAACAAGAGAGAAGTACACGCAGGTAAGCACATAACGGAGGATGTGAGGGAGAAGCACACGGGCAGAGAGAGAACAAAGGGTGAGAGAAGTACACAAAGAAGAGAGCTGGAAAACACATGCACTCCCAAGGAGCACTTAATTGTAAAGAAAAATGTAGTGCTTGAAAAGCAAGCAAGGGAAGGACATAAGTAATGCGTCCATGCTCCAGGGGAGGGACAAAGACAAGAACAGGAAGTAAAAGCACACAAGGCAACGACTAATAAGCAAAAAAATTAGAGTGACAATTAAGCCAACCAATGGTAAGTAATGAGCGGGCTCCATGCCTACTGTAAGCTGACAATACACCCTGCAACAGACAGTGCATTTGCTGTCTAGTAGACAAGACATAAAACTGGCCCATCAGACCATAAAACAGACCCATTAACAGCCAAATAGCTGGTAGACACACTGACCTGTCAAACCAGTGCTTCAGGCACTGCCAGATTGCCCTTTAGGCAGGTCCGCCACTGAGTTAAATTCGAAATAATCTTGCAGTGATTGCCATGTAGTTCTAAAACACAGCACAGACAGGAAAGCACTGCTACATAATGCACGATTGCTGCAACAAGCCCAGCTCTGCTTTTGAAGTTTAAAGACTCAACTCAAGTCTAAGGGCTTTGCATGAAATTTGTGCCTTGGTCAGTACATTTTGCCAGAAAGAGTCTTAACGCTTACCAATGCAAAGAGTGAAAGGCATTGCCTTCCCTTAGTGAAACTTTAATAGTGGGGCTAGTAATACATTTCTGTATATACTGAGAGATTTTCAAACAAGGAGCATTCTTAGTCACTTTATACAGCCTCTGTGAAAGAAAGAGGTTCCGATATTTAATCTCTTTACCATCATCAATGGTTTTCCTGTTTACCAACCAGATATAGATGAGGGGATGAGTCCCAAGTTGTTTACGTGATGCATTGATCTGGAAATAATGAAATGTGACATCTATGAATTTTCGAAGTCCTTTAAGTGTCTGGTAGAGCAAGCCATGCCATCCGCACATGATGCACTGGGTGACTGGCACTAGAAATACTAAATTATGAAGCATCACTAGCCTCAAATATTTTCTTTCAGCTCACTGTCATCCTTTTCCTCTTTACATGCTAAAGGTTCCTTGTAAAAAGATCCAGTACTTTTAGGTCTGAAAGCGATATATAAAAACGTAAAAAATAAAATAAAATCTTCCTTTATAGACTCGAAGCATTCTATTCTTACGCACATTATTAAGTAATAAAATATAGCAGAGCTAATTCAATGTCATTTATCCCACCAGACATAAATCGCTTTGTGCTTTAAAAAGTGGTGTAGTTATACTAACACTTCTGTTCGCATGAGAGTAAATGGCGTCATGTCAGCTTTTATTCCGTATTGATCGTGGAACTAGGCATGGGTTCTCCCATTCATCACACTTATTTGCCTTAAGGATCGAACCACTTTGATCTTCGATTCACAAGGATGGCTCATACAGGAACCATATTGGCAGAATGGCGTAGATAGCCACATTTTTCAATATGCAGATGACCTGCTTCCGTTTGTCAGATACCCCCAATGGACAGATCACAGAATTATGACAATTTTGAAGGTCTCTGGTACAGCTTCCAGGCTGCTTGTCAACTGGAATTAGTCAGTGATTTTCTCAACACAGGTGGCACTCAGGTGATCACCTGGCAGTCACAATTGGAGGTTCCCACCAATAGCTTTAAATACCTAGGCACGAAGATTACACACAGCCCACAGGCTGGAATTCATTGTATGCTCCAAATGAAAACTACACTAAAATCTGACCAGATGGATCTCCCTACCAATCCCTACTCTTGATAGGGTAGCACTCTAAAAATAGTGGCCTTTTCCCACATGGTGTAAGTCCTACAAAACTACTTGTTTGATATTCCCACAAGGTTTATTGAAAATTGTGCAAACACCATTGTACCTTTATCTGGGCTGGGGGCATGCCAAAGGTAGATTTCGATAAATGTGTCCAGCCCACGTAGGACATCCAATTATACTAATCGGTGCCTCAGTTCGCGGTTATTAATGACTGGGTTTAGGACAAAGTGGCAATCCCACTTTTCATTTGGAACTCAAGGGCCATCAAGCTATCGATTCACTTTCTGTGGTCTATGATTGATCCAAATACGTGTCTCTCCCTCCTGTCACAAGAGGGAGATTACACTGCTGGAATAATGTTTTACAATGAGTGACAGGATTCAAAAGGCATGTAGAAGGCATACTGCACCCTGATCATATATGCACCAGATTACTTCCTGACCATTAAATCCAAACGAGTAACAGAGTGAACTGTCAAGGGTTTGGTGCTGGCTCAGAGGTTAGTGCAAAACAGTGGCTGAGGGGTATGGGTCGATGCTTTTTCACTGATTATTTATGTACAATGCAAGCGGTTGCCCATTCAAATATGCAAACCCGTGGCTCCTCAGGGGAGCATTTTTTAATTTCAATAACAATGTTTGAATCTTCATTGAATGGGTGGTCTATTCTATTGGTGCTGTCATGTTCCAGGAAAAATGTACTGCTGATTCTAGTTCATGCAGTTTTCACTATGCCTCCATTCATGTACACATCTCATTTGCTGTTAAACGCCAGTAAAGTGTGTTGTAAAAAAAGTAACTTAGGCGAAGCCTGGCCCTACATTTATGAAAAGGACTTCTTCACGGACCAGATCACAAATGACAGTATTAGGCTTTCGAAGAAAATGTACCCCTACCAACTCGTCAGGACGGTCATCAGCCACGCTGCTGCCTCATGGCCCGGAGGATTCACTCCACAGTTCTCAGAGCTCTTCCCAGTTGCATCCCAGAGCATGTAAGGAAAACAAGAACATTGGCTAAACCCTGCTTCATAATTTTGTTTGCATTGGAAATGTTATTCTAGTGCTGAATAGGAACTGCTAGCTGTTCACTCCACTGGCTGTATTCAAACGATGCATCTTTAACAGTGTTTTTAGGAAGGCTAAAGCCATCACTGCAATGTAATGTGCCAGCTTTATCAGCAGCCGGAATCATTTTTCATTTGATCTAGGTGCTTCTTTTGCCTAACGTTAAATCTGTCTCCTACACTGAAAAGGGGGTGGCATGCAAGCATCTATCCTGGGGATGTGCCTATAGGTTGGGTATGAGTTCTTCCTCATCAAGGGCTACTTGAATACTCTTTGTACTGGTACTAGCAGAGATCAGTTTCTTTTAACCCACCCCAGCCAGTGTTCAGCCTTGTGATGTTCATTCTTAGTATTGCTGGGGACCGACAGCAGGGTGTGCAATGAGAAAATACACCAGTAGAGATGGCATCATCTTCAGGACCAAAACGAATGGATAACTCCATTTCATACTCAAAGTCAAATGTGCTACTCCATAACTGAAGAGATCTGACACATGCCATTGGCCAGTGGAGGATTTTAATTTAGTCCACCATTGCAGGTCCCAACTAGCTTCATACTACGACTGCTTCTTGACATCTCACTGTGACAATCAGATATAGGATGATATGAACAAAGCCCATCTCAGCAGCTCACTCCATCATTTCTCCCTTTAACCTATGCCTTCTCAGGACCATTAACTTTACACTAAATAGCACAGAACGGACAGCCCAGTGCTTTAACCAGTTAAGTGGACTATAAACATAGTAATACCATAAAGTAGCCTGCATAGCTGCTCAAAGCTGCCAGCTTACAGAAAACCATAAACTGCACGCCTATTTCTCACACTTGTTCATCCATCCCACTGATAAGCACTGCGTCCTATTACACAATAACCCCACATCGGTGGTCCTCACACACAACACAAAAACATTTCCCACACAGGATGAAAACAAAGACAACAAAGTTCCAACCACACACCCTATACGACGCTGCATGCTACCGATATAGGCAAGCGCTTTAGAACCCCACATAAGAGTATTAAGGTCTAAATAAATATAAAAATAAAATACAACACATTTAAAAAAGTTTTTAGTGCTCGCCCGACATGATACAAAAGATAGTGTCCGTTTACTTACAATTCTAATGACTCTTATGCACAGTGCGTTATTAGACTGCATTCCGCAAACACTCCCACAAACTTTAGTTAATATGGGCCCAGGTGTCTGACTTGTGTGAAGGGTATGGCCTGCTTGAATCGGTAAATTAATTCCGATCCGGCATTACATCCCAGACTGTACCCCTTTGGGTATTGAGTTTGGCTGCGCCCCCTCTGCCAAACCGAGTGTTGTTGTGTTAAATTACCTGAAACTTCATAGCACTGTTTTGGGACTCTGTTCTTCCCCAAGCTCGTTCTGAAGGCGTTGTTCTTTCATTGTCTGCGGTTGCAATGGACACAGACGTAACTGCAGAACCGGCTGGGCTCGCCAAACTAAGCAGGAGTCTCCCTGCCAAATCCTATATAAAATTATGGTATAGTGAGACTGCACGTGACGAGGTTAGAAGCACGCGCGCCGTAATAGACTGTGCCCTTTTGGCATTTAAGAAACTGTGGGCATGAATGTGCGGTCATGATTTTTAAATGGATTCATCCTGATATTTTTATGGGAAAACTGAAATTCCTATATTTTTCCACAGGATTTGAAAAAGAAATGATTTTCTCTTAGATTTCCCGCGAAAAGGAATTTACCTCCTCATGTTATTTATATATTTTTAGTGCTTGCCAGAGACGTGGGGTATTCTATTATAGTATTGCTTATTTACAAAGCGCATAATGTACCCATTCACTGTAGTTTCATGGAACTGCAAATACAACCATAACCACATTTCATTGTCCAGGCTAAAGACAGAGGAACAGATATCAAGGGATTGCGTTGCCTTGCATCACGCAAGGTGACGCAAGCCATTAAGTGAGATTCACTATGCCACGCAGAGCCATCTTCTGTGGCTCTGTGTGCCATAGTAAATCTGGAGTAATGTGTTACTCTGCCCTGGGATGGCGTTCTATGGGTTGAGGAGGGTGTTCCCACACATACACCCATGGTTTTTGGCGCATTCCCAGATTTACTAACACTATTAAACCTGGGAATGCGTCAAAATGCTACACCTTCCCAAGGGAGGCATCACGAAGAGAAATATGCTTATTTTGCCTCAATTTTTTCATCTTTATGTGTGTGGCATTCTGCAGCACACACACAAAGAGGAAAAAGCCGCAGAGGATTGTTTTTGTGTCGGAAGGTATACCTTCCTACACAAAAAAATCCTCTGAGGCTTCCTCCTCATCAGGTATGTGGAATTGTTTGATGTGTGAACTGTTCTGGGTAATGGAGCTGGACCAGATCTTGCTGTTATCATATTGTCTTTAACCCAGTTGACGGTTAGTGGCTGTGTCCAAAATGGAGTGTCCGATTTCCAGGCTTGCTGATGCTGTCACACCAGCACTTAGTCACCACGTTTGAGTGTACATTAATTTTTTGAGGTGTGAATTGTTTTGGGTATTGGAGCTGGACCCAGATGTTGCTGTTATCATATTGTCTTTAACCCTGTTGTCGAATCGCTGCTGTGTCAGAAATGGAATGTCTGGTTTCCAGGTTTGCTGATGCTATCACACCAGCACTTAGTCACAGAGTTTGAGTGTAGAAATGAGTAAGATATGTTGTGCCTACCCACCATATTTAGAGTGTGCTGACACATGGCCAGATTTTACTTTTACAAATTGCCACCAAAAACGTGGCGATATGTACAAAGTAAAAACTTTTCATCGGCTCCCACACCATGGGAGAAAACTCCCATGGTAAGGAGTCTTTACATTTTTTATTTTCAGAAACAAAATCCCACTTTGGAATTTTGTTTTTGAAAATAAAATAAAGAAAGGGAATATGTGCAGTGTGGCCTCATCTTGTTGACGGAGCGGCACGGCATGCTTTCAATGCATTTACAGGACCCACTGTGACAGCAGTTCCAGTAATTGCAAGAGATGTTCACTGGGCTGGCAGACATCTCTAAATTTGGCAGGCAGAGTACCCTCACCATTACAGGATTAAAGTATACCGCCATGGTGGCGGCACTAACACTGTCCATTAAATTCAAAATTAGGCTCACAACAATACATTGGAGGATATCTGTGAACTTTACAAATCTGAACCCCACAAAGACAGAAGGCCTGATTTAGATCTTGCGGGAGGGGTTACTCCATCACAACGGTGACAGATTTCCCATCTGCCGAAATATAAATCCTATATGATATAATGGGATTTATATTTTGGCGGCCGGGATATCCATCAATGTTGTGATGGAGCAACCAATCCTCCAAGATCTCAATCAGGCCCAGAGATTCTCTTGACTGACAGCAAAACATACAATAATTGTGGGTATGCTATTTGATCTGCACATCTATTATTTTACGGTATTATAATTTTTTACCAGTTCAAATCATTCACATGTCTTAGAGGTGCTCTCATGGTGTCACAATACCCGCCCACTTGGGTATAGATCCACTAGACCTGTAAAAACAGTCTAGATCCAAAGTACAACAAATACACCGAAGCACACCACTTTTATGTTACTCTTATCCTTTGCAAGTAATCCGAGGCCCAGCCAATCATGAGGTTTCCTTTGAAGAAGTTCACCGCAATTGATGAATCAGGTCACTGTTGATATTTTAATTAATTCCATTACAGACAAAAAACAGCAGCCGACGCGCGTTTCGTCCTCCTGGACTTTCTCAAGGCTGCAAAATCATATGTACAAGCTATTTATATGATAAAATACATTGTACAGTTTCTGAAAACATGCTTCTTGTTTTAAAAACACAGTTATTAATGATTCTTAAAGCAAATGAGAACTGAGTGAACTGAGCAAATACAGCTGTAGCCGCGTGTCAATAAAGATCATAACAAAAAATATCTGAAGAATCAACCAAAAAGCTGTGGAAACCAAACCACAGGTGTAGAAAGAAAAAACATATAGAGAGAAGCATACACCCCAATTTGTGATTACAAAAATTTATTAAAAAATTGTTTGAGTAAAATAAAGAAAGGGAATATGTGCAGTGTGGCCTCATCTTGTTGACGGAGCCGCACGGCATGCTTTCAATGCATTTACAGGACCCACTGTGACAGCAGTTCCAGTAATTGCAAGAGATGTTCACTGGGCTGGCAGACATCTCTAAATTTGACAGGCAGAGTACCCTCACCATGGCAGGATTAAAGTATACCGCCATGGTGGCGGCACTAATACTGTCCATTAAAGTCAAAATTAGGCTCACAACAATACATTGGAGGATATCTGTGAACTTTACAAATCTGAACCCCACAAAGACAGAAGGCCTGATTTAGATCTTGCGGGAGGGGTTACTCCATCACAACGGTGACAGATTTCCCATCTGCCGAAATATAAATCCTATATGATATAATGGGATTTATATTTTGGCGGCCGGGATATCCATCAATGTTGTGATGGAGCAACCAATCCTCCAAGATCTCAATCAGGCCCAGAGATTCTCTTGACTGACAGCACTTCTGCTGTCTAGAATAACATTGAATGACAACTGTCTATTGAGAATTGCGCCACTTCATTTAAATCAGTCTGCAACTTGAATATCCTATTGGGCAAACACCTCAATTCAGAGCCCAAAGTAGCTGCAGTCTCAAGTACTTCCTTCCATTTCATGATTCACAGTACCACATCCCAGTGGTTAATACAGTTGTTGAGTCTCAATAAGTGTATGTCAAGAGTGTCTACCTGGGCATGGCAGAAAAACATCAGGCTAGCCTCTACATATTCAATTTTTTACTCCCAGATTGATCATGGCTTCAAAAAAGGCGGGAACATAGCGCTCTCAGGCACGAGCCAGCATCAGACTCGCTGGATGCTAGTCCGCAAAAGGATCATGTTTTAAGGGGCTATCGAATATTGAAACAAATAAACATGCTGTAGTTTGAGGGCAAGGTCTCCATTCAAGAGTCTGCAACCAACAAATCAGTGTGGAGGTCTATGAAATGCCATATTGCCTTAGCATCTAAACAGTATCCTGCTACTTGAATATTGATTCTGCTCACTGTATGCTAATGTCATTCAAAGATGGCAGTACTAACTAGATACAAGAACAGTAGTAAGCTATTATGAATGAAGTACAGTGAGGTAACAGAAGGGCCTTGGGAGATGAAACATTATTGTGTCTGTGTTGAAAGTTTTCTTAGAAAACAGCAATAACAACATCAATGAAAGTTAATAAACATGACTCTGCTTTACTGTGTGCTGCATGAATGATGAACAATGAGCATCCATTTTGAACAAGATGGCATCAGGCCCTAAATTGAAGCCTAATTTAACATAAGTCAGAAAAACACACTTCTATAAGTCATACCAAATTTGTTTCAAATGAAATAGCACGTTGTCAGTGTGCCCATGTAAATTTGAGATTGAATTCACGTTCTGCCCATTGTTAATAAAGCATAAAATTATAAACTGCACAAAACGTCAACAATATCAAGTATATATTCAATGTATTTGCTGTAGTGGTGATACAAGGAAAACTGGGGAGGCTCTTTGGGTTACCGATGCATTATGCATTAGTGCAGGGCTAGAATCTGTGCTTGTGTGGGATAGGTTTACCATGTGGCATAGCAAGGTAGATGGTATGCACATGGTTAGGATGAGCTATGTGACAATCTGTCCCTTACCAGGCCCCATCATGACCATCTGCAAACTTTCTGTGATTTTTATGTGCAAAACACAGGTCAAAAATCATATTGAGAATCACCCCCTAAATCTCTTCAGAGTGAAAAAAGTCGCATTATAGTACACATATGGGGAAGTTTAATTTGCCAAAGTTCGTAGTCTCCTGCAGTCCAGAAAACAGGTCCTCCACATGACACATGACCTGACGTGAAATGAAACCTGGCAATATCGGGTTCAACCAATTTGACTGTGTTTAGAAGAAAGGAAATTTATGAGAACGAAGTTGAAAATTGTAACATTCTTTCCGCCTGTCCCCTAATTGCACATGACACCCAGACATGTGAGTCACTGAAATCTGCTGGCTCAGGAGAAAGTTGGGAACCAGAGTTAGGAAAAGAGAAAAATAACAGAAAAACATGCAACTTAATTAAACGAAAAGAAAAATCAATTTGAAAATGCTGAGCAATTAAATTGCACCTTGATATCGTCAAATGACTATTGCCACACAGAAAGAGGAAAGGAAAACCCCTTTCAAGAAAGAACCAAGTAGTTGTTTTTTTGTAGCTATGGAGATTTTCACAGGGCTTTAACGGGGCTGAACTCTTGCTTCCTGGCACTCATGCCAGCAACTGCCACATACAATAATGGACCCACAACTTGCATGGCATTCATTTCCTAGACGTTGATTTGACAGATGTCTTAGTTAGGTCCCTTGTATAAGCAGAGATTTTCTCCCTGTAAAATAACCTGGTGAAATATGGGGCCGCCAACAGCGCTTAAGCCTGAGAGGGCTTTTAGAATATGCATCAATGGACTTACATTAGGAGAAGCTGGTGCCATGTATATGGACTGTTTAAAATATTCTTTATCAATATATTTTAATGACTGCTGGTGAATGATCTTGCTTGTTTCAAATTGCTCACTTAGGGCCTGATTCACAAAGGGCCTCTGCGTGAGTGCGGAGGCTTCAGTTTTGGGGGAGTCTCCGCAATGAGAATTCTCATTGTGGAGATTCCGCCCAGAGTGTGGAGTCTCCCCCACAAATGCGGCGCCTCCGCCAAGAGTGTGGAGTCTCCCCCACGAATGCGGCGCCTCCGCCAAGAGTGTGGAGTCTCTTTGTGAATCAGACCGTTACTGTGGACAGCCATTTTATTTTTTCCTCAGAGTCTTGACACACAGGTTACCTGACTCCTAATTGGAAACAAAGATAAGATGCATCTCTAAGTACCATATAAATGGTGCATTCAGACACAGGACCCTGCGTCCAACTCTCAGTGGGCGACCAACTCACATAATGGATAACCATGTAATATAGTCCTACATTGTCATCGAGGGGTTTCTGGTGAAATCATAAACTATGAAACCGAAGGCTGATTGGTTTGTAATTGTCATCTGAGTCTTGGCAAGGCAATATAGGACCATATTACAAATTTTACCTGTTATGTTTTTCTGTAACTTGCTTGTTGTGGGACCTTTTTCTTGAAAACTTTAGGTGGAATGCTGTACTATAGTCATAGTCATAAACTTTATTCGGTTTTTGATAAACCATAAAAGTCACATATACACACAAAGATGCCAAGTATTTAAACAAAAAAAAATTGCTGTACTATATTGTTCAGCTGTCTGTAGAAAGAAGAAGAGAGCAATATGTAAATATTTAGTTAAGAATGCAGAATTGTAGAAAAAACACCATTTGCCTTTTTAAAACACATCCTGTCTTTCGAGGGGAGATACTGTTAAAGTTGTTGTCTTGAATGTACACCTAACAAAGGACTTTGATTGGTGTTAGAATTCTTAAGCTAAGCTTTGTTTGCTTTTTATGAAGATATTATTGAGAAAACGGAGCAGTGGAATTAAGCAATTCTGTTGCTGCAGCATTTGCTGCGTAAATACTGCTTTACCACACGTGCCACATAATTTTCTGCCTGGTTTTAGTATTTCACCCCAAAACTTTTCCAGCTCAAATATATTAATATACAATAATACTGTCAGAGACCGTGTTGCAAAATGCTGAGTTTTCTTGTCGCACCACTTGGAAAATCCTGCCACATAATTTGATCTTCCATTGGTGCATAATCCTAGTTGATAATGGTAAAGCTCTGCATAATGTTGTCTGTGCTGTTAATATGACGAAGAAACCCATATTTCACAGGGACTTTCGAAATATTTACCATATTACACTGGTCTTCACGTTAATGGGAACAGCTGTACTAATAAGCACATATCACCAGAGTAAGGCAAAACTGATATGAGGAAACCCCTTTTTATTGTCTCACAGATTGTATGTCACAATTATTTTATACAGGGAAACACATTTCATAATAGTCAAGGGGTTGCTTCAACATGATTTTACCATGCTTCTCAAATGTAACCTCTTGCATCCTGGTTTTTGTTAAATACCATTTATTAAAACAGGTTCACATGAAAAAATACCATGGCATAAATCATGAAACACTCAAGGCTTTGCCTCTTTTGAGCCAAAGTCTCTCCCAATGCTCAACAATGGTTATAAGCATATTACATATAGTACAGTTGCCGCTGCCACTATGTAGTTATGCATTTCAGAGTTTACATAGGAAGAGCGTTTATTGTGTTATTAATAGGTGCCATTTAAAGAATCTTTTATTCTCAATCAAAAAGGGAGTGAATCCTGCTGATCTGGGAGGATCTGGGGGGTAACCACTCTTTTCCCGGAACCCTCAACCAAACTTTAGCTGTGAGCGGCGTGTATTATTCACCACTGTGGTATGGCTACCTGAAAGGGCACTGGAAATTCAGGATGGTATAATATTCCACCTTCATAACTACTCAGTTAATATGGATGCAGCTCTTGCCCTCCTTTTGTAAACATTTACACTACATGAAAATGTGTTCCCTTTTCCTCTTTTCACATATATATTGTTTTGCATGATGTTTATGGTTTTAATGGGTTTATTTTATTGCCCAAGAAGCACTAAACATATTGTTATGATTTAATTAGGCCAATTCTATAAATAGCGACTGTTTCATTCCTAATACCGATTATAATACAAGGAATATGGTGTTTTCCCCTTTTTAGAGGCTTCCGGACTAGTGTTCCAGAGTCCTGATGTCATGACGTTCCACACGCTAGCGCAGCGACATCTCAGGTACCGTCTCCACTTTCATGAGTAAAAATAGCCTGGTCCAAGGAATCCATTGTGTCCGGTACCATGGTGAAGGGGTAGGCTAATAAGCTAGGGCTCTCCACGCTACAAGTGTCACCTTTGCGACCGTGGTCATGGCACAAAATAATTTTTTTCCTTTCAACTCTTTAACCTATTATTTTGATTCTGACCTCCCTATAAGCAAGCAGTATTAGGGTCCCAACATCCATGGGTCCCCAAGGAGCCCTTTCCTTAAAAGAATTTGGGTGAGGATTATCTCGAATTAAAAGACATCCTGAGGGGAATGACCATTGTACCCTTCGAGAATGTTTTGCTTTAGGGCACATTGCACATGACCATGACTTTTTCACCTCTGTGAAGTCTGCAATATCAGCATGCGCCTTGAGTGATAAGCACAAGACTGGTTTCAGCATGTTAGTACATGGATAATGAATGCTCATTTTGTCTGTGTTTGTGTGTGTGTGTGTACATATATATATTTATATGTATATATATATATATTTACTGAAAAAACCATAGGTTTCAGGGACGGTATAGTTAGTTGGACATTTCACTCGTACAAAACCAGAGAAATTCAGCTGTTATAGTTAGTAGAGCTAACTATAACTCGAGCCCCCGCAATGCACTGCTGATGACGTCACATATTACATCACTTATGACATGGTCAGTGACATCACTGATGACATCACTGATGCCATCTCAAATGACATCACTGCTGACATCACTGATGACATCATCCAGTGAATGTGTGTTTCTTTAAAGTTTAAATATGTTTTATATATATATATATGCCAAGGTGTATTGAAGAATGAGTGGGTGTATAAGTGTCTGAATGGATGATTTAGTAGGTGCGTGACTGATTGTATAAGTGACTGATTAAGCGTATTTTACTGAATGCATGGGTTAGTGAGTAAACTATGTAAATGTCTGTATCAGTCTGTCAGTTGGTGTATAAGCGGCTGCATGGGTTGGTGAGTAGCTACATGACTGTCTATATGGGTTATTGATTGGTTGTCTGAGTATCTGTATGGGTGCCTGAGTGTCTTTGTGAGTGGGTGGGGGGTGGATGACTCTGTGCATAGATGTGTGAGTGGGTAATTCACTGGGTGTATGGGTTCAAGAGTGCATCTGTAAAGGGCTGTATGGGTGGGTGAGTGTGTGTATGGGTGTGTTGGTGAGTGAATGGATGTCCCAGTGGTATATGTGTGAGTTACTACATATGTGAAAGGCAGTATATGTGAGTGTTGGGGTATATAAATGACTATACGCGAGAGTGAGTGATTGTGAGAGTAGCTGTATGGATGAGTGTCTGCTTGTATGAGTGATTATATAAGAGAGTAAGTATGTGTTAGTATTTGTATAAATAAGTGAGGTGGTCTGTGTATAACTGTATAGGTGAGTAAATGGGTGTGATTGATTCTTTGCATGACTGAGGAGGTGTGTGAGTAAGTCTATGAATGAGTGGTGGTGTGTGAGTGTATGTATAGGTGTATGAGTGCATATGATAGTGCTGTATTGATGAGTGACTGCATGTATGAGTTACTGTATGGGTGAATGAGTGGATGTGTGTGTAGACCTAAGATTCAGTGAGTGCATATGTAGTAACTGGTATTGGTGTGTCTATGGTTTCGAAAATGGTAGTCTGTATTTTAGAGTGGGTGTATCAAAGGTTATATTAGGGTGTGAGGAGGTGTATCAGATTATCACATGGATGATGTCATCAGTGATGTCATCAGTGATGACATTTGAGATGTCATCAGTGATGTCATCGGTGATGTCACTGACCATGTCATGAGTGATGTAATATGTGACGTCATCAGCAGTGCATTGCGAGGCGCGAGTTATAGTTAGCTCTACTAACTATAACGGCTGAATTTCTCTGGTTTTGTATGAGTGAAATGTCCAACTAACTATAACGTCCCTGAAACCTATGGTTTTTTCAGTGAATTTCAAGGTTTTTTAAATGCTAATTTTTAACTATAACGTGCCTGAAACCTATGTTTTTTTCAGTGAATTTCAAAGGTTTTTTAAATGCTAATTTCTAACTATAACTTCCCTGAAACCTATGGTTTTTTTGTGAATTTCAAAGGTTTTTTAAATGCTAATTTCTAACTATAACATAGCAGTCGCGTTTGCAGAGTGGTGGAGAAAGGTGAGCGTGGCCTTCAAACACCTTTTAGCAATCCCACTGTGTGGGATTTAGCGGAGGTAACAGGAGGGATAGTTAGCCCCCAACGTCAACCTTGGGGGCCAACTACCCCTTTTATTACCTCCAGTAAGTCCCACACAGCAGGATTGCTAACTTGTTATATCAGGCCCCGCCCCCTCCCTGCACCACTGTGCAAACGTGCCCCCTGGTGTGTTGTAAGTTGGGGGATTAAGTCCCCTTGAATCCTGAGGGTCCCTGGGGTCCAACTAGCCCACCACATACCTCCAGTAAGCGCCACAGAGCTGTGTTGCAGAGAGGTGTAAAAAGGGGCGTGGCCTTGAACCACCTCTCTGCAACGCAGCTCTGTGGCACTTACTGGAGGTACCTGGTGGGCTAGTTGGCCCCCAGGGACCCTCAGGATTGAAGGGGACTTAATCCCCCAATTTACAACGCGCCAGGGGGCACATTTGCACACTTGTTATGTTAGGCCCCGCCCCCTCCCTGCACCACTGTGCAAACGCGCCTCCTGGCACATTGTAAGTTGGGGGATTAAGTCCCCTTGAATCCTGAGGGTCCCTGGGGGCCAACTAGCCCACCAGGTACCTCCAGTAAGCGCCACAGAGCTGAGTTGCAGAGAGGTGTAAAAAGGGGCGTGGCCACAGACCACCTCTCTGCAACGCAGCTCTGTGGGGCTAACTGAAGGTACCTGGTGGGCTAGTTGGCCCCCAGGGACCCTCAGTATACAAGGGGACTTAATCCCCCAACTTAGAACACGCCAGGGGGAGCGTTTGCAGAGTGCTGCAGGGAGGCGGCGGGGCCTCCGGCGAGTTGACGGTTTCACTTTTTTTTTTTGTCCGGGAGGGGGGCTGCGTGGCCCCCCTTCCCTGGGCTACTTTTGACCCTGGGGACCCCATCCCCCAGGGCCTGAGCATTTTCTTTTTATTTAAAAAAAAAAAAAAGAAATGGGAAGGGGGCCGCGTGGCCCCCCTTCCCTGGGCCACTATTGGCCCCGGGGACCCCATCCCCTGGGGCCTGGCCTGGTTGTTTTCTTTAAAATTATATTTCCGGGGAGGGGGGCTGCGTGGCTCCTCTCCCCTGGGCCATTTCTGGCCCCGGGGACCCCATCCCCCGGGGCCCGCCCTTTTTTTTTTTTTATTTAACGTGGGGGGGCGAGTGGCCCCCCTCCCGGGCCACTCCTGTCCCCGGGGACCCCATCCCCCGGGGCTGGCCCTTTGCATTGGGGACCATCGAGGGAGCCTCAATGCCCCCACGGTCCTGCCGGCTCCCCGCCTCCTGCGGGAGCCGGCATTGCTTTTGAGCAAGGGGAGCTGCTGACCTGCAGCTCCCCTTGCTCAAAAGCAATCCTGCTTTGGTTTTTCGAAGCGAGAGCAGGTTTCCTGCTCTCGCTTCCATAAATCAAAGCAGAGTTTGCTATGACAGGGTGGGAGCGTTCTGAATCTAGGAATCCTTTATGTAGATTAGGCACACACTTTGGTCCTGATGAATTGCCATTGATCCTTTAGGGAACTGTATAACGCCAGAAACATTTTGACCTGTTCAGACCTTCGAGAACATTACCGTCCCCTGAGATCTAATTTTGTGTTTAATCTACCCATTTGAAATAAATATTTTCTTTCTTTTAGTTAATTTTAATTAATTCACCTTCCTAATACTTGATTTGCCAATCTACTCTATAAGAACTTTAGGGCCATACAGACCTGGTTCTATTTGGCTTCTGTGAAAAACATCTCCGGCAAAGAGCCTTTTCGTGGGACCTGTTGGGCACTGCAGTACCGGCCCAAAAAGGAGCACAGCCCAATGATGAAGCATGCCACCATTAGGTGGGTGAGGGCTTGTGCTCCGCAACCACGTTTCCTATGATAACCACATAATGCTATGGATTGGTATACTTTGGATGAGGTGAATTTCTCCTCCCCTTTGAACTGCACACTTTATCTTTATTTATATTTTGTTAACAGTGACATTAAATTTGACTTGTGCTTAATGCCATGATTAATTTGATGCCTCGAAGTGCACATTCAGGAGCTAGCCAGACTGAGAGGTCAGACGGTAACTCTGTGTTAGCCAATGGGACTACTAACTGTTCCACAGCAAAATGACAATTTGGAAGTTTTGCTGTTAGGAGAAATTAAAAACATATGTTACTTAATAATAGACAGCTCCCTGCCTTAGGGCTCCATAGGCCTTTCTTAGGCGAGACTTACATATATTGTTAATGGAAGTCAGTGCTTTGCCATTTGTTTAAATTGCAAAGCCGAACTCGCAGTTTTAAAACTGCTCTTACAGGCTGCAGTGGCAGGCTAGGAGCCATTTTGTACTTTGCCACACAAATGGTGGCAAAATTAGTACTGCAGCCCTGGAGGAACACTCTGTCTTACATGCCCTGGGTACCCTTGGTATTATATACCAGGGACATATAAGTGAATCAGCCTATGCCAATTGGGAGTTGCCAATTCAACATACATTTTGTAATAGGTTAGAACATGGGCATTGAGGTCTGGTTAGCAGGCCTCAGTGGACTCTCAGAGTCGAACAACCAGCAGCATCAGTCCAAAACTTTGGGAGTGATCAGGCCAAAAGAGGCATTTCCTTACACCAACACAGCAGATGTCCTTCGGCCGTGTGCAGAGGGATTGCCTTCAGGGCCAACCAACACGCAAATCACTGGCCAACACCCACTTCACTTGGCCTCTGGGAGGCCAAGTAGATACTGTCCTCTTTCTTATTGGGGTTTGCAGATCCAGGTTTGGGTCTGTGAAACTACATAGAATTGTGAACAATTGTTACAGCTCCTGCTGGGTCAATAAACCCTGTAAACCCTGGCTCAGTACCTGAGCTATGGTATGCAGACCCACAAAAGGGTTCATCAATATTCCATGAGCCCTTGCAAGCGGTTTGTCATAGGTAGTGAAAACACACATGGGTATTCTTCACTACCTGGGCAGGGAACACGTACGTGTCCATGCTCTGCCTTTCACATACCACTCGCTTCACCCCGTAAGACATACCCTGGGGTGCTTTACTGGTATTGAAAGGCCCCCTTAGGATTGGCTTGTCATTTAAAGAGGCCAACCTGAGCACAAGTGCAATTGCGCACACACAGACCTGCAATGGCAGACCTGATACAACAGGTGTAGGATGGGCGTGCACACTTCTCCACTGAAGTTACAGTGGGAGAGTACCAAGAGCCCTAAGGTCACAAACAGAGAATCAGCAACAAATTGGTGGTGTCCCATGGGAGGAGCCGACCTCCTGTGGGGGTTCTTCACTACCTGGGCAGTGAACAGCCATGTGTACCTGCTCTGCCTTTTGCCTACCACATGCACTGCCCCTCAAGGCTTACCCGAGGGGGTGCTCTAGTGGTAGTGGAAGGCTCACTCAGGGTTGGCTAAGGAGTGAGAAATGCCAACCTAAGCACAAGCAACACTGCGCCCCCACAGGCCTGCAATGGCCCGAACCACAGCACAGAAACAGCCCTCATAACTGCCACCGACAACATAAGAGCCATCTACGAACGTGGTGAATCAGCATCCACGGCAACGCCCTCAAGCTGCTGTCCTCTTTTCTCACCAGACGCATCCAAAGAGCCTGCCTCCCACCATACACCTCCGTCCAACCCGAAGAGCATCACCTGTGGCGTACCCCAGGGCTCCTCACTCAGCCCAACACGCTTCAACGTCTACATGACCCCACTGGCCCGCATCACCCGCAGCCACGTTCTCAGCATCATCTCCTATGCTGACAATACCCTGATCATACTTTTCCTCACCGAATACACCAACTTCACCAGAGCGAGATTTCAGAACGCCATGACTGAGGGCGCCGACTGGATGAAAGCCAACTGCCTCCAGCTCAGCACCGACAAAACCGAAGTTGTCCTCTTCGGAAGACCCCCCTCACTGTGGGATGAATCCTGGTGGCCCTCTGCCCTCGGTCCTTCACCCACCCCCACCACCCACTCCTGCAACCTCAGAATCATCATTGACAGAAAACTCTCCATGAGGCGCCAGGTCAACTCTACTGCCTCCACCTGTTTGAACACCCTCAGAATGCTCCAGAAAGTCTTCAGATGGATCCCTACTGACACCAGGAAAACTGTCACCCACGCCCCCATCGCCAGTCGACTCAACTACGGGAAGGCCCTCTACATTGGAACCACCACCCACCTCTTCAATCGCTTCCAAACCATCCAGAATGCTTCAGCAAGAATCATCCTGGACCTGCCCAAACAAGCCCACATCACCCCCCACCTCTGTAACCTGCACTGGCTCCCCGTCAAGAAGAGATGCTACTTCAGTCTGCTCACCCACGCCTTCAGAGCCCTCCACAATGCCAGACCAGAATACCTGAACAACCGCCTGACCTTCCACCAGCCCACCAGACACCTGTGGTCTGCCGACCTTGCCCTCGCCACTGTACCACGCATTCATTGCCCCCGAATCGGTGGTTGCTCCTTCTCCCACTTGCTGCCAAAGCCTGGAACGACCTCCCCATCCACCTCCGAACAACATCCCCTCCAGAGTTCAGGAGCGGATTCAAGACCTGGCTGTTCGAATAGACACTCCTCACACTAGTGCCTGGATACCCCTCTGGGTGATTATTGCACTCTACAAATCTCTGATTGATTGAGTCATGTTTGACAGGCTATTCTGGTGGGTGGCACAATCAGTGCTGAGTCCCACTATTAGTTCGGGCAGTAACCGCCCTGGGTATGTGGTGTACCTTTTTACAGTTCACTCACAGGTACGACATCTAAATCAATCAATTAGGCATCCCTTCCTGGCACGTGTAGGAAGGGTGAGTGCCCTTTCCCACTGCAGTACAGTGGGAAAGTGCCTAGAGTCCTAAGGCCACGAAAAGAGAGTCAACATAAACCAGGAGGACAAAAAGCTAAAAGTTTTGGGGAAATCCCCTAAGAAGGGCCAGTGTCCAACACTTGCATATTGATTTTTTCCTTGTAGATCGCTCTCTAATTCAGCTGGTCTGCTCAATAACTCATGTTCCTGCTGTACTCTATGATCACTGATAAGTTGAGCTGGTATTAAATCTACCACTTGTAAAACCACCTTGAAGATGGACATTGAGAAGGGAGCTTCTGCAGGATGAGGGAGCTCTGGAGACGAATGTATGACAGAATTCTGCATGAGTTTTTCATGCATGCCTTAGGAACTTCGTCATTTGAACGAATGCGTCTTTAGCACGCATTTGCTCTGCACACAAGTCATTTTAACAACTTGCCTTAGGGGGGCACTGGATATTGGAATAGTTTAATTTACTATTCCGACTCCAGTCTGTGCAAAAGTAGGAAAGGTGTTTGACTTTAACTCCAACACCACTCCACCATTGTGCCCCCCTAAAGCAAGTCATTGTAACGACTTGCGTGCAGATTGAATGAGTGCTAAAGACGCATTAGTTTAAAACTATCACATTCCCAGATCAGTAGGGTTTCAAAAGTGCAGAAAGACTTGAAGGAAAAGATTGCGCAGAAAGATAGAGAACTACAGGCACAGGCAAGGCTGAACCCAAACCCAGATTCACCTCAGGTCATAGTTGGAGCAGTTGAAGAGGGACTTCAAGGTGAATATGCAGACAAAGATGCAAGCTAAATGGGAGGCTAGCAAGCTCCAACATTTTGAATATGGGGAGAGCAGCGGAGCACTATTGGCCTGAAAGGTGAGGTCCGATCTGAGTAGGAATAATATAGAGTTACTTGTAAAGTCAGGAAGGGCAGAGTCCTGAACTCGTTAGATGAGACTAAAGAAGATATGTGGCACAATCTCACATGGATTTATAGGGAAGAGGTGGATATAGACCCCCTTGTGGTTGAACAGTGGTTATGGGCAGGAATCTTTACCTTTTTTTGGAAGAGTAGAAGGGAGCTCTGCAGGATCAGATCACGAAAGAAGAGAACAGGGAGCAGCTTAGGAGTTTTGGCAATGGGAAAGCAGCAGGTCTGGATGGGATTTCAGATGAATTCTATAAGCATGTGTTAAACACTCTAGTGCCCTTTTCGGGAGTCCTATTTAACGAGATCTATCGGGAGGGCAGGGTAATCCAGTCCCATGGTTTGAGGAGTAGTCATGATACTTAAACTAGGCAAGGACCCTAAGTCAGCGGACTCATCTAGGCCTATATTCCTCCTGAACTGCGATTCTAAAATCTTTGCACGTATCTTGGCTAAGAGGTTAACAAGTGCCATTCAATCTATAAGACAGGCTCTCCCGTACTTCCAGATGTACTGTTAAGCATATTAACTGAAGAATTTCTGGCTCTTTGCTGGGTAGCTGGATGATTCTGGTATGGGTCAAATGTATAGTGCTGTGTTGAGGCATATTGATCCTGGAAAGTTTTTGTTCAAATTCGGGGACCCGACATTCTATGAGCGGGTAAGGCTGAAGGTGTTGTTGGCCACATTAAGGCTATGGATGTTCTTCAGGCAAGCTCTCAGGATTCATTATTATGCAGATCTGGCACCGATATGAGACTCTCCGGGGACCCCTGAGTGGCTTAAGGATAAACTTAGTCTGCCCCTCCGAAATGAGAATTGTTATACCTGAGGAGATCTCAGGAGGGGGTATCAGTTGGTTTCATGGCATGTTAAGAAACGAGCCATACAAGGACACCGGTGAACTCGTACATAAGAAGTCCAATAGCTCAAATTTGTATATCTATCCTTCTATCTATAAATGTAACTAGTATACTTTACGTGTATTTATTATCTTATTTGAGTGTTACTTGCTATTATTGTAAGAACCGCTAATGCTATTAGCTGTATGTAATGGTTTTTTATTAAGTATGCAAAATAAACCTTACTTACTTTATTTACAGTTGGTTTCATGGCAGGAGTTCTCCGACTTGGCAAAGGGTGGAGTCGCAAAATAAGTACCTACAGCTTGACTCTTGGTGGACGTCCCAGGGCCTATCTGAAGCAAGTGACCCGCTCAGTGAGGACTTTCTTGAACGGATAAGAACTAAAAATAACCTCAAGAAACAGATAGTGTGTTGATATTTGACAGTCATTACTGAAAAATGAGAGCCCCACACGCACATTGGAAAAAATAAATTTAGGAGCTGGATAAAGAGTATATGTGGTGAGTATCCTATGGTTTGTTATTCTCAATTGTAAAGCATGCACCCCTCAAAAATAATCATTTGTTTACCCTTCATAGAGCCTACTGGTCCCCGATGACATGGGCTAAGTTCATGTCAGAGCCGCCAGAATGCAAAAAGTACAGGGAAGAGACAGACGACAAGCAAATGTTTATGGAGTGCCCGGTGTTAATCTCATTTTTAAGGATGAAAGTAAGATCCCCCATGAAATTATTGGTTGCAATTAAGCCCCTGTTTGATCTTATTTGGGGTGGATCCAGTTTTGCATCGCCACTAACACAAGGTGCAGATGTCACTAGCCATTTTCTGGATGTTACTCGCAAGAAGGTAAATCTGTAATGGATTACCCCTGACCCTCCATACAATAAACACACTCCCTCAGGGCCTATATTTCTTTTGTTGTCAACATTAAATTCAGCACGGGCTCAGCAATCTGTTAAATCATTTCAATAACATTAACATGTTTAATTGCACCATCACTGTTTATTTAATTTCTTTATATATTTCATAACAGTACGTTTTCTTTCATTTTAAAAGCTTATTTTGGAGTATATGATACAATAAAATAGAACAATCTTTCTACATGTAATTCAGAAAATATTTACACTATAATATTTAACAAAAGAAAAGAACCCCCGGAAAAAATCACATACATGTGTCGCAAAAACGAAACTCATCCAAACACATACTGACTCATACAACATTCACACAAAATGCATCTGGGAAAGAGAGGAGACTACAGATAACAAAGTCTCCACGACCAAGGTTGATATATATGTTCAAAAAGAACTGAACATGGGGTCGAGGTCGACGCGCGTTTCGGTGGCTTGCAGAGTGTAGATTAACCACCTTGCATGATCAAAAGACATACGTATTCAGAAGGTGCTTTGATCGGTCGGAAGAGTGATGGCCCGTGAACTTACGTAGAGCAGATGCAGAAGATTTATATCAATAACTCACTGGTATGAGGACTTCGCCTTAATGCCACATAGTTGAAAGCTGATTGAGAGGCATAAATTCTGACTATCACGTACTCATAGAAATAAGAGAATGAATACGTATGTCTTTTTGTCATCCAATTAGAAATCTGAAGCCGTGATAGGACGTTATTCTCGCGAAAATAAGATCACTTTCGCCGTTTGACCTACATACGAAAATAATTTGGACATCTGAACCAACGTTGCAATGCAGCTTGGACAAAGATAGGATTGTTCGCATCATTTGGCCACTAGACTATCAGGCCATTTGTGATCATATATCGTTCTCAAAAGACGTAGCTGTATCATTCTATCAGCAGGTCTCTAGCCAACCACACTGCTTGTCCCCCGGTTTTTGTTTGATTTTTGTGGGTATCTGGAAAGATCCTGAAGAAGGTGGTTAATCTACACTCTGCAAGCCACCGAAACGCGCGTCGACCTCGACCCCATGTTCAGTTCTTTTTGAACATATATATTAACCTTGGTCGTGGAGACTTTGTTATCTGTAGTCTCCTTTCTTTCCCAGATGCATTTTGTGTGAATGTTGTATGAGTCAGTATGTGTTTTGATGAGTTTCGTTTTTGCGACACATGTATGTGATTTTTTCCGGGGGTTCTTTTCTTTTGTTAAATATTATAGTGTAAATATTTTCTGAATTTCATGTAGAAAGATTGTTCTATTTTATTGTATCATATACTCCAAAAAAGCTTTAAAAATGAAAGAAAATGTACTGTTATGAAATATATAAAGAAATTAAATAAACAGTGATGGTGAAATTAAACATGTTAATGTTATTGAAATGATTTTACAGATTGCTGAGCCCGTGCTGAATTTAATGTTGACAACAAAAGAAATATAGGCCCTGAGGGAGTGTGTTTATTGTATGTTTGGTTTTCCCCTCTTCTCCCTGGCCTTAAATTAATTTTCCTGAGAGGGGGTCCCTAACTCTTGCAGTTACCCCTGACCCTCCAACAGTGTTATAATGGCGGTGTTCTGCCAGCTCTGTTAGCAGATTAGATGTAGACCGAAAGACCTCTACAGCTGCAATGAGATGGAAGCCTTTCCTAACGTGGCTAAGCACACTAACGGTCCGATGATTGCACCTCTGTCGCTGGGTTTGAGAAAGGGGTCGCTGCCACTCACAAGAGTGAGAAGCAAAAGAAGGATCTGCTGTTCCCACATGCTGCATACGATAGAAGGGTGTGCTTGGGTCTTAGCGTAGGCAGCTGGATGTTGATGTGAGGACAAAAATAAAGGTACAGTCAATTGTTTAAATGAAAATGGTGCCTGGTAAACACCACCTAACACAAAAACTATAACCATGCACCCAAAAAGAGAATACTAACTAACGTGGGAGAAGTCTGAAGACATTCTCATGGAAGTATCCAAAATCAATCAATCTATCTATCTAGCTATCTATCTATCTATCTATCTATCTATCTATCTATCTATCTATCTATCTATCTAATAAGATAGCGAAATTAACCCTTGAACACCCTGAATATCATAGATATTACATGAAATACTCATGGAGTTGTTCAGACTTTCATCTTTATAGAAATTCCAGTGAAGTATTGCAAAGCCAGCACACTTCTCAACTTTATGAGGTTTTAAAATTTTAGGGGAGATTTATCAATCTTTCACACAGTGCAATGCAGCAAACCACCTTGCTGGGCTGTGCCTCGTGAAAGGGCAGGAATGCATCGTATTTAACACTATACGGTGCATTCCTGTTGTTTCCTAGCACTGGCGTACTTTTGGCTGCCTAGCGCCAAAGCAGGTGCCCATGAGTCATGTTGCAAGGGTGCCTGCATTGTAGACAGGATTGTTTTTGTGCAGGAAGGCACACCGTCATGCACCTAAACAATCCTGAGAGGCATTTTCATCTTTGTATGTGCAGAATGCAGCACACATAGAAAGAGGGAAAAACAAGGAGAAATAAAGATATTTCTCCTTGTTACGACTCACCATGGGAGGCATAGCATTTTGACGTATTGCCAGGTCTACCACTAATGGTAGATCTGGGAATGAGCCAAAATCCATGGGTGGATGCGTGGGAACACTCATGCTCCACCCATGGAATGACTCCATGCTACAGCATAAAGCAAGACAGCGATTTGCACTGTCTTGCGTTACTCTAGATTTATCAAGCCATGCAGGGGGGCATCGCAAGGTGACTGTACATGGCTTGATAAATCTCACTTAGGTTTTGCATCGCCCTTGCGCTCCCTTGTGTGGCGTAAGGATGATGCAAAACTTTGACAAATATGGGCCTTGGTTTTTAACAGAAATGTTTCCAGCAAATACCAGATTTCTTTCAAAATAAGGCTAACGTACTTTTTGATTATGTGTTCTCATCTGCTATTTCTTTTTAACTTTGCTAACATTGTGATGTTGATGAATGTGACCGACATTCTTTGAAAAAGTCATGGGCTTTGTGATGTCCAACTTCGCCAACATTGCACAACATTACTTTCAGGTCAGTAAAATGAGTAAATCTGTATACACAAAATACGTGGAAGCCATGTTGCCAGTACTGGGACACACCTCTACTGTTCCCAGTACGCACACTTATACAGAGGACACAGACACAACATTTGTCTTGTGCCCCCTAATTTGGCCACCCACTGCTATCCTATTCTTTTTATCACCAATCAAAATGTGAGGTCATTTTCTCAAAGGTCTTGCATGATATATCCGAGAAGGCACCCGGCCTTTCCCCACTAATTCTTATCAGTAATACCAAGTGTCAAAAGACCACTATTTCATCACTGATAGAAGCTGTTACTGTTTATTTTATCGAACTCCTAACACCTTATCGCTATCATGATGTGTGTAGGAAAAAATGCTGTTTTGCACCACTAGAGTTTTATTTATTTATTTATAGGTTTTATATAGCCCTTGCTAGACCCGAAGGTATCAGAGCGCTTTACATAATCGTGAACAAAAACAATAATCAAGTCGCTGAGCATACGATGCGAGACATAATAGATTCAAGTCCTCACAAAATATATGCAAGGAGAATAATTATGCAATGAGGGCGGTCACCGTATTTGGTCAATTAGCATAGTATGAGTTAAGGAAGAGAAAGATATATTAGAGAGTAGAAGCAAACAAACAACCGACTGTCACGAAGGGCCAAGTCTTAGAAAGAGAGAATATTTGAACAGATTTCAGTTTGCTTATGTGTTAAAGTATTATGTGAGGAGATGGATGTGAGAAGCTGGCCTGGGATATGATGCACACTTATGCAAATTGGCACCCCGCACCAGTCCAGACAACCCTTATGATGATTTTAGTGGTCTTAGACAACCTTAGAAGATCTCTAAGTGGCAGCTGTGGAGCGCAGCATTCAGGCTTAGTCCAGAAGGAGTGTAAAGCAGCTTGTTTCACCAGAACATAATCTTATAGGTGTTGATTAAGTGAAAAAGAACCACACAGTGTATTTATAAAAATATGTATTTATTATAAGACACTCACTAACACACACAGATATCTCCTGGCCGGAGATATACACAATGCACACAATACTTTACGATAGAAACAGGTAAGTAGCACAGAATACGCAGTGGTCACCAAGGGGAGACCAAACCATATTCTAAAATAGTGGTATGCGAACCACGACCCAAGTCAAGACTATACCCAGAAGACGTAGAAGTGCCGGGGACCAAAGGAACCACCCAAGGTAAGTAACCAGGAGCCCCACAGAGACCGTGTGCAGAGTGGGAACACGACTGCAAGATCAATTCAAGTCAATGGGTAAGTCGTGGTTGCAATTTTAAAGAAGAAGGACCCTTCCCAGTGGACCCTGAAGAAACCCCTTGGAAGACAGAAGGTTGGAGAGCCACCCAACCGTGGATACCTTAGGAACCAGGATACCTGCACCAGGGAAGCCGGGTGCATAGGTGTGAAGTGGCATCGGAAACCGCCGTCAAACCCAATGGACGACTTCAGGAAGATGCCGCTGCTGGGGAAGGTGAAAGTGTCCGGTGGGCCCCAAAGGTGGATTTAAGATGTGAAGAACCTGCAAGCAGAGGGGACAAAGTCTATGCCACTCTGGAGTGACCAGGAGTCACGGAAGACGAATGCCCACCAATGTCGGGTGTTGCAGGAGAGCAGACGGTGACCTTGAAACTGCAGCTGTGTGGACCAGGCAATGCTGTGGAAGACCAGGAGCCATTCACAAGCTGTCCCAGGTTAGATGTCAAGAGTTGAGGAGTCGGTGTCCGGCGGGAGCACCAACAAGCCTTGGCCACTGCAACCAACGAAGGAAAAGAAGAAGGTGCAATGTTGGGACCAGCAAGGACCAGGAGACTCACCACAATCAGGGGAGTCAGGTCAGGCCCAGAGCAATAAGGGGAGCACAAAAGAATTAGAAATTGACCCTCGACAGGACCCACATGCCGGAGGCACTGGAGTCACAGAGGACCTCGAGCAGCTCACCAAAGATCCAGGCCCACGATGCAAAGGATGTGGTGAGGACAAAGATCTTGGTCACTGGAGATGCTTGAGGTTAGGGATACTTGGAGCCCGAAGATCTTGATGGAAGGAAGCCAACAAGCCTTTGCAACGACAAGTCGACACAGTGCACAGGGATTCGGTTAGTGCGGCTCTGACAAGGGATACTGGCCTCAAGCTAGGTGAGAAGACAGGGCCGGCCTCGTGGGATGTGAAGAACCACCACCTGTGTAGCTGAGACTTTCCGAGTCCGTGGGAGCCCAGGATCAGCAGGCCGGTCAGCTTAGTTGCGTTGTCTGCAGATGCAGGGAAGTGACTCTTTCACTTCAAGGGAGATTCCTTCAGATGTCTTGGATGCCCACAGGCCTTGGAAGGTTTCCTGTATGGAGTACAGGCACGGACGTTGCCACAGACGAGCAGGGCAAAGAGATTAGGAGCAGCAGGAGTCTTCCTGGTTGCAGCCTTGGTGCCCAGAGCGAAGTCCAGTGAAGTCTAGAGTGCCCAGATGATCGATGTTGAAGTGGTGTCTGAATTGGATCGTGTTTCACAACGAATCTAGGGACCCACCCTCAGGTAACCCCTTAAATACCCTAAGGAAAGGGTTGGGATGATTCAGGGGTCCCTCCCTAAGAAGGGGCTGGAAAAGGGGGAGAATACTCCCCTGTCCTTTGTCCAGTTTCATGCCAGAGCGGGAGCCAACGGCTCTCTGAACTGGTTTAAACTGGACTATGCATGGAGGGCACCAAATGTGCCCTGCACGCAGACTATGTGGTGCTGGCAAGCGCTCCCACCCGGCCCCAATACAATAAACCCTGAGGGAGGTGGTCACACCTCTCTGTGACAGGATGCCTATTGTTCTGCCTTCCCCTACTTGAGCTTGGCTCAGCAGCAGGAGGGAAGAATCGTGTCTCTGGTCGGCAGCAGCCATGTGATGCTGTCCGGATCTAGAAGACTGGTACCGGGAGCACTGAGGACCTAACGAACAGCCTTTACAGTGCTTGGAATCATACATCCCACACCGTTTATGGTGTGGGGGTATGATTCCAACATGTTTGATACCAAGCACTATAGGGTTCGTTACAGCCAGTTTCGAGATGGTCATCGCGTAATGACATGGTGCCCCCCTATATGTTATATGGCTGTCTTACTTACAAACAGGGAGAATGGACTCCATAGGCTGTTGGAGTGTCTGGCTCATGCAGGGGCACCCTCACACTTAGAACTGAGCGCCCTGCCTTCAGGATGGAAAAGGCCTGCTGTAGGGGTGACTTATAGGTTTTAAGTCCAGTGACCCGTAAGTGATGTTAGCACCAGCTTACACAGGCTGCAATGGCAGGCCTGTAGTGACAGTTTGGATGGTCTCCCATAGGTGGCATAATACATGCTTCAGCCTATGGGGGACCTCTGCGGCACCAATGCCCTGGGTACCTTAGTACCATATACTAGGGACATATAAGGGTACCCCGGTATCCAATCTGGTCTGCACCTAAGTACTTACCATTACAATTTAGGGGAGAAAGCAGAGAAACTGGGGTCCTGATTAGCAGGATCCCAGTTAGACCAGTCAGAAAACAGCATTACTTCAAGCAAAACGTGGGGGTAATCATAGAAGCAGATCCTGCTTTCCTACAATAGAGTTTCAGGTCTCTTTTGAAGCAAGAGAAGGAGGGGTTGAATCGTAGATCTTTAGGGAGAGAGTTCCATATGCTGGGTGCATTTCCAGAAAAAGAGCGAGTCTGGGTTGATTTGTTTTTTAGTTTGGGAGGAACGAGAAGAAGTGTGTTGGAGCTTCTCAGAGTTCTGGTTCTTACTGCTTTTGTGAGTATGTTGTCCAAATAGTTGGGGTATGTGAGTGGAGGGCTTTGTGGGTGATACAGGCAGTCTTGTAAGTACATCTTCCTTCGATGGGAAGCCAGTTGAGGATCTTTAGGGCAGGTGAGATGTGTTCAAACCGTTTAATACCTGTTATGAGCCAGGCTGCCTTGTTTAGAGCTACTCTGAGGGGGGTGAGGTGAATTTTCGGGGTCTCTTTGAGGATGACATTCCCATAGTCAAGTTTGGAGAGGACCAGAGATTGTACTACCATCTTGAAATCGTCTAAGGGAATGAATGGTTTAAATTTTATGAGGTGTTTTAGTGTGTAAAGCACTTCTTTGGCTGAGTTTTTGATGAGATCCTTCATTGACATGTTTTTGTCCAGGGTGAAGCCTAAGGATTTTGCCAAGTTGGATAGAGTGAGAGAACAATTTAGTGCATTCAGGTCGTTGAGCCAGTCTTGGATTGGTAGGTGGTTACTTTTGGGGGAGAACAGTAATACTTCTGTTTTGTTGGGGATTTAACTCTAGGTGGTTGGATTTAAACCAAGATAAACCAAGATTGTATCTTCCTCAGTGTGGCGTTGAGATGTAGGATGTCACTGGGTGACTTGATTTTGTAATAGAGTTGAGGGTCGTCGGCATGTCGGTGATATTTGATCCCTGCTTGCTTCAGGATGATAGTAAGGGGTTCTATGAAGAGATTGAAAAGGGGAGAGAATTGAACCCTGGCGCACACCAAGTGTAATAGGTGTGGGTTTAGAGAGGCAAGAGTTGATTTTGAATTGTTGCGATCGGTGTTGCAGGAAAGATGTGAACTATTTTAAAACTGTGCCATTGATACAAGAGCGGATCTTCAGTGACTCCAGTAAGGCTGGGTGATTTACGGTATTAAAAGCCGCTGATAAGTCAAGTAGGATAAGTAGGCATGCGTCTCCTTCATCTAAGGCTCTATGGATGTCATCTGAGATATTGAGCATGGCCGTTTCTGTGCTACAGCCTTTCCTGAACCCTGGTTGGAAGGTGTGATGGAGGTTGAATTTCCCTGTATGAAGGTTAAGTTGTTGTAAGACGCATTTTTCCATAGTTTTGGGTATGCACGGGAGGTTGGAGATAGGTCTGAGGTTGTTGAGGTCATTTGGGTCAGCCCTGGGATTTTTGAGTTTGGGTGCGATTTGTCCTACTTGAAGGGAATCCGGTACACATCCCGAGGCGATAGATGTATTGATGATTTTTGTCCAAAACGGGGCAATGATGTGGTTGAGATTTTGTACTATTATGGAAGGGAGGGAATCCTTAGTGTGTGAAGTGGGCTCTAGTTTTGCAATAATATTGAAGATTTCAATTTCTGTCGTGGGTTTGAAGTCCGACCAATTGGCATTGTTTTTCAATTGAGTGTTAGAATGGTTGCCGTTGGTTCCTTCTGAGGCCATTTGGTCGTTGATAGGTTCGGGTAGTAGAATTCTCGTGGAGGGTGGTGAGTCAGTGAGGACGTTTAGGAGGGAAGGTAGGATTGTGACTGGAAAGAAGGATTGCTCAATTTTTGCAGTTTTTTCAGTGAAGAAGCTGGCAATTTCTTTGCATCGTTCAATAGTGGCAATTGTTTCGTGTGGGGATGAAGGTGTGGTTTGTCGTTTAACAATGTTAGAGAGCTCCCTGAGCCTGTTCTTTGCGCGGCCAAGTTGGTTGCGGAAGAAAGAGGCTTTTTCTCTGAAAATGTGCTTCTTATATGACAGCCTTGCAATTCTAAGTAGTGCTAGGTGGATTGTCGAGGGGTTTTGCCTTCAAGTCCTTTCTGCTTGTCTGAGTTGTCTTCTTTTGTTGTTAAGATCAGAGTTAAACCAGGATTTTGATTTGATTGATCTCTGTTGTTTTAATTTGAGCAGTGCCACTTGGTCGAGAACTTCCGACATCGCTGTGTTGTAGGGGGCAGTGAGACCATTAACGGTATGAGTGAGAGGGTGACGCTGTAATTGATTCCGAATCTTGGATTCCAGTTCCGTAATTGGGACTTGTTTGAGGTTTCTGGTCCACTGCTTGGGTTTATTTGTTAAGTCTGTGTGTGGTCTGATGGTGGTATGGATATTGAACAGTATGAGATGGTGGTCTGACCAGTCAATGGGTCAGATGGAACTGAGGGAGACCAGTACATTTTTAGTGATGATCGCATCTAGAGTAGAGCCTTTGATGTGTGTTGGTCCATTGCAGAGTTGTTTTAGGTCGCTTATTTCAAGAGCCGGACTTTGGTGTCTTCGGAGTTCTGGGGGTCCATGTCCACATGTGTTTTCTTGCTGTTGTCCCCGCTGAGCAAACATGGATATGCTCCTTTTTTATTTGCTTGAAATACAAAAGTTATGTCTGAGCACATTTATTTTCAAACTTACGTATGCAAACATGACGTAAAACCTTCATGATGTCCGTCACATATAGATCTCAATTTCTGCAGTAAAAATAGTACAATTGTTTGGTCTAATACTCACATCCATTATTTAAGCAGACAAATCCCACTGTGGGGCCAAGCAAATGCTAGAAATATAAGGTTGGTGAAAGCAGGTATTTATGTCCTGAGGACCACTTTCTTCCTTGATGTACTCAAAGATAAGGGTGATCATATCACATCAATTTGGCGCTACAGGTGTTTAGTAAGTTTAAGGATTTGCAACTGTCTTTTTCTAATTTTAACCTGAATAAGATTTACTTTGCCACCTCAAAAGTTGCAGACAATATTTCTTAAATATATGAATGTTTCATCGCAAAGAAGCAGCATTGACAAGAGTCACTAAGGAGTTACCAGGGATGCTGGTAGCAACGTAAGTGCCCTGTGTGTGCCTTTGCACCATTTCATATAATATCTTTGTCCCTCTTTTTGGTATGACTAAATTATGACTATTCACTAGATCCTCATACTATGTCCGCACATCAAAGTGAAGGTTGCTGAACAAAATCTGCGTAATATGTTGTGGATCATTATTGGGCAGGAACCCATACAGCGAATGGCAGTTTCATAGTTGCCAACTGTCCAGGTTTTGCAGGGACAGTCCCTGCAAGTTGGAGACTGTCCCGGGTAATATTGTTGCCGAAACAGTTCCCCTTTATTACACACAGGTACGCAAACAAGAACTTTCTATCTGCAGCAGCCCTGTGCTGCAAAGTGTCCGGGAATTGTTTTTCAAATGTTGGCAACTATGCAGTTTCTGTGCTGGGATTGCAACATCTCTCTCAAACGGACCATTCGCTTTTATATATTGCCACTGTACTGACTAAACGAGTAATTTGTAGTGGATTGAATGTCACCTTCCTGTAAGAGTTAATAATAGGTGCATACGTGACTTATGATCATTAACACTTTACTGAGTGCAAATTTGCTCCCAGAACACAACATAGAAATTAAAAAGAATCATAAATTCTTCAGGAGTTACAAATCATAAATGTCAACGTATATAATTGCTAAAATATAAATGTGACATATTATTCTGCTCCCAGAGGACATGATGCATGCACCATCACTCCCTAATCATTAGTAGAACCGGAGGTAACGAGCCACACTTTCTTCTACACATTTTTGGCGAGATGCATGAAATGGTCAGGTATAGGAAGTACAAGGTGTGACAAAGTCCCAACCAAATTCTTGACCAGTAGTAATAATTGGAGAACTGTTGAAACACCCATTAACTGCCAATGTAATGACATTATGAATATGGTTGAGAGGTCAGAATATGCATTTTCTTTAAGTAATAAAAAATGCAAATGATTTGTTTTCCTGCTTCTGTTTTTGTTGCAAATCCTCTTTGGTAAACGTTACTTTGCAAAATCTAACTATAGTACACATCAGAATAATATTTTGCACACTGACAAAGGCACGTCGATATTCCAATAATCATCATGCAATTAAATGAAATTGTTTAAAGAATCTTAATGTAAAGCGCTCCTCTTTTTCTTCCACCCCACAAGGTGGTCACAAGTAGCATATTATGAGCAAGCTTTGTTTTCCTTATTGGAACGTGCCGTGGTTTCTAATCACAATATGATCATAAAATGGATGACCCGGCTGCCCAAGCCAGAAGTCCACTTCAGCCCAAGAATGTGATTGTTGTAATGCACCTCAGTCATTGCCACAATCACCAGCAGAAGGGATATCTTTAAAGTGTGAAGAATGAGGTGCGCCTAGCAGCTGCTGCACCAGTCCACTGGGCAAATAGAATGGCTTCTGGGAAGCATATCAGGCCTGGCTTCACTAATGTCATCTGGGCTTCTTTAGGTGGCAACTTTACTGCTGGTTCCCAATGCCTCAGATGTTCAAGAAGCATAAATGTAGATCACCATTGAGCTGCCTCTACCAGAAGATATAGGCAGCTGGGGTAATCACATTTAACTTTCTACATTGTTCTGAGACAGTAAGTTTGGAGCAGTTGGTCATAGAAATTACACTGTTTCCTCTTAGGGCTTATTTTATTATGGAAGGGGCTGGAGGGGTGGAGTACATTCCTGGATCAATCTGTGGTACCTTGTGAACAGTAGTAACGAGGACCTAGGGAAACCAGCCATTTTACAAAGCTTCAAGCCAAGGCCCCTCCTTGCATTTATGAAATAGATTAGGATTGATACACCGATGGTAGATAACAAAACACTTGCAAACTCAACTGCATGGTTAGAAAATACTTTCATTGATAACCAGGACAGAAAGTTTGTTCTTCAATTCGGGTCTGTATCAGGGGAATGAGTATCTCATTTGCTGCGTCACTCCAAATATTGTTGGATTCAATGTGAATGAACAATCTGCTGTGTATTTATTTTTTGCACAAGAACAAGAATAGTGCTAAACTGCTAGCTGGCCCCACCTTTATCTCGGTAGCTCACTTCATTAGGACCATTAAAAGAATCTTGTAGTCAAGAAAATTAAATGCGACAAATAAAATACACCATTATGGCATCTTGAGCTCCCAGTTAAATACATATAATAATAAGGAAGCAACACCCTCGAAATGACTTTGAAAAAAGTCATTTTCCAAATCTGTCTGAAGCAATTAGATTTTAAAATAGATAAAGTGCCGAGAATGAAATAGCATTATTACCTCTGGGGCCACTGAAGCCTAGGTCCTAGAATCGAAGACTTGAAGATTTCAAGTAGGTAGGAAGAGTCTGGCAAATGCTTATTATAAGTGGGCTCTGAAGCTTCAACTATTTCAGTAGAGGTTGATTCTAGGAGTTATCTGATGCACTGACCGCAAAGTGGCTAAACCGATTAGACCCGAGGAGGTAGAAAAATACCCACCAAATGAAAATTAGTTCCTTAACATTTCTAAATTTCTTCCCGATATTACAGTAAAACCTGCAAAGGCACACAATTTCACTGTGGGACTGCACTCACTGCAAAGAAAACACAGTGGTTAGAAATGCAAAAAGAAACATAACCCCGATACCAACATCTTTTTCAGTGTAAAGGCTGACATCCATGCTTATGCCTTTAACTCTGTGGGCCCGGTTCACTGTTTGGATCCGAGGATCGTAGGCCCAATGAAAGAAAACCCATGCAGTACCTTAACACCCCACTGGCAAGCAGAGATGGTCGCTTGCTCCCGGTGATAGGAATCTTGGGAGAGACAGGGATATGGAGAGATACACACAAGCCCGGAGCTCGTTCCCAGAAGGAATCCTTTCTGCAGTGCTTTAAATGGGAAAAAATAAGTGCAGGTACTCATTAATATGAGCTAGAGATGTGGCAAGTGGGCGGGGCTAGGGGCGGGGCTAAAGGCAGATCCTTGTTTTGTAATATTTGGTGCTTCTTAATACCATAATATTATTTTTTGTTGTTTGGCACAATACTATATACTCTCAAGCGTACACACACACACACACACAAACAAGCAGACATGTACACAAAAGCATTCCACACATTCCCTTTAAAATATTTCCTGAGAGTGTCCTGATTCTCTTCCTCTTTTTCTCACTTTTCTCACACACAAAAACAGGCACACACAAGTTGGCAAGCACACAGACATAAGCAAATACTCACACAAAGTCTCAGGTGGGATTAAAGCCATTTTAAACTTCTTGCCTCCCATGGCTTTCTAAATTGCCACTGTCCATGTACTGCCTCCATACCTGTGTTTGCCCAAATGCACACAATAGTGTGAATGTGATTAACAGCATAGGGCCTAAAGGGCCCTCCACTGTCAAACACAGTGTGATGGTGAACACAGGAACATCATTTAAACACCTGATGGAGAGAGGCAGGGAGGAGGCTAAAGCACTTTCAGCTGAAGTGAATGGTCGTTGTGCCCCTGATTGACGGTGCAGGGGTCTGTCTAGACCCTGCACTGTTAATCACAGCATGACGCAAGGCAAGTCCTCTCAGACCCCTGCAGTCTCAGGGCATTCAAATGGATGCTGCTGGAATCTCCAGCAGGGACTCTGCAAAGGCTACTGTGCTTACAAGCTCATGAGCAGCAGGGCATCTACCCTGTGCTAGAAGAGATACCTAACCAGTGGCGGCTGGTGAAATTCTTGTTTGTGTTAAAGTACACAGAGCAGGCAGGGCATGAAGCAGGTGCATCACTAGCGCCAAGGTACGCCTGCCAGAGGACAGGCCAGGCTTGAGCAGGAGCTTGGACCCATTTGAAATTAAAAACAAATGTGGCTGAAAAACAGTGCACAACCACACTTTTGGTTATACACGTTTTCTTAACAACATTATGTGATTAGGAAAACAGCGATGCCGTGTTTTTCAGTCATTAAATAGACACCACAACACAGCACAATTTAATAAAAAGAATAATAAGGGGGACTCGCACTTTTTCTTAACTTGTAGCTGTCATCACAACATGTAAACAGTAATTAACATGCTGTGATTGCTGCTGCAGTCGTAGATAGTTTTCTTTACTTAAAACGAACTGAGCAAATTGAAGGTATGTATGAAGCTAGTAGAGGCTGAGTTTTGGTGAACCAGGTAACAAGGGCGCTTACTGGTGAGCCAGTCCAGCCAACAGATGACGATAAGTACCTGCGACAGCAACAGAACACGTGCATTGCAGCACTCCTTGTCTTCAGAATCGTGAGAAGTCAAAAGTGAAATTTGCCGCACTTGGCCCCTCAGGACTCAAAAAACCACATAAACAGTGCATGCATTTCCAAGGTAGACACCAACTCTTAACATCGTTCCCCTGTGTCTGCCCTGCCCCTCCCTTCTCCATTAGATGAATGAAGCTCTGCGGACCCCGCCTTGAGCCAGAGCAGTAAACGCCCTAAATGAAGCATATGCCTCACCGATAAAACCGGTCACGCCTACCATAGTGATGTCACTGCCCGGTGTGTGCCTTCAAGGCGAAAATCATACTCGTTCAGCACATGCGCAAATACAGGCCCACTCTTCAACTACACAGAAAAAAATCCTTCAGCCCAACACAGCTATTGTCTTTTTAAGTAGAGCTGCTCATTCGTTCCTATCCCCTCCCCCATGTTAGTGGGGCGATGCCCCTCACGTCCTTTAACACCAGCCGCTGCTGTGAAACCTAACCGGAGCCTGCAGTGCCGTCGATTAGCGTACCGGTACTCTCCCTGGCTAAAGAGAAGTGCCGGTACTGACGGCCAGAAAATTCGGAAGTGCCGGTACTCAGTACCGGTGAGTACCGGCCCATTTAAAGCACTGCCTTTCTGTCAATAGACGTCACAACCCTACACCGGGTCGAGGAGATGAGTTAACACCGTAACAGAGGAGGGCAGGTGTAATCAACTTAAAGGAGATACCAATACATATAAGAATACAGAGAGGTTCAGTTTCAGCAGCAGGTGTTCCTGCGTTGGCCCTTGGACTGATCAGGAATGCAGCCATAAGTGCCAGGATGCTGCCAAAAACATCGTACAATACAGAAAAACAGTGAGAGGCAAACATAACAACATCATATAACAAGGCAAAAGGAAAAGTTAATAGGGAGAATTGAGGGAACCGAGAAGGGAAGAACAAAGCAAATGTGAGAGATAGGAACGAGTGCAAAGTTGCATGAAAATGGAGTGGGCCAATATAAATAGCGTCATATTAACAGACGAAGGGGCAGATTTACAAGCCTCTTGCACTGCCAGTAAGTCACTTTTTGTGACGTACTGGCAGCGCAATACACTGGCCCATATTTACAAGGACAGGAAAAGCCAGGGTGGCTTTTCCTGTCCTTGTAAATATGGCCCCTTAACACGCAGAACTTTGCGTGAAAGGGGCGTTCCATGGGTGTTGCTGTGGGTGTTCCCACGCAACACCCATGGAACCAGACACATTTCCAGATTTACGAGGAATCGTAAAACTGGAAATGCGTGTGAATGCTACGCCTCCCCAGGGGAGGCTTAGTGAGGCGTAACGAGGAGAAATGTATTCATTTCTCCTCATTTTTGTTTCCTGTTTCTATGCGTGCTGCATTCTGCAGCACACATTGAAAGAGGAAATCACCTCTAATGATTGTTTTTGTTCAGGAAGGGTTCCCTTCCTGCACATAAACAATCATTGAAAGAATGCTGTTTTTCAACTTTTATGTGTGCTAATGCAGCACACATAGAAGTTGAAAAACGGCATTTCAGATTGTTTTTGTTCAGGAAGGGAACTCTTCCTGAACAAAAACAATCTCCCCACGACATAGGTAGCCTTGCACCATGGTGCAAGGGTGCCTCGCGTCGGCGCTTAGCAGCAGTTTGTGCGCCAGCGCAGGGGAAGCACAGAGGTGCGACATATTGTTGTAAATATGTCGCATCGCTGTGCTTTCCAAACTAACGCAGCACGGCGCAGAAAAATGACTTGCTGCACTGTGCTGCGTTAGTTTATTGTAAATCTGCCCCCGAAGACTCTGAGGGGGATATTCTCAAGAACGGGCGATAATTATCGCCAACCTAGGTTAACGCAATTTTACAAAATGCCGTCTATCGCGAGAAACTAACGCCGTGTTAACGGCGTATTCTCAACACGCCGGCAACAGGCGATAGTATCCCAATAACGCGTCAAATGTCCGCGTTAAAATTACCGGGACGCCGATAAAAAAGGAAACCCGAACGTGAAAAAAGTGGCGATGGGCCCAACAGCGATAAAAACATCAGCGATAAGCAGCGCCAGGCTTGCTATTCCCACGTCAGGCGGGAAAAATCACCATAAAAGCTGCAAAAAAACAAAACCCAAACAACTGAGAAGCACCATGGAGGAAGCTGGAGCAACTACAGAGGCCAACCAGAACCCCACAAACCACCCGGAGGACCAGCCAGGGACATCAGGGAAGGAGAAGGGCAAGGAGAAGAAGAAGAGGAACCCGCGATTCAGTCCGCAGGAAAACAAGATCCTGATTACGGAGGTGATAGAACACCACCAACAACTGTTCATCACCTCCACTGTGTCATTGGCAACTAAAAATGCAATATGGCAGTCCATCTTGGCCAAGGTGAATGCAGTCGGAGTGAAGAGAAGGGAAGTGGACGACTGCAAGAAGCGCTGGAATGAAGTGAAGCGCAAAACCAAGCTGAAACTCGCTAACAACCGGAAAGCAGCAATGCAGACTGGAGGTGGAAGTCCAGCGCCACATCAGGAGCTGGATGAGATGGAGGAAATGGTGTCCACAGTCATCAGTGGGGAGGCGGTGGCAGGAGTTGGGGGACCGGACACTGCTCAACATGACCTGACCCCACAGCAACAGGGTGATTAACGACCAGGGACTGGCGGGACGGGGGGAGATGGGCACAATGGCACACATGCACAATTAAGTATAGCACAGTGCACACCCACAATGACTCTGGATCATGTTCCTGATCTCCTTGGCATACTGCAGCACACATAGAAACAGCAAGTAGGCCCCCGTCGACAATGTGCACAGAGGGGGTCCTCCCCACACATCACTAATCTCACAACAAACCCATGCACATGTGCTGAACCCAGCAAAGCTGCGGGTCCGTGAGCCACACTGACAATGCAAGTGACACTGCATGGCGATTAGCATGGCTGCAGTCCAATTATCATGACATGGTGCACGCCACGACACTGAGGTGGCTGAGTGTGGACCACATCCGTAAAGGAGCAGGTCACACTCTGACACATCCATGTGCACAAACAACCCCTGACGTCAACAAGACATCTGTGGACAAACCATGCCCAAGAGTCCCAACTCCCACCAAGAGCCCAATTTACCCAAGTCTGCAACATCTCAGCACTGTATAAGCACAGAAGTGAAAGGCACACCACCTGAAAGGGATAAGGGCCAGCAAAATCAGAGCTGCAGGGGCGACTCTCCCACAATGCAGCACACACGCATAAGAAACAGAGCACATCAACATTGACAACAATGTGGTACAGACTGCAACACTTTCACAACAGAACAGAGGACACAACTGCTGCCGCTCGTGTGTAGAAACTGGCCAATCACATTTGGCATAGCAGGAAACTGTGAGATGATAATGTACAAGTACAACCCCACATCCCTGATGGAGTAGAAATGTCCACTGTCCTGCATCAAATAGGCATCTCCTCCCAAACAGTCACAATGTACATTGTCATGCAGTCTGTTTGTAAACTTCTCCAATGCGTGAACATACATGGAACACACTGTTAAACTGCATCTCCCCTTTACATTGCAGAGCGAGAATCAACACCTCTTGCAGAGCAGCCCGTACAACTCTTCACTGATGATGAAGAGGACCTCCACACCATCGACACCGACGCCCTCCAACAGCTCATGGACACCCTCAGCACCCCACCCCCAGGAGCAGGGCAGCCCAGCTGCATCAAGGAGACCCCACCCCCTGCACAGACCACACAGCAGGAAGCACCCACAACCACGGCTGTCTCCCAGGACCCCCACGACCAACACATGGCATTCCAACGCCGTGTGTTAGAGGGCCAGAAGGAGATGGCTGATCAGGTGCGGGTGGGGTTCGACCTCATGGCAGCCAAACTAGTTGCCATACGTGGGTGTCTAAGTCCGATCAGGGACCACTTACAGTCCCTAACGGACACCCACAGTCCGCTCCATGCTCTCCAACAAGCCATGGCTGACATCGCTGGAGTCATGACTCTGAGACAAGAACAACTGTCTAGTCAGAGTGGCTCCAGCGATGTCAGCCGGGAGTTGGGACACATGCGGAGGATCATGGAGAACATGGAGCGGGTGCAGGCGGAAAGAATGGCTGCCACGGCTGCACACCAGCGAGATGTTGCTGGGATCTTCCATGCCCTGCAGATCCTCATCATGGCATTGCTGCCACAAGGCCTGGCGCAGATGAATGCTGCTGCTACTACTCCATCCACATCTCCGCCCCCTGATGTGTCTGTGCTTCACAGTGCGGCAGACAATCCACCTCCGGCCCCTGATGTGTCACTGCCACACAGTGCGGCAGACATTCCACCTCCGGCCCCTGATGTGTCAGTGCCACACAGTGCTGCAGACAAAACACCACCACCCACATGTGAGGCACATCACACATCAGAGGACGATGATGTGGATGATTCTGCCTTTGTGGTGAGAAGGAAGCGGAAGCATACATCTCCGCCATATGGCCTGTTTCAGCTTGGTGCTGCCCTCTGCATCATGCCGTGGAATAACACCTTCCACTGTCCCCCGATACACTCTGCGACATTCACCTTGGCCCTCGACATGGACTGCCATATTTGGTTTGGTTACCAATGACACAGCAATCAGACTGCGGACTGAACTCTTTCTCTTCCAATGAACTTGTCAATCCCTAAAGGACTCCGGCTGGCCCTCCACGGGGCAACAATGTAAAGTGGGGTTTGCATGGCCATGTACTGGTCCAGCCTCAACACTCCACTGAATGTGATTAAAACATTCTAATTCACACAGATGTGTCATGTCTATGATCAAGCAAGCATGAAAGTATGGATGAATGTAGGGGCAGTGATTCCCCAAAAAGGTACTCCCTGGGAACTGATATCAATGCGCATGTTTGACCGTGACCCAGATAGGCAGTGAGATGACTGGGAATGTGTGAACTAGCTGTGGCCTCATTGCTCCTAAACAACAATCTCGCAATTTTCCCAACTTAGCGCCACGTCTATGTAGGAAATAGGGCTGTGTGTAAAAAAGTCAAAGTCAAAGTTATGTGGATGCCACAGCTCAGAGCAATGATATGTTTGAGTGTGCAGCGGTTGGACTTCTGGGATGGTCTGTGCGTAAATGTGAAGGTCATTCCATGCAAGAGAACTGCGAGCAAGGACTTCTGTGTGTGGGGTGTGTATACATTGGTCTTTGGTTAGCGCTGTGCGTAGTGTGTGAGTCGTTATCAGCTGCTATGGTATCTCTCATGGGGTGCCGGGCGCATGCAATTCCAAGGTCGGAGGTGCAGATGTGCTACCGCCTTCTAGTTCAAAGGAGCTTTCATCCCTAATGTGAGTTTATCATCTGCTTGCATTCTGGAAATGTGATGTGGATTTGGGGGGGGGATGTCACTTCTTCGCCTTCCAGCACGGTTGAACCCTTACCAGCCAAGTACGTGCCCTCACGGTCAATTTTGCATGCTCTGATGTAGCAGTGGTGTTTTGCTGCAGTCTGACAGTGATGGGTACAGGTAGCTGTGAGGAGGCGCGTGACTTCTCACCTTGCACCTTTTAGCTGACACTATTCACTACTATTGATGGATGACGTCCGTGTACACATGTGATCTGTACATGGCACATATGTCCAGGGGACACCTTGGTGTGTCCCACGCAAGGTATTCCTGCTGGCTTTTTGGCTGGTGTGCATCTCCCATGTTGCTGAGGTGTTCACAGTGCCCCCATCCCCCTTACGTCCATGTTGCTCATGTTGTGGGACTTGAGTCACAGGGTGCATCTCTGCATCAGGGTGGTTCATATTTGACCCCAAATGACACCTGCAATTTCATATTTGACCCCAAATGACAGCCAAAATGTCATATTTGATCCCAAATGACAGCCGAAATGTCCTATTTGACCCCAAATGACTCCCTGTTGTCTTTTTTTGAACACCAATGACAGCCTTCATGTCATGTTTTTGTACACATGTGATACACTGATGAGTGGGATTACGTACTACATTTGACACCCTGAAATGGCATTCCGAATACGTGACACCCTGAACAGCCTCTCTGTACAGAGGTGACATACCCACCATCTATTTGCTATTTGTGAGATTGTTAGCACTTAATGTTGCACTTACACTTGTCAGAGTGATGTGCTAATGCAGAGGACTGACATGCACACAGGGAATGTGTGTTGCAATGAATTTATTTGCACATGCTGTTCATGTGGTCATTTTGTACTGTTCCATGATTGCTAAGGACAGTCACAATGTGACGTGCTCATGCGAAGAAATTGTTAATGATTATGTCCCTTCGGGCTATTCCTGCTGCAGCTGCAGTGGTGTGTGGTCCACCTGCCTCATCTTCCTCATCATCGTCCGGTGCATCTGGCACTTGGATCCATGGGGCATTGGTGCGTACACATATGTTGTGCAATACACAACATGCAATGATCATCTTGCACAATATTTCTGGGCTGTACAGGAGTCTTCCACCTGTGATGTCCAGGCACCTGAAACGTGACTTTAACACGCCAAATGTGTGCTCAACAATGCCCCTGGTGCATTTGTGGCCCACATTGTACTGCCTCTGGGCCGGGGTGTTCGGGGCTCGGAGGGGTGTCATCATCCATGGGCAGAGTGCATATCCTTGATCACCTGTGAGAGGTAAGTGAGATTAGTGTAAATTGGTGGTTCTGCATGCTGTGTTGGCAGACTTACAAGTTTTGTGGTGTGTGATTTGTGTGACTTTGGGATTCATGTTTGCCATGTATTGCTTCTGACAAATGTGCAGGATCAATGTGTATTACGTAGCCTCACAGCTGCTCCTCCCTCCCCCCGAGCCTATTTATTTGTGTGCACTGCGTGGTTGCATCACTTGCACTCCTGCGGCACACCATTGTCATGCCTGTCTGCGCATGTCCGCAAGCCTGACAACAACACTGTAATGTTGGTTGTTGAAGGTGGGCGGCCACATGTGTGTAGGCCTATGGCAAGGATAGGGCAGACACAGATGTGGATTTCAGGCCCGGCTGAACTCGCGCTGCGATTGAGGCAAGGCCTTTGGCTTATGCTGCGGCAATGAAGATACACACAAAACAGTTAACATGTATGAGCCAAGACCCCGAGCTGTCTTGCGCTCCTTTATTTATCCATTCGGGCGAGCCCGCCCTCCGGGTGCATGCTACATTGCAAGATTGTCGATTAAGGGCCAGGTGGCACCGACACTACAACAGAGACCCACGCCATAGTTACTTTTGTGGCCAGCCCGGAACTGAACCACGCCCAGAGCCCGAACTGAACCACGCCCAGAGCCCAGAACTGAACCACGCCCAGAGCCCCGGGCCATTTCTTCACACTCCTCACACGCCTACGCGTGGACCTCCGCCGCTGCGCTGGGATGTTGTGCGCTTCGCAGTACGTCTCCAGACGTTCCACCCAGGCTTTCCAGTGGCCTGCCTGGGACGGGGGTGGCCCCGTGACTGTGAAGGGCTCCAGTGGCGTTACAGAGGAGATGCTGTTGGCTGCTGGAGGCGGACTTGTGGGGTAGACCCACGGGACGATGACTTGCGGTGCACTGAGGTAGGCCCACCTGAAGAGCTGAGCGGGTGTGCAGCCTGCGATGATGCAGTTGGCCTGGAGGCTGGACGGTGACTTGTGGTGCACAGAGGTAGTGGCACGTGAGGCACTGCGTCTGGCACGGGCCTACCGCCACGTGGCGATGACTTGCCATGCACTGAGGTAGGCCCACCTGAAGAGCTTAGCGGGTGTGCAGCCTGCGATGATGCAGTTGGCCTGGAGGCTGGACGGTGATTTGTGGTGCACAGAGGTAGTGGCACCTGAGGCACTGCATCCGGCACGGGCCTACCGCCACGTGGCGATGACTTGCGGTGCACTGAGGTAGGCCCATGTAAAGATGATAACTTGTAGTATTCAGTTCATGTAGAATCTTTATTCAGTACGAGAACAGGTAAAACACCTCCAGCTTACACTTCAGCTTCACAGCTCTAACCATCCTTCACATTTAAAGCATAACATTCCACCCATGCAGATAGTTCTACATTCCATTATAAAGTGAATACATCTCTACACATCTTCCCCCTAATACACAAAGGGAAACAATTAAAATAACAATAAAAAATCATATTCCATCACACAATACTACATAAAGGAATAACAGTTTCAACAAATAGAATAGAATTACATCAAATAATCCATCAATCACAGAGAACGGATTGAGGAGGATTACATTTACAAACATTTCCTGTGCTCCAAGCAGAGCCATCAGCCAAAACAAGAATATTCTTCTTGACAGCTTTTACTTGAACAGGTTTTGATTACTACCCCACTTTTCCTGGTCACGACCCAATCTCCCTCTTTTATGTCTGACACTTTAACAGCTTTCCTGTCATTATAATGACTAGTTGTAGCTAATTGTTTTTGGCGTACATCACTCTCAACAACAGTACGATCAACCCACACACACTCTTTATCTTTTAACCAACCAGGTACTTCCTTCACACCTGGCTCACGACCTTTAAGAGAGACAAACGGTGACACACCAGTCACAGAATGTGGAGTCACTCTATACGACCACACCAATTTCTTCAATTCTTCCAACCAAGACAATCCATTAGACAAGGATAATTGTATATTATCCATTAACAAATGATTTATCCTTTCTACTAATCTATTAGCTTGGGGCCTGAATAATGCAACTCTTTCATGTTTAATTCCTAATTTACTAAAAAAATCCACCATCTTTTTTGACACTAACTGTACACCATTGTCAGACACCAAGGTCTTCGGAATTCCTTCATTCATAAATACTCTCTCCAAAAATCCTACAACCTTGTCTGTGTCTATGCAATCCGTAGTTTCAATAACAAACCATTTTGAATGATAGTCCACCAAGACCATCACAAACCTGTTGCGAGAACCAAGTTTGGAAATCGGACCCAAGAAATCAATTGCTACTCTCTCCCAAGGACGTTTGGGAAAAACATTACAACTCAAAGGTGGCTGTCTCACTATCTTAGTCTTATCACTGTTCGCACAGGCATAACACTCCTTCACTACTCCTTCAATGTCGCTGTCCATTCCTGGCCACCAGAAAGACTGCCGGATCCTCCTCTTCGTCATGTTCCTTCCCAGGTGACCCTCATGAGCAATATCAATAATCCTCCTTCTTATCCCCACTGGTGGCACAAATTGATTCCTCCTTAACAACCTCCCATGACACACACTCAACTCGTCATGAACATGATGATAACTTTTAAAACGGACATCATTCTCATGATCACCCCAACCTTCATATACAAATTTCATAACTTGTTGTAGAACAATGTCCTCAGACGTGGCAGATACCCACTCTTCTTTATTGAGAGCCAATTCCGCCTTCTCACTCCCTACTGCATCAATCTCCTCATCTACCACATCGTCATCCAGCACCAATTCCACCGTATCAAGAGGCATCCTGGACAAGCAATCAGCAACTACATTTTTCAAGCCCCTCATATATTCTACTTCAAAATTGTACTCAAGCACCGATAACATCCATCTAGAGATCCTAGGGGTTACACTACCCTCTAAACCCCTTCCTCCCTTAAACAAATGAATGAGGGGTTTGTGATCAGTACGGACTTTGAAAGGTAGACCCCAAACAAAGTACCTAAAATGATTTATGCCCCAACAACACGCTAGAGCCTCTTTTTCAATAACAGAGAAGGATGTTTCGGCATTACGAAGTCTCCGAGATGCAAATCCAATGACTCTTTCTTGGCCATCATAAATTTGAGTCAACACGGCACCAACCCCAACAGCACTTGCATCAGTGGTAATAAACGTTTTAGCATTGACATGAAAATGACCAAGTGTAGGTGCTCGAGCAATACAGCTTTTCACTTTATCAAACGCTTCACTACAAGCCTCATTCCATTCAAATAGAACACCCTTCTTCATCAATTGCCTTAAAGGTTCTACAATCTCAGAGAAACCCTCCACGAACTTAGAACAATATTCCGCTAAACCGAGGAAGGATTTCAACTGATCCTTAGTAAGAGGAATAGGAGCATTCTTCACTGCAGAGACAATACTTTTTTTCGGTTTGATTCCATCCTTAGATATTTCATGTCCCAAATAAGTTACACAATTTTTTTTCAATTGGCATTTTTCTTTCTTAATTGTCAGTCCATTCTCTTCCATTCTTCTCAACACTTCATCCAAGACCTCATCATGATGCGTACCATCTTTTCCCACAATTAATACATCATCTTGAAAGCAAAGAACATTACTCAGCCCTTCAAAAATTTGTTGCATCACTCTCTGGAACACCGCTGAGGCAGATGCTAATCCAAAAGGCATCCTATAGTAACGAAATGCCCCCAGCGGTGTAACAAAAGACGTGAGATGTCTAGATTCTTCATGTAAATCTATTTGGTGATAAGCAGCTGACATATCGATCACGCTAAAAACATTACCTCCACCCATTGCAGTCAACATCTCTGAAATGTTAGGTAATGGCTGTCTATCGACCCAAATATTTTTATTCAGGTCGCGAAAGTCCACACATAAGCGGATCTTTCCTCCTTCTTTAGGTGCTACCACAATGGGTGCCAACCATTCAGAGGCCTCAATGGGTTCTATTATCTTTTGAGCTTGGAGTTTTTTAAGTTCCTCATGAAGAGGTTCCCTCATGAGGTGAGGTACACTCCTCACCTTTTGAACCACTGGTTTAGAATTATTTTTTTAAATGATTCTGTGAGAAAAATTTCTAAGTTTTCCTAGTTGATCAGAAAACACCTTGGAATACTTCTCCATCACATTCACACCATACGTATCAATATTGTGCACAACCAAAGTAGTAACAGGTTCAGTGGCGCTCGGATTTAAAATGATGTTGAGATCTTTTTGATGACGCCACCCCAAAAGGTCAGACCCCTGTTTAGTCAAGTACACCCGTCCAAAAACTTTGTTACCATTAAAGGAAATTACCATCCATCTCATCCCCACAATTTCAATGATTTTTCCACCATACCCAGCTGCCTTAATATCGGGTTTGTTCCACACCAACATGTCCCCTGTCCACTTCTTGGAAAACGTCTCTCTAGAGACCAAAGTATATAAACTTCCCGAATCTACTAACATTTCAATCCCACATTTGTCTAAGTTTATGACACAATGAGGTTTCTCTAACTTGTTTGGGCTTTCTCTAGGAACACCATCTAGAGATAAAAGTGGTTCAATATTAGCATGCTTTGACTTTTCACAAACTTCTACGCTCAACATCAGTTCACGCACACTTTCGCAAGTATCATGTACTTCTTGTACTCGAGTGAATTGGGTTTTAGTTCTACAAACCTTAGCAAGGTGACTTTTCCTACCACATGCTCGGCAGGTGGCATTCCTGGCCATGCACATGGTACTAGAAGCAATATGGCCAGGAGCACTGCAACGGTAACATTTAACTACTCTAGCATCAAATCTAGGAGTTGGAAAAGGAGTTTTCCCAGATTCATTCAATTTGTTAGACGAATGGAAACTCGTAGCAGATTTCACTTTCTTAGTTTCCTCAACAACAGCATGTACCTCAGTTGCCTTTAGAATATGTTCCTTAGTCGACATTGAGGTATTGCATTTATCCATTTCCTTGATCCATAAATCTGTGTGCTCCAACCCCTTAGCAATTTGAATAGCTTCTTCAAGTGAGGGATCTTTGATTAAAAGTTTCTCTCTAACCCTTTTGTTATTAGTACACCTTACAATTTGGTCACGGATGAGAGAATCAGCTAGTTCTCCAAACTTGCACGTTAGTGAAAGTCCCCTAAGTGCAGCAACATATGTTGCAATATCTTCATCAACTTTCTGAGTACGACAGAAAAATTTGTGTCTCTCTAAAACAATATTAATCTTTGTTTTGAAACGAACTTCTAGCATTTGCAGTGTCATCTCATAAACATTATTTGGTTGACCATCTCCCATTCCTAGAGATATTTCCGGAAGATCCTGATATAAGCGCCTCCCTTCAACACCCAAATGATGGAGTAATATGGCTTGCCTATGCACAGGACCATACTTGTCAGCCCCAGTTGCCAACACATAAGTGAGAAACAATTTCTTCCACTCTTTCCATGGAATAGGAGGTTCACCAGGCGTAGCAAGAAAGGTAGGTGGTGCAGACAAGCTTTGATCAGCCATAACCATAGATAACTCCACGTAAATAGTACAGAATAACAAATGTTTAACACAATTACACCTTTCTTTAACTAAATGAATATGGAACCTGTAAGAAAATGTGGTTAAATAAAATAACTGCAAAACACACAAGATGATGGACGGAATGCTGCACATTGGCAAACATTCACCCCCAGTCACAGATCTGGGTTTAATCCATCGTTATTTTGCTTCACCACGCCACCCCAGTTCAGACATAGCCATATGCAAATCAGTCTTGACCCTGTGCCTCATGGGAACAGTCCAGACCGAACTGCCAAGCCATGTCTTCCCTGGACCGGAATCAAGCATCCTAGGACCGGTTTCAGGCTATCAGCCTTCATCAGCCAGGATAGCTTGACTCCAGTGGCGTAGTGAGCACGGGACGCACGTCTGGGCATACCCTTCCCACATAGGGCGAAATGCAAAACACACAAGATGATGGACGGAATGCTGCACATTGGCAAACATTCACCCCCAGTCACAGATCTGGGTTTAATCCATCGTTATTTTGCTTCACCACGCCACCCCAGTTCAGACATAGCCATATGCAAATCAGTCTTGACCCTGTGCCTCATGGGAACAGTCCAGACCGAACTGCCAAGCCATGTCTTGCCTGGACCGGAATCAAGCATCCTAGGACCGGTTTCAGGCTATCAGCCTTCATCAGCCAGGATAGCTTGACTCCAGTGGCGTAGTGAGCACGGGACCCACGTCTGGGCATACCCTTCCCACATAGGGCGAAATGCAAAACACACAAGATGATGGACGGAATGCTGCACATTGGCAAACATTCACCCCCAGTCACAGATCTGGGTTTAATCCATCGTTATTTTGCTTCACCACGCCACCCCAGTTCAGACATAGCCATATGCAAATCAGTCTTGACCCTGTGCCTCATGGGAACAGTCCAGACCGAACTGCCAAGCCATGTCTTCCCTGGACCGGAATCAAGCATCCTAGGACTGGTTTCAAGCTATCAGCCTTCATCAGCCAGGATAGCTTGACTCCAGTGGCGTAGTGAGCACGGGACCCACGTCTGGGCATACCCTTCCCACATAGGGCGAAATGCAAAACACACAAGATGATGGACGGAATGCTGCACATTGGCAAACATTCACCCCCAGTCACAGATCTGGGTTTAATCCATCGTTATTTTGCTTCACCACGCCACCCCAGTTCACTACGCCACTGGAGTCAAGCTATCCTGGCTGATGAAGGCTGATAGCCTGAAACCGGTCCTAGGATGCTTGATTCCGGTCCAGGGAAGACATGGCTTGGCAGTTCGGTCTGGACTGTTCCCATGAGGCACAGGGTCAAGACTGATTTGCATATGGCTATGTCTGAACTGGGGTGGCGTGGTGAAGCAAAATAACGATGGATTAAACCCAGATCTGTGACTGGGGGTGAATGTTTGCCAATGTGCAGCATTCCGTCCATCATCTTGTGTGTTTTGCATTTCGCCATAAGTGGGAAGGGTATGCCCAGACGTGGGTCCCGTGCTCACTACGCCACTGGAGTCAAGCTATCCCGGCTGATGAAGGCTGATAGCCTGAAACCGGTCCTAGGATGCTTGATTCCGGTCCAGGAAGACATGGCTTGGCAGTTCGGTCTGGACTGTTCCCATGAGGCACAGGGTCAAGGCTGATTTGCATATGGCTATGTCTGAACTGGGGTGGCGTGGTGAAGCAAAATAACGATGGATTAAACCCAGATCTGTGACTGGGGGTGAATGTTTGCCAATGTGCAGCATTCCGTCCATCATCTTGTGTGTTTTGCATTTCGCCCTAAGTGGAAGGGTATGCCCAGACGTGGGTCCCGTGCTCACTAAGCCACTGGAGTCAAGCTATCCTGGCTGATGAAGGCTGATAGCCTGAAACCGGTCCTAGGATGCTTGATTCCGGTCCAGGGAAGACATGGCTTGGCAGTTCGGTCTGGACTGTTCCCATGAGGCACAGGGTCAAGACTGATTTGCATATGGCTATGTCTGAACTGGGGTGGCGTGGTGAAGCAAAATAACGATGGATTAAACCCAGATCTGTGACTGGGGGTGAATGTTTGCCAATGTGCAGCATTCCGTCCATCATCTTGTGTGTTTTAAATAAAATAACTAACTAATATAAAAAATTAAAATAACAATAAAAATAATAAACTGGTAGTTATCTTTTTCTTTTAAGATAATGTGTTCAAGTTCGTTGTGGAAATAAGAACTAAAAAACAAATAACAAATCAAGAAGATGACATCCTTCTAGTTCTTGTTTTTCTCTTGTTCTTGTTAAAGTTCAAAAGTATTTTACTGGTAATAGAATGATGTCTCTCTGTACAAAGAGACACAACAAGGATCACTTCCGATATGCAACTTATCTACCGGCTTTCGTTGTAGTAAGAATAACGTGCTTCAATGCAGAATAAGGGAATTCATCCCAACGATATAAAATGGCCGCCAAAACGTAAGCAGTGCGTCGATTTTCTAAAGGAGATTGCTCTTGTTCTTGCTGATGTGACGTAGAATGCCACCAGCGCGAGTAAAGGAGAAGCACAACGAAGAACGTAACCAAGAGTCTCGGTAAGCCCACGTTCTAAAAGTATTTACTTTCGACCGTTTCCTTTCTCACTGCTCTCAACGGTCATTGTACATGTACAGCAGACGCAAACACCGCTTTTCTCTCCAACAACACACTTTGCTTTAAAATGTCAGCTTACTTTAAAATGTTAGCTGCCACGCTGGTTCAAATATTAGCTCCCACGCCGCTTCAAGGAGTTAATCGCTAACGCTGCTTGCTCTCATCAGCTATTAACCGTTAGCTTCCCCTCAGCCCTCTGCTTGAAAAACGGTATTTGTTCCCAACAATTGTGACACAAACACCAGAGGTCACGTAGGGTAATTCAATTCTCACACCGCCAGCATAATCCAGGTGTAACAAGTATGGAGGAATGACAAGTCACTTTCACTCGCTCAGCAACCGCCAGCAGCAAAATGAGAAATAGATCGTTCAAAATGAAGAATAATATCACACTGCTTGCTCCGTTTCATATGGCATTAAATCACAGCGCTCCATCACACATTCAGCGCTAGTGAATCAAGGCAGTATTTCGTCCAATTCACATTACTTAATGCTAGTAATGATGTTGTAAGATCATCCAGTAAGGCTCCACACAGTCAGGACTTCAAGAAGCTTTATAGGAACACTTACAGTAGTTGTAGAAATAGAAATCCAGGGGTTGAGGTGATAGAAGACTGCCCCCTGCGCAGTATGGGTTCACCAAATCGTCGCCAATGTAAAGATGATAACTTGTAGTATTCAGTTCATGTAGAATCTTTATTCAGTACGAGAACAGGTAAAACACCTCCAGCTTACACTTCAGCTTCACAGCTCTAACCATCCTTCACATTTAAAGCATAACATTCCACCCATGCAGATAGTTCTACATTCCATTATAAAGTGAATACATCTCTACAGCCCACCTGAAGAGCTGAGCGTGTGTGCAGCCTGCGATGATGCAGTAGGCCTGTGGGACGGACTGGAATGGATTTTTCTGAGACCTGCTGGATGGCAGTGTAGGCCGGAGGGAGCAGTCAGCACACACAGAACTCCACGGTGCGGTGCCGCAGGGTGCGCTGGGGGCCTGTTGCGCGGAAGCCAGCGATCGGCTGAGGAGGCTGCCAAGCTCGCGGGCCTCGGGCTTGAAGATTGCACCGGCACGTGGTGGGCCCTCTTGGAGACACGCCAGTGGCGGCAGGTGAGCAGTGAGGCCTGGGTACGCAGAGGCGGGCAATCACCGCTGGGCGCCGGATGGGTCTGGGGACCAGCGGGCTGGGGTGCAGCAGGTGCACAGGATCGCGCAGGCACCACCGGTTACGGTGGCGGCCTCGTGGCAGGGTGAGGGGCGCCGCCCTGGCAGACACGCCCCTGCAGGCGATGACGAGATGTGCGCCGGGTGGCTTGTGACGTAGCCACATCGTCGCCGGTGTAAATTTGGCTGTTGAAGGTGGTCGGCCACGTGTGTGTAGGCCTATGGTCAGGATATGGTGGACACAGACACACATGCAGTAGTTACTTTGGTGGCCATCCCAGAAGTGAACCACGCCCAGAGCCCCGGGCTATTTATTCACACTCCTACGCTGGACTGGCGTACTCCGGCCCAGCCCACTATGCTTACGCTTACTGGGGGGGCAACATAGCTACATGTCCAAGGTCTTCCCCACTGCCTGAGGTAACATGGTTGCATCCACTGTCCACAACACTACAAACACCAGCAGTATATGTCCACGTGGACATGTCTGTGCTCTGCATACTCAAGACTGTCCAGCAGACTGTCCAGCACATCACCGCCACACTTGGCATTGTGTACATTCTTATTCATGGGTCCATTGCCTCCTTCGCACATTCTTGGTTCCCACCTCTCCCCACATCCTGCAATTGTGTGGCAGAGGGGCTATGCCTTTGTGGATGGTTTGTCTACATGTCTGACCCCTGTTACCACAGTTACTTGTGTTGTCGGGTCTGGTAGGTGGGCATGTTGGTTGGCATGTTGTATGTGATTTTGTTACGTGTGCATTCCCACAGTTGTGAGTTGTATGATTGTGGAGTTGAGGTGTGTGGTGTGTTCTGTTGGTACTTACCAACGAGCAGTGCATTTCCATAGGTGCCATCCTGAAAGGGCTGGTTGATGATGGACTGTCGGAAGATGTAGGAATCATGCACACTGCCTGGGAAGTTGGCGACGACATTGGTGAACAGTCCCCGGTGGTCCACTACTGCCTGCACATTGATGGAATGCGTGTGCTTTCTGTTGTGGTAATTGTGTGCAGTGTCGGCAGGGGGCACAAGTAGGACATGTGTGCAGTCAATTGCCCCCCAACATGTGCGGGAAGCCAGCTACGGCGTAGAAGCCTTGCTTGGTCTCCAGCTGTTCCTGCGCAGTGTGGGGGAAGTGAAGGTGCTGGGGTATCAAGCTGATGATGGCATCCAAGACAGGTGTGAGGAACTTTGATAGGGCTGGCTGTGAGACTCCTCCGACTCTGGCAGTTGTTGGTTGGAAGGTACCAGAGGCCAACAAGTGCAGCACAGCCAGCAGCTTTGTCTGCGGAGGGATGTTGGTTGTCCGCTGTGTTGGTACCGTCAGCCTGTGGGCAATGTGGGTCAGGATGCGGAGGATGGTTGTCCTTTTGTGCCTGTAGTGGGCAATGACATCCTCTGGCGTTAAGTCTCTGAGGCTGGTTCATTTTCGGAAGGTCCGCTGTCTTGTTCTGCGCTGCCTCGGTGGCAGTCCGGGGGGGGGTGGTCCTGGGGGTGGGAGTGGTCCTGGGGGTGGTGGCGGTGGGTATTGTGGCCCTCTTGGTTCTCCAAGCTGCATGATTAGTAGCTCCATGGCATCTGTTGGTCTTCAGATGTGGCTCTGGGCTGGGCTCCCTTCATACTGCAGGTTTTCGTCCTACTTAAGACCAGAAAAAAGCAGGTCTTAAGGCCCTGCTGCTAACGTGCCTTATCGCCTGTTTTTGGACCGCATCGCCGATCTGGCTGGTCGTTGAGAATATCGCGAAGTGGTGTTATCGTGAGTTTTTGCACGGGAACGCCTACTCTGCATATGATTAGCGTTAGTTGTCGCTGTCAGCCCTGGTGATGTTTTTAGCGGCAGCTATCGCAGGTAAACTGACGATGTTGGCTGTTTGCGCAGGCTTGTGAATAGGGCGATAAATCGGCGATGAGTCCTTGAGAATATGCCCCTGAGCTGTAAATGGTCTTAAACAGGGTTCTGGTCTATGCTGCCTGTTTTTCCCTGAATAGTTCACCCTCCAGCCTGAATAATCTGCCCTCTGGGAAATACGGCTGAGACCAGGTTTCAATGGATGGGGTTTATAAAACCTCCCTACCAGGTGCTGGACAGGTCCCAAGACCTTTTGGATACATCATATCCTTTGCAGGCCTTAAGGTACTGTAATTGAGGTCAATCCATGATCTTTATCACCTCATATCTGGTAACCTATTTATTAGTGCTTGTAGAGGCTTACCAGCCACGTCGGGCAGGTCTGGATTGACCATGGAGACATGAAAGATGGGATGGATACACCAATGTGTGGGTAGTGGTAAGTTAATTGCAGATCTTCTCACTTTCTTTTTGACTGTGAAAGGACCAACAAAATGAGAGGTGAGTTGAGTGTGTGATCAAGAAATGGTTAAAACATTGGTGTACAACCAAACTATAGTCCCATTCTTATAATCTGATGCTTTTTCACAATGTTGTTAGCAAAGTGTTTATACACTTTTTTGCCTGTACGAGGTGTTGGTGTGTAGCCCTTTATATGTTCTGCAATTGATGTAAAAGGGCAGCCACAGTGGGGACTAAGGAAGCAAGAAGGTGGCTTGGTAAGTGTGTGGCTTTAGATAATACTGTGATTTAGCCAAAAAATGCAATTCCGCAAAGAGAATTTTAGTGGGTCTCCACTAAATATTTCCAGAGGTGCTAAAATCACACTATTGTTACTCAGAAGCTATCCTCCATAACAGTACTTTCACTATTATTAGTGTCTGGTATGATACAACTTGCTGCAGCACTGTCGAGTGGCTGCAAAAGAGTAACAAGACTAGAGAGACCAGGTGTGAGTGAATTAAGTTGGTTTAACAGAAACACTCGTTCCTGTCAAACCACCTCAAGCTCTTCAAGAATTTTGGTTATGGCTTGTGTAAAGCGTGAATGTTTTTTTTTTCATTTGGGTCCCTCTTTGGCCTGACAAACTGTCAGGACCTGAGAACTGAAAGACCATTGAAAACGCCTGTTGTCCCTGAGCAGCTACACGGGCAGGCAGAGTTGGGTGTGCAGCCGATGATTTGAATCTGGGTAGAGACAGGGAAAAAGAAACACTGGAGTGGAGCTTGCTTCCAGATGGAACGTTCTCTGTCGAGAGACAATACAACTCAAACTCGGTGTCCAGAATATGGGTCAACATTGTACCAGCTGGAAAACAGAGAAGGATAGTGAGTAGCTGTAACTTGCCACAAAGGAGATATCAAGACACATAGGGTTGCAGAGTTTACCAGTTTTGGCAGTGGGTGTTGCTGTGTTGAGCATTAGACCAACAACGAGTCCAGCTGTAAGCCCCAGGATGCTGCCACAAACTTGCTGGATAGTACAGCAAAACAACGAGAGGCAAACACTCAACAAACGGTAACAAACCAAAAGATGAAGCTAATGGGGAAGACCAGGGGAACCAAGAAGGAACGGACATAAGAAACATGAGGGATGAGAGTGAGTGTGAATTGATATGAAAAAGGAGTGAGCAATTTCAACTAGAAACACGTTGCAAGATGAAGACCCTGAGCCCTGAATGGTCTTAAATTGGCCTGTGCCACTATTTACCCGGACATGAAGTAACATCAGGAAGTGCGTCTGTGAATTCATGCAGGTAGCGGTCTAGTGTTCCTGTTCTTCTGAGTTTCCATTGACCTGTTGTCCACCATCTCCAGACCCCATGTATTGTATGCTGTCAATGTTTGCCATGAATCCTGACATTTATAAAGGTAAATATACACATTTATAGTAACTCACATCCATACACCTAGGTGTAACTCTCCACTTCTTTACTATTCCCCATTTCAGAGTAGATATTTACAACTAGGTGTAGACATACATCTCTCCCTTACCTCCAGTGAGGACACGGAACCTCCTACAATGGCATTTACAACCATAAAGTTACTACAAGTAACGTTATGACTGTTTTTTATGTTCCACCTAGTTGGTGGATATGTCCATCACCAAGACTGAGACCTCACACAGAAAAGACAGGAAAGCTAGAGTCAGAGGTTTCAAGACATAAGTTTCATTTTGTAGTACAAGTGCAGTACTACTGTAGTACTACTTCACATACTACAAAATTCAGTTTGTGAATCTGGCCCTGCATCTTTGCCAAAACATAAATGTAGAACATTTATAATATTAATGTTGATATTATACCATTGTAAGAAAATTTGAAGGGCTCGAATCACAAACTTTAAGTTGTAGTATGTAAAGCAGTGGTACAGTAGTACTACTCATACACTAGAAAATGCAGTTCACAAACATATGGTCTGGGACCTCTATCTTTCCTTATCTTATCTGTCTACAGGTGCACACCATGTGAGTGATGATATCTGCACACGTAGGATATCATGGTAGTAAATGTGGGATTGACAAAGGTGAGTGGCTCAAAAATGGGGACTATTTGGGCTTAGGAGGAACATGTGCTAAGACAAAGCACACACACAAAAGAGCAAGACGATTGCAATTTACAAAATACACTTCTAAAGTTACTACAGCTCCAATTGTGTCAAAACAGGTATGAATATACTTCAGCCCAGACTTCGAATTAGCCGAGCACCACTGGTACTGAAAAACACTTACTTAGAAATCTATAGAGGCAGGGAATTAAAATAAAACCATATATAACGAGGGTACATTTTCCTAAAAATAATTGTTTAAAAATTAATATTTACCAATGTAATTGATTCTTATTTTATTCTTTCTGCATTTAATTTACATTTAACTTATGCATTAAATATTTTGTATTAGTGTTTTTAATATTTTATTCTTTATATAATCTTTATTAAAATGTTCTATACTTACCTACAGGGAGATCTCCATCTCCGTGGTGTGGTGGAGGTCCTCTGCCCTGGTGGCGAATATGTCTGTCAACTAAGTAAAACATAAAATACAGTCGTAAAGTTACTTATTTTTATTTCATGGTTGTAAATATCATTGTAAGATGCTCCACCTCCTCAGTGGTAGAAATGGAGACACATAAGTCTACACCTAGGTGTGATATTCCACTTTAAAATGGTGAATAGCAAAAAAGTGAAGTTACACCTAAGGATAGTAGTAAATATCCCCATGAGTAAATATACGTGTCTATTTACCTTTGTAAATCGGGTTTTAAACATCCATTATTCACTGAGAACAATTTATTAATGTTCATAAAATCTAATGTATAGGATTCAATAATTAATCTTAACAAACATTGTACTGCATCATATTAATGTTTTAAATGGTCTTCAGTATCCAAGCATTGTAACGTGTGTTGAGAAGCTTAATCTTGGAGAATGAACCTGTTGGCTTTTTTTGTTTAAAAACGTGATAATTTGTTCTCTACACATTTTTATAACAGAAGAAAGAATTATCATAAAATTTTATATTAAGAAAAATAGACAATGAATTCAAAAAGTCCAGAAAATATAGTAAAGTCATGAGCAAAGTGTTCATGGTACAAAAAAATTATATATAAAAATGATACTTAAAAAACAGAAGATACCTCCTCCAAAACGAGAAATGAATGCATTTCACGTCAACATGCAAAAAAACAAACAAACATATAAGTGAAAATATTCTTCTCAATTTTTCTAGCCAACACTTTGAAATTTGTAATGGAAAACTCACCTATGAAAAGACTGGAGGACTAGTTAGTAAACACTTCCTAGCTGTACTGGCAGGATAGAGCAGCGGGTATAGGCTTAAACCACCCATCAGGCTCATGATTAGTGGGATGACGGCTGGCTGTTGTCTGCAGGCTTCCATCCTTCCGCAACCCCACAAGGCTTAGGGAGATGCGTCACGTTGTAAAGCCCTGCGTCACATTATGCCTGTGTCAGATGTAATGTATGCAGGGTGGGCGTTTCCACTTTAAAAAGTCTCATAGCAGTGACTCAGTGAAATCTTCAAGATTTCACTGCGCCACTTCTAGGACGCAACTGCGTCAAAACATTACGCCTGCTTGGAGCAGGCATAAGGTGTGATGCAGCACAATGAGGATAGGCCTCCCCATGCATTGCTGCAGTTGCATCGTGCTTGCGACAAGACTCCAGCAATGCGCAACTTTTGGGTTAACAGATACGTCAGAATTTCGGACACGTTTGTCAATCCTTGAGCCATGGTGTGCCGTATTGTAAATACGGCGCATCCATGGTGGCGCAAGGGTTTCTCAGGGTGGCGCAGGGAAAGTGACGCATCTGTCAGATGGGTCACTTTCTTGTAAATCTGCCCCTATGTTTAGGTATAGTTTAAAAAATTTCAAACTTTGTATATGTGCTGTATATTACTTCACCCATGCAAACTTTGAAATGTTTTGAGAAAAGAAAACGTTTTTCAAATGCCGCACCTGCCTCGAAATAAATTTTTGGCGTAAAGCCTTGTAAACCTCACTTGACGCAACATGTTACTAAATATACCCCAGCATGTCTGACACTTTGTTGAAATGGGGGCCATATTGGATAAAGTAATTTTTGCTTTTCTCAACCCTTTTTGCACAGAGTAGTGTTGGGATCACGAGGAATATTTCTGGCCCCTTTCACATTTGCTACAGTCAAGGACTTCATTAATAAAACCAAAGGTTAATTTAATTTCAAAGTCTGTCAAAAGCAGTTTTTTAAGACTATTTAGAGTTCGGTGTTGAAATACCTCACTCCTGATTACCTCTTCAGACATTTCACCAGCTATACACTGGTAAAATCCAGTGGCAGCTGGTGGAGTATAAAAGCGGTGGGAAGAAAGGGTTCAAGTCAAGTATAACAGACTAGTTAATACAACGAGCAAGCCTTAATTGAAAGACGAGGAACGAGGGGAGTTCTCTCATCTGGGTGCAAATTGTCTATTTTCGTAATACAGTTTGACAAAACTTATTTCAAATTTTTGAAAAAAAGGTTGTACATGGTACTCTCCTGCACTCACAATGCTGCATACAGACCCAAGACTCACCTTGCACTTACACAGACATACACCTCTCTCTGTCCTCACTCAGGGACACAGCTCACACTTCTCTCCCTGCACTCACACAGCTCACCCTGCAGCCTCATAGCTTACCCTACACTCACACAGACACACAACTCACCTTGCACTTACAAAAAAAATCACTAACACAGATACAACTCACCCTGCTCTCTCATACAGCAACACTGCTCTACCTGCACTCACAAAGGCAGACTGCGCACAACACTTACCCTGCACTTGCAGCTACACCATGGAACCTGAACTCATGCAGGTACACTGCTCACCTTTCACTCACACATGCACATTGCACTTTCTCAGGCACACCGTTCATCCTGCACTCGCAAATAAACCACTCACCCTGCACCCACAAAGACAGAACCACTCACCACGCACCTACACAGACAGAAAGACGAGGTATGAGGTGCGTTCTTTCATTTGTGTGCCAATTGGGTATTTTACTGAATACAGTTTGAGAAAAATTACTACAAATTTTTGAAAAAATGGTTGTGAATGGTACACTCCTGCACTCACCATGCTGCACACAGACCCAAGATTCATCCTGCACTCACACAGACACACCTCTCACTGCCCTCACTTAGGTGCACAGCTCACATTGCTCTTTGTAGCGGGGCAAAGAAAGGATAAGCCAGATAGGCGGTTCTAGATGCTTTTATTGCCGTTCTTTAACAGTCAAACGATAACTAAACAATCCGTTCTTTGGGTCCACAGGGGGGATAGCCGTCTTCTTTGGTATTCTGTATGCTCCACCACGGATTTCCGATCAGGCAGGATCAGGGTTTACCCAAAAAGAAGGAAAACAGAAAGAAAAATAGGCATCAGCCGTCTGGTTGCCTTATCTCACAACTGTAGGATAGGGAGTGGGGGGGGAGACACGCACCCGTCATGCAGAGTGGTGAGAGGAAAAAAAAGAAAACCGTCACCAAGTAAGTGGGCAATGCGACGGGACCTAGGCAGGTCTCGTGGAGTCGTGCTTTACTGATTCCCCGCCTAGGAACGACCACGTCCTATCCTCTGCCCACCGCCATAGCCCTCGAAACAGAGCATGCACCTGGGTGAGCCACGCTCCTCCGGGAACGCGGCTGGGCGGCTCGTGGGGTTGTTGGCCTCCAGGCACTCTCGTCGGGTCCCCTGGGTGGATCTTCACCTCCGGTACCGCGTCTCGGTCGTCGTCTTCAGCACGGGGATGGTCCGTGGCTTCCCTGGTCATCCGACCACCTTCTTCGGTTCTCCTCCATAACGCCGACGATGTCTCCGACTCTTCCTGGTCGATTTCACTTTCCGCCCCATCGACTTCTCCCACAGGGGGGTGGGTCTTGCTCTCCCGGACTTGCTTGGCCGCCAGCTCTTAAAGGGCTCGCAGGGGTTTTCCTGCGGGTCTTCGACTGCATACAGGACGGTAGTAGAAGGTGCCGGGGACTGTAAGGTAAGCAAAGGCATGGGCCAATAAGGTATCCCGGCTTCGTCCCCTTTACTGTCAGTGTCAGCGGACTCCGTAACCTGACACACCCCACCCCTAGAGTCTTTCTGATCGGGGAGGCAAGGGACTCAGGACAGGAAGTCTGCATTTGCATTCAGGGTGCCCTTCCTATGTCTTACTTCGAAAGGAAAGGGTTGGAGAGACAGAAACCAGCGTAACACCCTGGGATTGTTGCCCTTGTTGCGACTCGGTATAAAGGATGAAGGGTTTTCCCTCCAGATAATAACGAAGTCTTTCCACCGCCCACTTAATTGCCAAACACTTTTTTTCTATCACGGAATACCTGGTTTCCCTGGGAAAAAGCTTTCGGCTGATGAACAGGACCGGACGTTCTAGGCCGTCCGGGGTTTCTTGGGATAGCACTGCAACTATGCCGACATCTGAAGCTTCGGTCTGCACAAGAAAGGGCTTACTGAAGTCAGGAGATGTCAGGACTGGGCTGTTAGTGATGTCCTGTTTGAGGAATTGGAAGGCGTTCTGAGCTTTATCTGAAGGATGTTGGAGTTGGCTCTTCGAGGCATCTTTTTTCAGGAGATCTGTGAGGGAAGCAGCTATCTCTGAATATCGGGAGATGAACCTCCGGTAATATCCTAGGAGGCCTAGGAAGGCCCTCACCTCTTTTTTTGTTTTGGGAAAAGGGGTGTTCATGATAGCCTTAATCTTCTCCTCTTGGGGCTCGATAGCTCCGTTGCCTAGGAGATACCCCAGGTACCGCACTTTTCGAAATCCCATCCTGGACTTTCGGGCATTGACATGGAGACCCGCGATCTGCAACTCCTGGAATATCTGGCGACAATGCTCAAGGTGTGATTCCCAGGACGGGCTGAATATAACAATGTCGTCCAGATATGCCGATGAATACGCTTGATGGTTGCGGAGCACAGAATTCATTAGCCGCTGAAATGTCGTGGGGGCTCCATGCAGGCCAAAGGGCAGGACGGTGAACTCAAAAGACAGTCTGGGGAAGAGAAGGCTGTCTTCTCTCGGTCTCTTTTCTTTAGGGGCACCTGCCAATACCCCTTGGTTAGGTCAAGGGTGGAAATATAGACCGCATCTCCGAGCCTTTCTATGAGCTCGTGTATTCTAGGCAAGGGGTAGGCGTCAAACTTCGAGATGGCATTAACAGCCCTGAAGTCGATACAAAAGCGTACCGAACCATCCGGTTTTGGAACCAGGACGATGGGTGATGACCAATTGCTCTGGGACGGTGTTGTTACGCCCATTTGCAAAATTTTATCGATTTCCGAGGAAATGGCTTCCCTCCGGGCGGCTGGAATTCGATATGGTTTTTGCTTCACCACATGTCCGGGAAAGGTCTCTATTGTATGCTCGACCAGGGAGGTTTTACCGGGTAGATCAGAAAACAGTTTGGAGAATGGACAGAGAGCGTCCAACAAACCACCCCTTTGTTCAGGGGTCAGGTTCTCGTTTACCACCAAGTATTCAAGCGTACAGGGGTCCTCCGGGATTGTTAGGGCTAGGTGGGTTGTCCTTGGTATAGGGCCTAACCACTTCTTCAGCAGGTTGATGTGATAGCTCTGCTGCCTATGGGGAGTGATTTGGATTCTATAGGTGGTCCGTCCTAGTTTGGCCACTACTTTATACGGACCTTTCCATTCGGACTTGACTTTCTGTAGGGAAGAGGTCTGAAGAATGAGGACCCAGTCATTTACCTGTAGGGATCTCCACTTCTTCCCCCTGTCAGAGAAAGTCTGTTGTCTTTTCTGGCTCCTTTCTAGGTTGGAGTGTCCCTCAACTTCCCTATTCTAGCCTTCAATATTTTGGTGTTGTCCTGGAGGTCGCTAACGTCGTCTTCTCCCTTTTCCCACACCTCCTTCGTCATTTCTAACAAAGTGCGGGGCTGTCTTCCATATAACAGTTCAAAAGAGGAGCAGCCTAGGCTGCTCTGGACCTGCCCCAGATGACGAATAAGGTGAGGGGAAGGAGTTGGTCCCAGCTCTTCCCTTCTCCCGCTAGCATCTTCTTTAAGGTCAATTTAAGAGTCCCATTATAGTGCTCGACCAACCCATCGGTTTGAGGGTGGCATACCGAAGTTCTTAGATGGGTTACGTCGAGCATTTTACATACTTGAGACATTACTTTAGAGACAAAGGGAGTGCCTTGGTCTGTAAGAAGTATTCGACCAGCTTGTCTGCTGTAGTGGTCGTAGTAGGGTTCGTAAAGGAAAGGCTTCAGGGAACCTAGTACTGTAGTAGACCAACATCAGTACGTGTTGGTATCCCTTTGACGTTCTGGAGAGGGGTCCTATCAGGTCCATACCGATCCTTTCAAATGGCTGGCCTATAGTTGATAGAGGTTGTAGTGGCACCGGGGTTGGTCTGTACGGGCTTTTACGTTGGTAGACCGGACACTCTTGGCAGTATTTTTTTATATGAGCGTAAATGCCCGGCCAATAAAAATGTCGAAGGATGTTCTGTGTGGTTTTTAGGGCCCCTGAATGGCCTGCTAACAGATGAGAGTCGGCAAAAAACATGATCTGGTCTTGGTACGAGGAGCTGGGGACAATCGCTGACCCATCCCATCCTATATAAAAGCCCGTTCTTCTAAAAAAAAAAATGGGTACAATGGGGTATTCGCGGGATTGTGCTTCCTAGCCTCTTGCCAAGCGTGCTGAAAAGAAGGGTCATTAACCTGTGCTAATCGGAAGTTCCTATCGCTCTGCCAGGGTTCCTGGGTGATGAGGGCACTAGGGACATTAGGTGTGATGGGCGGTTGGGACCCAGTCTTGTCAATGCTACACCGGACTAAGGCTAAGAAACTAGGGTTGTCAGTACCTATGATGAGATCCTCAGGAAGAGTCGGGAGAACCCCTACAGTTACTGTGGTTTGGGGCCCATCAGGTGTTTGTATGGGTATCCGTGCCCTGGGTATGTCTTCACATCCCCGTGTAAACAGCGGATTCGTACCCGCTTCCCTCGGAGAACCTGTTTTGTCCCTACCAGGTCTGTCAGAACCACCGACTGACGGCAGCCTGAATCCAGGAGGGCAGTTACTGGGGTACCATTGATGAGAGCACTCACATAAAAGCACGCCCCCATTTCTTCAGTGTAGAGGAGGGGTCAGGGAACACATCTCACATCCATGGGTTCCTCCCAGGTCTTTTTGTGGGGACAGGCGCGGGCGATGTGGCCCCACTCGCCACAATCAAAACATTGCGGTCCCCGATAGGAGGGAGTCTCTGGTTTATGGTAGCGGGGTTTTGGTGGTTCATTAGGGGGGGAGGTCGTAGGCTCTTCTTGGGTTTTGGACTGCTTTTCGTCGTCTTCTCTATCTCCCATGGGGAAGGTCGGGGTTGGGCACGCGCAAAAGACGTGGCCATCTCAACCGCTTGCTCGACGGTGAGACGGGAATGTTGGCGTAGCCATCTCTGGGTGGAGTAGGGCAAAGCCTTGAGATACTGTTCAGGTAGATTAAGTCCATAATCTCCTCCTTTGTTTTTTCAGCCGGTTTCAGCCATTTGTCTGCTGCTAGCTTCAATTTAAAGAACAAAGTTTTAGGGTTATCACCCGGTGCTCCCTTCTTCCTTCTAAACTTGACCCTATAGGATTTTCCATCCATGCCGAGGTGATCCAATATGATGGCTTTTATCTCATCATATGGTGTGGTGCCTCCGGCGTTGGCGACTTGGTATGCCGCCTGGTCTTCTCCTGTTAGAAGGGGGGCCAAGAAGAACGGCCACTTCCCTACCGGCCATCCAGAGGCCTTGGCTGCGCGCTCAAAGTTTAACAAAAAGGCATCCGGATCTTCTCCGGGGATATATTTCTGAAGTGAAATGTTCGGATGCACTGAGGTCCCTGATCGGTTACCCTGTTGTTGGGGTTGGCTCTGAGCATGGTCCTCAGCTATTTTGTGGATGGCATCTACTTTGGGCCCTTATAACGTCTTTGAATGTCTCACGATCTGCTTGGGCTTGGGTCATCTGCTGCTCAATAGCCCACTCCAGCTTTTTCTGGCCTTCCACCAGGTGATGTATAAGCGCGTCCATTTCTGTTCACCAATGGACAATTATGCCCACATTCTCCACCATATGTAGCGGGGCAAAGAAAGGATAAGCCAGATAGGCGGTTCTAGACGCTTTTATTGCCGTTCTTTAACAGTCAAACGATAACTAAACAATACGTTCTTTGGTTCCACAGGGGGGATAGCCGTCTTCTTTGGTATTCTGTATGCTACACCACGGATTTCCGATAAGGCAGGATCCGGGTTTACCCAAAAAGAAGGAAAACAGAAAGAAAAATAGGCATCAGCCGTCTGGTTGCCTTATCTCACAACTGTAGGATAGGGAGTGGGGGGGGAGGGAGACACGCACCCGTCCTGCAGAGTGGTGAGAGGAAAAAAAAGAAAACCGTCACCAAGTAAGTGGGCAATGTGAGGGGACCTAGGCAGGTCTTGTGGAGTCGTGCTTTACTGATTCCCCTCCTAGGAAGGACCGCGCCCTATCCTCTGCCCACGTCCCCCGCCCTCGAAACAGAGCACGCACCTGGGTGAGCCACCCTCCTCCGGGAACGAAGCTGGGTGGCTCGTGGGGTCGTTGGCCTCCAGGCACTCTCGTTGGGTCCTCTGGGTGGATCTTCACCTCCGGTACCGCGTCTCGGTCGTCGTCTTCAGCTTGGGGATGTTCCGTGGCTTCCCTGGTCATCCGACCACCTTCTTCGGTTCTCCTCCATAACGCCGATGACGTCTCTGACTATTCCTGGTTGATTTCACTTTCCGGCCCCATCAACTCCTCCCACCAGGGGGTGCGTCTTGCTCTCCTGGTCTCGCTTGGCCGCCAGCTCTTAAAGGGCTCGCAGGGGTTTCCGGCGGGTCTTTGACTGCATACAGGACAGTAGTAGAAGGTTTCGGGGGCTGTAAGGTAAGCAAAGGCATGGGCCAATAAGGTATCCCGGCTTCGTCCCCTTTACTGTCAGTGTCAGCGGAGTCCATAACCTGACACTCTTCTTGAGCTCACACAGCTTACCTTGCAACCACACTGCTTACCCTATACTCACACAGACACACAGCTCCCCTTGCACTTACAAAAACACATAACACACAGATACCACTCACCCTGCTCTCATACAGCAACACTGCTCTACCTGCACTCACAAAGGCCCATTTTTCACTCTGCTCTCTCACAGACACAACACTCAACCTGCACTCACAGCTACACCGCGGAACCCAAATTCAAACAGGTACACTGCTCACCTTGCACTCACACAGCTTACCTTGCATTCACACAATTTACCCTACACTCACACATACACACATCTTACCTTGCACTTACAGACACATCACTCACACAGATACCACAAACACTGCTCTCATACAGCAATACTGCTCTACCTGCAGTCACCAAGGCACATTGCCCACTCTGCTCTTTCACGGACACAATAATCACCCTGCACTCGCAGCTACACTGCTGAACCTGAACTCATATACATACACTGCTCACCTTGCACTCACACATGCACATTGCATTCACTCAAGCACACCACTCATCCTGCACTTGCAAATAAACCACTCACCCTGCAGCTGCACAGGCAGAACCACTCACCCTGCACCTACACAGCTAGAAGGATGATGTACGAGCGGAGTTCTCTCATTTGCATGCAAATTGTGTATTTTGCTGGTGGCCTGGTGGCCTTCCGCCCTCGGAAACCCACCCACTCCATCAGACCATGCCCGAAACCTCGGCATCATTCTAGACTCCTCCCTCACCATGACCCGCCAGATCAACGTCGTCGCCGCCACCTGCTTCAACTCCCTCCACATCCTACGCAAGACCTTCAAGTGGATCCCCCCCGAATGCAGAAAGACCGTCACCCACGCACTCATAACCAGCAGACTGGACTACGGAAATGCCCTCTACGCCGGAATCAACAAAACCTTGCTACATAAGCTCCAAACCATCCAGAACACCACAGCCAGACTCATCCTCGGAACTCCACAGCACGAGCACATGACCCAGCACCTACGAGACCTCCACTGGCTCCCCATCGAGAAGAGAGTAACCTTCAAGCTACTCACCCACGCCTGCAAATCCCTCCACAACATTGGACCCAAATACCTCAATGAAAGAGTCTCCTTCCACGTACCCAAAAGGAACCTCCACTCCGCCAACCTCGCCTTAGCAGAGACCCCATGCATCCGCAGAACCAGAGCAGGTGGAGGAGCCTTCTCCTACGTCGCAGCAAAAACCTGGAAAGAGCTCCCAGTCAACATCAAACGCTCCCCACTCTGCACACCTTCAGGAAGAGCCTCAAGACCTGGCTCTTCGACTGATCCAGATCTGCACCCCACCACTCCCCCAGCTCCTTGAGACCCTCACGGGTGAGTAGTGCGCTTTATAAACCCCTGATTGATTGATTGATTGAATACAGTTTGAGAAAACTTACTACAAATGTTTGAAAAAAAGGTTGTAAATGGTACCCTTCTGCACTCACCATGCTGCACATAGAACCAAGACTCACCCTGCACTCACACAGACACACACCTCTCTCTGCCCTCACTCAGGTGCACAGCTCACACTGGTCTCCCTGCACTCTCACAGCTTACCTTGCATTCACACAACTTACCCTACACTCACACATACACACAGCTCACCTTGCACTTACAAAACACATCACTCACACAGATACCACTAACACTGCTCTCATACAGCAACACTGCTCTACCTGCAGTCACAAAGGCACATTGCCCACTCTGCTCTCTCACAGACACAACACTCACCCTGCACTCACAGCTACACTGTTGAAGCTGAACTCATACAGGTACACTGATCACCTTGCACTCACACATGCACATTGCCCTCACTCAGGGCCACCACTCATCCTGCACTTGCAAATAAACCACTCACCCTGCAGCCACACAGGCAGATCCACTCACCCTGAACCAACACAGATAGAAAGATGATGTGCGAGGGGAGTTCTCTCATTTGCATGCATATTGTGTATTTTGCTGAATACAGTTTGAGAAAACTTACTATAAATGTTTGAAAACAAGGTTGTAAATGGTACACATCTGCACTCACCATGCTGCACATAGAACCAAGACTCACCCTGCACTCACACAGACACACACCTCTCTCTGCCCTCACTCAGGTGCACAGCTGACAACTGCTCTTCCTGCCCTCACAGAGCTTACCCTACACCCACTCAGACACAGTTCACCTTGCACTTACAAAGACACATCTCTCCCACTGATACCACTCACACTGCTCTAATACAGCAACCCTGCTCTACCTGCACTCCCGAAGGCACATTGCTCACTCTGCTCTCCACAGACACAACACTCACCCTGCACTCACAGCTAAACTGCAGAATCTGAACTCTAACAGGTACACTGCTCACTTGCACTCACTCATGCACATTGGACTCACACATGCACACCACTCATCCTGCACTCGCAAATAAAGCACTCATCCTACAACCACACAGACACATCATTCTCCCTGCATGTGCACAGGCACATATCAGGCTGCAACAGCACTTGTAGTCTGGGAAGCAGTCAGTCCAGTCGGGGTCAGAGAGGGAAGGCGTTTCCCTGCTAAAGTTTGTAGGAGAAACCTTGGTTGCTAAAGGAGGTCAAGCAGAGGAAGGGGCAGTCTGCAGCAGCCAGGCAGACCACATAGATGGTTACTTGGGGGCATATTAACAAAGTGGCGTTAATGAATTATCGCCGCTTTAGCGTCCGTTTTCGGACGAAAAGCGGCGATAATTTTATCGCCGAATTAACAAGGACACGCTAGCGCGTGATTCCTGACTTAGCGTCCGTTTTCTGCACGCCTCCCATCGCATCGCTAATGAGATGCAAAGGGGGCGTGCCTGTGAAAACAACAGGGGAAATATCGCTAACCCAGGTATCGCCATATTAGCAACGTGGGTTAGCGATATTTTAAATTACGTTAAGTATGCCTTAACGCAGGAATTTAACGTCTGCTAAATTCCTGACTAAGGCATACCTAACATGGGGAGTGGATTGTGTGGCTAAGACCACAGGCCCTATCGCCAAGTATATCGCCGTTTTCCATGGGACATCGCTGGAAAACCAGCGATGTTCCATGGAAAACATCGCTATCACTGGAAAGTTATCGCCTTTGCGCTAAGCGTTGTTAATACAGCGCTAGCATGGCGATAATTTCCAGCGATAGCCGGCGATAGGATTCCTCACGCTAAGCACGGCCAGCGATAATTATCGCTGGCCGTTGTTAATATGCCCCCTCATCATTACCCACCCATCCATGGGAGAGTCCAGTTGGAGGCAGCTTAGGCATGTTCTTCCTCTGGTTCCTGCAGTATCGGAGGAGAACAGGAAATGCGAGGCTTCAGCCATTCACTAGGGGTGGCATACCACCTCACCCAAGCCAAGGACACAGTCCAGTCAGGATCAGAGAGTGAAAGGTTCTTTCCTGCTGCAGTATGTAAAGAAGCCACGTGGCACATGGGTGTTAGAAGGTTAAGGAGGGCAACCAGTGAAGGGGCAGTTTGCAGCAGTCAGGGAAATGGCAGTGATTGTGACACCACTCAACGACCCTCTTGGGGTTGGAGGTGGAAGGGGTAGGCAGGCTGGAGGGTAATGCCTTTGCTGCTCCCCAAGACTGGCCTGCTCCTATACTCAAGTCCTGGGGCTGGTAATGGGAGGTGCTGCTGCTGAATGTCACTAACCTGAGAGCACTTGGTTCCATTGGTCCAGTAAGCAGAGTCGAGTCAGGTGCCCACTCTCCAGATGGGTAAATGGCTGCTACATGAGTGTGCGCACTGGCTGTCAGTACCACTGGCACTACCATCGAGGGGGAATGCTGAATCTATCTTTAAAAAACTGTTTTAAAAACTTACTCCTAAATGCCTACATACTTCACAGAAGTTGTGTTGAATGTTGGAAGGATTGGCATAAGAAGCCTTCAAACTGAATGGATGGAAACACTAAGACGTTCCATAAGGATTGGTAAACTGTACTATGCAGCAGAGATCCTGCCCAGGTACAAGTTAAATACAAGCCCGAGAGCAGTAACCACACACAATCACCATGGGTAGCATGTAGCATGAAGAAGAATCGTTGTACTCTGTGTCAGCGCAGTACAAGGCTGCTATAAGCCCTAGCTCAAGCAGTGAAAATTACCATGCTAACTGTTGGCTAGGTAATATACCACATAGCATTAATCAGGGGTCAAGGAGCCCATTAGGCCTATTGGCTCTTAGTGCCACTGCACCTGCTGCACTGCTCGTAGCTATGGCCCAGGTTGGTGCTATTTATTCTCGATCTTAGCCCGAGTCCTGCTACTGTTAGAATGCCCCCGTTCCTTCCAGGAGCGGTTCTACATACACAGATAATGTAATCAAGGCAGGCCAGTGCATCTTAACAGTGTATTATTTAATGCTAGTTTCCATACACTATTATCACCAATGAGGGAACTGGACTGGATCATATGGTCTCTGCGCAGCAGGTTTTTCAATTGGTTACATACTGCCTACTCTGACCTGGGCCCTGAGCCCCATGTAGGATTGCCACCTGGCCATATTATAGCATGACTAGTATTTTAAAGTCCCGGCTGGTAAAACAATTAGTAAAATCACCCATTTTTCACTTATCAATACACGTGTAAAACATTAAACATAAGAAGAAAGCACTTCTAAATGTTTTATAGAGCTGCCTTAATGGCCCCGACTGGTAATTAAAGTAAACAATAACAGAAAGGCCATGATAAAAAGGAAAACAGATAATTTATATGAAATTATATTTATGAATCATGGCTGGGCCTGTGCAAAAGCCTAAAACAGAAAGACATAGCCAGTGTTTTTTTCTGCGGGAAAGGTGGAAACAGGGCAACACCGATATATAGTTAAAAAAAATATATATATGGAGGTGCTACAGCCCACAGAGGCATATAACAGCACGGTTGTCACTCTACTCACACATACACTTAAACACGCTCTCACTCAAACACCCATACACACAGTCCCAATCACTCTTGTACAAACATATACACAGAGTCCCAGCAGGCAGACAAACACACATACAATGCTGGAGACTGCTGAACACAAAACGTTCTTGAGGCAGACTTCGTCGATAAAAGCTTGCATGGTCCTTTTGTGACTGTGTGAGGCTGGGCTGTAACAGCCACTGCCAGACACATGCACAGTACAGCCAGTGGAGCTCTCTTCTGCTGCCATCTTGACATTGCAGCTTTTACATAGAAACAAACGATCCATGAGATCATTGGTTTTCATACAAAAGCAGTAACAGGGCAAACAATTAGTGGCAGAGTGAAGAGATCGAGTGACACTCATACACCCACAGGGAGGAAGCGCCAGTGGTAAATTCTTTGTTTGATTAGGGAAATAAAATTATGAATTATCAAGGGAATCAGGGCCAGGTACTCCAGTTCACATACAAATCCTTTATTTGTCAGCGGACCTTTGGTGTGCAATTGAAATACCATATTTATATTTCCTCTTCCACCTGAAAGAGAGCATAAAAGTGTTAAGTTATCAATCTGTTGTACTGTGTGGGGTACCACGCATTCTTAAACGAGCAACACATTCTGAGTGTAACAGTAAGGTAACACTTAATAAAAGTATCTTCTTATCAAGGATTGTAAGGCTTGACACTGGAAAGAGTAATAGAGGACCAACTTTCACATGTGCTTCGAATTTGATCCCAAAAGACGTTTAGATGGCATGACGTCATTGTAGGCCAAGCATGACTCTGCTCTGGCCAACAGGTTACTGATACAGATGGAGGAAAGATACAGAAAATGTGTTTAAGCAGGAAAACGAAATTATGGGTAACTTTTGTTGTAACAAATTTTGATATTAAACATAAACATATTCTTCCCCAAAAATAGTTATGGTGGAAGGACAACAGCAACAACCAAAATGTATAACTTCAATGTTCTTTGATTTTTCACTAGTTTGCTATTTTATTTTGGCAACTTCAGCGAACGTAAAGTTTACGACCTACTCTTTGGGCTAGGGAGCGTGCTGTGTTTTACCTCTGGGTCATTTTCAGCCCTTCCAAGCAAGAACTCCCATCTCTCTCAGTGGGAAGCTATTTTGGCCACATATTCACGAAACCAAACGTGAGGGAAAATGCACAAAACACGCCACCAATTAAAGTTCTACTTGTCCGTATGTTTTACAGACCACCGTTGACATAGCCGCCGACAAGCATGCAAGCCTTGCTTGGATGACACCAAGTCTGCTAGCAATTTTTAGATGTTTAACCCTTATTTTGACTGGCAAACTGCTTTAAAGATGACTTTCAAGAGAAGACATTCCAAAGTCAATATTGTATTTAGGCTCAACGAGGGCTCCGCACCTAATCAGAGTGATCTGGCTTTTGTTACGTAGAGGAGAATAGACGCTCAACCTGCTATTGGTTCAATAACGTCTTTGCCTTTATCACCTAATGCAACGTGTTTAAGACTGTTTTTAACAAAATAATGCTGGAAATATTTGGTGTTTGTCAGACACCAATGGCTTATTTTTGCAGCGAGTCGCACGTGGCGCTGGGTCTGTGTGTGCAAAGGGAGGGGGAGGGGAAAGAGCAACATGTTCTTTCACCGTTTAGCACAATTTCCTTGATCGGCCTGTCTGCTGCCAATCCTTGGTTCGGCCAAGACAAGCAAAACTGGGCCAAGGCGGGATGACTCCCGAAGATTAAATCCCAATTGAAGCACTTGCTTGTCTGTAAAAACAGTACAGAACGACGGGAAACCTAAGTCCTGGCAACGGAGTCTAAGGTTTCAATAGATGTCAAAGAGCATCAGGTCTGTTTGGATTGCAAATTGTTGCAGTCCTGACAATGTGTTATTCTACATTTACGAAACCTGCCAAATGGAGGGGAGTTGAAGGGTCTCTAATGACAGTGTGTGGGGGAAGGGGCTTTAAAGGCAAAATCCAAACTGGGAATTGATCAATGTTTTTTTATTTTTTTTTATTGCTGTGCGTGGTACTTCAGAAGTGATAGAATATAATCAGCATCATTGTGGGTGGAGCCGGAGGCTTTAGAATCAAAAGTAAAAGTGAGATTTGATCATGGCTTTTTTAGTGCTGTGCATGGTACTTCACAAGTGATAGAATGTTAGTATTATTGCAAATGGTTTTAAAACAGAGTATTAAAAATTACAAAGAGTAACCAATTCTAAAAAAATGTCGATGAACATTGTGTAAATTAAGCATTCAGATTTTTTTTTAAAGTAGGATTGGCATCGTTGTGCAGAGAATACAATAAATCCAATCAAGTATGCAGAATCCTTATTTGTTGAGCTTTACATGTGAAAAATGCTAATTTGAAAGTATAGCAACTTTCTGTTCATATTTATTTTGATAAATAATCCAGAACTAAGTCTAGCAAAGACAAGGGGGCTTATTTACAAGGACTTAACGCCACCAGAACATCACTTTTTCTTTGTTTTTTGGCTTTAAGTCCTTCGAATTTTTTACAAGGTGGCATTAAGCCACTTAACGTGGCTTAACATCGCCTTGTAAATAATGCCACTATTCATGCGGCACTTAGCGTGAAAGGGGCGTGCAATGGGTGTTGCAGTAGACGATCTGCTGCAACACCCATTGCTTTTTGATGCTGCCCCATTTTTACAAGGTATGGGGCAGCACCAAAAATATTGCTAGGGAATACCTGGTCTTAAGCAGGCGATACGAGGATAAATGTTTCATTGTGTCCTTTCCTGCACATAAATAATCACCCCTGCAGCGAAGGCACAATTGCAACATGGTGCAAGGTTGCCTGTGCTGGCACAAGGCAGCTTCTTTAGTACTAGGGGAAACGCAAGGGTGCTATGCATTCTTGTCAATACGGCATTCAAGGCCTCCTTCTCTCATTTGCCAGTGCAAATATTTGTGGGTAAGTGTGAACACACTGTTCTCCTTCATTCTTTCAGCAATGGGAGTGTAGTAGAGTAGTCTGCTTACAACTCCACCTAGTCCTCTGCTTATTGGGCACACCATAAATCCCATGTACCAGCATCAATAGACTCTATGACAGTTTGCAGACCCCTGAAATGTTCTCTGGTTGCCTGAAAATGAAGAGTCTAGTAAGCCAAAGAGCCAAGCTTAAATAAAGCTCCAGGCTCAATGAGAAGCCAACAAAGTGAGAGAATAACAGTAATAATGTGGTCAGAGACACATTCACGGTCTACCAGACAGAGTGGAGTGCTCCATAACTCTCATGGTACAAAAGAGTAATGTCACAGTGGACTGCATTTACATGTTATGCCAAACAAAGGAAAACATTATTACTTTAAATTAATTAAACGCCACCATTTGAATCATTCACCAAAAATGGTTATGATTTTATTACATCACAGAGTTGCATAATAGCCCGAATATAAATGACATGTATCAATATGAAGCATTTAATTCAAGTCTGGTGACAAGAGGGAAAGTGCAAGGAAAAGGGGAGTGTTTGTGGAAGTGAAGTGAAAAGGGAAGGTGGTGTGCATATGTGACATCATTGATCCATATATACAACCTAACCAACCAGATGTCTGGCAATTATAAATTTGAAAAACATAACACAAAGTATCCGATGCAGATAATGAATCTCTGTCATCAGTGTCTGAACACAAGAAAGAAACAACGTCAACGTTTCGATCCCTAACATAAACAGCTGGTTTGATGCCTTGTGAGTGGGGTCTTCCTCAGGACGGGGATAAGAGTTAAGAGTGAGCACCTAAAGAAAAGGGATAATATTACAGCGGTGGCATTCAACAATGGAGACAATGAAGTCTAACATTAAATATATGTGAATTAATTTACCAGAAGAAAGTACAAACAGCTGGGCCTCGCGAGCTCCTGAGGAGAAAGGGTATAGACAGAGACATCAGATTCAAAGAGGAGGGAGGAGTAAAATAAATTACAAAACAGAGCACAAAAAGCTCTGAGGACTTACTCAGATAGGTCCACATTCTTCAATAATTCAAGTGAGACGTCGAGGTTGTTCAGTAACCTCTGACTGAAAAGGAAGGAAAAACCATCTGAGTGATGGACTAAAGTGTGAACCGGCTAATATCATGTGTTCATCTCGCGCAAACGCAATTGATCTAAGGAGAGCGTGCCTCGGTGATGTAGTAATAATGAACTACAGGATTAGTATTATAAACAATCCCAGTGAAAATCATGGCAAAGGCACTGAAAAACATTGTAACATAGGCACGAATCAAAAATGAGCACCTGGCACAATGACGTCCGAGTTCACTGCCCGGAAAAACAAAAGAGGCCACTGTTGTCGACCGGAATCATATGTTAAATCTCACAACAATACACTATTCAGAAAGAGTACCTCAGCGGTTTAATGACACAAAATCCATCAAATCTTTAAAGATTACGTGGCAAAGGCGCGAATGATATTGCTAAATTGCAACATGACCAAGAAATGAATGATTGTGGCTCAGATTTAGAAAATCACAATAAAGGCCCCCGTAAATAATCTTCCCACTCCTGCTGATCCGAGGTTGCCAGACTTACAGACAGCATGTGTCAGTTTAAAAATTAACAATGGCTGACTCTAGCAGAGCCCAGATCCTAATATAAGAAGAAACTAGGAGCACTGACATGTGTCAACATACCTGTAGGACTGCTGCATCATAGACTGAAAAACAGCTAACAGTGCCTCCCTAAACTTAAAAGTCACAGTCAAAGCGTGCACGCAAGGCACGTCTGGTCTAAAAAAACGATCGATGGTTTACAACAAACAGCTAACAGTTAGCTGTTTGTTAGTCGATGATGCAGCAGCCCACAGGTATGTCGACACACGCCAGTGTTCCGAGTTTCTTCCAATAATAGGTTCTGGGTTTTGTTAGATTTAGCAACTGTTGATTCTAAATACTGATACTGCTGTCTGTAAATCATGACTTTTAAAGGGATTCATTATTATTATTTTCACTTCTAAGATAATGTGAACAGACCTTTATATGGGCTGTAAATATCACTCTTAATAGTTGTAAACCATCGATCGTTTTTTTAGACCAGACGTGCCTTGCGTGCACGCTTTGACTGTGACTTTTAAGTTTAGGGAGGCACTGTTAGCTGTTTTTCAGTCTATGATGCAGCAGCCTACAGGTATGTTGACACATGTCAGTGCTCCTAGTTTCTTCTTATATTAGGATCTGGGCTCTGCTAGAGTCAGCCATTGTTAATTTTTAAACTGACACATGCTGTCTGTAAGTCTGGCAACTCGGACAGCAGGAGTGGGAAGATTATTTACGGGGCCTTTATTGTGATTTTCTAAATCTGAGCCACAATCATTCATTTCTTGGTCATGTTGCAATTTAGCAATATCATTCGCGCCTTTGCCACGTAATCTTTAAAGATTTGATGGATTTTGTGTCATTAAACCGCTGAGGTACTCTTTCTGAATAGTGTATTGTTGTGAGATTTAACATATGATTCCGGTCGACAACAGTGGCCTCTTTTTGCTTTTCCGGGCAGTGAACTCGGACGTCATTGTGCCAGGTGCTCATTTTTGATTCGTGCCTATGTTACAATGTTTTTCGTGCCTTTGCCATGATTTTCACTGGGATTGTTTATAATACGAATCCTGTAGTTCATTATTACTACATCACCGAGGCACGCTCCCTTAGATCAATTACGTTTGCGCGAGATGAAACACATGATATTAGCCGGTTCACACTTTAGTCCATCACTCAGATGGTTTTTTCCTTCCTTTTCAGTCAGAGGTTACTGAACAACCTCGACGTCTCACTTGAATTATTGAAGAATTGTGGACATATCTGAGTAAGTCCTCAGAGCTTTTGTGCTCTGTTTTGTAATTTATTTTACTCCTCCCTCCTCTTTTGAATCTGATGTCTCTGTCTATACCCTTTCTCCTCAGGAGCCCGCGAGGCCCAGCTGTTTGTACTTTCTTCTGGTAAATTAATTCACATATATTTAATGTTAGACTTCATTGTCTCCATTGTTGAATGCCACCGCTGTAATATTATCCCTTTCTTTAGGTGCTCACTCTTAACTCTTATCCCTGCCCTGAGGAAGACCCCACTCACAAGGCATCAAACCAGCTGTTTATGTTAGGGGTCGAAACGTTGACGTTGTTTCTTTCTTGTGTTCAGACACTGATGACAGAGATTCATTATCTGCATCGGATACTTTGTGTTATGTTTTTCAAATTTATAATTGCCAGACATCTGGTTGGTTAGGTTGTATATATGGATCAATGATGTCACATATGCACACCACCTTCCCTTTTCACTTCACTTCCACAAACACTCCCTTTTCCTTGCACTTTTCCCTCTTGTCACCAGACTTGAATTAAATGCTTCATATTGATACATGTCATTTATATTCGGGCTATTATGCAACTCTGTGATGTAATAAAATCATAACCATTTTTGGTGAATGATTCAAATGGTGGCGTTTAATTAATTTAAAGTAATAATGTTTTCCTTTGTTTGGCATAACATGTAAATGCAGTCCACTGTGACATTACTCTTTTGTACCATAAACTACCCGGGTCCAGTGGCCTTTCGGGTTACCCCATTATTGTATTACCCCATAACTCTCATGGGGCACATCAAGTATTTTAGAACTCTAGCAGTTCATATTTACCACTACCATTTGAGAAGACCACTGCCCTTTTCAAACCTTTGACTGACATCAGCTTCTTCAGGAAGTGCAGCTGAAATCTACGTGACCTGAATAAAGTCTTCAGAGGTGCTGTTATATTCAATGTGGAGTTTAGGGTAAAGCCAAAGGGTTTGGATAGTACTTGGAAAAAAAATAAGTATATATATTACCTACTGGCTGTCGCCAGTAGGTAGATATAGTTAGGACCTAGTTTCCAAAGGAAAAGCGTGTTTTGTTTTGCTAATAACTTTGGCACCATTTGACAAATCTTCACGAAATTTTCTAAAGTAGTTTGCTGCTCACTTCAGCTGCTGTCCAGAAAGTTTTCGAGTGATCCATTAAACGGGGGGCTGAGAAAAAGAGGGGGTCCCAAAACGAGTTTTCCCTAAACAATTTCCCATAGAGATTTTAGACCCGACTACAGACCGAATCACTGAATGGAATAACACCAAATTTGTCAGAAAGCTAGATCTTGGCCTAGAAAGAGTGCTTTTTGTAATTTAGTGGAAATCTGTCCAGTAGTTTTGGAGTTATTAAAGAAAAAAGATTTATGTATATCTAGAAACGCAGATCCATGCGCCAACAGCAATGCCGTAATTGGCTGGCAGCAACCTGAGAGAAAGGTTGTGGCCGCCATTTTGTCAATTGGGACACAGTTCCTGAGGGATGACAATAAAGTAGAAATAGGATATAAGGGGTCACGTTTGAGGTATCTTGACCCCATGGAACTGATGGAGGGGTCTGTGTGGGACTCCCTCATGGGGAACAAATTGTGAGAAAATGTTTTTTTTGCACGCGTAAGGATTCACGGATCCGGCACGGTGCTCAGCACGGCTCCCCATGTCAATCTGTAGCAGATCCACGGATCCAGACCCCAATTAAAAAACACATAACCCACTCACAGACCCACTCACACACCCACACAACCACTCACACATCAACTCACATATTTATACACCCACTCAGACACCCACTAACACACCCATAAAGTGATTTACACACCCTCACACACCCATACAGTCACTGATACATCCACTCAGAGACCCAGAGAGCCACTCATACACCCACTCACAAACCTACATAGGTACTTATGCACCAACCCACACAGCCATGTACACACCCATACAGCCACTTACACACCCACTCATAGCCACTTACACACCCACTCACACACCTATACAGCAAAACCACTGACACACCCACTCACACTCCCATACAGCCACTCACACACCACTCACAGACCCACACAGGCACTCACACATTCACTCATACAGCCACTTACGCTAAATGCAGGGGTTGGCCAAAGGCAGTGTGCGGCAGTAGTTGGATTAACGTATGGTACTTAAATAGCTGGGCCTTGTGGCCAACCCCTTACTGCGCATGGCCAAATTCCATGTACAGCGTGGGGTTGGCAACATGGGCATGGCCTTTGGCCATGTGCGGCAGCGGTTGGATTAACATATGGTAATCAAATATTACTTTACGTTAAGAAAAACCTAGAAATCCAGTGAAAAAAGCACTAAAAATATAGAAATTCACTGAGAAAAACAAAGGTTACAGTGACGTAATAGTTATGAAATATAATTTTTTTAAAACCTTAGAAATTCACTAAAAACCCAAAGATTACAGGGACTTTATAGTTAGGTTCACATTTTACACACACAAAACCATAGAAATTCAACAGTTATAGTTATCTCAAGTAATTATAACTCATGCCCTAAGGTAACTATAACTCGCGCCCTTGTATTCACTGCTAATTATCCCACATATTACATCACTCATGACATCATTGATAATATCACTGCAACATTTGCAGTGAAATTATTAATGAGAAAACAGAGCATGGCGGGGCGTGAGATATCGGTACCTTAGGGCACGAGTTATAGCTACTTGAGATAACTATAACTACAGAATTTCAATGGGTTTGTGTGTGTAAAATCTGAACCTAACTCTAACGTCCCTGTAACCTTTGTTTTTTTAGAGAATTTCTGATGTTTTTTTAATTCTACATCTTAACTATTACATCCCTGTAACCTTTGATTTTTTTTGTGAATTTAATATGTATATACTTTTGCAGGAAATATAGCGTTAGACACTAGCAGATGATATGGTCAGAGAGTGTAGTGCTCTAGGCACATATCTTCAAATAGCTTGAGTCAAATGGATAGGCACTGTGAAAAAGACAGCAAGAAGATTGGGGCATAGAAACGGACAGTGTGACGAAGCTCAGACACATAGACGTTGCAAGGAACGTGAGCCACATGGACAGATTGACAGAGAAGTTTGTCTCATGTGGACAATTAATAATGCAAAGGACTCTGAGGAGCTTTGGAAACATGCAACGATATTGTGACAACTTAAAGGGACATGGCCAGGTAATCTCCTAAATTAACGACACATGGTAAGACAGTTCCCACAGCCACGTAGGACTTTAGCATCCAGAGCCATGAATACCGGGTGCTCTGTCTGCATAGGTTGTTTGTATCTAGAACCTTTTATGGTCTAATGTTGGCAGGATCCACTAGTGTGTATTTGTGCTAAACAGGAAATCTATATGAATAAAATAAACCATTCATTTCCCATACAATTGCCATTATGATCAGTGCAACTCCCTTTGCTAATGCATATGTTTTATAATAGCTCTAGCACACAGCTGAACTCCACCAATATTTTTAAGGTTTACTATGCCCTGGAATTCAAATTCACATCTTTTAGGCCGTCTGCAAAAAACGTGGAATGCTCATTCTCCTTGGACATTTCAGCATCACAAGTGATGAGGTATTCGCCTTACTAGGAGGTTGACACAACAGTGGCAAGCATCTTTCAGGGAACATTTTATTGGCCGTGAAATAGTGTAAGGCGAGACGTACACTGAGGGAGGATTAAAAATGCATCTCAAAGCAGAGTGTATTGATGGCCATGAGGGTTGCCTTAAGTCTCCAGCCAAAAGTATATCAAGCAATCAGAGCTGACAGAGAACACCACCACCAAGGTCGCAGAGAGTGGTCCCACTTCAGTAATAATGTATTACAAAGGATTACATTTCAGCGAAATTAGCTTCTATGTTTTATTGCATAATTTGACCATCACATTTCACCATCTATATATTTTCGCTCTTGCATTCCAACTGGTATATAATGTCTGGAGCCAATGATTTAAAACGATTAAAAAAATGAGAAACATCTGCCTATCTGCAGGAGGACACAGCAGGGGAGACTGTTTTTATTCAATCTATGAATTTTCACCACATGAGTTTGTGGCCTGGGTCTAACCGCAGGCCCTTAATAGTCAACATTGTTCCCAGCTAGGATGTATTTTCATTGGATAGTAGAAAACAATAAGTTTACGCACATAGAAGGCAGCAATTGGGCAAAAAAAATAAAATGGCAGAATGACAGACCCAACATAAGAAAGTAATCGTTTCTAAGCAGGAGCAGGGCAAAGATTTTGTTGCCCTAGGCAAAGAAATATTTTTCATTATCACCATACTGCAGTCCACCAGCAATTCATGGCCCACCTTTTCCTAGCTTAAGACAACCACTTGTGCTTGCAGGAAATATTTTAAAACAACAAATTGGATGGCATCCGGGAATAAACATCATATATATCTGTTCTTTTGTATTATGTGTGTATATATATATATCTATATACATATATATATATATATCTCTATATATATATATTTATATATATATATATATAGATATATATATATACACACACAAAACAACTTCCATAACAAGGATAATTACAGAACGGCACTCAGAGCAAAGTTCAAGTTATTTAATCAGCACGACAGAAACACTAGTTACAGCGTCGGAAGCGTTTCGGCTATGAAAGCATTTTTGACGATGCCATGTGCACGTTAGAGCTTCCTATTTACATGAAAATTCAACACAGAAAACGGACCAACCACTCAACTAAGAATGGCGGCCATGTTGAAACATGCATGTACTGGTATATATCGGTATATATCTATGTAATTTAAGCATTTACTGAGACGGTTGTTCATAATTTGGCAAAAGTTCAAAAACTTCAGAACATTCAATAGGCAAATATTCAAGAATCAATCAAGTATAACAAATATCAACTGGGCACATAAAATTCATATATATATATATATATATATATATATATATATATATATATATAAGAAAACACTTCTCTTCACTTCAAAGAAAGCTTGCACTCAATTTCTTCAAAATACCATTTAATTTTCTGGCAGCGCGAGTTAAAACAGGAACGCGTTTCGGCTGTCTCAGCAGCCTTCATCAACCTGATAATGCGCCATTTTAAAATCCTTAAATACTCCCATCTGGTGTCATGTGATAATCCGACATAGAAGAGCCACTACTGACGAGGCTTATCAAAGATACGAATGCAAACAATGCAATTATTGCGACACCATGATGGAGCATGATTCGGAAAAACAAAAATAATTCACACATTACAAGCAGTTACAAAGTCAATATCAGAATTGCCAATGTCAGTGAGTGCTGCACTAGTGTGCAAAGTTCCCAATGCACTTGAAAGAAATGCCGGCTCTATATATATATTTTAATAGATAACTAAATAGAAAATCTCTACAAAAACGTGGATTAATTTTTCAAAAGATAATACATTTTAAAGGAACAATCACAAGGCATACAGGGTTATGTGTACACCCCAAATAATATTTATCAATAAAGCAACTTCTATCTATTTTTTTTAAAACAATCCTATCTTTGAGATAAAATATTTCTCTGTTCTAACGACCATATTTTGATTGCTGCTGCAACAAAATCCCCTGCTGCCTGGCAACTTAAACTTGCCTGCTTTCTTCTCTCACTTTGATACCTTCTATGTTGACTCTCACTGTTGATTTCAAGAAAAGGGGATATCTTCCTGAATAGGGCCATCTTCTCTACCAAAGGATGGTGAGTCATCGCAATTTCAGAGGCAGGCGATGTGGCATCACAAACCTAGTTACACTGATAACATCACATCATTGTCCCCATTAAATGTCCTTTACTCCTTAATTGCTCCTATTTGCTCCAAAGGGACTAGGGGAATGCATAGATTAGAACCTTGACGGCCCTTTTTACGTTTTGACTCTGATCCATAGCTTTCATTACCTCTAGCACCAGGGGAAGAAAAGACATTGACAGGGACACTAAAGGGCAAGCAAGGGATAGCAGTTGATATCACTAGATTACCTTAATTGATGTTTCTGTTTCTGTTGTACCAAGAATATAAGATGAATAGTACATGCTGAGAATAATTCACTATAATATCAAGATATTATCAAAGTGACCAGATAAATGAAGGAATTGGAGCAGAATGACCTTTTGAAGCTAAGGACCTCAATACGAGTAGTCCTGTAATTGGCGTTACATTCATTGTACTTGATAGCATCTGACTCTGCTGAGTCGAAATTCATGACAAGCAATAAATACCACCCGACAACGTGGTTTTGGAGAATAACGTGTGGATTTTGGTGCTTACCACATCAAAATACGCATGTTCCAGTAAATACTGTACATTTTTCCCTGATAAATTTTGCCAATATTTGTCACAAAACTTTCCTAAATAAAATTCTTTCTAACCCGTGAAGTGCTGGGTAGGACAGCAAGGATATGGGTGTATTCCAAACCTGTTTTCTATAGACAGCTGAGCAAGGTATGGCTTACCCTGAAGCTTCTGAAAGTGAGACTCAAGCCACTGTGCCTCTGTGTTTGAAGTGATCCTTTGACTACTTTTTCCTATTAAAGAATGATCTATATGAAAAACATCCGAATGGGTAAAGTTTAGGACAAACAAACTGTTTCATTGGGCTATATTTTTCATCACTTTGTTGATATCTCTTTCACTTAGCAATTTTCTTATTGCTATAATATTCGATCCCTTCATTATTTTCTTAACATTTATTAAGTATGTTGTAAAGTAAATGCTTGACTTTTTATCTAAACTTAGTTTGGGCCTTCAAGATGTTAATTTCTTAGCTATATTGTTGTTTGGTTGTGTTTTTACACATAATGACTCATACATTTTAACTCTGGCTTTAATTTCTTAATTTGTTTTCATCTTACTTATACTAGATTGTGAAACATATGCCTCATCACAAGCAGACTCGACAACGGCAATGCACTCTATGCCGGAATCTCCAAGCAGCTGCTGCACAGACTGCAGCCCATCTAGAACGCTGCTACAAAACTCATACTAAACCTCTCACACCTCCCAAGCTGCATCTACATCTCACCCTACCTCAGAGAGCTCCACTTGCTCCCCATCCACAAATGCAGCTAATTCAAACTCCTCATGCAAACAACAAAAGCCTTAAACAACACTGGACCAGCATGCCTGAACAGCTGCATACACTTTCACCTGCCTGCCAGACACCTATGCTCAACTTCCCTCTCACTCGCACCCTCCCCGCATTCACAGAAGCAGAGCATGAGGTCACTCGTTCTCCTACATCACAACAGGGAACGACCTCCCATAACACGTCAGAGCCTCCTCTTCACTTCTTGAATTACGAAAGAAGCTGAAGTCCTAGCTCTTCTAATAACTCTGCGGGGACCACACACCTACACACCTTCTCAAGCGCCTGGATACGGTCACAGGTGATTAAGGCTCTATATATATGAACATAGCAAAACATAACATGCCAAAAGACCATTTTCTCGCCCATGTGTAATTGATGGCTGTTTTTACTCAGTTCTATATCTGCCAATGATGCCTCTGTTGGGTTGCATATCGAATAGAAGCTTTTACAAAGCAGGTACTGTGCCATGATCATCAAAATTATCAGACATATTACGTAATTTTAGAGGTCTGACACCAATACATTGGCTCAAAGTGGAACAAAGAATAAACTTCAAGGGATTATGTCTGGTCCATAAATCAGTTTATTAAGATGATTAATCCTCTTCATGGGAAAGTTTCTTTTTACCAGCCGGATTGTCCTTTGACATATGAGGGCTCGTTTAAGCTAAATGTTTCCTACTTTCAGTGAGAACTGATTAGGAATCAGAGCTTTTTCAGTTGTTGCAACAAGGTTAGGGAACACCTTATCATTTAATATCAAAAGTGAGGCAGCATTGTTGAACTTTAGAAAAAATCCAAAGATACAGTTATTTAGGTAATTTTTGTTATGAATAGCTAACAGTATTAGGTCTTGCAGTACCTTCGGGCGAATGAGAACTGACATGTAAACTAGGATGTCCATTGCCCAAAGAGAGAGAGAGAAGCAAATAACAAAAGAGTTTCCTAGCTCATCTAACTGTCCTAGGTATGACCATATAAGTTTTTGTAGAGCGCAAATCTAACTAGAGAGCAACACAGAACTGGAAAAAGGAGGCAGCCCTGAGGTATAATTCAAGACTGTGAATATGGAGCAGGATGTTTATCGGTGATAAATCAAAGTCAGTGATGTTCTCCGTAGAGAGGTTTTTTATCTCCTTACTAAAGTGCACAAGGGCTAGGACAATTCTGATGTTGACGAGGATGTTCCATACCCTGGGGGCATAGATGGAGAAGGCTTGTTGTCAGTTTTCTTATTTTTTGCTGATTTTTGTTTCTATTCTGAAGATGTCCAGATTTCAGGTATCCAACTCAGGTGGTATGTTTTTCAACCAATTTTGCAGAGGTGCTGGTTCTCTTGGCCTTGTTTGTGATACAGCTGGTCTTGAAGATGAAGCAGGCCTGGAATGGCAGACAGGATAGTTAAATCAGAGTCTGGGATATTGGTAATCTCATTTAGTTGTTTGATGAGATGAGCTGCAACATTTAGTAGAGCTTTCAGTGGGCCAACGTGCAGTCAAGGAAACCAAAGAGAAGGCTATTCCTCTATTACAGTGCAAGAGGACCATGGCTTGGGCTGCCGTTCTGAGGGTAGTTCATGAGAGTAATGGTGTCACGTTCTTCAGGAGGGAAAGATAGTACCATACTGCCTTCATATTCTTTGCAGTGCATTCTCTAAAGGAGAGGATGGTATGAAGGCTGAATTCATGTCATTGTGAAACCTAGATCAACAGGGTGATGAACAAGTCCAAGGTAATTTCAGGGAGGTGGCTTGAAATCTTCATTATTTATTTCAGTTGGAAAATGGCAGCAATTCTGTTCTGGTCAAGCCAGGTTTTATTCAGATGCAGGACATCCAATTCTGAATGATTTCAAGGTATCCTTTGAATCACTAAATGTCATGAGCGAAAGAGATTTTTGAGTGAAGTTGTGTGACATCAGTGTGGTAATATATTTTGAAGTTGAGGAGGGTGAGTAGAGTTCCAAGGCATTTCATTGGTTGAAGATAATGGGATACAGGATGAAGTCCAGGGTTACTCTGCTGGAAACAAATAGTTTCTGGGACCTTGAGGTTCCACATGAAGAAACTGATGATGGTTGGAGAAGCAGGAAGCAAATGACTGCTGGACTGTCCTGTCTTCAGGTAATCTGGTAAAGTTCATGTTGAAGTGAGGGTTGATGATAGTGAGGAGGAGTGTGAGGAAAGTTGGCAACCATTCGACCATTAGAAAATACTAGGCACCAAAGCAGCATCATAAAAACATGTCTGGGAATTGTAAAGGGGAAACAGAAGTATCCTCTGACCTCAGGGAGCATGTGGGGCATCCCAAAGGAGCAGGTAATGCAGAAAACAATCTTCCCAGATTTGCTGACCTGAAAACAAAGCAATAACAGTAAACTATCCAGGATTGTGCCCAGTGAACACTGTCTTTCCATGGGCTGTCCAAGTGATTCAGTGTCACAGGGATTGAAGCAGGGCCTAGCGACAGGCCGCCCTGCATGTAAAGCTCACTGTGCACAGCTACTGGCTGCGTGCAGCTGCTTTGGATGCACAGAGGGTGAAAACAGGATGGACACTGTATGTGCCTAATCATAAGACAATTCCCAATCGACAAAGAGTTGCCTAAGGTAGATTTGTTACTCTTGAGTCAAATCCACACAAATATCTAGATATACTCAATATCATTCAGAAGTTTGATTTAGCATAAAGCAACTGAAATACAGGGCCTCATTTACAGTTTGGCAGGCAGGTTACTTCTTCACAAATGTCTGCATTATATCCTAAGTGACTCTTGTACTATGACAAACTGAATATCTGTTACATTTGTGACAAGTACATGTCCAGCACACTCTAAATTAGGTCCATAAAGTGCACTTGTGCTGTAACGAACTGGCACTGTTCAGTCTGAAGTAAGAGGAGACACCTCACGGGAGCGGCATCAGGGAACAAAGGCACATTTCTTGTTGTGTCCTGGACTTCAGTGTTCGCTCTATAGTTAAGAGCGATGTAATCAAACAAGGGGATTGTAAAGTACAATATCGTCCCACTCATGTTCCAAGGTATTTAAAAATATAGAAGGAGACCTACCACTGACTCTCCCTATCACTATGTCTTTGTGTGGAGAAGGAAAAGCAAGTTTCACTAGTTCTGTATGGTTTGTGTCCTTGGCGTTGGCACATACTCCCAACTATTCAGTAGCTAAAAACGTATCAGGGAGATATATTAGAATGAATGAGTTTGGCTTCTCTTCTACTTATTAAAATCAAGTTGACATGTTAAGGCCTTTGTAAAGAGGAGGTAAACATGTTGTATTGCCTATAAGTTGGTGGCCAATTTTTCATGAAAAAAGACAAAGCAAAAAAATCCGGTTGTCTCCAAAATACATGATGCACCTGGACCCAGGATTTCTACGTCATACTGGGTTACCCTGAAAATACTGAAGTGCAAACATTGACAGATAACCACCCCTGGATGGATCAGTGATAATGACCTGAAAAATGGTATGTTAATAGCATACCTTGCAACCCTTGAGGAGTGGAGAGTACGTTTTGCCAACAGGCACAGTGGCTTATAGACCTGCCCCACAAGGCCGCTATATATAGTAGGAAAGCTATTATGGTGGACGTGGTCCCACTAATAGAAAATAGAATTGTGGTTGGAAGTACTAATGATATGGGGATGGTTGTGATCCAGCGCCAATCCAATATTTATCAGGGATCAATACTCAAAACATCATGATACAATGGCCCATACACATTCACCCAGAATCCCTGATGCGCTGGGATCAATTTTTATGCTCAATTCTTTTCCTTTCATGGGTTAAATTATGACATCATAACTAACGTATCAACTTTCCCTCTACTTGGTCGTTAGACCAATTAGTTGAATAGTTAATGGCAATGATTAACTTCTAACCAACCATTTAAAAAAAAATCTAAATGATCACAGACTCTCGATGAAGTTTATAATGAATTTTATCTCAAGAAATTAAAGATTATGCTCAACTGCATTTGGTCACAAAATACAAACACTGAATCTCACATGAGGAGAAATTTTACACATGCAGTACAACTGGAAACGTAAACTCATCTAAACATAGCAATGACTTTATGCAATGAAGGAGTGGATAGAGTAAGAGACAAAAGTTTCAGCAAAAATATCTATGCGAAACATCATATACCTAATGGAGGGGATAGATGAAGAGACAATAGTTTCATCTAAAAATACATATCATTGATGGAGTGGATAGGTGGAGAGACAAAAGATTCAGGGACAAAAATACATCAATAAGGTAAATTCTGAGAATAAGTTAAACTAAATACAAACCTATTGGTCTGTAAGAAAACCAACCCCTCAATCTAGGGGATGATGGGGTTCCCAACATACGATCAGGAAACGAAGGATAAGAAGAAACAGGATCGGGACAGGTCAGGATCAGCTAGGCCTCTCTGCAAACCGACGAACAGCGACGCGTTCCCCCTCTGCCAGCCTAAGCTCCAACCACACCCCTAAAGGCACCCCAATTATACCCTTAAACTAACATGTCCATCCCACAATTGTTGCAAATAATTTTACATCTCGCAAAGGGATTAATGGGTTTGGGAGGTGGCGTTGTCAGACCACTGTGACTTCACCCTTCTTTCAACTATCCTTTTGTTCATTTTCATTCCCAGGGTATGTTTCTCAGCTTGTTCTCACTTTATTACATATAATACAAAATTTATCAATTTCATTCATTTCTTTAACATCATCCGCAGTCTGTTTCTCCGGTCCCATGCTTGGGCACTGGTTTTGGCAGTCGTTCGACATTCTCGCCTTCACCCTCCTCATGTCATCTGCGGTGTACTGCGCGTCTGCCTTGCTTCTGACAGAGCGAACTCACTGCTCGTGTTTTCCCCCTCCCTTTTTTAGCCAACTTTAGAAAGATGGCTGCTTCATCTAGCACACTAAAACAAACGAAAATGAACATTTATTAATTATATGATAATGAAACCTTCACTGTTTACCACCCACCTTGCACTTTTCCCTATTAATGTTACCTAGCATAAGCTTTGTGCCATATTAGTATTGTTTGTTAGTTCAAAACAGAATACAACATGCAGATTACTGAAGCATATGCGGCCTATTTATCCAACGCTTTTTGTTTTTCTTAAATCACAATTATTATTACAATATTATTTTGTTTACATGTTAATTTAGACATGCGCAAAGCAATTTCCCTTGTGTTCGTGTTGGGTGTACATTAGTTGTTTCAACAACTAATTACTGTTAGTACATATTATGGGGGGTATCAGATCCGAGCAGGTTTCATTTTTGCGAAACCCTGCTCCATCAATTCCCCCCTCTGATGGCTTCAAGAAGCCATCGTAAAATACCTACCATACCGAGTGCCATCTTTAATCACTTATATCTCTGTATTCTTCTCTCTTTTTATGGCACCCTCATCCAAATCTTTCATCAAGTCATACTACTCCCCTCGCATTTCTTCTAATTCTATTTCTTCTCTTTTTCTCTTTCTTGCTCTTCGTTTATTCTTTGATTCTATCATTTCTTTTCTTTTGTTCTTACTCTTAGAACACTTATATGTTGTTATCATTACTAAGAATAATAATGCTACTAAAACCATTGGTATTATTATTCTTCCTAATATACTACTTCCAAAGGTAGAAAACCATTTACCTATAGTGGAAAAACTTTTACTCAGTCTCTCCCAAACACCATCAACCTCCAGTTGGGTCAAATCTTCATGCAATTTTGTAATATTCTTTATATATCCCTCGATTCTTTTGCTTTTATCAGGAATATATGTGCAGCAATGTTGGACTTTCAACATTCCACTGACTCCACCCTCTTTTGCTAATAATATATCAAGGGCAAGTCGATTTTGCAAAACCATTGACCTGATTGCAACCATTTCCGTGTCAATCATCAAGAACCCACCTGCGGTATCTGTAGATAACTGATCAACCACTGTAGACAATTTTCTAATTCTATGTGAATTCAGAACGACTCCAACTGAGGGTATCAGTTCACCAAAAATATCTCCTACTATTTCTGAAAAGCTTGCTCTTTTGTTACGTGTTAGTCCTTGCTTTACTTCGTTCAATTTATGACTGTTTCGATCCATGTGATAGACCTTGGGGAAGACAATGGAAAAATAACAACTACCATACCAATGTGCAGGCAACCTATAATAGGCTTTCTTACCCCACACATAATAAATCCCTGGAAAAACAGGATAAGTTCCACCTTTCAATCCCCAACCTCCAGTGATTTGAAAAGTATGCTCACATTCACTAGAACCAATAAAATAATTATTATAGTTAGTCTTTGTTCTAAGCAAACAAATGTTCCCCTTCTGTGACCAGTCCAGGGACATTGCAGCGTACCCTTCGCCTTTCTCATAACTTCCTTCCCTAAAATCCCATGGTGGTATTCGTGACTTCTGTTCAGCAGCCTTCTTTTGAAACTTTCTCTTCTATCTTCTACCATTTCTATGAAAATCTTCTCTTCTACCCACAAACTACAGGTTAAATTATTCTTATAAGCATATTCTATGTCTAAAGTTTTAGTGACATGGAAAAATTTCCCCATATATCGCGCATTTTTAGCACTCAAAACCTTATTTAGTTCTTTAATAATAGGAATTTCAGAAAATACTAAATCTATATTGGAAAGATAGTATTCGAGCTTTCCAGTCACGTAAAACAGGCTTGTGAGTAAGGGTGGGCGTAGTTCGCGAAGTAGCACTACGCGAAGCTACGCAAAGTGCAGTTCGCACTACGCGAGCTACGCGTAGCACTACGCGAACTGCGTAGTGCGCTGTTCGCAATGATTGCACAGTGCCGGATGCTTGTCCGCACTGTGCAATCATTGAAAACGGCATCTTGCACAGTGCGAGCTGTCTTTACTGCCGCTCGAGTAGATTTTTACTCGAGCGGCAGCTTTCTCAACGCGGACTGGTAGTTTCTCATCGCGAGCGGTCGCGAGCATACGCGACCACTCGCAATGAGAAACCTGACCTCCCCGCGTTGAGAATCTCGCCGGGAGGTTTATTTAACTTGATGTTGCTGATCGCGACCGAGGAAAAAGTCTCGCCGGGATGTCATTTTGCTTGCTCGCGGTCGCCAACTTGACGTTGAGGACCGCGAGCAAGCAAAAAATGACCACTACGCTACGCTACGCGTGTTTGCACTGTGCTACGTGCAATTCGCGTTGTGCGAAGTAGCGCAAACTTCGCAAACTACGCGAGCGTAGCGTAGTGCTTTGCCCAGGGTTACTTGTGAGTATACTGCAACGGAAGGTGGTGATAAGTCACCCCCTTCCGAGACAGACAAAGGTAATTGCATGCACACGTAACAATCACTTACATTCATTGTGTTAATATACTAGGTGAGTAATTTTGTAAAGACATTTAACGAGAAATCACTAATTGATTTATCATGATGGAGAATACTTCCATCCAACGGTTCTAAGTTAGTATTAGGAATCTCATTAGTGACATCATTCATTCTTTCTTTTGTTACGTTATTAGTATTTTTTCCATTATTAGTTACCATTAGAACAGGTACAAGGACAGTTAATATTAACCATATAAATGTTACTATCAAGACACTACAGAAGCAAGCTTTAATACATCTACGTTTTAGACTAGATTTTGGAAGTTCAGTCACTTCTGCTTCAGCCATTTTTCTTAGGAAAAAATAAAAATCTATCTAATCCTATAATATTCTAAGCTAAAAAAAATATCTTAAAAATAGTAGTGTAATCCTACACTTCAAGGCTTTCGTCTTTACCCCCTTCTTTTATTCTTTTTCTTCAGTTTTCTCCGAGTCTATGTTTCGTTTTTTTCTTTTAATCAGCAAGGTTGCACCTTAGTTTTTGTCACAATTCTTTAAGGAGGTCTTAGCTTGTTTTCATCAACTTGCTCAGGGTCAGATTTATCTTTTTCTTCACTTGGATCTGAACTTTCAATTTCTTCTTGAATAACGTAGGTCCACTCAGGTGCTCTGAACTTCCTGTTGGGTATTCTCACTCTTCTTGTTTTTCATACTAATTCTTTTCCTGACTCTTCTTGTTCTGTCTGACTTGAGACCTCATTGCTTTGTTCTGGTCTTTTTCTTAACCTTCTTTTCACAAGAGTGTATTTTAGTCTCTTCACTCCACTTGGCCACTTTTCATCCTTTCTGGGTTTCTTTGCTTTGATCACTTGGTCATTTTCTGCATTTGTTTCACACATTTTTTTATTTGCTCTTATTTCTGATTGTTCTTCTTCCTGAGTTTCAGTCTCTTGTGGTTCTTCCGATTTGGTAATAATTTCTCTTTCAACTGTAAACCCACTTCCTTCTGGATCAAGAATAATCTCACGTGTTTCAAGTTCTGCTGGGAGTTCACTTTCATCTGGATCAACAGTAAACTCGCTTCTTTCTGGCTCAGAGGCAGTCTCTCGAACCCTGGAATCTTGTGCCCACTCTACTCGACTTGTGCTCGGCTGTTCACCATCTGGTTGTTCATCAGAATCTATCACTCTAGATTCATCAGCTTCACACACTTCAAGCACTGGTCTTTGTTTTTCCTTCACCAGTTGTTGCTCCTTTGGTCTTTCAAGTGGATCTAGGGTTCGTTTGGTATGGCTTGCATGGATCCAATTTGGCAAGCCAGCACACTTCACTGCCGTTGTCGTCACCAGTATGATTTGATAAGGTCCGTGCCACCTGGGTTCCAAACACGATTTTCTTACATGCTTCTTGATAAAAACCCATTCACCAGGATTCAGATCATGGGCTTGATTTCGATGTATCGTTGTAGCTACTTCTCCAACCTGGTGAGACACAGAACGTACCAGTTCAGCCAATCCTCTGCAATAGTCAAGCACTAGATCATCAGATATACTCATCAGTTTGTTTGCTGGTATATATGCTTGTCTCATTGCTCTTCCCATGAGGATTTCATGAGGACTTAATCCAGTCTTTTTGTCAGGAATACTTCTAAGACTCATCAGTACAAGGGGTAAAGCGTCAGGCCATTTCAGTGATGTAGAAGCACACACTTTCCCTAATCTTGATTTTATTGTGCCATTCAATTGCTCAACTACTCCAGAGGCTTCGGGTCGATAGGCACATTGCAGCTTCTGCTCAATTTTAAATGCTGCACAAATTAGCCGAATTATCTCATTATTGAAGTGTGTTCCTCTATCTGTCTCCAAAGTAACTGGAATTCCGAATCTAGGGATCAGTTCTCTCAAAAGTAGCTTACCCACGGTTAGACTATCGTTCCTTCTCGTGGGATAGGCTTCCACCCAGCGAGAGAACAGACAGACAATGACCAATACGTATCTCAGCCCATTACAGGGGGGAAGCTCAATGAAGTCAAGCTGAGGCCGGGTAAATGGACCTCCTGCTCTCCCAATGCGTCCACAACTTGCAACTGTCTTTCTGCCTGGATTTTCCTGCTGACAGGTCACGCACCTCTGATAAAGGCTTTCTGCAATGACCCTGAACTTCGGATTATACCATGACTGCTTGAAGAGTCTGATCATTGCATCTTTTCCAACATGTGCAATTCCATGGTAAACTCTGGCCATATGGGAAAGTAAGGAATCTGGTAACACTGGTCTCCCATCAAGATAAACCCATAGATCATCTGTTCTTTTGCTACATCCTGTCTTGTTCCATCTTTCCTTTTCCTTATCACTTGCTTCTTCCTGCATCTGTCTAACTTCTTCCCATGTTTCAAATGTGGTTGTAAACAAAAGATGGCATTCGGTATTTCCCCTATCAATTGATCTGTTCAAGGCCATTGTATTTCATGCACAGTAACGTGCTATTTGGTCGGCATATCTATTGCCCTTCATCACATAATCATCTCCTGATTTATGTGCGGCACATTTGACTACTGCAATTCTTTTGGACAATTGCAAAGCATCCAACAGTTCTTTTACAGTTTTACCATTTCTAATGGGGGAACCTGAAGAGGTCAGGAATCCCCTTTGCATCCATAGCTGGCCAAAATCATGAACAATTCCGAATCCGTATTGGCTGTCTGTAAATATTGTTACTTTTAGACTTTTGGCAATTTTACATGCTCTAATCAGAGCTATCAACTCAGCTATTTGGGCGGAGTTTACTCCCCTCAAATAGGATGCTTCAAGAACCCCTTCTATGGTGCAAACAGCATAGGCAGTGCATAATTCCCCTTTTTCATTTCTCAAACAGGATCCATCAACAAGCATTTCACAATCTGATTCCTCCAAGGGACAATCTTTAATGTCTGGCCTAGGTTTGGTGCAATATCCAAACAATCATGATCAGCTTCCTCTCTCACTTCCTCACACCGAGAATTTGGCAACAAAGTTGCTGGATTCACAGTTGTGCACCTTACCACAGTCACGTTTTCAGCACCCAGAATCACTGTCTCGTATTTAGTCAGCCGACTAGATGTCAAATACTGTGTCCTGGTTCGGGTCAAAAGATTCTCAACAGAGTGTGGCACATACACTTTTACTGGATATCCCATCACAATTGGTTCACTCTGCTCCAGACTCATACAACTAGCTGCCACTGCTTTTAAGCATCCTGGCAATGCTGCAGCCACTGAATCCAAAGTAGCCGACAAATATGCTACTGGCCGTCGTGCCATTCCATGTTTCTGTGTTAAGACTGAGAGTGCACACCCATCTCTCTCACAACAGTACAATGCAAACTCTTTAGAATAATCTGGCATTCCTAATGCAGGTGCATGACACAGACTACTTCTCAATTTTACAAACGCTTCCATACTTTCATCATCCAAGACAATTGGATCCTTCACATCTTTTCGTGTTAACCTCTGTAGAGGTTTTGCAATCATTGAGAAACCACAAATCCACTGACGACAGTATCCAACCATTCCCAAGAACATTCGCACTTCTTTCTGTGTTTTAGGTGGACTCATTTGCTTGATCATGCTGATTCTTTCTGGAGTTACCTTTCTGACTCCCTTTTCTATTTTGTGTCCAAGGTACTGTACTTCCAGTTTACAAAATTGCAATTTTGCTGGGGACACTTTGTGTCCTTTTTCTGCCAAATGGTTCAATAAGGCAATTGTGTCTGTTACACATGCCTCTCGTGTCTTTGATGCCACCAATAGGTCATCAATATATTGAACCAAAACCGAATTACCTGGCATGACTAGAGTCTCCAGACATTGTTTCAAGATCTGATTAAAAATTGAGGGGCTTTCTGTATACCCTTGAGGAACTCGGCACCGTGCCAAAACACGGTCTCCGAACCAGAATGCAAACAAATATTGGCTTTCCGGATTATTATTATTATTATTATTATAGTTGCTTGTAAAGGGCAGCTGACACCCTACGGGTACCCTGGCGCTGTGATAAGATGTTAGCTGGGTGTGGAACGAACTGTAGCCCCTGCCCAGAAGGAATTAGCAGGGGACCGGGGAGCATACCCGGGGATAGAGCCAGGTTTTTATCCTTTTTCTGAACTGCAGAATGTTGTCTATATGTCTAATGTCAGATGGAAGTTTATTCCAGAGGTGGGGGGGCTGCCGTGCAGAAGGCCCTGACTCCTGATTTAGCTTTCTTAACTCTATGCACCCTCACCAGGTTTGCCGATGAAGAGCGAAGCGTTCGGGGTGGGGGCATACCAGGTAAATGTTTCCTGCAGGGATTTGGGTCCATGTCCATGCAGGGCCTTGAACATTATGCATAATGCCTTGAATTGTATTCTCTGCGAGACTGGCAGCCAATGCAAATCAGAGAGTGCCAGGGAGGCAGAAGAACGGCGCGATCGCCGTAATGCTATTTTTGCAGCCATGGTCTGTATTCTCTGCAATCTCTCAATCAGATATTGTGGGGAATCTAAAAGCAGAGCGTTGCAGTAGTCCAGTCTACTAAGGATAGTACTTCGGACTATCAGCGTTCTAGCCTCCAAAGAGAACATCGGAAAGATTTTCCGGAATGCTCTAATCAAACTAAAACAACTTCCAACTGTCTTGTTGACATGTTTTTCTAATGTCAGTTTGTTATCAAACATGACTCCCAGGTTGCGTACAGTATTACTGGGAGCCAGTGAGGTACTGGGAGGAGTAGGCCAGAAGTTAGATGGAAGTGTAGAGGAGTTCTTCCTACTGCACAATGTAGAATCTCTGTCTTCTCTGAATTAAATTGAAGAGAGTTCTCCCTGAGCCAAGTTGCTATATCCTGCAGACATGCATGAAAGTCTGTTAGAGACACTGATTGCTCACCCTCTAAAGACAGGATAAGCTGGGTGTCATCTGCATAATTCACTAAATTAACATTATGAGATCTAATGATGGCAGGTAGAGGACTCATATAGATGTTAAATAGGATAGGGCTGATTGCCGATCCCTGCGGGACTCCATGCAGCATGTTAGAAAACTTGGACCGGAAAGGGGGGAGGGCTACTGCTTGTTGTCTGTTGGATAAGTAAGAATGAAACCACTTAAGGGCGGTGCCCGTCACTCCCACCTCTTCAAGCCTGGACAAGAGAATCCCATGGTTTACCGTATCGAATGCGGCAGACAGGTCGAGGAGGACCAGTATGGCCGACAGTCCCCTGTCTGCTCGCATCCGTAGATCGTCCATAACGGTCACCAAGGCAGTCTCCGTCCCATGGCCTGGGCGGAATCCAAATTGTACCTTATCAAGAATGTTATTTATTTCTAAAAACTGGGAGAGTGCTTTACTAACCACTCGTTCCAGAATTTTTACTGGATAAGGTAGGAGGGAAATGGGTCTGTAGTTCTTTAAACAGGCTGGGTCAAGTGTCACTTTTTTCAGCAGGGGTGTAACCGACGCCTGTTTCCAGAAGGCCGGCACAGAGCCATTCATCAGGGATTGGTTACAAATTTGCCGTAATGCCGGGAACAGTTCAGGAGCCAGCCCCTTCCAAATTTTATGTGGCAATGGATCCAGAGGAGATCCTGAGGATACTTCCATGGCCATTTTTTCAAAGTCACCTGCAGAGAGCATATCAAAATGGTCTAAGGAGTATAATTTCTCCCCCCCCGGCTCGACTGGCAGAAAGTGACTCCTTGGCGTATTGCCCAAATTTAAGCCATTGATAATGTTACTAATCTTGTCCTCAAAGAAGATTGCCAATCTGTCACATAGTATCTGACTGGGCACAATCTCATTCTTTGAGCATTCTGGATTAATCAGAGTATCTACAATCCTGAATACATCCTTGGTACTATTTGTGCCTTCAGGATGGAATTTGCAAAATACTCTGTCTTTGCTACCAGAATTTCTTTCCTATATTCCGCTATGGCTATCCTCCAGGAGGTTTTATCCCCCTCAGTATAGGCTCTGCGCCATTTCCTTTCCGCTTGCTTGCAGCCAAGTTTCAGAGTTCTAAGTTTTTCATTAAACCACGGGGCTGATGGTCTGCCAAGTTTTTTGTGGTTTTTTACCGGGGCAATTTGATCCAGCCTAGTGGTTATATTATCGCAATAAGTTGCATAATTCTCCTCCACCGTCTTATTTATGTCACACTTCTCAGTGGGCATAAAAACTGGGGAAGCCGTTGCCTTCTTCAGAAGGCCTTTCCAATCCCTACTTTGGAAGTTCCGGTCCTTCTTAGGAATTGAATCCAAGAATATATAACTGGAAAATGATCAAATGGTGGTCCGACCAGCACACCCATTATTTGTTCATTAGAGAACACTAGGTCCAATATATGTCCCCCCCTGTGTGTGGGCTCCATAACCCACTGTTGTAAATTAAGGGTTTCACAGGATTGAATAATATTGTGGCATCCTGGATCTAATATCCCATTAGGCCATAGATTGAAGTCCCCTACAACAAGTAGTCTAGAATGGGACAATGCCAAGTTGCTCAGGACTTCAATAAACCCTTGTTGAAATAGAGGGCTGGCTGTTCCAGGGGGTCTATAGCTGACTAAACCAGTCAGTAATTGTCCCTTGGTATCTTTTATTGAGAAGCCCAGAAGTTCTATACCCTCCGGCTCATCAATATTAAGAGGGGAAAAATCCCAATTTTCTTTAAAAATAACCCCCACACCGCCTCCTCTGCCACCCAGACGAGGTTTATGGAAGGCTTTATATCCAGATGGACAGGCCAAACCTAGCTCCAGGTCTGAACCAGGATGTGTCCATGTTTCAGTCATGAACAACACGTCCAGTCCATGCATTTCCACCAGCAATTGTGTCTCCAGATAGTGCTTTGGCAGAGACCTGACATTAAGCAGCCCACACCTCAGACTATCTCTTTTTGCAAAATCAGAATCAGACCCTGCGGTCTCCTCTAGTCTAACCCTACCTCTCCTACCCCCCACTACCCCAAGCTCAAGCAACTGTTCCCTTGAATAGTAGTACCTCCTGTCCTCAACTCCAGTTTTCCTGGTACGTGCAGCATGGCTGGCGCTGTGCGCGGACGGGCGCAGACGGGCTTGCCTTAGGCGCGCCTGCTGCGCGCATCCGCTGCGCGTCCATGCCAGCGTGTTGCTTTTATCGGTGTGGGGCTAAAAAGACTAGACCGGCGACCTCAACGTGGGCGGGTCCGCTCTAACAGGCGGGCACCGCGAGGTCGGAAGGATTCCGGTAAGCACACAAGTAGATTTGTAGCCTGCAAGCAGTTCGAGCAGATTTAATGTTAAAACAGAATACAGTACAATTTTAAAACCAAGAATAAAGTGCAAAAAGTGCAGCAGCAGCCAAAAGGTCTTGCGCTCTCGTTCACACAGCGCTTAACGCACCAGCCACCTCATAACACGCTGCGCGGCCATGCCAGCGTGTTGCTTTTATGGGTGTGGGGCTAAAAAGACTAGACCGGCGACCTCAACGTGGGCGGGTCCGCTCTAACAGGCGGGCAACACAAGGTCGGAAGGATTCCGGTAAGCACACAAGTAGATTTGTAGCCTGCAAGCAGTTCGCGCAGATTTAATGTTAAAACAGAATACAGTACAATTTTAAAACCAAGAATAAAGTGCAAAAAGTGCAGCAGCTGCCAAAAGGTCTTGCGCTCTCGTTCACACAGCGCTTAACGCACCAGCCACCTCATAACACGCTGCGCGGCCACGCCAGCGTGTTGCTTTTATGGGTGTGGGGCTAAAAAGACTAGACCGGCGACCTCAACGTGGGCGGGTCCGCTCTAACAGGCGGGCACCGCGAGGTTGGAAGGATTCCGGTAAGCACACAAGTAGATTTGTAGCCTGCAAGCAGTTCGAGCAGATTTAATGTTAAAACAGAATACAGTACAATTTTAAAACCAAGAATAAAGTGCAAAAAGTGCAGCAGCAGCCAAAAGGTCTCGTGCTCTCGTTCACACAGCGCTTAACGCACCAGCCACCTCATAACACGCTGCGCGGCCACGCCAGCGTGTTGCTTTTATGGGTGTGGGGCTAAAAAGACTCGACCGGCGACCTCAACGTGGGCGGGTCCGCTCTAACAGGCAGGCACCGCGAGGTCGGAAGGATTCCGGTAAGCACACAAGTAGATTTGTAGCCTGCAAGCAGTTCGAGCAGATTTAATGTTAAAACAGAATACAGTACAATTTTAAAACCAAGAATAAAGTGCAAAAAGTGCAGCAGCAGCCAAAAGGTCTTGCGCTCTCGTTCACACAGCGCTTAACGCACCAGCCACCTCATAACATGCTGCGCGGCCACGCCAGCGTGTTGCTTTTATGGGTGTGGGGCTAAAAAGACTAGACCGGCGACCTCAACGTGGGCGGGTCCGCTCTAACAGGCGGGCACCGCGAGGTCGGAAGGATTCCGGTAAGCACACAAGTAGATTTGTAGCTTGCAAGCAGTTCGAGCAGATTTAATGTTAAAACAGAATACAGTACAATTTTAAAACCAAGAATAAAGTGCAAAAAGTGCAGCAGCAGCCAAAAGGTCTCGCGCTCTCGTTCACACAGCGCTTAACGCACCAGCTACCTCATAACAGGCTTGGCACAAATCAATAACTGTGTACCATTCAGCATCACATGGGATCTGATAAAGAATCATGGCCGGATTTGGTACTACTGGACAACAGGGTACAACAATTTTATTAATTTTTCGCAAATCCTGCACTATCCGGTATTTCCCACTGGGCTTTTTGATACCTATGATAGGTGAATTACAAGGACTGCTCATTATCTCTTTTAAAATTCCTTGTTCAATCATTTGGTCGATCACAGGAGTGACTCCTGCAATTACCTCTGGACTCATTTTATACTGTGGTGTGTTTGGATATATAGCACCATCCTTTACTGTAATCTGTATTGGGTCTATTTTTGTCATTAGGCCAATCTATTTTCCTGAAAATTCCAACACATCAGATTTCACAGTACTTTTTAACTCTTCAGGCAAACTTTCTTCTGTGAGAAGTGAATATAATTCATCCACTTCTGTCCCTTGCTTTGCTAGCATCATTTTAAATTCAACATCCTCATCAGGGGTCTGAAATGCAATTCCATCTGGTGTACAATAGATGGTGCAGTTCATCTTACATAGCAAATCTCTTCCCAAGAGATTTACTGGGCTTGTGTCACATACCACACACAAGTTACCAATGTGAACTTCAATTGGATTTGTAACAGGTGTTCTAATGTGCTTATTTGAGACTCCTACAACTTGGATAGTTTCTCCCGAGAGGGGTAGGTTTGGAATTTCTGCTGTTCTCACAGTAGAACGGGTAGCACCAGTGTCCACAAAAAATGTAATGTCATTACCTTCCACCTTTCCGTCAACAAATGGACCTGACTGATCTACCGCCAAAGATGCGCCAAGTATGCACTCTTCCTCCCCCCTCAGGCACCGTCATTGAGATGAGTCTGAATCACTCCCATTGCACTGCACCCAATACTGCAGAATCACACCTTGATTCTTACCAACCTGGTCACCTCCGTGATATCCAGTGTTCAACTGTACCTCTGCACTTGAGCATTCACATTATTTGGCATGGGAGCTTGTGGCACCTGTAACTGTTGAGTAACTATCTGCTGCTGCTGCTGTTGATTTACACCCACCTCATTCTGCATCTGTGGAATCAAATTTTGATTTCCCCCATTAATCTTTTTAGCAGGTCTACACTCATTCTTCCATGTCCAAACTTTCCGCACGCATGACAAGGAAATTTCTTCATAGCTTCTTCTTTACTCATTTTTCTCCTACCTTTGCCTCCACTGAAATTCCGTCCATTTTGATTCTGACCACCCATCTGATTACTGGTTTGAGGATTATTATTTACTTCGTGTTGTTCTGCCACTTTCACCTGTGCCCACATCATTTTCTCTTTTAACTTTTTATGTCTTGATTCAATGTCGTCACTACAATACTTTGCATACCTCAAAATTTCATCTATCGTTTTGCTCTGCCAGCAAATTAAATGCTGTTGAATCATATTACTAATATCTGGTTTTAATCCGAACACAAACCGATACACGAAATGTCCCATGTCTTTGTCTCCAATATTTTCAAATCCACTATACTGTTTGAATACTTGCAATAACGTTTCATAATAGGCATGCACTGATTATTTTGGTTCCTGTGTGGTCCTGTCAATTTTAACTCAATCTGTTTCCTTTGGGGAAATTTTCCCTTCAGAAACATGATTACCTGATTGTACCTTTTCATCACCTCCTCTGATGGTGCACCTTTTTAGCATCCTTAGGATATTCATCCTTTGGCCAATCAACTGTGATCTTACACTCAGTCCATAAGTCTGCCGGAACAACAATTTCAAACAACCCATCTAAATCTTTTAACAACAACTTCGAGACCTTCACAAACCTTTCTACCTGTTTGTACCATTCTACAGGTTTTTCTCTTAATCTAGGGAAATCATTTGCAAATGATAATATATCCTGTCTTGACCACGGAACATGAACATATCCGCCACCTGGTACTTCTCTCCTCGGACACGCCCTTTCAACCTGTTCTGTTTCCTTTAACGGGCACATAGACACTCCTTTACTTGCTGCCTCTTCCTTCTTTCTTACCCATCTATTTCTCCATCGATCTACATCTCCCCATTTCTTCAAAAGGTTCATCAGCTCATTTATCTGTAACCTTTTTCCAGACGCATTCAAACTTTCCAAATCTTTTTCAGTAAATGCCAATCTGTATGATTTCAGCAATACTTTTGGCTTTTCTATGTCTATTCCATACTCACTAGCAGCTTGAGATATTTTCTCATGAAGATTCTTCGCTCTCCAAGTAATGCTTTTACACAAGAACAACAATTCATCATCCTGATAAGTCCCTAACCTGTCTGGACTATTCGTACCAATAATAATTTCTTCCAAATCTACCTTCAATTGGTTCACATTTATACTCTGTGTTTGTTTTTCTTTCTTTTCCCTTTCCTTTATCCAATCATTCAATTCTTCTGATGAAAGACCTGCTGAACTCCCTGTCATTGGAGTGACATTTGTCTCTATTCTTCTTGGACTCATTTGTATGTCTCTTCTAGGGGTTTCTGTTATCATCTCGCAAACTGGGAGATCCAATAGTGTAACATTCATGCCAGCCTGTCTCATTGATTATCGTCTCCAATCCGCTCCTGACATTACCCATTGGAACTGCTAATGTATGTACTTTAGGTGTATTTGGGTTTTCTCCGAACAAAGGAACTACAGGACCTATTGTAACCGGTACCGTCAACGCCTCTGCATTTAAACTTAACTGGTTTATTTTCTGAATCTGCTCTACATTTGCCTTGTTTAGCATTTCAAACTCCTTTTCTCTCATTATCCTAGCCATGTCTGCAATCTGTGGGATCAATGGATTTCCCATAAAAGGTGCATTTGGAGTCACTTCAACTGAATTTTCTTGATATGGCGTAGGTCTTTTGATCATAATATCTTCTAATAACTCATCATCAGAATCATTTACACCATCTCTTGCACTTAAGGTTTCTATATTCTTCTTTTTCTCTTTACATTTACTTCCTGTTTGCTCATCAACTGGTAAAACTGGGTATAACCCTTCCGTCACCACAGCTCTCCTCCATCGTTTTAGCTTCTCTTCCCTATTCTCGAAAGGATATCTGAACATGATATTCCTGTGACCTCTGTTACCCATTCTATATTTGTCTCTCTCAAATGCCTCAACTTCCCATTCTTCCAACACTTCGTACTGGGTCAACCTAGGGTTCGGTTCAAGTGAATCCATTTGATTTCTCAAATTCTGCAATATCCTTACATTAAATGTACCATACTCAGGAAAAGCTAGAACACCATCATCCTTTGTATACTCCACCCAATTTTCCAACCACATACACGTATGATAACCTCGCTCCAAAATCATAAAGGAAGCAGGCGTCTTTGGAGGTGGAATTGGAATTCCCTCTCTAGTCGCAATTGGTTTGTCCTTTTAAAGAAATTCTTTATTTTCTGTATCAACTTCATTTTACACTAACGTATTTCAACAAAAAGCACAAGGAAACTTTTCTGTGATTCTACTTATTCTATTCGTCAGCTCTTATCCTATACCACCGCGACACACACCAAAAAACCAATCAGAACACCACTACGTAAGCACAGTCTCAACCAATACTTGCGCGGCTCACACTAACCAACCAATCACAGCTCAGTACACGCCCGCTGTTTGTCCAATACCAGCGCAGCTTTTCTGACGTCAGTATTACTCCTTCTACTGACACTCCCTTTACAAAATAATACGACAATATTTTTCTAAGCACCCTTAATCACAAATTCGATTAGTAACAACATAAAACAATGCTACCTTGTCTGTTCTACTAAATAAAGAGATAGTTTTCACTTTTTCCAAGAGATTTCCTCACTACGAGTCCTAATAACGACCAGAGCTATTTTACTCTTCAAACAAGCTCCGGGTGGACCTATTACTCTTCTATGGATAAGGCCAAAGTTTCGCAAGAGGACTTTTTGGTGTGAAAAGAGGTCTTGGTACTCCCCTGGGGATAAGGCTAGAGTTTCGGAAGTGGACCCTTCACTATTTCAGACACTCTACTCACATACGAAATTTCCCTAAATATAACACCTACAGCCCTCCGTAGCTTTTAGGTACTATTACAACAGACAAACTACTTCTGCAGTGTGGCTTCTTTACCACACTCTTCTTCTGCCTACTTCAGGCTAAATTCCATTCCCGGGATTCCTCAGGTATTTCCGTACCCGAACTTCTAGACAACATAGAACATGACACTAACTTTTCATGTTAAGTACATACAATCAATAATCAATAATCATTACCAAACTAATCAATAATTAAACTGTCCTCTGCTACCAGGAAACTGATCCGGCGCCAATCCAATATTTATCAGGGATCATTACTCAATACATCATGATACAATGGCCCATACACATTCACCCAGAATCCCTGATGCGCTGGGGTCAATTTTTATGCTTGATCAATTCTTTTCCTTTTATGGGTTAAATTATGACATCATAACCCTGATGCGCTGGGGTCAATTTTTATGCTCGATCAATTCTTTTCCTTTTATGGGTTAAATTATGACATCATAACTAACGTTATCAACTTTCCCTCTACTTGGTCGATAGACCAATTAGTTGAATAGTTGATGGCAATGATTAACTTCTAACCAACCATTTAAAAAAAATCTAAATGATCACAGACTCTCGATGAAGTTTATAATGAATTTTATCTCAAGAAATTAAAGATTATGCTCATCTGCATTTGGTCACAAAATACAAACACTGAATCTCACATGAGGAGAAATTTTACACATGCAGTACAACTGGAAACGTAAACTCATCTAAACATAGCAATGACTTTATGAAATGAAGGAGGGGATAGAGTAAGAGACAAAAGTTTTAGCAAAAATATATATGCGAAACATCATATACCTAACGGAGGGGATAGATGAAGAGTCAATAGTTTCATCTAAAAATACATATCATTGACGGAGTGGATAGGTGGAGAGACAAAAGATTCAGGGACAAAAATACATCAATAAGGTAAATTCTGAGAACAAGTTAAACTAAATACAAACCTATTGGTCTGTAAGAAAACCAACCCCTCAATCTAGGGGATGATGGGGTTCCCCAACATACGATCAGGAAAAGAAGGATAAGAAGAAACAGGATCGGGACAGGTCAGGATCAGCTAGGCCTCTCTGCAAACCGACGAACAGCGACGCGTTCCCCCTCTTTCTCTCCTGCCAGCCCCTAAAGGCACCCCAATTATACCCTTAAACTAACATGTCCATCCCACAATTGTTGCAAATAATTTTACATCTCGCAAAGGGATTGGTGGGTTTGGGAGGTGGCGTTGTCACACCTCTGTGACTTCACCCTTCTTTCAACTATCCCTTTGTTCATTTTCATTCCCAGGGTATGTTTCTCAGCTTGTTCTCACTTTATTTCATATAATACAAAATGTATCAATTTCATTCATTTCTTTAACAGCATCCGCAGTCTGTTTCTCCGGTCCCATGCTTGGGCACTGGTTTTGGCAGTCGTTCGACATTCTGGCCTTCACCCTCCTCATGTCATCTGCGGTGTACTGCGCGTCTGCCTTGCTTCTGACAGAGCGAACTCACTCCTCGTGTTTTCCCCCTCCCTTTTTTAGCCAACTTTAGAAAGATGGCTGCTTCATCTAGCACACTAAAACAAATGAAAATGAGCATTTATTAATTATATGATAATGAAACCTTCACTGTTTACCACCCACCTTGCACTGTTCCCTATTAATGTTACCTAGCATAAGCGTTGTGCCAAATTAGTATTGTTTATTAGTTAAAAATAGAATACAACATGCAGATTACTGAAGCATATGCAGCCTATTTATCCAACGATTCTTGTTTTTCTTAAATCACAATTATTATTACAATATTATTTTGTTTACATGTTAATTCAGACATGCACAAAGCAATTTCCCTTGTGTTCGTGTTGGGTGTACATTAGATTTTTCAACAACTAATTACTGTTAGTACGTATTATGGGGGTATCAGATCCGAGCAGGTTTCATTTTTGCGAAACCCTGCTCCATCAGTAGCATTGGTGTGAGTGGTGCGGTTGAGGAGGAACTACTACAATATGATAAGTTGCTGATCATAGCTTTGGAATATGTACACAGACTGTTATTTATTTGGACAAGTTGATTTTAAAGTATTGCTGAGATTCATAATAGATGCTGTCTGGAGAGATTTTATCACTTCTATCTTGAGATCCATTCATTTCTATGAGAAACAATGTGGCATTATAGTGATTTGTTGGTACAGAAACTCGAGCTGCATCATGCATTCTTATGTGTAGATTACTGCAGCTGGTTTTTTTTGTTTGTCTTTTTTTTTTTAAGTATTGGAGTATTTATATAGTAAAGTGTTAGACCTTAGCCTAGCATAGTACAGAGTGCTGACTTGATATCTTTCACCACAAGACGGTTACAGAAGATTTTTATAATAGTAACAAGTGAGCCATTCACACCATTATGACAGTATCCTTAGTCCACTGTCCTCTTATGTTTTTTTTTGCACCAGTGTGATCTACTCCCCGAGATTGGTCAAAACAGATTCAAGGAATGCTTTGAGAAATGCAGTGATTCCAAAACATGTGGTCACCCAATTGGGCTTTGTTGTTAAAGATGGCATCTGAAAAGTATGGTTTGACTTCACATAGCAGGTGCATTTGGAAGGATATTTGCTGATTTTCGAAATGCTCGTCTTGAAATTGAGACAGATGTCAATATGGAAAAGCAAGAGATTTCAATAAAGGGGTCATGAATGGGAAGAAGCTGCATCATATTTGGCATAACAAAACATCACAAATTCATACTTCTATAACATGATCTAGTATACTGAGAGATTTACTTATAAAAACAGAGCTCGTGTCCTCAAGCAAGTGTTCCATTCTGTTCATAGGAACATTTCAGAGATTACTCCCTTTGAATTATTGTTCTAATCAAGACTGGTGTGTGGCATAAAATCTCATGCAAAAGAATACTTACGCCACCATTCTGAGTGGGGAGTTAAATCCGAAGGGATGGTAAATGGGAGTTACTGGCTCCATCGGATTTATAAATTCTGGTGTTTTAAGCTACCAGTGTTGATATCTATATAACTTGTATCATATTTTAGCAAAAAGTTGTCAGCTTTTTCAAAACTCTAAAGAATGTGTATACATTTTTAACAAAAAGTAACAGGTTACTAAATTCTTCAAAAAAGTTAATTAAGACTTTTTGTATTTGTATTTGTTATTTTAAATGCTTACAAATATTATTTGCAATTAGATGCCACAACTGAAAGAAACGTTTCCCCCTTCACATAGAAATGGACAACGTGTAAACATACATCAACTAATGGTGGTTTTGGGATGTTTTCCCACAAGTTTACAAAATTCTTAACGTTGGGAAGATATAGATATTCGGGTGCTTAAATCTTACATAATAAGACAAACTCAGCTGTTGAGAGTTATTCAGGGAACAGCTTTTTATATAAAACAAGACAGACGTCTGCTGCTCTGGAGTATTACCATTATTTGTGAGTTCACTGAGTGTTCGAGATCTAAGTGTGCAGGTTAAAGATTAATGCATGCCTTGGGGCATTTGCTTCTCCGAACTGCACAATCTCGCCTTGCCCTTTGTACGTCTTGTCTGCATTTATAGCTGACAAATTTAAATGTCTATTTCTTTGTGCTGTCAGGAATAAGGTGGTCCTACCAAAATAGCTGCCCAGGGGTCATAACTCGGCAGATGTATCCTGTCTCTCCTCTGAAAACACGAAGGTTGGAGCAACTGGGTGAGAACAAGATAAAAAAACTGTCAGAAAATCAGCAAACCCTGCACTTATATTTTGTAATATAGCATAACAAAAAGATGCATATTTTGACATAACAGTGCCCGTGGATATTCATGGTTTACTGATAGGGAGTTTTAAATAAGCTACAAGTATTCATGGGTCAGTTGACATGCCGTTCCAAACCAAAGAACAGTGTAAAGTATCATGCATTATAGACACAGCAACAGTACACTAATCATGGCATCTATAAAAAGGTGATTGCATTGAGTAATCTCTGGACCTCGGCAGTGTAGTCCGGATACGCTGTGATGCTGTCTATTGCCTTTCTATGTCCAAGGGCCTTTAGCTCTGAATAATTGTAGGAGTAAGTCCCTGCCTCTGAAATTAAGTAACTGAGATATGATCAGGAGTGTTGGAGGCCCTGGTGCCTGTAGATGACCCGGGATCCGTGGGCTCTCTTAATGGAGAAAAATGTTGATATGTTGTTGGCCAGGACCATAGTCATAAGCCAGTCTTTGAGGAACAGCTCAGTGTTCGGGCCCTCGGCCCTTTCAAGGAAACCCAAGAGGCGGATATTATTATGGTGCAAGAGTCTCTCTGCATCTTCGGCATTGATTTGCAGTATCCGCACCTCAGTTTGAAGATTTTTTAGTTGGTCTTGAACAGTCTTCACTGAAGGCATAAGGGAGGCCAGTGAGAACTCGGCCTCATCTACTCTCTCCACCAGGTGGGTGGGATCCAAATTCATATGAATCCAGTCTCGACCTGCATAGCTTTCAGTTGAGTTCCATTGCCACCTTAGAGTCCTGATGGCCTGCAGGATTTTATCAAACATGTCTGTACGCTTTTCCAGAGTGGTCTCCAGCTCCTTGATAGGGTCCGCGTGAGATGGTGCCGCCCCCAACATGGTCATGATGGACTTCAACGGTGGAAGCCCCACGGCCTTAGGGTTTACCATATCTGTCAGCTTCGTTCATCTTAGAATAGGACAGGCAGTTGTAGGTGCACAGGCAGTGAATAGGCAAGGTCCCCTGTACCACCTCCACCCAAGCCAGGTTGCACCAGGTCCAGGCTCCGAGGCAATGTGCAGCCCACACGTCTCCGGTAACCAGCGCCACAGGGTGGGGAGCCTCAAGGAGCAGTTTTGTCAGGCTTTCATTAGGCTTTGGGAAAGCCCCAGAGGTGAGAGGGGGGAACTCACTATCTTCCTCCCAGCATCAGACAACAGCTCTGCATATTAGCGTGGGCATGGGCGACCGCCCAGAGTCTATGTATCTATTCCCTCTGTGGTGCTCCTAGTCCTGGATACAGTGGGGTGTCTTCCTTAACAAAGATCGTTGGGGTCTCCTCCACCTCACATTAAAGAAAAATGCATACCTTGGTAAACGAGGATTTATTTCCAGTTCCCTGGCCTCTGGTGATCTCCAGTGGCAGCCAGGTCTGATGGCCTCTCTATGCTCGGTGTTCTGGTGGCTGATCCGGAATAAGCAGCGTGAAACCATCCACTGCCATATAGGATGGTGCACTCTTGAATGGCAGAGTGCCTAGTGAGGCAGTAAGGTGAAGCGAGAGGAAAGTATTCGCCCGGTCCAGTGGCACTAGGGTCAGGTTCACCGATGGCAAATGATAGTTCGTGCCAGGCCATCCAGGAGTAGGGGTTCACAGAGGGCAGCGTAGGCAGTGTCAGGCCTCTGGCTATGTGCGGTGCGCAGACAGACCGCCGTCCTCTAGTCTTAGTGGTCGCAGCTGGTCGCGACTCCGCCTGTGATAGTGCAGGCCCGCAGGGTCACTAGGGGGAGAGAGGCAGACAGCAAATGGCCATATGGTGCTCTGCGCCCTCTGAACTCACCCCAGGGTGCGATGCCGAGCACAGTGCGATCCCCGCGTCGGACAACAGGTCAGTCAGAGTGCTCATATGGGTCAAGCACTTACGCCATTCAGAGGGAGGCCACCCTGCACAGCCTCACTCCCTTTATGCAAGTGGTATCAGGCAGCCGCTCCGGTGCAGGGAGCTTGCAAACACAGGCAGATGTCCAGCTGGGTCTGCGCTCATCTCAATATGATCCGATCTGCCCTGCCTCGATTCAGCAAACAGGGGATGGACGTACGACTTCGACGGCCCCTGCAATAGGGCACCACTCCTGGGCCGAGTCAGTATGGGAGACCCGTGAATTGATTTCAGACGCCCCTCCTAGGGTAATTCAGCAGCAGTGGTAGAGGTCGGGTGCCTTCAGGACCCCAGGATGTTCCAGGGTCAGCGCGGATGAGTTGAGTGCGTGGTCCCTGTGTAAGTATAGGGCCATTCTGGTGTAAGCCATGAGCTAGGCTTACCTCATCAGCCGACCCTGCACGGCCACAGTCTCTCGGGTGTGGGAGAGTCTCGTTTTGGAAGTGGGGTCGAGCTGCATCTGCCTACAGCATGGGGAGCCTAGGCAGCATCCTGTGTAGAATTATGACTGGATGGGCAGGCTAAACTAAGGATATTAGATATGCCGATCGCGGAGCTTGTTACAATGCATTCGATTCAGCCGCCATATTGCCCATGTCCCTACTTGATGTGAGACTTCCCCCCTCAAATGATGCCACCACAGCCCTGCACCCTTCGAAGTGGGCCTGAAGGTCCTCTGTGAGCCCAGCTGTGGTTTTGTGAGCAAAACCAATGCAGCTCGACATATCTCTTCGCAGTCGCTTCGTAACCGTCGCAGTGCTGTATCCCTGATGCTGGACTTTGCATCGCAGGCCCACAGCCTCACTGGAGCCACCGCTTCATGGCACATCCTCGATGCAGGCTTTTGCATCGCAAGCCCCTCGTGAGCGGCATCCTCATCGACAAAGCAGGACTCTGCATCGCAGCCTCATAGCTCCTCGGAACTGCCGCTGTGTGACGTCAACACAAGATGTAACAACACTGTGCAACCAGGATTTAAGGTACTTTGTTCAGCTGGCTTAACCTGGTGCCTGTATCTGGCTCACCCTCCATCGTGGTCGGCCTGAGCATGTGACTTTGTCCCAGTCCAGTGTGACCAGATAACCACATTTGCCACTTTGGGACACTAGGCATTATTTGCACTTAAATCTTTAAGGCTGCATATCTCTGGTTTTACTGATTGGATTTTTGTAATTTTGGTGTCTAATAATGTTTTTAATTTTAAACTATTTTTCTAAATTGGTGTGCGATTTTGCTTGTGTTGTCTGTTCAATGTATTATTGGTTGAAATGCTGCATAAATACTTTACACATTGCCTCTATGTTAAGCCTGACTGCTTTTGTGCCAAGTTGCCAGAGGGTTAAGCACAGAGTTTGTTTATGCCTTCACCATGACAGAATTTGCCACTGCTGCTTGAGTAACACTCCTCCCCACCCCAACCAATAACCCACTTTCCAACAGAGCCAATGTAATGAAGGGTCTCAGATGCAAAGTTATACAGAGTATGTAAAATCAGAAAATAGTCTAAGTACCAAATGATTAGCAAAATCAGAAGGAAATGAGACCGCATTCATGGTAGAATAGAAAAGTGTTCTAAAATCTGGCGCGCCCCCAGAATCAAGGGGTTCTTTTAAACAAATCTAGCATAGAAAATTAGTGGTACTTAAATCTCATTGTGGCATAAGAAAAAGTATAATTTCATTAGCAAATCAGAACACAAGAATAATACATGTCATTAGCTTAACATATAAGCATCTTCCCAATTCTTTGAAAAAATTATTCAACACTCTCTATGCTTGTGTCATGTAGAGATGTTCTGAACAAATATAAAACATTTAACAATAAGACTTTCTCTTAGTGACTAGATCCAGTGAAGGAATGAATGACATAAATACTTGCTGCAATCTTACATTTGCACCATAGAAAGTTAATTGTGAGTAAAACAATACAGCAATTAAAATAACTGATATGACCTGAGATTGACTGTGTGCTGCAGGGCCTTTGGGTAGAGGATGTGAGCCAGGGGATGAGCTTTAGTGAGTGACCAAGATGACATCCATCTAGTCTAAAATAGCATTTTACACAGAAATGTGGCATAACTAAAACACATTATAAAACACACTTCTTCTACACAGCATAGGACATTTGTTTCAATTGCAATTCTGTTAATTCAGTGTATATATGTAAAATCATGTGTAAAGCAGCAAAATAATCAGCATTATTAATGCAGAAATTATAAATCCGAACAATGTTTCCAACCAAACAGAAACTGTCATTAGCAGTTTCAAAAAGGACGTCCTAATAAAATCTTAGGTGAAAAGTTATGTCAGTTTCCAAAAAATGGCTATTCCTCCTCTTCCTGGTACTTGGAACTCTGGCCAGTGTTGTCTGTCAGTGTTGTCCTGGGCCAAGCATAATTTGGGGCCCCATTCAGAACAATCTTGAATTTTATTGCCTATTTTCTGCTAATTAAAGCCTGCATGAAGGAAGCAATATAGAAAAATTGAGAAAGTGAGATTAAGTGATAGAAAGATCACATTACCAGGGCCCGCTTGGAAGGGGCCCATGCCTTAAAACATCTCTGACTCTTGTTCGTGAAGACTGTGTTATCTTACTGGGGCTCAGTTCACAATGGGTTTTCTCTGAACCAGTTTCAGTGCTGACGTTTGACCGGGCTCCACCCCCTGACACATGTATTATATCACCCAAAATTTGAAAACAACCTAGTTCCCCTGAAACGTTCCATATATAGTCTGCTACATGAACTATAAGTTGTACTTGAATCATGCACTGCTTAAGACCTCAAGTAGGTTTTTCCCTCTTGATTAGCATGCTCTTTGAATGTGTGGAAGATATTCTCAAAAGCAGAAGTTGCTAGCCTCCAAATATTAGGCAAAGGCAGAAAATACCAAAATCCCTTCACTGCAGCATATTTTAGTAATCTCTCCAGATGTTTGTTGGCAAAGTGCCAGTTAACATATATATACCAACCCAATACAGGGTGAATATGTTTTTTTTTTATTAGTACCATCCTGCCTTTGGGGAATGTGGGGTTAAATACCCTCAGCCCTTGGTCAATGTGCCGACATTTAATTACATACACTTGCTGTAAACAATTTTGGTGAGGGAGGCCCAGGACAACTGGCATCTGCTCTGCCCACTGCTTGCAATAGCGAGCAGCTATTGCAAATGAGGCTCTCCATGGGCTAGCGTAGCTTCCATCTCGTGTCCATTGTAGTTGTACACAGATCTGACCTTGCGAAGATGGAAATAGAATCAATCATCAATATATGGGGATGTAGGTCGGGCTTTGACAGAAATTGCCTGTCGAAGGAGGAAATTGCCGATGAAGATAAGCATTGGATGAGGGTGCGATGACTTTGCACGAGCCACTTGATTTACAAAGATTAGAAGTCTATAAGCCCGCTGGATTTGAGAGTCCATATCCTAGTCCATCAGATCAGGAAATGCTTGCTGAAGTAATTTGACCATAAATGCTTTAGGATCCGCTCCTTCTTTCCCCTCAGGTATACCAAGCACCCTTAAATTGTTTCGCCGTTGCCGGTTCTCAAGATCTTCAACTTTGCCCTGTATAAACACCATCTGATTCTCCTGGATTTTAATTGATTTGACCATGGCAGAGCTGAACTCCTCCGCCCCTGCTACACAGTGTTGACGTTCTGTCACTTCAGAAGAAAGCAATGTGACTTTCCTGGTCTCTTCTGTTAATTCCTGCTGTACTACCTGGCTATCAGCCTTGACTTGTGCATAGTTTTCTTGTGCCTCTGCTTGCTGAGCATGCAGAAATTGAAGAATTAGAGACAGTGAGGGCTCTTTCACGCCGAGAGCATTGATTGGTTTAGAAATGTTAGCTTCCAATGCTATTGTTTGAGAGGAGCCAGAGAGAGAGAACTTCCTGGTGAATCGGGAAATCCTAGCTATTATGCCATTCCGCATTCCTGGACTAAAGATAGTATTTGATTCAAGATTTTTCCCGCAGGTGGATGCAGGCCCCCCCTGATAATCGTGGGACGGGGCTCAGCAGGGCCAGTATTGGACAGTGGGGAAATTATAGCTTTAACTTCACCTTTAGAGGTGACCCATTTACACAGTGGGCTGTCCTTAGAGCCCCCTTTGGAGCATGTTGAAACAGAGTTACAGAAGCGCTGCCCCTGGTGGTCCCCACAAGGTTTTTTTAGACCTCCTCAGTCTTTCAGAGCTCTGACTTTATACTGTTTCTTGCCTGGGGATTTGCTTGTTTTGGTAAATAGAGCCTTTGGGCTCGCTGTTAGCTCCAAAGATGCCCTGCTTATATCAGCCGATTGGTCAGATATTGGCAGTCCAGATGTGCCAGAGTGATCCATTGCCATCGCCGGATCCGCCATGTCCGAGTCTGCTGAGACCTCCTTTCCCGCAGGCCCTGAGCATTCATTAGCTCATGTGAGTCCAAACTCAATTTCTTATTGCTTATACATTCTTCATCTCTAATGTCCCCCTACTCAGCATAATGAGGGTTGACCAGCTGCTGAGAGAGCAGAGAAAGTGAGTGCCCCCGTGGCCTTGCAACTTTGTAACATTTATCGGCATCAGCGCTCTGCCCCATGTCATTACCTTGTTGATGGTCTTGGAGCACAGCTAGAGGGTCCGTTACCGTCTTGCTCCGAGCCTCGACACAGTATGGACTGTGCATTCCGCTATCCCTGAGGCTGAGGGAAGTGCAGAGCAGGCACCCAACCCTTCACATCCAGACTGAACAGCACACATGAGGGTACTGACCATGGAGTTCTCTGAGCCGCAGGCCTGAAAGAGGTCTGTTGCCCTTCCGAACTGAAGCAGCTTCAGAATTGGTTCCCGACCCGTGAGCCGGGCCCCCTGTCAGGAGCCAGTATGCATCTGCGTATTTCACCTTGAGCCACTGCGGCTGTTGAAGCATCCTTGTTAGCAGTGGTGGCTGCAGTAGTGACTGCTGCGCGGCCCCCTCTCCCTCCTCGTTGAGCGTTCGGCTGCTGTGGGGCCATGACAGGAACTAGAACAGAGCTCAGACAACTGAAGATAGAGTGATGCGGGCCGATGAACTACCTCGCCTCCCTAACCAGCTGGAGGTGGTGGCGAGAAATACTTGTATGCTGCCAGCACATCAAGAGCAGAGGGGGGAGCATATGTTGGAACAGTTCAACTCATCAAGCACATCCAGGCAGACAGGTAAGTGGCGAGGCGGTGCAGGAACTGCTCAGGATACGTGCTCACCACAGCAGAGTCAATCCACCATCTTCCTTTTTTCCCCGACCGGCAAACAGTCGGGAGTCGGCGCACCGTTTTTTTTTGCAGAAGCCAGCGTGCCTTAAAGTCATAAAAGACGTCGTTCACAATTGTTTCATACAGAACTGGAGGCCAAGCAGGCACTTACTCGTTGGCAACCAAATGCTTCAGAATTGTTTGGGGGCAAAGATGCTGGGGGAGATTAGCTTATTTCAGTACGCTTCAATTTGACTTCTGTTGAGGGGCAAAGCTATGTCCCCTCCACTTACTTGATTGTTCTTGTTACATGCTTTAGGATTAGAATTGCTCCATTCATATTTCTCTTTCTTGATATCTTTTTTCTCTTATCTGTGGCTCGCGGGTGACGTTGCAGTGGAGAGGAGATGGCTTGGGTGGACTGCTCCCAGAAGGCTGTCAATCCATCAACAGCAAGGGGAGTGGATGATTCCTTTTTCTAGACACTGGTAGGGGGGACAACCTTGCTGGGGGGCTAGGGAATGCAATAGTCTCTTTCAGTCTATTTGCATTTCTTGTTAGTGGGTGGAGGGTGAGGGGGTTAAAGAAGCCAGGTAATTCATTATTTTGTTTTCAAATATTGTTTTCTAAAAAGAACAGGGAGTTTTCTTTTTCAAAGTAGAATCAGGGAGAAGATAATAAAGCTAAACGTATGTAATGTCTAGTCTGAAATATATGTGTTGGAGTGTTGCTGGACTGAATCAACCCAGGAAGCATCAATTAATCTGTGAGGAATCTAAAGTCTTTAAACCACATATACTCGGTTTAACTGAAGCCCATCTTGCATATAAGGATAGGCGTCTGCTTGTTGGAATAGAAAAATTCATGTTCGCGCATTGTTCTATGTATGTACTGATAGGCAAAATTGCCGAAAAAACTGTAAATCACACCTTGTCCCAATATCTAGAAGAAAATCAAAGGTTACATGACACACAAATGGGTTTCCGGCCCCAACATAGCATGGAGTCAGCTCTGCTGGTGGTAACGGAGGAACTAAAAAGAGTGTTAGACCAAGGATGTACAGCGGCCATTCTACTCCTAGATCTGAGCGCCGCATTTGATACGGTGGACCATTGCACATTGATCAATAGGCTAAAGGAAGAAGGTATCACAGGCACAGCGATGAAGTGGCTGACCGCATTTCTGAAAGACAGGTCATTTCAATTGCTGGAAGGGAACTATCTATCAGATACCTTACAACTACCGTGCGGAGTGCCACAGGGCTCGGCACTGAGCCCCACCCTCTTTAATATTTACATGCAACCTCTAGCAAGGATAGTACACAAATTTGGTCTATCCATAGTGTCCTACGCAGATGATACACAACTTGTATTATCAGTGATGAACGACCCCCCACTCCTTACACAACAACTTAGGGCCTTGCATGACTCGAATAGCTGAATGGATGTGTAAATGTTCCCTTAAACTGAACGGGGATAAAACGGAACTTATGTTCCTGGGAAACAGAACAGTCCCCAGGAATCTTATAAGCTGGCCCACTCATTTGGGAGAACCACCAACTTCCAAGACTGCCATCAAAAACCTGGGTATCTGGCTAGACGAAAATCTTAATATGGAGATCCAAGCAAAGAAACTCTCCGGCAAATGCTTCGACCTACTCCATATGCTTCAAAAAATCCTCCCTATCTTACCTGAACAATCTCGTAGAATTGTGGTCCAAGCATTAATCTTGTCACAGCTGGACTACGGGAACTCTCTGTATCTGGGCGCACCAAAATACGTCATTAACCGGCTGCAGGTAGTGCAGAATGCCGCAGCAAGGACCCTGCGACAAATCCCGAAACAGCAGTCAGCCAGGATAGCCCTGAGTAAACTTCACTGGCTTCCAGTCCAGTCGAGGATTAAGTTCAAGGCCCTGTGTATTGCCCACAGAGCCATGAATGACAGAGGCCCGGCACTAATCAAAACACTGGTTAAACACTACACACCGAGTAGGACCCTAAGGTCTTCACAGGACCTTCTTATGCAACAGGGCAGAATAAAAAGAGCAAGATGGGGAGGAAGGTCCTTTAAGCACTTGGTTCCCAAAATGTGGAACACACTACCCAGGGACATGCGCATGATAACCAACGAATTAGCATTCAGAAAAAAACTCAAAACACTGCTATTTCCTTAAAAACTCCCGATCTCAGACACTCTGACTTAGACCATCGTTGTTATGTTTCTCCTAGCGCTGGGAAGCCTAAGGGCAGCTACGCGCTTTATAAATCCATAAACATAAACATGTTAGCATTCGCGGTGCCATTTTCTATGTAGGCGCCATTTTGAATCAAGATCGAAACTAATTGTTTGCTATTTCTGAGAAACGGCCTCCGTTAGGTTTCGTTTCTCCAAGGTTGGGCTTTGCTTCACTAATGAATAGACTGTTCTTATTAGCGCATACCTTTCCCTCTAGACATAGGCCTTCTCCCACTTGTCTGAAGACGGGCCCGCCTGCAGTGGCCTTGGACTCTGCAACTTTGTAAGATATGAGTACTGAGATTGTTCTTTTCTCTCGTTCGCATTGCTTTACAGCACCTGCCTGGAAAATACCAGTATGGGCGTGTTCTAGCCCAGTCACGAAATGTACTAAATGTATCTCTATGCTTGCGGACTTTAGTCCCTCTGCAGCACTCCTTAGAGACTGGGCAGACCGGGCTCCGCTCTGAGTGTACTCTGAATAAATAGATATTGGTTTGTATTCTCTACTGTCTGACTGACTCTTCATTTGGTGTGGAAGGCTGAGAAGTGGTCATGAGTGACCCGGGTGACCCTAATCGGGCCGCTTCCTTCATGCTCAAGCAATTGGGATATGATGTCTTAACGTGTACCTCCCAGACGGTGTCAAACCATGGGTTAGCCATAATGAAATTCAAAAATTTAGTAATTAATATTCTCAGGACCTCTGCACATTGTAGGGCAAGGTGGGCCATAGTTCAGCTAGCAATGGGTGGACAGAAGTTAACTATATGTGTAGTGTATGGCCCAAACATGGACGATCCTGATACATATGATTATCTAAGTTCGGAATTACTGGACTGGGCGGGAGACCTAATTATTCTGGGGGATTTTAACTGTATAATTGATTATAGGATCAACACTACAAACCGACAATCGCATGTAAGGATGGTCAAGGCACGTGCTTCTATATTGGAACTTATGCGATTACATGGTCTAGACGATGCATGGAGGACATTATTCCCTTCTGCACCAGGGTATACTTATTATTCATCACCCTATAAACAATATTCCCGTATCGACATGATTCTTATTGAAGGGGTGGCATTGGAGAATGCACACATTGCGGTTTGTCCCAAGATTACATCGGATCATAATCCCATCATGCTAACTGTACAGGTCGGAATGAGAGGCAGGGGAGGCTATCGTCCATTTTCATTCCCTCGCCACCTTATTATTAATTCAGAGTATTGTTCACACCTCAGAGGTGCACTGGGGGAATTTCTACTAAATATCAAAAGATCTGTCTCAGCAGCAGTAGTCTTGGACTGTATGAAGGCACATATTAGGGGGTTGACACTTCAGTTCATTCTAAATAAAAATAGATACATGCACGAGGAATCAGGCCAATATCGTCAGGACTGTTTAGACCTAGAATTACAGCATGCACAGGCAATAATTGCAAGGGACCCAGCCGAACAATCGATATATCTCAGGTTGATTGAGAAGCGGTTCAGGCTTAATCAAGCATTAACTGAAAAAGTTGCTGCCAGTTATCATAGAAATAAAATGCTACAATATGAATATGGTGAAAAGGTGGGCCGGCTCCTCGCACATCAATTCTCTGACAAGAAGGCTACATCCAATATCAAGTGCATTGAGGGCGTTGGAGGGGTGATATATATGCAACATCAATCTATCGCTGAGCAATTTATGATTTTGCATCAAGGAGTTTATACTAAGCCATTTGGCACCGTCAACTCTAGTATTACGGAGTATTTGCAAGAGAGTTGTCTATCCTGGCATAACTCTCAGCAGATGTCTGCGCTGCAAGGGGATATCATGTTGGGGACATTGAAGAGGCTATAAGTGCTGGCTATAAGTGCTGTACCCGCTGGTAAAGCAGTGGGTGACGATACAATTCCCCTTGAATTCTCTAAGGTATTTAAGTATATTCTAGCACCAGAATTCACCACTTTGATTGCATATGTTGCTAACGGAGGAGATGCTGCTGTATCTCGGTTAATGACTAACATTGAAGTGTTACTTGAAAAGGGCAAGCCTCAGGAGGAAAGAGGCTCCTACCGACCCATTTCATTGATTAATTCAGATGCTAAGGTCTTTTCTAAAATTCTGGCAAATCGTTTGGCTCCTCTAATGCATGAGTTAGTGTCAGAACAAAAGTACGGTTTTGTTCCTGGCAGAGATACTACGGCCCATGTCAACACCGCAATAGCGGCCTTTGATGTTGAAGGGAAAACTAAGGACCAAATTGGTATGATAATGCTAGACGCCGTGAAGGCTTTCAATAGAGTAACCTGGGATTCCCTCTGGTCGACAATGGGGGCATTTGGGCTTGGAGGTCGGTTTATCGCACTTGTCCAAGCACTATAGAAGAAACCTGTGGCTAAGGTTATGGTGAGTGTCATTTCCTCATCTTTATTTTCAGTATATAGGGGTACTCGTCAGGGATGACCACTCTCCCCATTATTATTTGCTCTATACATCAAGCCATTTATAAAACATCTACTACAGAACAAGGGTATCCAGCCAGTTAACTTAAACAGCAATAACCTTAAGATAACCGCATATGCCGATGACATAGCAGTCTTTTCAACCAAACCGCTACACGCCCTAGCACACACATCAAGAGAAGCCGAGCTTTTTGGAACCTTCTCTGGATATAAACAGAATCTGTCTAAAACACAGATAATCCTTAATTTCCAACCGCACTCCTCAGTCTTAGGGTTAACTCATACAGTTACATATCTAGGCATAAGTTTAAGCAGTTGTGTGGAAGATATTATATCACTTAACTATGAGCCGCTTTTGAAACTCGTGACAGCTAAATTATGGCAGTGGCATTGGCTCCCTCTAAGCATACTAAGATGGTGCAATGTTATTAAAATGAAAATATTGCCTACATTTTTTTATTTATTCCGCTCAAACCCGCTTCATGTACCGGACTCTTTTTTTAAGCATCTGGAAAGTGTGATTGGCAGCTTCATCTGGGGCCAAAGGAGGGCCATGCATGCTATGCGTTTTAATAAACTCACGTACAAACAAGGGGGATTCAAGCTTCCGTATTTTAAATTATACTACTGGGAATCATTTGCTGGGCAGATCCGAAGCCTGCTAATAGGGCGTGAATCCGGGCTGCTCTCACTGGCATATCAACCTGCATGTGGCCCTGTTATCAGATATGTAGTTCACAAACTAACAGACCCTAATTATTACAAGAGGGTTAGGTTCAAGATAGTCAGGGATATAGCAAGGATATGGCAGGAAATCCACAAGAAATGCTTGTTACCTACACTCAACAGTTACACTCCTTCATGGGGCAATCCAATACTTCCAGACATATTCCATGACAATGTGGAGAAAATATGGGCATATTAGCAATCTTGGCAATCTGTATGATTACCAGGGGTTTCACACGTTTGATTCATTGCAAGAGGAATATGGGCTTCCACAGCATTCCTTTTTTAAGTACGGTTACAGGTAAGGGATTACCTACTATATGGATGTAAGTTGCAAATCGAACAAGAAACATCTGAAATCTTGGCCTGTTAATATGAGACCTCGGGTAAAATCTCCGTTAGACTACTCTATCAGAAATGTATCTCACAGGCACCTCCATCACGGACATCATCTCCCCGCATGCCATCGTGTCCACCAACTACACCCTACTGGGAGACCTCAACTTCCACCTCGACAACCAACTGGACCCCAGCACCACATCCCTCCTGGACAACCTCCACAACATTGAACGCCGCCAGATCGTGACCGAACCAACGCACTCACCAGGACACACCCTCTACCCCCTCTTCACAACAGGAAACTCCATCACCTTCAGCCACACCACCGAACTCCCATGGACTGACCATCGATGCGTCCACTTCACCTTCAGAACACCCACCATCCACAGACACCAGCACCTGCTCCCACGAAGAAACTGGACCAGAATCACCGATGACCAGCTAACCTCATCACTCAGCAACTCCACCCCAACCATCGCGGAATACGACGACCCAAACACCGCAGCCCGAACCCTGCACAGATGGATCTACGACAGCGCCAACACCATAGCCCCCCTCAAGAAAAACAACAACACCCACGCCAAGAAAGCCAGATGGTTTACCACCGAACTTCGAGAGTCCAGACGCACTTGCCACCGCCTCGAAAAGGCCTGGAGGAACACCAAATCCACAGAAGCCCACAACAACTTCAGACCCGCCACCAACGCCCACCACCAACTCATCAGAAAAACAAGGAAAAAAGTGATTGAAGACAGAATCTCCACTCACGCACACAACAGCAAAGAACTCTTCAACATCATCAAGGAGTTCGCCCAACCCACCAGCGAGTCCACCACCATCCCTCCCTCACAAGACCTCTGCGACAAACTCAGCACCTTTTTCCACCACAAAATCAAGAGCATCTACGACAAATTTGACGAAGACAACCAACACACTGAACCCTCACCAACCACCCCCAACACCCTGAAGCCAACGATCGACAACTAGACAGCCCTCACCACCGAAGACACACTGAAGACGATGAAGTCAATCCACTCCGGGGCCCCCACGGACCCCTGCCCCCACCACATTTTCAACAGAGTCACCGACACCATCGCACCCATACTCTGCCACACCATCAACCGCTCCCTGGCAACTGCCTCGTTCCCCGACGACTGGAAACACGCCGAGGTCAACCCCCTCCTGAAGAAACCCTTGGCGGACCCCACCGACCTCAAAAAATACAGACTCATCTCCCTGCTCCCGTTCCCAGCGAAAGTCATTGAGAAAGCCATCAACAGCCAACTTGCCACATTCATCGAAGAGCACAACATCCTCGACTCCTCCCAATCCGGCTTCAGAAAAAACCACAGTACGGAAACCGCCCTCCTCGCCGCAACAGACGACATCCGCACCCTACTGGACAAAGGAGAAACAGCAGCCCTCATCCTCCTCGACCTCTCAGCGGCGTTCGACACTATCTCACCACACCCTAATACACAGACTCCACGACGCAGGGATCCAAGACAAGGCCCTTGACTGGATCCGCTCCTTCCTCTCCGGCAGAACGCAGCGGGTCAGACTCCCCCCTTTCCTCTCGGACCCTACACCAACCACCTGCCGAGTCCCCCAGGGGTCCTCCCTCAGCCCTACGCTCTTCAACGTCTACATGACTCCGCTCGCCCCCATTGTCAGAACCTACGGAATCAACATTGTGTTATACGCAGACGACACCTAACTCATCCTCTCCCTATCCAACGAACCCAATACCGCCAGACACAACTTTCGAGAAGGCATGGAAGCCGTCGCCAAATGGATGAAAAACAGCTGCCTACAACTAAACACCAACAAAACAGAAGTACTCATCATGGGCCCAAACCCCGACGCCTGGAACGACACCTGGTGGCCCCCCGCCCTCGGAAGCCCGCCCACCCCGACAGACCACGCACGCAACCTGGGAATCATCCTGGACTCCAAGCTCAAAATGGACCCCCAGATCAACTCCGTCTCGTCCTCCTGCTTCCACACCCTCTGCCTCCTACGTAAGACCTTCAAATGGATCCCCCTCGAACACAGAAAGACCGTCACTCACGCCCTGGTCACCAGCAGACTCGACTATGGCAACGCACTCTACGCCGGAATAAACAAAAACCTCACCCGCAAGCTACAGAACATCCAGAACGCCGCCGCAAGACTGGTCCTCGACCTGCCAAGACACTGCCACATCTCCCAGCACCTGCGCACACTCCACTGGCTCCCCATCGAAGCTAGAGTCACCTTCAAGATGCTCACCCACGCTCACAAGGCCCTCCACGACACCGGACCAGCATACCTGAACAGCCGACTCAAATTCCACGCACCCCAGAGCCCAGCTCTCCTACGCCGTGGTCCCCCGCACCAGAAAGACCAGATCGGGAGGCCGCTCCTTCTCCTTCCTCGCGGCCAGAGCCTGGAACGCCCTTCCGCTCCACCTCAGACAGACAACATCGCTCCCCATCATCGCAAGAAACCTCAAAACCTGGCTCTTCGACAGACCCCCCCCTTGATGGACTGGAACCTGCTAACCCCCCCAGCGCCTTGGGACCCCTACAGGTGAGTAGTCGCGCTTAACAAACGCCTGACTGATTGATTGATTGATTGATTGAGGCACAAGATGATAGTCTGCAAATAGCTTCAAGACGGAGCCTGCTTCTTCTCTCTGAAATTACGGCAAATAAAATAGAGGCCCTACCTATTCTAGATCAGTCAGTGACTTCCGTTGGTCTCAAGTTACAACAATTTAGTACTATCTGGATGCTTTACTACATGCCTAAATGTATTTCAAAATGGGCACTGTACCGAGTTCCTCACAAATCATACTTACTGAAATGCAACTATTATGCAGCGGATTTAGTTTATGTGTTTGTTGACTGCCCAGTGCTAAAACATGTATTGATTAATTTATTTCCACTTCTTACAGAACACTTTGGGTATGAATTTTAACTCACTAATAAAGAAATCCTCTTAGGGTCCAAGCAGGGATGTATGGGTTACTCAGTGTCATTGTTTTCGATCATTATCGTGAGTGCCAGTTTAAGTATTGCCAGAGCCTGGATTAATTCTGTGCCACCGACAGTAACAGAATGGTGGGCAATGTTGCGACACGTTTATGAGTCCGAAGCAGCCCTAGCCAAGGCTAGAGGTCCTAGATCCCTTAGGAAGTTCAATAGGATCTGGTCCAGCTTACATTGGGAATAGTTCTGGGACTGACAAATACCAGAACCTGATTAAACACAGTTTATTTATCTCATATATTCTACAAATATCTCTCCCTCTCTCTCTATGTCTTTTTTTGTTTTTCTCTTCTCCGCTGTTTGCATCAATATTTATGTTGATTAGTTCACAATGATGTATAATGCTGGCACCACTGAAAAATAAAAATAAATATTTTTAAAAAAGGCAAATGAGGCTCTCCACCAACAGTAGAAATTCCCTTAATTTTGTTTACTACATTTATAGATGCTTTCTGGAAAAAATAAATGAGGTGTTGAGGTGTATGTGATTATGACACTGCACCGTGGGTCTTTCCAATCGGTTCCCCAGCTTTTCACTTTCTGCATGTTTCTTCGCTCTATGGGCCTCTTTTCAAGTGTCCCGGACTATTACCTGGAGGTTTTGGCTCAATTTAGCAGCCGTAGCCTCTGGGTAAAATAAAATGGTTACTTCCATCACCCTCTTCCTCTGAATTGCAACGGCACTCGTATCCTAGGTCAAGGTTGCTTGAAAGAGAGGTCAATTCCTCAAAATAATATCCGCATTGAACATGACAGGCCATGCAAAAAATATATAAAAGGCAATCTCGATTCCAGGACTTCTTAACGATAAAGTATGAATTACAATAACTGAATAAATAATTAGAAGAAATAAATGAATACATAAACAAATAAATAACATACCTTCTGGCAAAATTGAGGTTTTTAGAACAGATACAATAAAGGTCAAGCAGCAACCGCATTAAAAACAAAAACAAAAGTCATTAAAACAGAAGTTCTACACAGTGGTAAAGCACGTGACAGGTATTGGCGGTTACTCTAAATTCTATTAAAGAACTTTGGTGAGACTGGTTCGCAGCATAGAGCTGGGGCTTCCAGGCTGACAAAACCTTTACCCATATCCATATATTCTGTTATGTATTAATTTGCTATAAGGACTGTGTTATGCCCTGCATAGTTATTCTATGTTCTATCCCATCCTCGTCGCCAAAATATGTTGTGGTCTGTGGTAGAAAGTAGACGCTGGTAGCCAAGTAGATTTAACAAGTACCTTTAATCTGTAGTCGGTTCAAGTACATCCAGATGGTTGGTAAGTACAACAGACAGGTAGTCCAGGTAACAGGTGAAGTATAAGTAGATTAACCAGAAGTCAAGCCCTTAGTCCTATGCCACAGCAGAACCCCACCAGGAGCAGCTTGCCTGCTGCTCAGCCCCTCTCTAACTGTCGTTCCTCACTCACCAGACACCCAACATTCCGTGCATCACTGCATTCCCAACATTCTACAGTAAACATGCACTCTGGCTGAGCAGCAGGAAGAATAGGTGAAATGTATAACAGAATAACTATGCAGGGCATAACATACTGCCATTGCTCTTAATCCTTCAATTCTTATAAAAGGCCTATTTTTGCTCTCGCTTTTCTGCGGTAAATTTTCAGATTTCCTAAATTGTACGGGGCAGATTTACAATTCCTGGCGCATCCCTGCAAATCAGCAGGGATGCGCCAGGAAACTTACGACACGCATCACCATCCTTGCGCCACCACTGATGCGCCGCATTTACAATGCGGCGCATCATGGCGCAAGGAAATGCAGATGCGTGTCGCATCTGCCGTCGTAACGTTGGCGCAGTGCTGGAGTTGTGTCGCGGGCGCGACGCAACTCCAGCACTGTGCCGACCCGGCCTATCTTGCACATGGTGCGTCACACCTTACGCCTGCTTCATGCAGGCGCAAGGTTTAGACGCACCGGGGTCGGAAAGTGACTGAGTGAAATCTAGTAGATTTCACTCAGCCACTTTGCGAGGCGTTCCTGCGCCGGAACGCCCCCTGCTCCGGAACGCCCACATGAAACCTGACGCAGGTTTCATGTGGCGCAGGGCTTTACAACGTGACGCATCTCCCTAGATGCGTCACGTTGTAAATACCCCGCAGCATGGCGCTGGCTTTACGCCGCTGTTGCGTCACAGAAGTGACGCAACGGCGGCGCTAAAGTGGCGCAAGGGGCTTGTAAATCTGCCCCTTCGTCTTTAAAAAGCAAGCATCAAGCCGAATGCACATTCCAAGAATGCGTTTTCTCCCTCGGATATTGACGTAGGGCCACCTCGAATCGTTTCTAGGCAGGCAGGTTTCTAGGGTACTTTCTTCCCACTGTTTGATTGTTCCCTGGGTCCGGTCTCCTACAGACCAGACGTAAACCACAGCGACTGTGTGCCATCGTCAAGGTAACGGAGACTGTTTGTTTTGCAATAAGATATTGTTCCTTCTGAATTAACATTAGTGTTTTGGAAACACGTTGCAGGAACCAGCCACATTTGTGGCAAAGACGTTAGGCTCTGACAGGATCCACATGCCACTGAGTGATGATGACTGAAAGGTCAAGAATGAGTTGTGAAGGGCCCAAAAGACCTGATTTCTGAATATTGCTCGGAGAATAACGCTGAAATATAGGTTAAACAAACTACCTGTAACATGATATTAGGGTGAATGCTTGCATAAGGCTACAAGCAGCTCCGTGAAAAACAGAAGCCACAACATTCTTCCCAATCTATACACACCCACACTCAAACACGAACACATCACGCTGTTTGCACACTATTCCTCCATCTCCAGGGTCGGACTGGGACAGAAAACAAGCCTGTGCACAAACAAGCCTGTGCACCAAAATGAAAGTGGCCCCATTAGTGAATTCGAAAACTTAAAAAGTGACCCATTTTGCAAATTAGGGCAGTCATGAACTTGTAAAGACACGCTGTAAAAGGGGTTTTCAAGGCATGCAAGATTGCAAGGATCTTAACTTGCTGCAGATAATGTTTTTAAAATTCAGGAAAATCAACTTTAAAAACTGGCCCAGCCGACCATAAAACAGTTCCACAGACAGCCGAAAAACCGACCCACACACTGACCTGTCAGAGCAGCCCATCAAGCACTGCCTGGTTGCCCTTTAGGCCAGTCTGACCCTGTTTCTCTCTCTCTCTCTCTTGCTTTCATAAACATAGACTTGAGCAGATAGACTACGACTGCACTCTAGAATATGGAGGGAAAGAATATTGTGGCACACTAACATCATGGGCAGGATATCGAGGGACATGATATAGAAAGGTAGTGCACAGAAGGAAGTATAGATTTACTATTCTTATTTGCTCCACATCTGTGTACTTTGACAATATACATATTGTCAAAGTACATGGAGGAGGAGTTAGGTATAGAAAATGTATGCATGCTTGCTTTTTGCTATTTTGTCTCTCTATATTTTGTCCACGATACTAGCGTCCCACAATATCCTGGACTTGATATTAAGGAGCCACACCAAAGACTACACACTGCTTTAATAAAGGCTATATGTTGAGTAATCTGCACAAGTAGTAAGGAAGAAATAAGTAATTTATTGAATAGAAATACAGCATCACCAGGGAGCATCCAATGCCATCAAAGTCCAGCCACCAACTGACTCAAGGAGCACGGCACGGACCTTACACTCTAGAATGGAAGAGGAATGAAAGGTCCGTGCCAAGAACATGGTTGTCAAGCAATGAAGACATGGCAACCATGTACACAACACATCTTCCCCCTTAACCAAAAAGAAACAAACAACAACAAAAAACAAAAAATAAAGAAAAACATATTCAAGGATACAGCTTATCTCTAATGCGGGTAACAAAATCAGAAAGCCAAACAGGTTTTTTGCGTAAGCGTTTGGTTTCAAGCAATTGAGGAATAGATACATTATCATTGACATGAGAACTGCTGGTGTCAGTGGGTACAGTAGGAACAGAAATACACTGTTCACCACTATGTTGAATGTTAACAGGATCTACAGAACCACTGCTGACAATGTCCTCAGCGTCAAAATTGTGCTTGGGTGCAATGCATTCCTCACAATATAAGTCTTTGTTACCTTTTAGTATAGCAATTCTGCTAAGATTCCATACTTTCCCATTGGAAAGTCTAACTGAATTTTTCAAAACGTCTTTCACAATAAATGGTCCCATGAATTGGCTTTGACCCTTTGGAACTCTCCAAGGTTTTTTGACTTTAACTAACATGCCAACCTGGACAATTGGGTCAAATTTGGAACCTTTCTTTAAGTCAAAACTATGCTTATTGACGACATGGGTTTTTTCAATACTTTTTTTTAACTAAGTCTAAGTCAATATGACTTCTGGTGGAAGTTATTAACCAAGAAGGATTACTTTTGGTCCTTGGTAATCTTCCCCTCATGATTTCGAATGGGGTACAATTAGTCATGTCATTGGGAGTAGTCCTATACCTCCAAACGGTTTTTACTACTTGGAATTCCCATTTGTCATCCTCAACTCCAATGAATTGTATAGTGTTTTTAAGTACCCTATTGAATCTCTCAATGATACCATTACCACTAGGGTTGTATAAAGATGTGGTACAATGTATAACACCAACTTTGTTAAAATAATCTTTGGCCTTGTTGGAAATAAACTGTACCCCGTTGTCAGTGATGACACGAATGGGTAAACCCTCCTCGGTGAACTTTTCATCAAGAAATAGCAGCACAGAATCAGTGTTCACACTCTCAACAATTTTTATAACGGGCCACTTTGAGAAAATATCTATGGTAGCTATAATGAATTTGCTCTTTGGGCCAATAGGGCCCATAATGTCCATTGCAATAGTTTCCCAGGGTCCATTTGAAACACAATGTTCACCCATATTGGGTTTGAGAGTCTTTAAGGACTTGTCAGCATTGGCACATGTGACACACTCTCTAACGATACGCTCCACAAAGATGTCTAAACCTGGCCACCAAATTTTTACAGACTGCTTGGTCCTTACAATACCATTATGACCCTCATGACCATGAAGAGTGATAGTGTGTCTCATACCAGTAGGAGGTATAGCTCTGTCTCCCCTCCAAATGGTATCGTTGGAAACAGACAATTCATTCCTCACCTCCCAAAAGCTTTTGAGTTCAGGAGTGAAATCTCTCTTAGGAGGCCAACCCTCTAGAATACATTTCTGAATTTTTTGTAAAGTCTGGTCTTTCATGTATTCTGTAGACCATTCTTCACTTTTGATGGGTAGAGGACCCTCATCATGTACTAGGGCAATTTGAAAATCGTCCCAGGGATTATGAACATGTTCTTTAATGGGCAAGGGAAGTCTAGATAGGAAATTAGCTGTGACGTTCTCTTTACCAGGGACATACCCAATTTTATAAATAAAATCTTGTAGTCTCATGGACATTCTGGCAATTCTGGCAGAGGCATTCATCATACCATCAGTAGTGAGTAAACGTACTAAGGGTTTATGATTGCTGCGTATCTCACATTCCTTGCCCCAAACAAACACCCTAAAGTGCTCCAAAACCCACACACAGGCCAAAGTTTCCCTCTCAATGGTTGAATATTTTTCCTCCGAAGGAGTAAGAGTTCTGGATGCATAAGCAATAATGGTTTCTCCCCCTTCTTTAATTTCTGTGCGAGCACAGCTCCTAAGCTCTTTGAGCTGGCATCTGTAGTGATAACACAAGAGAGGAGAGGGTCAAAACTATTAAGGGCTGTAGCATTTTCAATGGCATATTTTACATCTTTGAACTCTTTCTCGCATTCTTCACTCCATATAAATTTTCTTTTGTTCTTTAGTAGTTGCCTAATATTGAATACTCTACATGAGAAATTCGGTATGTATTTAGCGTAGAATTCAGTCAAGCCTAAAAATGACCTTACATCATCTTTTGAAGTAGGGGAGGGAGCTAACCGAATTGCTTCAACCAGCTCTGGCTTGGGTCTGATACCCTCCTCACAAAGTACATGACCTAGATAAGTCACTGACGTTACCCCAAATTTACATTTGGCATGCTTCACAGTCAAACCATTAGAAGATAATTTCCCTAGAACCATCTCCAAAGCAAAATCATGATCAACTTTGTTGTTGGCGAATACAAGAACATCGTCCTGAAAACACCCCGCATTTTTACAATCCCCAAAGATGTTGGGCATAATGCGCTGAAAAACAGCTGCCGCTGACGCAAGGCCAAAGGGCATTCTTTTGAACTGGTAACACCCAAAGGGAGTAACAAATGCAGTGAATTTTTTACAATTCTCATCAAGGACGATTTGATGATAAGCGACAGAAAGATCAATGCAGGAAAAGAACTTCGCCTTACCTACCAGTGCCAACATTTCAGAAATCCTAGGTAAAGGGAATTGGTCAACTATAATATTACTATTCAGGTGGCGCAAATCAATACACAATCTGATATTGCCATTGGCCCGTCTGGCAACGACAATGGGGAAACCCACTCAGAGGATTCAATCTTCTCAATAATATTGCTCTCCACCAATTTGTCTAGTTCCTTTTCTACGTCTTTTCTTACCACTATGGGAATATTTCTTGCTTTAAAGATTTTGGTACAGGCATTCTCCTTCAAGATTATTTTGTGCCTAAAGTTTGTCAATTCACCTATGTCATCTCTGAATACTTCAGGAAATTTGTTCAACAGAGTTTTGCTGTAATCTTCTGCACCTCCTACCACCATGACAGGATGGGGGTTATTAGGGTTAAGGATAATATTAAGTTTTCTTTGCTCGAACCATCCTAAAACAGACGGTCCTTGTTTAGAGACATACAATCTTGCCACACATTCATGGTCCTTGAACCTGAACACAAGTAAACGAGATCCAATAATATCTATCCTTTCCCCTGAATATCCTTCAGGGTTGATGTCAGAGGGATCTAAACTGGACCCAAGTTTCTCTCTAAATTTTGAATTCCAAATGTTTTGATTAACTATAGAGTATGGAGAGCCTGAAGCAGCATAAATCTGTATCTTTATACCTCCAATAGTCATGTTGCAAATGGGTTTCTTCTTGACTACAGAGTTATCAATGTTCAAAATAACAGAGGAGGGGTCTGTAATGTTTAATAAATATGAATCAGTATCCCTCTCATCATTGTCACCCCCATCAGGTTCATTCTCATCCACACACTTAACCCTACCACCTTTAGCCTTTCTACATACCTTAGAAAAGTGTCCAAAAACTCCACAGACTGAACATTTCTGCTTGATGGCAGGACAATTCTTATCGTTGGCTAAGTGAGCTTTACTGCCAAACCGATAACATTTAAATTTATCCTTATCAGAGTAATTATTGCGTTCCTTAGGGGTGCTTTGTTTTCTGGTATTACAATTAAGACTGGTATTAACAACTTTAGCTACAACAGTACTAGTTTTATCAGTTTTATCACTGCTCTCTGCTCTAACCTCTTTCGCACTTCTACATGACATTTCAGCCTTCCTAACTATAGCTAAAATATCCTCTAATTTAGCATCTCCGTTGATCCACAATCTATCTTGGACAGAAGTATCTCTAACATGCATAACTACTTGATCCCTTATAAAGTCTTCTTGTAAATTCCCAAACTGACAATCAAGGGAAAGAGTTCTTAAAGCGGAAACATAACCATCAATAGACTCATCAACGTTTTGCTTACGTTGGAAAAATTTGTACCTTGTAATGCTAATGCACACTTTAGGGGAAAAATAACGGTCAAAATCATTGAGAGCAGCTGTAAACACATTTTGATCACTACCCCCACCAACTCTTATCATTTGACTGTAAGCTTTAAGCCCCCAGGTCCTACAGAGTGTAAGAAAAGTCCTTTTTTGTGGGCAGGAGACATTTTTCCCTGAACATCAAGAGTATCAATATAGTTAAGAAAATATGCTTTCCATTCTGGCCACTTCATGCAAGGAGAAGTTCCAGCAGGCCAAAAACACTGGGGAGGCGCTAGATCGTAATGCTGCATTGACATGTTGAGGTAAAGCAATCAAAGGTTATGTAAAGGGAATTGTTCGCTGAGCAAAGGAGAATAACAGCGTCCAAACTTCACCCTTTAATATTGAAGAGGCGAATCCACAGTACGTAAATAGTAGGTAAAAACTGTAAAATGTAATGAGGTTACCGCAAATTTCTGCAAATATGCTCCAATCTTGTGAGGGCAGCGCGTAAAGTATCTTACTGAAAGTCGAGCGTGCGCATACCGATTGCGGGAGCGTACACGTAAGGTCAGCAGATGAGGAGATAAATATCGTGCTGTGAAAAAGTCTCGACTGAAGTTGCTAGGTAACGCTTGAAACAACGAAGGCAACACGTTGCGTGAAAGAGCGTATTGTGTTGCGTAGAGGCTGTGGCTGGGGTTGCTAAGCGACACGTGAAAACAAAGATGGCGGCACGTTGCGTGGGAGAACGTAATGACGCTAACTTACATTCTTGACGCCAAAGTAAGGTGACGAGTTGGAACGCGGGTGCGTTCTTACGTAGAAGCAGGAAACGATCGTCACAATGCTGGCCGCTCCAGATTCCAAGATCGCTGAGAATTCCGAGGTCGCCGAGGATTCCGAGAATGGTGTCAACCTTGATTCCAACCTCTACGGTGAGTTTTGAAAGATGCGGAGGTGAAGGTTGTGCCAAAACGATTCCAGAAAAGCCAAAAGCATTAAATCCAAACCTGAACACGATGAAGGCAGAGGCTCCCCAAGTACTTATAAACAGGGCGAATCTTCCAATGTAGTAAGGATAATGTGCCAGCAAGGACCACAAAAATAGGAAAAACACAAAAAAATTATCACACGCGTAGATCCGAAAGGTGATGCTGCACCGTCCTCCGTCGCCAAATTGTTGAGTAATCTGCACAAGTAGTAAGGAAGAAATAAGTAATTTATTGAATAGAAATACAGCATCACCAGGGAGCATCCAATGCCATCAAAGTCCAGCCACCAACTAACTCATGGAGCACGGCACGGACCTTACACTCTAGGATGGAAGAGGAATGAAAGGTCCGTGCCAAGAACATGGTTGCCAAGCAATGAAGACATGGCAACCATGTACACAACACTATATCTCTTTTGCAGACTGTATTTATAAAATTTTAAAGGTATATGCAGGAGCGGCTCGTGTCAGGGAAAAAAGGCAGGGCAGGGAAGGGTCGGGAGTGGATGGGGGACGATGGAGAAAAATAAAAAAATAAAAAATGAAAAAGAACTTAACTGCCACCCTCCAGTATCACACTATTCTGCTCCACAGGCTCCAAGACCGCCCTGTGGCCAATCCTGAAGCTGCTCTCATGCATGAGAGCAGCTTCAGGATTGGCCTCAGCGCCGTGAAATTGCGCTCCCAGAAAGACTAGGATCCTGTGCCTGCTGTCTCCAACGTGGCAACGCAGCTTGGGTTGGAGAGAGCTTTAGTGTGCATGACGGTTTGGCCTTCCTTAGATGGCCGGCCAAACCATCATGCGCACTGATAACAGTTCCCACCACTCCCCCTCCAGTACTGTCACCCTCCTGGCCCCACCCCCAAGACTCAGCACACAGTCACTTAAAATAAAAATAAAATGATAATAAAATAGGTTTTAAACCCGTTTTATTATCTTTTTATGTTTTCAAGGTTTTGAGGGTGCTGGTGGGGGCGACGCTCCTCCGCCATAATGGAGGAGCCGCCGCTGGGTATATGCAATTACAATTGTCATATATATTTCTCTTGCAAAGTCTACATGACTGTCAGTCCTTGAAAAAGGCATTGGTCTTCTTTTTATTTCGGATGAGGTTTATGTCCTTCTTATGACTTCTGGCTGTCTGCCAGTTCTGGCAGATTTTACTCAAACCTAGTCCAAGTTTGGTTACTGATCCGCTCTCTGGCGGATGGTCATTTCAGACTCTATGGGGGTCTCTCATTAGTTTTGGCTTGTATTGCCAATAGTATGGTATACCACTGTGTGATGCTGAGTTGACCTCTCTGTCTTTGATTCGAGCTTTGTAATACTGTTATCTTTGCTCTAGTCCATTTCTGGACTTCAGCCAGTCATGTCTTTATGTTTACGGTTCATTTGCCCAGAACTAAGCCATGGTCAAGGAACTTGGCTGTTTGTTTATCAGCCTTTGATCTATGTATCTGGCCTAGGATGCAAGTCAGTATATCTTGGTTTATCGGTTTGCCTGACACTTCTGTTAGAATCTGCACCACCTCCAACCAGTATTGTGTAATTATTGGACAGGTCCCTATCATGTGGATTAAATCCGCTTTAGGCCTTTGACATTTGACATCTAGGACAGCTAGCTGCGGAATCTGATGCAGTCATGCTACCCTTTTCAGTGTTGAATATGTCTGATGTAAATAATTAGATGTAAATAATTAAATTGAGTTTATTCAGTGTCCCTTCCCATTGGGTTCTTAGGGCATTTCATTCGATCTATAATTGTGCAAAGATGGTGTTGTATAGTCTGGTTATAGTCTCACCTTTTCCTGTGTGTCAGCCGCACCTGCAAGGTATTGAACCTGGGTGACTCCTTCCCCTCATGTATTCTTGGCTATTGCAATCAAAGCATTATGTGTGAGAAAATGACCCACTCCCAAGTCTCATTGATTTGGCACTGTGTCGTATTTGTGTATCACTCAATTGGAGTAAAGATCTCCTATCTGGTCATAGTGGAGAAGTGTGGCTCAATGGTTAGAGCGGCAGACCCTGATGCAGAGATCTGGCCCGGGACCAGGGTTCAATTCCCGCCTCAGCGGGTCTTGGGCTCAATTTCCTCGGACCTCATAATTCTCGGTGCCTATTCTAATCATGGGTCCCACTCTGCAACTCTGGGCAATAGCTTGCTTAATCTCCACAACGGCCCCAACAGCGCTGGGATGCCTGGCTTCACCCTGGGGGTGCCCAGGAATGGACATTTCACAGGGAAAAGCCAGGAAGGGTTCCACAGCGGTATGCGTACAGCGCCTGGACACCCCTTTGGGGGTATGGGTGCGCTTTACAAGTTCAAATTTCATATCTCTTTTATTCCAGCCTCTGTCCACGCACAGTGATTGTGTTTTATACATTATTTTAAATTCCTGGAGGAACCAAAATGGGATCTCTGAAGCGTACCATTCGTGAGACCCTAACCGCATCCACAACCTCTGCCAACACTTTTGGGACACCTGAATGGCACAAGTATATCTTTTGGGTAGGGGGACATTACCGAGGGCTGCCTCATAATTAGACATGGGTTCCAGTGAGGCCTGGAGGTTCAGCTGTTCAGTGACAGACATCTCACTGGCCAATGAAACTGAGCCACCAAATAATAGGCCTCATAGTTTGGAGCCACTATTTCCCCCCCTTCTAATGGTCATTGGTGTTTGCGAAGGGCCACTCTACACCTGCCCTTGCCCCATATCAATTTCATGAGTAGTGTGTTCATTTTTTTCAAGAATTTAATTGGTAGCACTGCAGACAGGCTGGCAAAGTCAAGCTTAATATGTCTCTATATATTTGAATGCTGAGATATCCGCTTCTCATATCGCAGGGGAATTCTGTGTTACAAGCCATCCGGGTTGAGTGGTGGGCGTAGTGGAAAGAGCCAAGACTTGCTCCAATGCATCTGCAGCCCTGATATCTCACCAAAGGCTGTCAATAATTTCATTACCTCCAGTGGAGCAGTTCTAAGATCCAGCAGATACAGAAAAGTATAATTGACATACATTGACACATTAAGATGTCTGTTTGGCAGCCCAGTTCCCCAATCGCTTTCGCTACTGCGGAGCAGACATGACAGTGGCTCTATGCCCAAAGCAAACACATGTAAAAGTGGGCATCTCTGCCTGTTTCCACGTAGTATAATCCATTGTTGTGACATCACATATCCAGGCGCACCCTTGGCTGAGGCCGCAGGTACAACAACGTTATCCATTTTAGTACATTGAGTCCAAACCCCATCCTCTTTAGCACTGCAAACAGGTAAGACCCAGGGCTTTAAGTGGGATGAAAAAGCTGTGGGGTCTCTCAAAGGGGCATGGCTAATGTAATTAAGGGAGTGGCTTACAACTCATAAGCGAAATATCTGTGCTTAGCATAGTGTGCCACCCGACTGGTATTGTGCTGCTTTTGTCATTCCATCCAGATATATGATACAACAAGTAACATCATACCTACATGTCAGGAGTATTGGCTTTGTCAATGGTTGTTAGTTGCGTAAGATAAATAGACAGCAACTATGGCTTGTATATAATATTGAAAAAGCTTCCACTTAAAGCCCTGGTGACACCACAACAATGTTGCTGCTCCTGAGTTTCAAAACAAGAAGGGGAAATCCAAAGAGAAAATTACACTCCTTAAAGGATTTCCCTTCCCCTACAATGCTCATCTGGCATGACGTCATGACATCACTTCTCCACTAGTGAGAAGTGAGCAGTGTGAGCACATGCACATCGATGTGCCTGCTGTCACTAGTCCGGAAAAAAACGGACCGCCTGTGCCAGGGCACAAAACAGAGCCCGATAGAGACCCGCTTTGAGGCCCCCTTTCAAAAACTGCCGGTGCTCAGCACCGGTGAGATCCGGCCCACTTAAAGCCCTGGTAAGACCACAGACTGTGTTGAATACCTTTTCTATATTGGTGTAGAGTGTAGCAGGAGAGGTGTGATCTTGTGACACCTGGTCCATTACATGGAAGAGCTGCCTTAAAATATGTGAGGTACTCTGTCCACAACTAAACCCATACCGATCTTGGTGTTTCAGCGCTGTCAATAAACCTTGGGGCATATTCTCAAGAACGTGCGATAACTACCGCAAAATTACCTTAATGCAACCCTTCACATCGCAGTCTATCGCGGGAAAACAACTCCGTGTTAACGTGGTATTCACAACACGGCGGCCCCATGCGATAGTCCCACGATAACGCGTCAAATGAACGTGTTAAAATCAACGCGACGCCGAAAAAACGTGAAACACGAACGCGAAAAAAGTAGCGATGATGCCAATCGCGATACAAAAATCAGCGATAACCAGCGATAGGCCTGCAATTCCCACGCGTCATGCAATAAAATGCACCATAAAAGCAGAGTAAAAAAACGGTGAGATGACAATGTACGAGCACAACCTCACATCCGTGACGTAGAACAAATGACCATTGTCCCGCATCAAATAGGCATCTCCTCACAGTCACAATGTACATTGACATGCAGTCTGCATGTAAACTGCGCCAATGCTGAAACATGCATGGAACACACATTGAAACCGCATCTCCCCTTCACATTGCAGAGGGACAAGCAACCCCTCCTGCACATAGACGTGTCATGACCATGATCAATCCACCATGAAAGCGTGGACGAATGTAGGGGCAGTGACTCCCGCTCACGTACATGTTGCCCATGTTGTGGTACTTGAGCCACAGGGGGCATCCCTGCATCATGGTGGTACATATCTGACCCCAAAAGGAGCCCTGTTGTCACCTGTAGGACACAAATGGCAGCCAAAATGGAATGATTTTGGACACATGTGAAACGCCGAAGAGTGGGAATTCCCTACTAACTGCGACACACAGAACTGGCAGTCCGAATACGTGACACCCTAAACAACCCCTCTGCACAGAGGTGACACACTCACCATCCATGAACAAATCATAAAATCGTCAGCAATACATGTCGCACTCACACTTGTCTGAGTGATGTGCCTGTACAGATGAGTGACATGCACTCAGGGAATGTGTATTTTGAATGCATTTATTAGCACATGCTGTGCCTGTGGTCATTTTGTACTGTCCCATGATTGCCAAGGACTGTCACAATGTGACGTGCTCATGTGAAGAAATTGTCAATGATGGTGTTCCTACGGGCAAGTCCTGCTGCGGCTGCAGTGGGGTGTGGTCCACCTGCCTCATCCTCATCATCATCGTCCGGTGCATCTGGCACTTGTATCCTTGGGGCCTTGCTGCTTACACATATGTTGTGCAACACACAACATGCAACGATCATCTTGCACACGATGTCTGGGCTGTACAGGAGCCTCCCACCTGTGACGTCCAAGCACCTGAAACGTGACTTCAACACGCCAAATGTGCATTCCACGATGCCCCTGGTGCGTTTGTGGGCCGCATTGTACTGCCTCTGGGCCTGTGTGTTCGGGGCTCGGAGGGGTGTCATCATCCAAGCGCAGAGTGCATATCCTTGGTCACCTGTGACAGTGCAGAGAGACATGAGTCAATAGTTGGTTCTGCATGATGTGTTGGCAGGCTCAGTGGTTCATTGGTGTGTGATATGTGTGACTTTGTGATTCCTGCATGACATGTACTGCTTGTTGCAAATGAGCGGCATCAATGTGTATTACGTAGCCTCACTGCTGCTCCTCCCTCCCCCCGAGCCCATTCACTAGTGTGCGCAGCGCGGTTGCATCACTTGCACCCCTACGGCACACTATTGTCATGCCTGTCTGCGCATGTCGACAAGCCTGACAACGACACAGTGATGTCGTGCGCTGAAGGTGGACGGACACGTGTGTGTAGGCCTATGGTAAGGACAGGGCGGACACAGATGTAGAGTTCATGCCTGGCTGAACTCGCCATGCGGTTGAGGGTAGACCTTTGGCTTATGCTGCGGAAATAGCGACACACACAACAGTTGGCATGTCTGATCCCTGACCCCGAGCGGGCTTGCGCACCCTCATTTACCCCTCGGCCAAGCCCGTACTCCGGGGGCATGCTACATAGCAACATTGTATATTGCGTGACGGGTGGCGCCGACACTACACCTGAGACACACGCATTAGTTACTGCCTTGGCAAGGCCTAAACTTAACCACGCCCAGATCCACGTGTTGAATGACCACACCCCAATGCCGTACGCCGGTCCACTCCCTCACCCTCACAGGGGGGTCCAACACAGATACATGTCCCAGGTCCACCCCACTGCCTGAGGTGACAAGGTTGCGCACGCTGTACACAGCACAATGTAATGTGGTATGGCCCGGGGCCCACATGCATACAGAATGACCACACGGACACACTGAGATAATTTGTGGAACTGGCTATGGGCATGTGCGCCCGGCACATTTTCTTGCCTGGGTCACACGTCCAGTGACGCCTGTGCTGGATGGGTGTTGGGTAGTGTAAGCCACCTCTATGGGGTTGGTTGGTGCTGGCAACAACTACAACAGTGATCAGACAATCAGGAGTTCAAAGTACAAACAGCAAGGGTCCATGACTTGAGCTGCACAGAGTCGGTGGCCCCGTTGCTCAGCGGCCGGCACAGGCACACCTCCAAGGGACGGTGACTTGCGATGCACTGAGGTAGGGCCACGAGAGCTGAGCGGGGGACATTGGAAGGTGTCCATCCAGGGCATGATGCAGAGGGCAGAAGCAAGCAGAAACAGGCAATATGGAGGAGTTGAATGCTACAGTCTCCTTTTTCCCACAATGTTAGTATCAGCTACATGATGATGAAGACAACTCCCAGGCCATAGACTCAGACGCCACCAACGTTCAACCAGAGAGTGTCCATGACTCCCGTGGCACAGAGTCAGTGGCCCCAGAGCTGGAAGGGGATGCAGTCTGCGATGAGGCCTGTACAATGATATAAACTCTGCAATGAACAGATCAAGACTCAGTTCCAATTGTGTGTCCTACTCGACCGCAGTGTGTGCCGGAGGCAGCGGTCAGCACGGGGCAACCGCTGCGCAGCCAGCTCCTCCTGGATCTCTAACACACGGCGTTGAAATGGCATGTGGAGAAGATTCATGGTTGACGGAGGTGGAGGCACCAGAGCTGAGCGGGTGTGCACCCCACGACGATGCCGTGTCCTGCCTGTTACGGACTGTATTGGATTGGTGTGAGGCCTGCTGGACCGCTGTGTAGGCCAAAGGCAGAAGTCCGCAAGGGCACACAGACACGTGTGGTCGGAATGCTATGCACAGAGTTGGTGGCACCACATCGAAGGGAGTGTAGGGATTTCAACGATGCCATAAATATGTACTCTGCCATTGTGTAATCAAGACTCAGTTCCAAATGTGTGACCTACTTGACCGCTGTGTATGCCGGTGGAGTACGTCAACGTGAAAGGAGTACTGCGGGCCTTGCTTGCGGAGGCCGTGATGGTCTGAGGAGGCTGCCAAGGTCGCGGGCCTTTGGCTTTGAGCTAGCACCGGCACGTGGTTGGCCCTCTTGGAGACACGCCAGTGTCGGCAGGTGAGCAGTGAGGCCTGGATGCGCAGGGGTGGACGAGACTGGTTCGGGGACCAGCGGCCCGGGCTGCGGCAGGCGCACAGGATCACAGGCACCGCCGCACACGGTGTCGGCCTTGTGGCGGGGTGAGAGGCGCCGCCCTGGCAGCCACGTTGGCCATTCCGGAAGAGAACCACGCCCAGGGCTACGTGCTTTTTATTCACACCCCTACGCTAGCCTGGCGTACTCTGCACACGCTTACAGGGGGGACATAACAAGCTACATTTCCGAGATCTTCCCCACTTGCAGGGTGACATGGTTGCACCCACTGTCCACAACACTACCACCACCAGCAGTATATGTCGACATGGATATGTCTGTGGTCTGCATACTGCAGTCTGTCCAGCACTTCCACGCCACACTTGGCATTGTGTGCATTCGCATTCATGGATCACTTGCCTCCTTCGCACATGCCTGGTTCCCACCTCTCCCCACATACTGCTATTGTGTGGCTGAGGTGCCATGCCGTTGATGGCTCATGTACATGGCTAGCCCAGGTTACCGCAGTACGTTGTGCTGTCGTGTATGGTGGGTGGGCATGTTGTATGTGAGTTTGTAACGTGTGCATTCCCAGAGTTGTGAGTTGCTGATTGTGGAGTTGAGGTGTGGGGTGTGTTCATTTGGTACTTACCAACGAGCACTGCATTTCCGTAGGTGCCATCCTGGAAGCGCCGGTTGATGATGGACTGTCTGAAGATGTATGAATCATGCACACTGCCTGGGTAGTTGGCGACGACATTGGTGAAGAGTCCCCGGTGGTCCACTATTGCCTGCACATTGATGGAATGCGTGAGCTTCCTGTTGCGGTAATTGTGTGCAGTGTCGGCAGGGGGCACAAGTAGGACATGTGTGCAGTCAATTTCCCCCAACACGTGTGGGAAGCCAGCTATGGCGTAGAAGCCTTGCTTGGTCTCCAGCTGTTCCTGCGCAGTGTGGGGGAAGTATAGGTACTGGGGTACCAAGCTGATGATGGCATCCAGGACAGGTTTGAGGAACTTGAATAGGGCTGGCTGTGAGACTCATCCAACTCTGGCGGTTGTTGGTTGGAATGTCCCAGAGGCCAACAGGTGCAGCACAGCCAGCAGCTTTGTCTGAGGGGGGATGTTGGCTGTCCACTGTGTTGGTACCGTCAGCCTGTGGGCAATGATGTTCAGAATGCGGAGGATGGTTGGCCTTTTGAGTCTGTAGTGGGCAATGACATTCTCTGGGGTTAAGTCTGTGAGGCTGGTGCGTTTCCTGAAGGTCCACTGTCTTTGTCTGTACTGCCTCTGTGGTGGTCCATGGGGGTTCGGTGGGGGTGGCGGGGCTGGGGGTGGTGGCGGTGGGTGTTGTGGCCCTGTTGGGGCTCCGAGCTGCATGATGAGTAGCTCCATGGCATCTGCTGTTCTTCAGGTGTGGCTGTGGGCTGGGCTCCCTTTTCTGGTGCAGGTTGTCGTCCGACTTTGCACCAGGTCAGAGCAGGTGTTAATTTCCTGCTGCTAACGTACCGTATCGCCTGTTTTGTGTTCTTATCGCCGATCTGGCTGGTCGTTAAGAATGTTGCGTTGTGGTGTTGTGGCGGCTTTTTGCTCGGGAACGCCTACTCTGCATCTCATTAGCGATAGTTGCCGGGCTCATCTGTGGCGATGTTTTTTGCGGGTGCTATCACAGGAAAACTGGTGATATCGGCTGTTGGCACCAGCTTGTGTATGGGGCGATAATTTTATCGCGACTTTGGCTGAGATAAAGTGCCGTTAACTCGGCGATAGTTCCTTGAGAATATGCCCCATTGTATTCTAGTGGATACAAGCTTATCCAATAATTTGACATCAGTATGAATGAGGGACAGTGGGTGGTATAATCCAACATCTGTGGGATTCTTCCCTTGTTTATGTAGTACCACTGTCACCGCCTCTCTCAGTGCCTCAGGAAGTATCCCCCTTCCATACAACTCTGTATACATAGTCAGCAGTCTAGGTGCTAATCATTGTATATTTTATATAACTACGCAGGCAGACTGTCCGGGCCTGGCATCTAATCTGTTCATAACTGTTTGATCGAAACAACTATCTCATCCAGCATTACTTGGGCTTCAAGGGAAGATTTCTGCTCTGGCATGAGACACAGGAGGGGAGACAAGTCTAAGTATTGCTGTATGTCTGCAGGACTTCCTTCTTGGGTGGGTGTCTATACATTTGTGCAGTATCTTGCAAAGATGTTGTTTAGGCCAGTCTGTGTATGCAATAGCAGATTAGAGTTATCTTGGATTGCACAGATCGGTGTCCTCACAGTCTCTGAGCGTATCTACCAGGGTAGGAGCTGGCCCGCTCTATCCTCCTCACTGTACTGCTTCTCTATGTATTCTTGGTAATTTACAAGTTGTAGCCTGGCCAGCTGCACATCTTATCATCTCTTCACCTCTCTCACTTTTGGGAGGAACTCAATATCTAAACCAGCAACTCTTTTATTACCCCGCAACTCATTAATGCTCTCCCATCAAGGGTACCCTCTAGATTTGTACATCACCCCTTAATATCTATTAGGGAGCAATGTACCATAAAAGGGATCCCTGTCACCACCCAATTGCCTCTGGTGTATGCAGAAAAAGAAGTACTTGTGCCATTTCTTTTTTTAATATAGTCATGTGGTGTGTATACTATGCCTCTTTAGAAGGAAAAGAACCAATGCCTCTTAGCTGGTGACCTTGAACCTCTAACATTCCAGGTGATGCACTGAAATTGAGCAAGCATCATTGTACCGAGTAAAACCAAAGTATAGATCTCTCCATCCCTCTCAATCGTTAGTGCCTGACCTGCACTCAACGTCACATGTTGAAATGGGTATTTGTCCTGCACCTCCAAACACTCCACTCACGATGCTAGCTGTCATGCTATTCACCATCACCCAGGGGTTCAATATAACCTCCCCCTTGGCCTGAGTTTCCAAACTACCCAAACCACCCAATATTAAAAAGTAAGCAAGAGAAAACAATGTATCCACCTGGACAATGTCAGGTCCGTGTGCTAGGTGTGTACTCACCTCCACAGCCTTACCCACATCAAAGCAATACAGAAATGGTGAGGGAACATGAAAAGAGCAAAACAGTTCATATACAATTAAAGGATATAATCTGCAGTTCTTGGTCTGAGCACAGGGCCCTGCACTGGAGCAGTATCTTGAGTTCCTGTGCCGTCTCCCTCCTCACTGGCGAGTGCTGACACTTCCTTATCCATCTGTTCCCCTGTCGGGCAACCGATGCACAATTCTTCAATTATTTGAGCACTCTCTGTCTTTGCTAGTTCCTTCATAGGATTTCCATAAGGACGCCTTTGTTCCGACTATCTCCTCCCTTGTTGTCCTCTCAGAGTTGTCATTAAGGAAATCCTGTTGGCTATTTTCACTCTGATGATCTCTAGTCACTGCAACACCTTCTTTGCTCTGTCAAAGAAGTGTGTCTTATTAATATATATTTTGTGTGGAAGTGAGCCAAGAGTAGAACTACATATGTGAATTCAAGCTGTCAAAGTTACCATTTAACTGATTTCCATTATGTCGTCAGGGAAAACTTGCATCACACCCACCTCTATGTTCCATGTACCATGTCTACTAGCACACTTCAGAATTTGGTTTCTGGCCCAGTAGTTTAATAAGCAGGCTACCATAACCGATGGTGGTACCCCTGGTGGAGGTGCCCTGCCTGGGACTCTTTGAGCTCATTCTGTCTGCTGACAATAATTTTGTGGGGCAGTCTTTAAACACTTCAGAGAACAACCATATTTGAGAAAGGAGTCCGGGCACTGGTCTTTGGCTCCTTATGGTAAGCCCACTATACCTATATTATTACGCCGTGATCTACTTTTGACATCTTTGTCCTGTGCCTGTAGTTTGACTATTTCACGAAACTGTTCATCTACTGTGCGTTAATGAGTATCAATGGCCAGCATGGCCTCCGCTACAGAGGCTTTGTTTGTCACCACCTTTTCCTTGAGGTTTTTCCCAGTCTACCCAGAGGAGATCAGCATTAATGGTTACTGTGTCTATCTTCATTTCTAGGGCCCCTTTGTGTCTAGAATAGCTTGCAAAATTTCAATGAACTTAGATGAATGGACATCAGGCTTTGTCTCCAATGTCTGAGGAGACAATGTGTTGCTGCACTGTGAAGTGGGAGGGTCGCATCAAGAATCTTGTTTAGTTCTGTTTTCGACGTTATAGGTTTCATTATCTCTCTCCATGATGGTCACCTGTCTTGAAGAAATTTCAACAATCTTCATCCACTTCATACAGCCATGTTAAGCCCATAATCATCATATGTGTAGGCGTCACAGGAGCCGCCCTCGCTTAACTCCCCATATATCTGCAGAGCCGAGCATTTAACAGGTGATAATAGGGGAGCCCCCCCTCCTTCAAAGGGGCCACCTATCCGGAGCACTCCACTTATCTCTCCTTATAAAAAAGGGGGCAGAAGGAGCCTTCACACAGGAAGCCCACTAAATTGTTTCTAGTGAAAGACATTCCTGGACATACAAGCCACACAGTCATCGTGGCACTCATTTGAGTCTGCTTGTTCTCAATCGGCATTGCCATGTCTGCACTGCTGTATGCAATAGAGAGGGCCCTATGTCCCCTGTTATCGCCTCACTGCACCACAGCATGGGCCCCGTCACACATTTGCAGGCCCAGTGTCTGCAATCTAGGCTTTTCCGTAGGGGTTGTCCTCGTCTCGGGGATGAGGATGGAGGGACCCCAACAGTCAGCTAATTCTCCCTTGCCTCCACAAGAGGGGTGGGCGCACATGACAGCCCTTAGCGGCCCATCCCAGCAAGGCAAATGGCAAACCACAGGCTCCAGTGCAGCTCCTATGTGTAAGGGAGGGATCAGGGGGCCGTTGATCATACCGGCAATGATCACCAAGTCCCAGAAGCCTCTTTGGCGTCCCCTTGGGATGTGCTAGTGGCATCACCTGGATGAAGTTGTCAGCCTCCGCAGCTAGACCCCTCCCTGGTCTTCTGTGCCTTTTCCAGGGGGTATTGTTCCTCTCCTTAGGCAGTCCTTATTGCCCACCAGCTGCATCCTGGTCATCTGCTGCATCATACCTCATCCTCAGTCAACTGGCACAGTTGGACTGTGAGGCTCCAAGGCCTTCCCTGAACGTACTCCCTCATTCAGGCCACGGTCGCCATCTTGAACCTACTGCCCTAGACTTGGAGCAGGGATGTGCCTCATTCCCTTGTCTCAGAGGCTATGCACTTTCATCTGACACACTGAGCTTTACCTCCATGGTGTGGGTCTCAGATGTGTGAAACCTATAAAGACAGTGTGAGATTAATACTACCAGGACACAGGAAAATAAATTAAATTCAAATGGCGCAAAAGTACACATAGCACCCTATCGGCATCCAAGCACACAAAAGGTTGAAACACTATTTGAAAAAGAAGTATGAAAATACACAATTGGGCGACACTGTCACTTGAAACATATCATACGTAACATTAATTCAAAATACACTCCCATAGCTGACCATGTGACAACAAAATACAAGAAAATCAGATATTCACACACAAACAATCCAGAACTCAGCATCCAGACTCATCCTCAACCTCCCACACAGAACTTGCATCACAACATCGCTGTTTGTGTATCACTCCCAATAAACTAATGTGCTCATTTGAAACTTCTCTCACACATATGCAAGGCACTACACAACTTAGATCCCACCTACCTGAGCAGTCACATCTTCTTCCATCCAGACACCTCTGCTCTGCAGGGCTCTTACCCACACACAGCCCACTCAAACAGAGAATTAGATTGGGAGGGTGTGTTTTGTAAAGAACAGGCTCCTAAAGTGTGGAACAATCTCCCATTCCACATCGGAGCCTCCACCTCTCTTGAATTCCGCTAGCTGGCTTTTCAATTAACCAACCTAACCTAGGTCAGGTGGGCATGTGCACGCCTGCTGAGTGCCAGGACAGCCACAAAAGTGATAGTGCACTTTACAAATAGACATAACACATATGTAGATGCAGGCAACAGAAATCAAGCAGAAAATACACATTTCAAGAACCTTATACACACCTATCAATGTAGGGGGCAGTGGAAGGCACCAGACAACAGCTGCACCGTACACTGGCAACATCGCAAATAAAATCTCTACCCATCTGTGGCTTACCAAAGAACACACCAGTCACACAAAGGTCAGCACCATTAGTAAGCCAGCCACAGGCACAAGAACCTTTTTGCACTATCACATCAGTGCTTGCCATTTTGAGGAATAACTACTTGATGAGGAGAGGGAGGATATACATACAAGGCATCACACCTTTTGCTGTCTGAGGAAGATGTATGGGTGAGATATCACTTTCTTCAAGTTCAACATTGCTCCAGACAACTTACGCTTGGCCGTAGTCATGCTGTCACAGTGCAGCGCTGTCAATATTGCACTGACTGCCTTTCTAATTACAGTGTTTGGAATAAGAAGGAAAGGCCACCAAACCACCTTCATACTATCACTCCTAGTCAAGGCCTATATCGCCAAGTGGAAATTAAGCCATAACATTCACTACCATATCAAGGTATTCTGCCTTCCTAGCCTTTATGTTCCGGTGTTGGCTGGGAGGCAACCACTCTTGAGACATTATATACTGAGATACATTTGAGGATAACATTTCCTCTGTGGTCCTCTGATCTTCAATTAAACGACATTAATTAAATGAAAAAATATGTTGCCATTATATGTGATCCATAGTAGAAGAATGTAGGCTATTTTGAGAATGTTTTGCCTATATAAATGTTAGTAATGGGTGTAGGAAGGTGGAATCTGACTATATGGTTGCCCCCACTTTTTTTATGGTGTTTTGCTGGTTTATGACTTAGTTGGACTGGGATCCTGCTATTCAGGGCCCCAGTCTATCTGCGTTCTCTGTAAAAAGGTTTCCATGTGCCTTAGGCACATCTCTGATTGGAATCTGGAGTGCCCTTATAAGTCCCTAGTATATGGTATACTATGTACCAAGGGCATAGGTACCTCAGAGGCCTACCAGGGGCTGCAGCATGTATTATGCCACCCCTGGAAGGCCATCCAAACTGACACCACAGGTCTGCTACTGCAGCCTGGGTAGGGTGGTGCATGCACCCCTTACTGTGATATAGGTTACCTATATCACTAAATACATACACACATATAAACCTATAAGTCACTCCTAAGGCAGGCCTTATCAATCCTAAAGGCAGAGTGCATGGTTCCTATGTGAGAGGGTGCCCCTGCATGAGCAGGTCCCCTCTGCAGCGTTCGGAGAGCATCTCTGATGCTGTTTGTAGTGCAGCCTGACCATATACTCTTAAGCGCATTATATCCTCGCGGTAAAATGCTAACTTTGGAATGGCTGCACCTAAACATGTCGTGTTTGGTGTCAAACATCTTGGAATACTACCCCCCCGCCAATCTTGGCGGCGGGGGTAGCATTCCACCCTTCTAGAGGGAAAGACATGTTAACTCTGGCTTACCCGGTAACTTCTTTCTGAAGCCCTGGCATCACAAAATGGATGCTGCTGCCACAGACACAAGTCTGGCCTCCTGCTGCTGGACGAAACTCCAGCAGGGGAGGCCTGGACACTAGGTTTCCTGTTGCAGGGAGGTGTGACCACCTCCCCAGACAGGATAATGTGTATTGGGGCTGGGTGGGTGCACTCTTAGAGTGCTTTGAAGTCCTGCACTGGGGGAGCAAAAGGCTCTCTGTGCATCTGCCAGTTCAAACCAGCTCAGGGGCTACCTGCCCCTGCTCTGGCGCGAAACTGGACAAAGGGAAGTGGGTGTAGCCACCCCTCCCTTGACCCTCCCATAGGTGGGGTCATAGAGCTAGTCCATCCCTCTTTTTAGTATAAGAGGGGGAACCTTGCCATTGCAAAGCAGATAACCCCTGGACGACACTCTACAGAAGAATCCTGGCCCTTCGACGTTCCACTACCTTTGGAAGACAGAAGAATCTCCCTTGGAGTCAAGGAGTGACTCCCTGCTTGGCAGGCACCAAAAGCGACAACGACGGTCGCAAACTACGCCGCTCCCGCCGGAGTCCGAAGTCCCTGCAGCCCAGGAAGTAGATTTCCTGACTTCTCCCAGGCCATCGTGAGTCCCCAGCGAAGCTGAGGCAAGTGGACCCCCGAGTAACGAGGAACCGCGACCACTGGGTACCGTGCACTATTGTCGAGTGCAACCCCTTCACAACGTTCTACGAACCTGTGCTTTGGACCACGTGTGGTTCCGACCTCCAGCAGGAATCCCTCCGAAGATCAGAGGCCTACACCGTCCCGAGTGACCGTGGGCCCCTGTTGAGTGATTCCGCCCAAGGTGTCTTTGCGATCCCTTGCCCGCTGGCTTGTGGGTCCCCAGAAGACTTCTTAAAGAAACCAAAGGGCTCCTCTGGTTGCTCCAGGCCTGCCCTGACTTACCCTCGCTGGGTGAGTTCCACAGACCTTGCTGGTCTGCGCCATCGACTTTTCTTCATCTCCCCGAGACTTGCGGCTGCCAAGGCTTGTTGGCTCCAATCGAGTTGCCGACACCGTAGTCAGCTGCAGACGTCGAGGGACACACCGATTCCAGCTCCTGGTCATCGTCGACACCTCCTGGACCACGTGGCTGAAGAGTCAAGGCACCCACAACCGACCTGAATCAACCGACGACGGTGGGCATCCATCTTCCTTGCCCCGAGTCACTGCCAAGTGACTTTGAACACTGTCCCCTCTGCTTTCAGGTCATCCTTCTTCAGAATCCAGGCTTGGATTCCACCGGACACTTCTTCAGCTCCCCGCAAGCAGCAAGTCTCCTTTGTTCGCCATTGAAAACGACGCCGCGACCCGACACCAAAGGACACCTATGCACCCGGCTTCCCTGGGTGAGGTAACTCCAGCACTACGGTGCTCCTGTGGGTGTGGGCCCTAGAACTACTTACCCTGTAAGTGACTTGCTTGTAGGTTCTCCCGAAGTATCCTAGAACTCTTAATTTCCAACCGCGACTTGCCCCATTGAAGTTAACGGCGATCCGCGCCTGTGTATCCACACTGCACGCGTCCCCCGTGGGTCCTTTACTTACCTGCCTTGGGTGGTTTCGTGAGGCCCCAGCACTTCTGAAGGCCCTAGGCCTTGTCTCCCTGCAAGTCGTTGTTGCTAAGTCCCTTTTTAGTATATGGTCTGGTCCGCCCCTAGGTCCCCAGCCATATTTTGTGCTTAACTTATTGTGAAACGTTGATTTGTGCATATGTTTGTCTTCTAATCTCATAAAGAGATTAGTAGAGAGTTATTTAGAAATAAATACATATATATTTGATATATATACCTGTGTGGTGTCTTTTCATTTGGTGATTCAAGAGATTATATGGTAAAACAAGCTGCTTTACATTCCTTCGAGACTTAGCCTGAAGGCTGCTCTCCACAGCTACCACTAGGATAGCTTTCTTTAAAAGGTTGTCTTAAACCTATCTACCATAAGAGTCGATTTGCCCTGGTGCAAGGTGTCCACTTTAATTAGTGAACAGCATATACCAGGCCAACTTCTCACAATGGGCACACTCAACAGTCTGATTACCTTACTGTCTGCCACAGGAGGAATAGACAGCTGAAAATCTTTACTAAAATGCATTTACAAACAATAAATAACGAAAATATTAGTCCTTTAAAAAAATGTAAAGAATATTATCACAATAACACCTCACCCTACCAGACACTTATGGTTATCCTACCACAACCTGCTGTCCAGTTGTAAAATGTGGTTCAAGCCTAATGGACAAGGACAACTGCACACCCAAAAATTCACAATCTGAGATTTTCTTCGGTCGTTCCCACCTGGAGCAGTACGACTTGAAGTTTAGAACATCTTTGAACACCCATCTGTTCCACTATGTCAGGCAACTGTAGAGGTTTTCCAGACTTCCTTTCTCTAAAATCCTACTGTACTTCTTCACATTCCTGTAACTTTCACATCCACCTGCTTTTCATGGCCTCATAGAAGTCTTAGAGGTACAAAATCTCTTCATTAAATGAGATTTACTAAATTATATCATATACTTGGATTCTGAAATCTATTGAAAGTCAGAATTAATCTAGACTATGGGATTCAAATAATTGAATAGCTGTGACTCATTCTACTCTTCAGTACCATTCGGTATACATTGCAGTAAGGGATTTTGCTCCCCACTGAAGCCTGAATGTCTGGTCAGCAAATTCCAGAAGTATCTACTTTCATAACTTACTGGCTGGAGATAGGAAGAAGACAAAGCAAATACTACTTTAAGGACACTCATCCTTCTGAGTGAGATACAGAGGATGGTTTCTTAATCTGGTGTACTTACAATGTCAGTTACACAAGTCGTGACATATTTTGCAGCTGCTACATTTTGTGCTCTACCAATTTTATAAAAAGTAGTGTAATAGGAGACTTAGGGTTGGATCACAATTCAGGTGAATTTCAACATAAATTCCCCCCTTGGAGTTATAAATACCAAATGCATCAGCAATTTTGGGAGTCTAAAGTGCTCTTCATTGCATGCTTTTGGGGAATAAAATGTGGAAATCAAAGTTTCCTGGTGAGTTCCTGCATGTTCGTACCAAAGTTTTACCCAAAGCTACAGCTGTAATCCCGAGATGACACTTGGAAACTTGCAACCCTGATGTGATCAGTGACTCCTATTACAGGCCACATCAGGATTACCAGGGGCACAAATAAGGTTCTATAGTAGTCACCTTCAAAAGGACAATTCACTATACTGTTAAACAATGATTTAAATTGAGTGGTAGAAAACTAAGCTACCAGCCAGTTCTCCTAAACCTACTCTGTAAAAACAGTGTCAACCCTTCCGGGGAATAATATTTCAGCTGCCACGCATAGATTCTGCCACACAATATTAATTTGGATTTTTCAATTTATCTGTGACAAATGTTAAACAAATGAGTTGCTAAACATACAACCCAACTGCCAGGGGAGTACAAAAGATAAATCATGTTAGATACTTGGTGAGATGCACCAGACAAGTAACCTGGAAACACTGCAGCCTGCAATGATCCCCTGCTTTATTACTCTCTTGTTTGACTTTAGTAACTCAAAGATTGCTAAGGAATGATCACTTGGGAGTGGGAAATTTAGTATAGCAACCTGGGTCTGGGGCTGCTGTGTTCTTTTCTGGAGGGGGCCTCACCTGGCAGTCTGAGACAGACTGTTCCCATGAGGAGTTGGGTCAGTACTGATTTACATAAGGATGGCCTCAGTCCAGAGTGGCACAATGAGTGGAAAATGATGGGTTGGAATTCTACCACGAGTAAAAAAAATATTTAGTGTGTTTAATATAACACTCTAAGTGGATGAGGGTAAGCCCAGACATGGGTCCCTTCTTCGCTGTGTCACATTTTGCTAATACCAGTCAGTAGTTGCTCGTGTTCCCTTCTGGAGGCAGACTCACTAGCAGTTCAGGATGGATTGTTTCTATGAGGAGCAGGGTAAGTACTGATTTGCATAAGGTGAGCCTCTGCCTAGAGTGGCACAATGGGTGAAAAACAGCAGGTTGGAATGCTACCCTGAGCAATTGCCAGTGGTTAGACTATTTGCAAATATTTCTCCCATTACCTTTTGTATGCTTAATAAAGCAGAAAGAAGCATGTCAGGACAAAATGTTTCAGAGTTTTGAGAAGTCTAGAAAAATTTACTTTTTTAATGGAATTCCGGTGAAATTCCAGTTTTTAGGAATCTACAAAAACGTCCTGGCACTATTACATCATAAAGGAATGGCTTAAGCTCATCAGAATTACATTTTAAGCATTTCTGGGCAAATACACATAGGCAGAGTGCCTCTTACTCACCCCTTTCTCCCAGGCTCCATTACTGGCATTAGAGTGCATTTGGGCATTTATGGTATTTACATCTTTGAAGATAAATTTGTCCCATTCCCTCTAATCCTTCAGGGTAACAGAGACCCCAAACCCACTTCCACAGGCCAACCATAACACATAACATGGTTATTTATAGACATCTATGATCTCCTAAATGCCATTGCCAAGAGATGAGTGAAACTATGACAATCTTTGCAAGAGCCCATGCATGATGTCACAGAGAACAACCTTGTACTAGTTTGTCCAAAGTTGTGTTGCTCACAACTTCACATTTGTTTAAAACTTTTAAATACATATTTGTGGATCACTCAGGGAAATGTGTGACTGGCTCGTGATAGAAGCCCTTTGGTCACCACAAGGAATTGGCAATATTGGAGGCCTCCACCCAAAAATAAGGAATTCTTTGTGGTCCTCTCGGGTCCCTCTGCACTCCACATGCCCTCCCTAATGCTAGCCAATCATGGGCCCTGACACAACCCAGGTGCCTGCCACCCCATCGCTCCTGCTCCTCCTGTCCTCCTAACCCTCATAACAGCCATGGTAGCCTTCGTCAACTAAGGTGACCAGCGCGCTCCAGGTCATTATGGACACAGTCTTCACTCCTGAGTTTTTCTCTTATAAATAATTGATTTCAGATATCTTCGACAAATTAGGTCAATCGAAGGAAAGCAATACGACAACACACAGAATGCATTAGGCTATCACACAAAAGTCCAGACCTGGACACTATAGCCATTATGACCTTTTTGGCAAGTGGCCTTCCTATCCCTAACATATGCTGTGATCCCAGGAGGCTGCAGCAACACTGTTTTCCGTTCTTTAACCCCTTCGATGCTCATGACGGAATGGTTCCGTCATGAGCATCGGTGCCCCTGTGCTCATGACGGAACCATTCCGTCATGAGGCCAGGGACATTGAAATCCCTCTGCTGCAGACAGCAGAGGATTTCCTTCTCTCCCCTAAGCCTCCGGAGCTGGGGAAGAGCTTCCCCAGCTCCCGAGGCCTCCTCCTGGTTTCTGTGCAATGACGATCAGCGCGCACGTCGCGCTGTCATCATTGCACAGAAACCGAAACTGAAATGAGTCTTTAGGCTCATTTCAGTTTCATTTTCTATGTGCTCAGGGGCTATCTCAGCCCCCGGGCACGTAGAAAGACGGGAGAGGTATCATTGGAAAGGGAGGATCTCCCCTTTCCAATGGTACCTCCCCAGTGGATCCCTGCTTGGGGATCGCCCCAGGAGGGCGATCCCCAACCAGGGATCCACCCACTAGACACCAGGGAGGGGGGAGCGGCCCCTTGGGCAAGGGCTTTTGCTCCCCCCAAATACATTTGGTGTTATTTAGTCTTTTTGCCCCCCCCGGGGGTTCAAAAAGCCCACTAGACGCCAGGGACTTTTTTTTGGGCGCATAAGTTATTAGGGAGGGGGCTGCCCCCGCAAAATTTACAGCCTTTCTCCCCCCCGGGGGGGGGGGGCAAAAAGCCCACTATACGCCAGGGATTTTTTATTGCTAAATTGCATTAGGGTGGGGGCTGCCCAAAATGGGCATGCCGATGCCCCCACCCCCCGTCCGCAAAAATTACAGTCTTTCTGCCCCCCCAGGGGGGCAGAAAGCCCACTAGATACCAGGGATTTTTTTTAAAATTATAATTAGTGGTGGGGGCTGGCCAATATGGGCATGCCCATGCCCCCACCCCCCCTCAAAAATGACAGCCTTTCGGCAGATGGGGGCATTAGCCCCCAATCTGCCCCCCCGGGGGGGCAAAAAGCCCACTAGACGCCAGGGATTTTTTGGGCAAATCTGAATTAGGGTGGGGGCTGCCCAAAATGGGCATGCCAATGCCCCCACCCCTCCCCCACCAAAATTACAGCCTTTCTGCCCCCCGGGGGGGGGGCAAAAAGCCCAGTAGACACCAGGGATTTTTTGGGGCAAATTGTAATTAGGGTGGGGGCATTGGCATGTCTGTTTTGGGCAGCCCCCACCCTAATTCAAATTTGCCCCAAAAAATCCCTGGCGTCTAGTGGACTTTCTGCCCCCCCGGGGGGCAGATGGGGGCATTAGCAAATTTGAATTAGGGTGGGGGGTGCCCAAAACGGGCATGCCCATGCCCCCACCCCCTCCCCCACAAAAATTACAGCATTCCTGCCCCCCCTGGGGGGCAGATGGGGCAGTAGCCCCCAATCTGCCCCCCTGGGGGTGTAAAAAGCCCACTATATGCCAGGGATTTTTTTGTGCAAATTTTAATTAGGGTGGGGGCATTGGCATGCTTGTTTTGGGCAGCCCCCACCCTAATTAAAATTTGCCCAAAAAAATCCCTGGCGTCTAGTAGGCTATCTGCCCCGGGGCATTAGCCCTCAATCTGCACCCCCGGGGGGGGCAAAAAGCCCACTAGTCACCAGGGATTTTTTTGGGGCAAATTTGAATTAGGGTGGGGGCTGCCCAAAACGGGCATGCCTATGGCCCCACCCCCTCCCCCGCACAAATTACAGCCTTCCTGCCCCCCCTGGGGGCATATGGGGCAGTAGCCCCCAATCTGCCCCCTCAGGGGGGCAAAAAGCCCACTAGACGCCAGGGATTTTTTTGGGCAAATTTTAATTAGGGTGGGGGCTGCCCAAAACGGGCATGCCAATGCCCCCACCCTCACCTGCAAAAATTACAGCCTTTCTGCCCCCCCCTGGGGGGAAGATGGGGGCAGTAGCCCCCAATCTGCCCCCCCCGGGGGGGCAAAAAGCCCACTAGACGCCAACGATTATGCTGGCTTTTTTTATGCGTGTGGGCTGCCCAGAATGGGCATATCAATGCCCCCACCCCCCAAAAAAATAGCCACAGTGTTTCTGCCCCCCTTGGGGGCATATTGGGGCAACCCCACCCCCCGATATTCCCCCCCAGGGCGGCAGAAAGCCGACTAGGCACGGATTTGTTTTTAGCAATATGCCTACCTGTGGATTTTGGGCCCTAGCGCAGCCGGCACATAGGGAAACCTAGCAAACCTGTACATTTTTTAAAACTAGACACCCAGGGAAATCCAGGATGGGGTGACTTGACTGGCTCTCACCAGGTTCTGTTACCCAGAATCCCTTGCAAACCTAAAAATTTGTCAAAAAAACAGATTTTCCTCACACTTCTGTGGTGGAAAGTTCTGGAATCTGCGTGGATCCACAAAATTCCACCCACTCCACGTTCCCCAAAGTCTTCCGAGAAAAATGTTACCTCACTTGTGTGGGTGGGTCAAGTACCCGCGACAGGCAAGGGCCCAAAACCTAGTGAGGCGACATCAAAATTACGTATCACAAACCAACCTGGTTTTGAACGGGGGTCACCTGGGTTTTTGGCCCCGGGCTCGGCGGCCATCCAGGGAAACCTACCAAACCCATACATTTCTGAAAAGTAGGTACCCGGGGCATTCCAGGGAGGTATGGCTTGCGTGGATCCCCCAACATTTTCTTACCCAGAATCCCCTGCAAACCTCAACTTTAGCTGAAAGAATCACTTTTTCCACACATTTTTGTGTGGGAAAGTTGTGGCATCATTGGGCTGGCACAAATTTCCTACCACCCAGCGTTCCCCCAGGTCTCCCGATAAAAATGGTGCCTCACTTGTGTGGAAGGCACAAGTACCCGCAACAGGCAAGGGCCCAAAACGTATTGAGGCGACATCAAAATTGCCTATCACAAAACGACCTGGTTTTGCAAGGGGGGGTCACCTGGATTTCTGGCCCCGTGCTCAGCGGCCAGCTAGGGAAACCTACCAAACCCACACATTTCTGAAAATTAGACACCCAGGGGATTCCAGGGAGGTATGGCTTGCATGGATCCCCCAACATTTTCTTACCCAGAATCCCTTGCAAACCTCAAATTTAGCTGAAAGAATCACTTTTTCCACATATTTTTGTGTGGGAAAGTTGTAGCATCACCGGGCTGACACAAATATCCTACCACCCAGCGTTCCCCCAGGTATCCCGATAAAACTGGTGCCTCACTCGTGTGAGAGGCCCAAGTACCCGCGACAGGCAAGGGCCCAAAACGTATTGAGGCGACATCAAAATTACGTATCACAAAACGACCTGGTTTTGCAAGGGGAGTCCCATGACTTGTTGGCCCGGTGCTCGGCGGCCACCTAGAGAAACCTATCAAACCCACACATCTCTGAAAATGAGACACCCGGGGGATTCCAGTGAGGTATGGCTTGCGTGGATCCCTCAATGTTTTCTTACCCAGAATCCCCTGCAAACCTGAAATTTAGCTGAAAAAATCAATTTTTTCACACATTTTTGTGTGGGAAAGTTGTGGCATCACTGGGCTGACACAAATTTCCTACCACCCAGTGTTCCCCCAGGTCTCCCAATAAAAATGGTGCCTCACTTGTGTGGGAGGCCCAAGTTTCCGCGACAGGCAAGGGCCCAAAACGTATTGATGCGACATCAAAATTGACTCTCACAAAACGACCTGGTTTTGCAAGGGGGGTCACCTGGGGTTTTGGACCCGTTCTCGGCGGCCACCTAGGGAAACCTACCAAAACCACACATTTCTGAAAACTAGACACCCGGAGGATTCCAGGGAGGTATGGCTTGCGTGGATCCTCCAACGTTTTCTTACCCAGAATCCCCTGCAAACCTGAAATTTAGATGAAAAAATCACTTTTTTCACTCATTTTTGTGTGGGAAAGTTGTGGCATCACCGGGCTGACACAAATTTCCTACCACCCAGCATTCCCCCAGGTCTCCCGATAAAAATGGTGCCTCACTCGTGTGGGAGGCCCAAGTACCTGCGACAGGCAAGGGCCCAAAAACGTATTGAGGCAACATCAAAATTGCCTATCAAAAAATGTTTTGGGCCTTTGCCTGTTGCGGGTACTTGGGCCTCTCACACAAGTGAGGCACCATTTGCACCATTTTTATCGGGAAACCTGGGGGAACACTGGGTGGTAGGAAATTTGTGTCAGCCCGGTGATGCCACAACTTTCCCACACAAAAATGTGTGAAAAAAGTGATTTTTTCAGCTAAATTTCAGGTTTGCAGGGGATTCTGGGTAAGAAACCGTTGGGGGATCCACACAAGCTATACCTCCCTGGAATCCCCCGTGTGTCTAGTTTTCAGAAATGTGTGGGTTTGATAGGTTTCCCTAGGTGGCCGCCGAGCCCCGGGCCAAAAATTCATGGGACCTTCCCTTGCAAAACCAGGTCGTTTTGTGATAGGCAATTTTGATGTCACCTCAATATGTTTTGGGCCCTTGCCTGTTGCGGGTACTTGGGCCTCCCACACAAGTGAGGCACCATTTTTATCGGGAGACCTGGGGGAACACTGGGTGGTAGGAAATTTGTGTCAGCCTGGTGATGCCACAACTTTCCCACACAAAAATGTGTGAAAAAAGTGATTTTTTCAGCTAGATTTCAGGTTTGCATGGGATTCTGGGTAAGAAAACGTTGGGGGATCCACGCAAACCATACCTCCCTGGAATCCCCTGGGTGTCTAGTTTTCAGAAATGTGTGGGTTTGGTAGGTTTCCCTAGGTGGCAGCCGAGCCCTGGGCCAAAAAGTCATGGGACCCCCTTGCAAAACCAGGTTGGTTTGTGATAGGTAATTTTGATGTTGCCTCAATAGGTTTTGGGCCCTTGCCTGTCGCGGGTACTTGACCCACCCATGCAAGTAAGGTACCATTTTTCTCGAAAGACTTTGGGGAACTCGGGGTGGGTGGAAATTTGTGGATCCACGCAGATTCCAGAACTTTCCATCACAGAAATGTGAGGAAAATGTGTTTGTTTTGACAATTTTTTAGGTTTGCAAGGAATTCTGGGTAACAGAACCTGGTGAGAGGCAGTCAAGTTACCCCAGCCTGGATTCCCCTGGGTGTCTAGTTTTCAAAAATGTATAGGTTTGTTAGGTTTCCCTAGGTGCCGGCAGAGCTAGGGTTCAAAAACTACAGCTAGGCAGTTTGCCAAAAAAGGGTCATTTTTCACTGTAAAATTGTGGTGTGTCTACATTGTGTTTTGCACCGTTTCCTGTCACGGGCACTAGGCCTACCCACACAAGCGAGGTACCATTTTTCTCGGAAGACTTTGGGGAACGCGGGGTGGGTGGAAATTTGTGGATCCACGCAGATTCCAGAACTTTCCACCACAGAAATGTGAGGAAAATGTGGTTTTTTTTACAATGTTTTAAGTTTGCAAGGGATTCTGGGTAACAGAACCTGGTGGGAGCCAGTCAAGTCACCCAATCCTGGATTACCCTGGGTGTCTAGTTTTCACAAATGTATAGGTTTGCTAGGTTTCCCTAGGTGCCGGCAGAGCTAGGGTTCAAAAACTACAGCTAGGCACTTTGCCAAAAAAGGGTCATTTTTCACTGTGAAATTGTGGTGTGTCCACATTGCGTTTTGCGCTGTTTCCTGTCGCGGGCACTTGGCCTACCCTCGCAAGTGAGGTACCATTTTTCTCGGAAGACTTTGGGGAACGCAGGGTGCATGGAAATTTGTGGATCCACGCAGATTCCAGAACCTTCCACCACAGAAATGTGAGGAAAATGTTTTGTTTTTTTACACTTTTATAGGTTTGCAAGGGATTCTGGGTAACAGAACCTGGTGGGAGCCAGTCAAGTCACCCCATCCTGAATTCCCCTGGGTGTCTAGTTTCCAAAAATGTATAGGTTTGCTAGGTTTCCCTAGGTGCCGGCAGAGCTAGGGTTCAAAAACTACAGCTAGGCACTTTGCCAAAAAAGGGTCATTTTTCACTGTGAAATTGTGGTGTGTCCACGTTGCGTTTTGCGCCGTTTCCTGTCGCGGGCACTAGGCCTACCCAAGCAAGTGAGGTACCATTTTTCTCGGAAGACTTTGGGGAACACGGTGTGGGTGAAAATTTGTGGATCCACGCAGATTCCAGAACTTTCCACCACAGAAATATGAGGAAAATGTGGTTTTTTGACAATTGTTTAGGTTTGCAAGGGATTCTGGGTAACAGAACCTGGTGGGAGCCAGTCAAGTCACCCCATCCTGGATTCCTCTGCATATCTAGTTTTCAAAAATGTATAGTTTTGCTAGGTTTCCCTAGGTGCCGGCAGAGCTAGGGTTCAAAAACTACAGGTAGGCACTTTGCCAAAAAAGGGTCATTTTTCACTGTGAAATTGTGGTGTGTCCACTTTGCGTTTTGTGCCATTTCCTGTCGCGGGCACTAGGCCTACCCACGGAAGTGAGGTACCATTTTTCTCGGAAGACTTTGGGGAACGCGGGGTGGGTGGAAATTTGTGGATCCACGCAGATTCCAGAACTTTCCACCACAGAAATGTGAGGAAAATGTTTTTCTTTTGACAATTTTTTAGGTTTGCAAGGGATTCTGGGTAACAGAACCTGGTGGGAGCCAGTCAAGTCCCCCCATCCTGGATTTCCCTGGGTGTCTAGTTTTCCAAAATGTATAGGTTTGGTAGGTTTCCCTAGGTGCCGGCAGAGCTAGGGTTCAAAAACTACAGCTAGGCCCTTTGCCAAAAAAGGGTCATTTTTCCCTGTGAAATTGTGGTGTGTCCACGTTGCGTTTTGCGCCGTTTCCTGTCGCGGGCACTAGGCCTACCCACACAAGTAAGGTACCATTTTTCTTGGAAGACTTTGGGAACGCAGGGTGGGTGGAAATTTGTGGATCCACGCAGATTCCAGAACTTTCCACCACAGAAATGTGAGGAAAATGTGGTTTTTTTGAAATTTTTTAAGGTTTGCAAGGGATTCTGGGTAACAGAACCTGGTGAGAGCCAGTCAAGTCACCCCATCCTGGATTCCCCTGGGTGTCTAGTTTTCAAAAATGTATAGTTTTGCTAGGTTTCCCTAGGTGCCGGCAGAGCTAGGGTTCAAAAACTACAGCTAGGCACTTTGCAAAAAAAGGGTAATTTTTCATTGTGAAATTGTGGTGTGTTCACGTTGCGTTTTGTGCCATTTCCTGTCGCGGGCACTAGGCCTACCCACGCAAGTGAGGTACCATTTTTCTCGGAAGACTTTGGGGAACGCGGGGTGGGTGGACATTTGGGGATCCACGCAGATTTCAGAACTTTCCACCACAGAAATGTGAGGAAAATGTGTTTTTGTTTTACAATTTTTTAGGTTTACAAGGGATTCTGGGTAACAGAACCTGGTGGGAGCCAGTCAAGTCACCCCATCTTGGATTTCCCTGGGTGTCTAGTTTTCAAAAATGTATAGGTTTGCTAGGTTTCCCTAGGTGCCGGCAGAGCTAGGGTTCAAAAACTACAGCTAGGCACTTTGCCAAAAAAGGGTCATTTTTCCCTGTGAAATTGTGGTGTGTCCACGTTGCGTTTTGCGCCGTTTCCTGTCGCGGGCACTAGGCCTACCCACCCAATTAAGGTACCATTTTTCTTGGAAGACTTTTGGAACGCAGGGTGGGTGGAAATGTGTGGATCCACGCAGATTCCAGAACTTTCCACCACAGAAATGTGAGGATAATGTGGTTTTTTTGACATTTTTTAAGGTTTGCAAGGGATTCTGGGTAACAGAACCTGGTGAGAGCCAGTCAAGTCACCCCATCCTGGATTCCCCTGGGTGTCTAGTTTTCAAAAATGTATAGTTTTGCTAGGTTTCCCTAGGTGCCGGCAGAGCTAGGGTTCAAAAACTACAGCTAGGCACTTTGCAAAAAAAGGGTAATTTTTCATTGTGAAATTGTGGTGTGTTCACGTTGCGTTTTGAGCCGTTTCCTGTCGTGGGCACTATGCCTACCCACACAAGTGAGGTCCATTTTTATCGGGAGACTTAGGGTAATTCAGATTTGTAAAGAAAATGTTATTACCTATTGACTTTCAATGCATTTCTGCCTTCCAAATGAAAGACAATGTGTAAAAAGAAGTCATTTTGAAAAATGACCGATAATTCTCATGCTAGTATGAGTATTCCCAATTTCTGTAAATGTGCAAATATCTACTGTTTCTAAACTCTATATTTTGTTCCCATTTCAGAAATACATAGGTGTCTTTCATACCGATTTTTCCATGTATACATTTTCCCAGAATAATTGCTATATACCCGGTACATAATAAAAATCCATCGCTGCTCAGTTTTTGGCTCTGGGTTCGTCGGGTTCTTGGTGAACCTACAAGTCCTATATATCCCCACAACCAGTAAGGTCCCGCAGATGTAACGGTATATTGCTTTCAAAGAGCTGTCATAATTAGAAGAAGTTACAGGTGAAAACGTTGACACAAAAGGCTGTTTTTTTCAACTAATTTTCAATTTTTCCTATATTTAACTGTTAGTTTCTATAAAGAAACCTTGAAGGATCTACACAAATGACCTCTTTCTGAATTCAGAGTTTTGTCTACTTTACTAAAATGTATAGCTTTCCAGGATCCATTATTGCTTTCATACCCATTTCTACCATTAACTGGAAGGAGGCTGAAAGCACAAAAATAGCAAAAATAGGCTATGTCCCAGAATAATTTGCCAAAACTGTGTAAAAAATGTTGGTTTTCTGACAAAAGCCTGTCATTCCCTAAAAGCTGGGAAAATGGTAATTTCAGTCCCACAAACCCTTTTTTGATACCATTTGGAGGGAAAAACCCAGACGCTTTCATTTGCAGCACTTTTTTCCCATTTTTCCCCAAAAAACCAAAATTTAGCTGTATTTTGGCTAATTTCTGGGTTGCCTCCAGGGGAATCCACAAACCCTGGGTACCTTTAGAATCCCCATGATGTTGGAAGAAAAGGACGCAAATTTGGCGTGGATACCTTATGTGGTCAAAAAGTTACAGGGGCCTAAGCGCGAACTACCCCAAATAGCCAAAAAAAGGCTTAGCACAGGGGGGGGGAAGGCCTAGCAGCGAAGGGGTTAAGTTCCTTCTCCAGGATGGCCCATTCTGGATCATCATCAGCAAGAAGTAGGTAGGCTTTATTGTGTCCTGCATGGGGATAAACTCTGGGTTCTACTCGTACACAAAATATTTTTTTTGCAGGCAGCACATATCATATAACAGGAGCGGATAAAGGATGATGGCACCAAACGGTAGAATGTTTTACATGTGAAGAAAAAGAGCACAAAACTAAAGTGAGCAAATGAGCAGGCGCCCCCCGCGCCTAGGGGAGGGGCGCCCCTAGTAGCGCCTCGGGACTGGGCCTCCTCTGGGGCCGGAAAGGGGGCTGGATGAGGTGAGGTCATCGGGATGCGCTGGAAGGATATTTAAGTCCGTGCCTTGGGATCTTCAGCCTCTTTGTCCCCTTGGACCTCCAGCAAGCTGCAGGGGCACGTCGTCAATGAGGAGCGAGGTTTCCGGTCGGCGGTCTGCTGTGTGTGGCACGGGAGGTTTGAGGGGGCCGAGGCATAGCGTTTTAGTATTAGGTTTAAAGACATAAAACTTTTGCAATAAGCGTATTGATGTATGGATTAATTATTGTCGTTCCGCGGCGATAGGCGGGCGCGTCCTCGGAGCGGCGGTGATGATTGGCGGATTAGGAGACATTTAGGCGGGTTGTAATGCTACTTATCAAAGGGGGGGGCTGCGCCCGTATGTGTGGGGCGGTAATGGTGGCTCGCAGCTGTTTGGCGCGAACGTACATGTTTGGCGCGAACGCGAATGTACATTTACGCCTTACTGACTCTGACAGATTGTCCATACTACCGCCTTACTTGCTTTGTGAATAATAGCACAGCATTTTTACACAGAACAACAAACCAGTATCCCTGAGAGAACCCATGAATAGGCGGACACTGTGACTCTAGCAGTAGGTGACCTCATTTCCGGTTTGCAAAACTATCACTCGCAGTTCTGCATCTGCAAACTGGCAGTGTGCCGGGCGCCAGGCATGATATGACATCATTTCTAACACTGGCTCAATCCCATTATATCCCAATCATTTGAAACTAGGCCAATTTCCTGTGGCAAAGCAGCTCTTCAATTTATCAAAAGCGCCACAATTACCTGTTCAGCAAAAAAAGAAAAAAATAACTTTTCATTTCCTCTTGCCTCTTTTTTAGTGCCAATTACTGGGGAGAGGAAAGAACAGATTTAACTGGCAGGTTAGCTACAGCATAGAAGTCAGCATTCATATCACTGGGAAGATAAACAAGGCAAAAGAGACAAGCCTCACACATGTACTTAGAACTGTCAGGAAACAAGAAAGTCTGAAAAATCACAATTCTGAGAAGGTAAAAACAATGTGGGTGTTATCTGGCAAGCATGTCTGTTAAAGGGGCTTTGTCCCATTGAAAAGGCGAAGATAAAAAACTGATTTTAATTGTGTTCCTCCCTGGTTTTACTAAACCCATAAGCTCGTAATGTCTAATCTTTCACTGGGACAAAGTTATTCTACTTTGTATTTGTTCGGTGTGAAATAAAACGGTGGGGTTGTTAAATATAGAAAAGTGTTCACTTTGATATATGTGTTGCAGTACTGTAAATAATAGCAACCTGAAACAAAAGCTGCCGTAGAAGAGGAAATATTAGCAAACAACCAGATCCATAAATCAACAAGTATCACAAATGCTATATCGCTGGAAATGTACAGTCGATGGTATATTGAGTGTAGTTATCTTCTGTCTTGTAAGTAAATTCCACTGCAAACATTGAAGGCACAAATGTGCCAGAACTATGATTATGCTCCGGCGTTGTGTCAAAGAAGACCACAACCTGCCTGGGTCACCATCACACCAGGGAAATGCCATCATAATGTCAAGAAAGGCCATAATATGCCAGGGTCGCCATTTTCCAAGGGTGTGCCACTACTATGCAAATGAGGGTGACAATAGGCCAGCTCATAAATATATCAATGTAGACCCTCATTAAGTTACAGATGGACATCATTATTCCAGGGCTGGCTTCTATTATGTCAAAGTGGCAACAATACCCCATACAATTACGCCGGCAGAGGAGCCAAGAAAACGTCAAGGAGTGTCTCAAAATGTCTGAGTTACAACTATGCCGATGACAGACATGATACGACACGGCCATCATTTCACCAGGCATAGTTCATGAAAATGCCAAGAATGGGCACAATATGACATGGTCACTATCACCCCAGAAGTAAATATCCATAATGTCAAAGAGGGGCACAATGTGCTAGGATTGACACTGCTCTATGGCTGGGGCAACATGAAGCTGGTGTTGGACGACAACATGCCAAGGTCACTATTATGTCTAGGGTTGGCCAAGATTACTTCAAAGAGTGCTACCATATGAGAGGGTCACCATAACACCATGGGTGGGCAATAACAATATCAAGCTGCACTGGAATATGAGGCAGGCAAGCAGTCTGGTGTATATTCAAGTATTGCAGGAGGGATACGCACATGTACACATGTCACTCCAACAAAATCTCAAACACAGACGTATTTACTCATACATGCAGGCATTTTTGCACATTCACACTTGCACAGACATCCCATCACAAAATACAAGGCAGTGGTGCTGATACTACCTCACACACATACTGTGTATGATGATGTTTAGGTCCCAGGCAGGTATGGTGTTCCCAGCTATAGGAATAATCCAGTCTAATTGGGGTTGGTGGGGCTCAGGTCCTAGTTAGCACAGGAGGCTGCTGTGCCCATAAGGTCTCTGAGTCACCATGGAGCTCCAGTTGTGAGTTCTATTATTGGCTTTGATGTTATTACATATGTCCTTTTAAAGAGGTCTTGAGGGCAGTGGTCTAGCATAAAATGATAGGACCTGCATGCAGAAAGAAGCGAGGGGGAACCCATCCAGCAGAAATTGATATGCCTTGCATTGAATGCCATGCCCTGATGAGTAGGGACCCCTGTGCCGCAAGGGCTGCAGGAGCAAACAGTGCACCCCTTCTTGAGACGTTGAATTACTTAATACAATACAGACTGAGTATAGGAAGGAGGCAGGAAAACAGAGGCATGGGAGGTAGGTAACTAATGGATTACTTTTAGAGGAAGAGGGGGAGGGAGATAGGGGAGAATCACAGTGGGAACTATGTAGAAGGGACCAGAGAGGAAGCAGCCGCAGGCCAGATCCTTTTATTATTTGCCTGGAAGCAATCATTGTGACTACAATATATTTAAACAAATAAAATGTACAAGATCCTGCGGAAAGGTGTGGGTAGGCCATGCTGTGGATGTCAGAAAAAGTGGAGTGGTGTCCCTGCAGAGGGAGAGCATATAAGAGGAATTGAATAGGTCATGTAAAGATATTCCCAAAACATTTTTAGAGGCATACCATCTAGAGAGACAGCTTACAAAGTGCTGTTCTAGAGGTACTTGGCCCTGGAGAGACTGCACCTTGTATACGCTGATGTGTCCGACTGGAGCTAGAGATGTTGGATCCAAACTGGTTCAATGATCCATGTGTGGTGGGAATGCCAGATACTAGCTGTATCCTGGAAACAGATCGTTTGTAACATTAAAGAAGCGTTGGGATACCATATCCATAGCTAGTCAGGCCTGGTGCTGATGGGATTTTGGGGATTGTCATAGGACCGAAATCACCCGGGAGGTAGGGCCTTGCTGATGCAGTTGGAAGGGGTGGATAAGTCCATCTTAGCCCTTCATTGGAGTATCATGTAGTCCTTCCACAAACAGTGACAATTTTTAGCTTTTGAGACTTTGAGCTTTAGTTTAAAAACGTAGATAAATGTTTCGAAAGGAAATGGAAGCCGCTGCTTGATTACTTTAAAAGCATCAAAGACAAAAATCCACGAAGGTGAATCTTTGGGTATAAGACCGCTAAGTGCTGGATGCATCTTTCCAGTTCTTTCCACAGTGTAGAAAAATGTATTTCCAAGAGAAACCGTATAGATTTCATAAGTGAATGATCCCTTTAATTTCCAAACAGCTTGGTTTGTGTTGTTTAATATTTTTTTGTTGTTGATTTTAAAGTCCTGTAACTAAAGAGTTACAACATTGTGTCATTACATAATATCAATGACAGCACAGTAGTGGGTAAGGGATCCCAATAAAGGGTATTAGCACAGGGTGAACATTGAATGTCATTACTGGGTAAACAATGATAACAAAAGTAAGGAGGTGATTCAGGGGGAGAGGAAGGGGAAGAACAAAGAACCTCATAATTGTAAACTGCCAGAGTCGAGGTCAGTAGCTTCAGTTGTGTAAAAGAAGGTGATACCAAGCTGTAAAAACCACGGACGAGAGAAATATTGGGGCATATTAGCAAGAAGAGGCGATAATCATCGCTAACCCTGCTTAGCGTGATTTTTTTATCGCCGGCTATTGCTGGAATATATCGCCACGCTAACGCTGTATTAGCAACGATTAGCGCTATGGCGATGAATATTCCAGCGATAGCGGGGAAATGGGCCAACATCGCTGAAAAACCAGCGATGTTGCATGGAGAAGGGAGAACACCTTGCTGATACGACCCTGTGGTCGTATCAGCATAATCCACCCCCCCATGTTAGATATGGCTAACACCTGCTAATTGCAGGTGTTAAATAAATGGCGATGACCTCGGTTAGCGCGACTTTTCACGTCGCTAACTGGGGCCATGGCCACCTTGCTAATAGGCGATAGGCCTGTTAGCGAGTGTTTCCCAGGTTTGTTCGTCGGGAACGCCCACTTTGCATGTCATTAGCGATAAATATCGCTGACATGCAAAGCGGTAAAAACGGGCGCTAATGCCCGCAAACTGTCGCTAACTGCTGTTAGAGACAGTTTGCTGATAGGGCGATATAAATATCGCCGCTTTAGCGGCAAAAAGTGCCGCTAAAGCGGCGATAGTGCCCTTGCTAATATGCCCCTCTGTTTGTTCTGACTAAACCCTTAAAAGACAGCTACAACTTTACAAACCCTAGAAACGTAAGTGACTGAAACTTGATAAAACAGAGGGTAATAGGCCACAGGGGCAGAACAACGCACAGATCATTGCATCAGGGGTAGTCACATATAAGAGTGAGGCTACACCTGGGGCGGATTGGGTAATATAATCAATTCCTTACATATATAGCTTTTACAGTTATTACTAAGTTCTTGGAAAGGGTTCCCATATATATCTGCAAATTTCTAGAGTTGATTGTTAAATTTATAAATAAGTCTCTCATGACCCACTGTTATTTCCAGATCGTTAAACCATTCCACGAGGGTGGGATTGGTAGCAAGTTTCCATTTTCGAAGGATACATACCTTGGCAGTTGCTAGTGAGGTGTTGAGCCATCATTTAGTGTTGACATTGAGGATCTCAATGTCCTAAGAATTGTGAATTAAGGCCAGTGTCATAGAGGGTGTTATGGATAATGTACTGTTCTGTATAAGTGCATCCCAAATTAAAAGCCAAAATGATTGGGTTGCATGACAGAGGCATGCATGGCTAAACCACGCATGCTTCTACAATGCTGCCTGAACAATGAATGAGTCTGAACAATGCATTCCTTTACCACGCATTCCTTTGCCATACAATTTCGTGGTAAAGGCATGACTTGTAAAGGGATATGTGTGGTAAAGATCACACCACAGCCCCCCTGCCCTGAGCCCTAAAAACTACCCCGAACCCCAGCCCTAAAAACAGCACTGACCCCCCATCCTGAGCCCTAAAAACAACCCGACCCCCGAGCCCTAAAAACAACCCCGACCACCCCCCGGAACCCAAAAAAACAACCCTGACCCCCCAGTCCTAAAAACAACCATGACCCCCCGAGCCCTAAAAACAACACCGATCCCCCCAGCCCTAAAACCACCGCCAAACCCCCCGAGCCCTAAAAACAACACCAACACCCCAGAGCCCTAAAAACAACCCCAACCCCCGAGCACTAAAAAAAACCCTTACCCCCCTGAGCCATAAAAACAACCCTAACCCCCAGCCCTAAAAAACAACCCGACCTCCGGAGCCCTAAAAATTACCCCCAACCCTAAGCCCCAAAATTTACCCCCAACCCTTGAAAACTACCCCCCCCGGCCCCAGCTCCTCTTACCTGTCCGCGTCAAGATTTCTGTCCCGGCGCTTCCTGTACCTCTCCCCACCCATCCGGACATCTAGACCGTGCACTGTCTTAACCATGCGGCATATGTGTGGTTAAGGCAAGCGTGGTTTCACTTGTGGGGAAATGGCACGCGTGGCTCAGCCTGCAATGTTAAGGCCACTCCCAAATGATTGGATAGCCAGGCTTGACCATAGAATGCGGGGCAGATCCCCTTTGGTTTGGCAGCATCTCCAGCAGCAAGAGGAGGGGTTAGGGATTGCCTGATAGAGTTTATGGGGCGACCAATGCCAGTCATGAAGGGTTTTGAAAAGCTGAAGTTTAATCTGCCCCCTAATGCTTTTGTCATGTGGTTGTATTAAAACTGACCAGTCGTCCTCTGTATATTCTTTTTGTAAAGCTTTTTACCATTTAATCTTAAGTCCAGCACTGGTAGGTTTAGAGTAGAGCTCTCTTATCACAGTATAATAAAGTTGCATTATTAGGTTTCTGAAGTTGCTCTAGCAGATAACCGTGCAATATGGAGCTGGTAAGGGCGTAGCATTGTTTCAGTACAGCATGGGTGATGCAATGCTGCAGTTGGTGACACCTTCAATGCTAGTACTTTTTAGATCCAAGTCGAGATGGAAGTGTTTTGAATTGGCCATTTGCAAATAAATGATCTAGCACTAAAAACCCTTCAAATTCAGTGGGGCGGGATTTATCTTTGCACGCTAATCCTTAGTTGCATTGGAAAGTAGTACAAATTAAAGCAAAGTCGCCACTTTGAGTTCAAGGCATGTACCATGGGTGGTACATGTATGGCATGGTACCATGCAGCCACCGATGGGTTTGGACACAATCCCCTATCTACTAAAACATATGGACGAGGATTTGTGCCAAAAATGTATGCCTCCTCAAGCTATGCATAAAATTAGAGAAAAGTTTCTTCTTCTCAAAGTTTTGCATGTGTGCTGTACTGTAGAGCACACATACATTGTTATAAAAGTGTTAAATTACATCAAAGCATAGTATTTTGTACTGGAAGATTCCCTTCCAGTACAACTCCTTTGCTTGACACCATGCACACACCCTTGCACTACAGTGCAAGGGTATGTATTTTGGCTCAAGACACCCTAAAGTGAGCTTGTGCATGAAGAGACAAAAAAACAGCACCATTTCTTAGTAGATACAAAAACCTGCTGTCTAGGTTTTATTCCTTGGTAAACAAAGCAAACACAAGGAGATGATGGACGGAGTGCTGAACATTGCAAACACTCACCCCCAGTCACAGATCTGGGTTGAATCCATCATCGTTCTTTAGCTCACTTTGCCTCCCCAGTTCAGACACAGCCATATGCAAATCAGTCTTGACCCTGTGCCTCATGGGAACAGTCCAGCCCGAACTGCCAAGCCATGTCTTCACTGGACCGGAAACAAGCATCCTGGGACCGGTTTCTGGCTAACAGCCGTCATCAGCCAGGCTAGCTTGAATCCAGTGGCAAAGTGAGCAAGGGACCCACGTCTGGGCATACCCTGCCAACTTAGGGCGAACAAAGCAAACACAAGGAGATGATGGACGGAGTGCTGAACATTGCAAACACTCACCCCCAGTCACAGATCTGGGTTGAATCCATCATCGTTCTTTAGCTCACTTTGCCACCCCAGTTCAGACACAGCCATATGCAAATCAGTCTTGACCCTGTGCCTCATGGGAACAGTCCAGCCCGAACTGCCAAGCCATGTCTTCACTGGACCGGAAACAAGCATCCTGGGACCGGTTTCTGGCTAACAGCCGTCATCAGCCAGGCTAGCTTGAATCCAGTGGCAAAGTGAGCAAGGGACCCACGTCTGGGCATACCCTGCCAACTTAGGGCGAACAAAGCAAACACAAGGAGATGATGGACGGAGTGCTGAACATTGCAAACACTCACCCCCAGTCACAGATCTGGGTTAAATCCATCATCGTTCTTTAGCTCACTTTGCCACCCCAGTTCAGACACAGCCATATGCAAATCAGTCTTGACCCTGTGCCTCATGGGAACAGTGCAGCCCAAACTGCCAAGCCATGTCTTCCCTGGACCGGAAACAAGCATCCTGGGACCGGTTTCTGGCTAACAGCCATCATCAGCCAGGCTAGCTTGAATCCAGTGGCAAAGTGAGCAAGGGACCCACGTCTGGGCATACCCTGCCAACTTAGGGCGAACAAAGCAAACACAAGGAGATGATGGACGGAGTGCTGAACATTGCAAACACTCACCCCCAGTCACAGATCTGGGTTGAATCCATCATCGTTCTTTAGCTCACTTTGCCACCCCAGTTCAGACACAGCCATATGCAAATCAGTCTTGACCCTGTGCCTCATGGGAACAGTCCAGCCCAAACTGCCAAGCCATGTCTTCCCTGGACCGGAAACAAGCATCCTGGGACCGGTTTCTGGCTAACAGCCATCATCAGCCAGGCTAGCTTGAATCCAGTGGCAAAGTGAGCAAGGGACCCACGTCTGGGCATACCCTGCCAACTTAGGGCGAACAAAGCAAACACAAGGAGATGATGGACGGAGTGCTGAACATTGCAAACACTCACCCCCAGTCACAGATCTGGGTTGAATCCATCATCGTTCTTTAGCTCACTTTGCCACCCCAGTTCAGACACAGCCATATGCAAATCAGTCTTGACCCTGTGCCTCATGGGAACAGTCCAGCCCGAACTGCCAAGCCATGTCTTCACTGGACCGGAAACAAGCATCCTGGGACCGGTTTCTGGCTAACAGCCGTCATCAGCCAGGCTAGCTTGAATCCAGTGGCAAAGTGAGCAAGGGACCCACGTCTGGGCATACCCTGCCAACTTAGGGCGAACAAAGCACTTTGCCACTGGATTCAAGCTAGCCTGGCTGATGACGGCTGTTAGCCAGAAACCGGTCCCAGGATGCTTGTTTCCGGTCCAGTGAAGACATGGCTTGGCAGTTCGGGCTGGACTCTTTCAAGTTTCTTAATTACCAATATTCAGGAAGTGCGATGGCTGAGAAATAACGACATAATAGTCCTGTATTAGATGTTCACATCATCATTTCCCCTGTTGTCAGGAGGCCTCTCTGCCAATATACGCAGCAGGGCTGGGGAGGCTCTACAACAATGAAGCAGAGGCTATAGACCTTGATTGCTGTTATGTGCCAGACCTTATTGTTCTAAGACACTGAAATATGATGGAAGACTGCCTTCAGCAGCTCACACGGTTGGATCTGACAGCCACAGGTGCCTAGGTTCATGCTGGATTGTAAGAAATCAAGTGAAGTCATTTATTCTGGGAAATTTATGTAAGGCCTTTTCCACATGTCTAACATAGATAGAGCTGCAAAACCGATGTGGAAGACCCCGAGATATTTTGTTATCTATAGTTAATAGTTTATTGGTGGTGTGACTTAATGATGGCTGTCGACAGAATTATTATATCACACAGTACATGTTTTTTGAAATATGGAAATGCAGCCTGAAAGAATACGCAGTAACACTTTGATGCTTGGGTAAAGACAGATTAATAAAGCATTATGATTTACTTGTGGTAAAAACACTAAATAAATGCTGATCACATATACCACAGCATACTGTAATGTAACATAGCAACAGAAAACATCATACAATCATTATTGATAGGTGAAGGACCACAACAATTGATTCTCAATCTAATTAATAGGAGGGTCTTGCTCAATAGTTCAACATCACTATTAACCAAAAGAAAAACACACTATTCCAAATAAATCACATGTTAATGGTTGGATACACTTCAAGGATCCATGGACAGAGAACCAAGTGACAGCTTTCTATAACAGATGTTGATTAGAGGTTTTAAATCAGACAATTGCCTAATTATCTTTTGAGGTTTCTACTCATCTTGCTGCACTTCACTTGCTGCACATTTCAGCAGAACAACAACCTTGCTCATTCACTCTGTTTAGCAGCAATTGCAGTCACTAGTCAACACTACCAATTTTAACATAAAATGCTACAAAATGTCCCTTAAAGAAAGCAAAACCTTTTCCTTTTTTCAAAAGATGAAAAAGATAGCCATCAAAACTATTTACGAACATTTTAGGCAGTGGGGATTAGACCTACTTAAGCTTGGAAATACATTTTAAGAATGCATTTTATTGTTTCACAATTGAGGACATCTATATGACTAAGAGCTTGATTCACAAACGATTGTGATCACCTAAATTCACATTAGTTGCACACTTTTTTTTAATAGTATATGTTTATTTTCACATCCAATGCAAGTTCAAATTTCTTTGCAAAGATGGAAGTTCCACCAGAAATTCAATTTGTGGGTGCATCCACCTCTAAAAGTTATTGAACATCCAGGTACTCGCAGGTTTATTCAAAGATTTGCAGGTAGTTTGCCAGGCTGGGAAGCTTTAAATGAGATTGCATGGTCTGAATAGTGAATGGAACACCTCTATATTCAATTGTGGTGTCAGGGAGTGGTGCATGCAAGAAATATTTCCATGTGAATAAAAAGAAGCTATACAAGCTAATGTACTCTCAAGGTACATTGGATATGCAGATATGTTCATGTCGTGGATAGTTTGCATGTGCAAATGGCATCTATGCTTAAACTTCTGTTAAATTTGCGTTTTATTTTTTCAAGGTTCCTCACTTCTTTGAGAATTACAAAAATAATAGAAGTTTGCTACACAGTGATTGAGAGTTTCTCCTTCGCATTGTTGCAGGACTCAATTCTATGTACATTTCCGTAAACCGTGATTAAGCTGATCTCTGAATGTATTAATACTTTAAAACTTACCAAATGCATGCATACTTTGGAACTCGAGAATTTGGATCTAAAATAATAAACAGAGTGCATGGTTCTGCTCTCCTCTAGTCTGTTGTGAAGAGACGCTGGGGATGCTGTGTGTCATGTTATACATGTAGGTATGTATTTCTAAAGTGCATACATACACCTAAGAGTCTTGGCACTGTAGGAATACCATAACAAGACAACATAAACTAGTTCAATAAAAGATTATGCCAAAAGTTTAATCTTGAAAACCATTACAAGAATTTTTTTTAAAGTAAATTGTTTAGTTTTTCCTAAACACAGAGAGGGAGGAGAGTGTATGCAGTTCTTAAGGTAGTTTATTCAATTTTTTCGTAGCTGACACAGACTAGCTCCAGTGCCTAAAAGAGGTGAACTTAGCCTTGGGGATATCAAGCAGAAGTCGGCCAACATAACATAGAGTATATTGTGGTGCATGAATAAGAAATTTGGAGGTCAGAAAAGAGGGGTCCGAGGAATAGTTAACCTGATGGGCAATAATTCGTGTAATGGATCTGTTCTGTGTGTGAAGTATACACCAAAATGCCAAGAAAGAGGAACTTCAAGATGGTAGATGTAGATGTTCGCTAACGTCTTTATTTGTGGTATCATTGCGAGGTTTGAAAATAAGTGAACAGTATAAAGGCAAAAAGGGCAAATTAGCACAATTTAAATATCTCGGTCTTATCTTACTTGGTTTTAGTGTGTATTTGAAACATTCAGCATTCTAAATTTAGGGCACAGTATCAAAATATAATTGTCAGAATATTGTCTGACATAAATTTTATGTTTTAAATATTGTCTACAGAAATATCACTCAATTGGAGTTAATAATAAAAAATGTAAACCCAACAGAAGGATATTTTGTCAATGAGATTTAAAACACAATTTTTACGTCTGGCAATATTTCTCTATATGATATTCTGACTAAAACATATTTAGCAGTCATTTATTTCCAAGATTTGGTGTTCCCTTATGTTTTTTGTTGATGATGCCGTTGGAAAACGAGGCAGTATCTGTGAGGCCTGCACAAATAACATGACTGCATTTGTCCTTCACTGGGAACCCAACACCCCATTGTAGCGCTTGACTCTCAGAGGGTAGCGTTGCAGAGCAGTCTAAGGCTTACTCAAGGGAGGTGGTGTGGGCTAGTAATCGCCATTTACCAGTACGCATAAATAACACTCAATAATTGATTGTCCAGTCTGTACTTTGCTTTATAAAAGGAAGAGTACATTTATTAAACACGCACACTACTCAATACTATGCAACAATTTACAAATATACATAAGCTGTTGGAATTACTTTGTGACATTGCATAACATTCCCACCTCTCCCGCGGGGGGGGGTCTAGTACCACCACTCCCATGTATGCACATCATCTTGCCCCCAATGCAGTGGGTTGAACATAACCTGGAGCGAGGGCCTTGCTCACTGGCACTATCCCAGTGGCGACCCACCCCATTATCTCAACAAGCATTTAAAATGGGTACACCTGCCCTGGTGACACATAACCCTGACTGAGCATCTCATACTTACCATACAGTATACACCTCTACATCTTAGTGGCTAACAGTCTGGGTTGTTCTTCACCTAACGCAGTAGCAAGGATACATGTTTGGGCATCACTTAGAATGACAGTACTCATCATAGTTGATAACAGTTATAATGCATTGCAATTAAAGCCCCTAAAAGGCATCACAGTTAAAATCACAGGATTAAGCATATACAGCCAGACACCATAGCAGGAATGTCCAGCAACATAACCCCACTTTGCTTATGACTTCACCTTACACAGGTACTTCACATTACACATGTGACTTTCAGTCCCTCAAAAAGAAATAACATTGGTAAATGCACTTTTCGTGCAATTACACCTCTTCACCTCCAGGGGATGCCCTTCTCCAGACATCCCCCAGCTCAGCCCTTCATACCTTGGTGCAGTCCCTAACGCACCCCCAGCTGTAGAGCAAAAGTTCCAGCCAAAGGATGCTAATGACTGCTGGTTGAGCCCTTGAGGGGTTACTTCTATGGAGTCCCCAGAGACTATGGGGGGGGGGACTTTCCATCTTCAAGCTGGGGGAGACTGCGTTGCTCCTGCAGCTCCCCCTGCACCTTGGCACACATTTCACAGTGACCCCATCCTCCTGGGGCCACCACAAGCTGAGAAAAAGCTGCTTTCCCTTGCAGGCCGGTCCGGGCCTGCAAGGCATTATGGGGCGCTCTTCCCCCATTGGGTGCATTTGTGATGAGCGGTTCTCCTGCTGCTTCGGGGAAAGCCGCGCTGCTCGTGATGGTGGCCCTGTGCCGCATTAGCCCCTCGTAGGGGGGCCCGGTCCCACCCGGACCCCTCCTGTGCCCAGGTATGTTCTACGCGGCTCGGGGAGCCCACCCCCGGCTGCTCTTCTCTTTGCGGGGGCCCAGTCCCACCCGGGTCCCCCCGCATTGCAGGATTGGTGGGGAGCTGCTCGGGGAGCCCACCCCCGGCGGCTCCCGCCGCCTCCCCATCTGGCCATCATTCTCATGTGCTGCGTCGGGAGCCGGCACTCCACTTCAGGTCTGCCCGCGCCAGCGGGCAGACACAAGGCTGTCTCCGCTCCAGCGGGTCTTCGGGGGAGTGCGACAGCACTCCCCCTGCCTTCCCGCTACCGTGGGGCAGTGCGACGGCACTCCCCCCTCCTCCGCCTTCACTTTGGGCCCAGAGATGGGCCCCCGGGCGTCTTCACGGGGAGCTGGACGGCGCTCCCCGGCTTTTCTTCTTGCGGCAGGGGGGGTGCACCACGGCACGCCCCCCTTCACTGCATCGACACCATCTGGGCCCAGAGTTGGGATCCAGGGCCCCCGAGATCTTCACGGGGAGCGCGACGGCGCTCCCCGGCTTCATTTTTGGTGGGGCCCGGCATAGGGGTCCCGGGCCCCCAGAAACCTCTTCTAGGGGGGTGCGACGGTGCTCCCCTCCCTCCGGTGTCTTCGGGAGCCAGGGTGGGCTCCTGGCACCCCAGTTAGGGCATGCCACGGGGAGCGCGACGGCGCTCCCGACTTTGACTTCTTGTGGGGGCAGCCCCCGGGACCTGCCCCACCCCGGGGCCCATCTTTGACCAGCGGCGGAGCCCCACGCGCTTCGTCATCGGTCCTCTTCAGGGGTCGAAGGTCGCCTACCTTCTGGGGGGCGTATCTCGGCCCCCAGGCAGCCGATCTTTGCCATTTTGGCCTCCTTTTGCTCCTGGTCGCACGCCCCAGCCACTGGGAGCACTTTCTTTCGCCCTCCTGGTCTCAAGGAGGGTGAACTCAGCAGGGAGCTGTCTTCACTGGCTCCCTGTGCCAGCCTTTCACCTGGCTCTCCTCCTGGGCCTCTCTTCTCCTTGCGCAGTGGCCCAGGCTTCTGCTCACTGGTCCTGGACTCCCCTCCTGGCGCAATTCAGGATCCTGGGACAGTCAGGGGGTTCTTTCTTCCAACTGCCCATGGCGCCATGCTCCAGCACCAGTCTTCCTCAGCAGACCACCCCCCAGAGAGAGCTCCTCTTCCTGTGCAAATTTAAATAATTTGGAGGGGGCTGGCAGGAAGGCTCTGCTTGCCCTATCAAGCAGCGACACATCACCTCTCTGCCCCTGCTCCCTCCTTCCTGCCCAGGTCTCTGGGATAGTTCAAAATGACGTAGTCCAGGGGTCTCATGCCACATTGTCTCTGAAAAGCCCCTATCCCCCTTTCTGCCTCCTCTCCAGAGCAGCTTGGTGCCTGGCACCAGGTGACAGCTGCTGATGGATAACCGGCAGACTCCACCCATCTTCTCTCCCTCTTGGAGAGGAGACCTTCGCCCTTGGAATGCTTCAGTTTGGGGAGGAAGGTCATTAATCCAGCCTGGCAGGGTCACACACAGCCAGGCTCTGGTTATGAGCTGACTCAGAGGAATATGACATTTCTGGATGACCCAAAAGCAGTACAGATATGACTTTGGACTCTGCAGAATACTTATTTCCACACAAGTTACAGTGGACTTTAGTGCGTGTCTGGACTTTGTAGGCCCTAGGGAAGTGAAACTATCCCATGTGGTCCCCATCCTCATCGGAGAATAATGGAGTGGTCCTTCAGTGAAAACAGTAAAGCACACTGACTTTCCCTTACATGTTTCTTCCCATTGTATAAAGCCTATTCCATGTCACCACCCAGCTCTGCATAATTCCTGCCACACCATTCTATCTGTACCTGCTCCTGGGCTGCGCACACCAGGAATCTCCCCTGCGCAGCCCCTACACGTGTGCACACGCATGTACACATGTGTCTGCATGTAACCAGCCCGGTGCCCCTCACTCCGGCTGCAGTGCAGCGGCCTACTCTCACCAGGGGGACACCGGTAAAATCCACATGCAGTCTCTTTCATCATGAGTTCACTGTGGGTGAGTCCCAACTTATGAGGCTCTCCCACAGTAAAAGCTCAACAAATATGTGTTCAAAAAGCAAAAAATCCGGGCGGCTCAGATGGTTAGAACCCCCTTCTAACAGATGCCATCAGCATAAATGTAACATTCAAAGGGGCCACCTATGGCAGTAGTGGATCCATGTGGAAGTCTAAAGGGTGACAAATGCAAAAACAACAGTTGATGGACAGAATGCAGAACAATGTCATACATTCACCCCAGTACAGAGATCTGGGCCTAAATCCATCGTTTTTTTGCTCACCATGCCATTCCAGTTTGAACCCAGCCATATGCAAATCAGTCTTGACCCTGTGCCTCATGGGAACAGTCCAGCCCGAACTGCCAAGCCAGGTCCTCCCTGGACTGGAAACAAGCATCCTAGGACCGGTTTCGGTGTTTCACCCTCTTCAGCCAGGATAGCTTGATTCCAGTGGCATGGAGAGCACGGGACCCACGTCTGGGCATACCCGTCCCACTCGGGTGACAAATGCAAAAACAACAGTTGATGGACAGAATGCAGAACAATGTCATACATTCACCCCAGTACAGAGATCTGGGCCTAAATCCATCGTTTTTTTGCTCACCATGCCATTTCAGTTTGAACCCAGCCATATGCAAATCAGTCTTGACCCTGTGCCTCATGGGAACAGTCTAGCCCGAACTGCCAAACCAGGTCCTCCCTGGACTGGAAACAAGCATCCTAGGACCGGTTTCGGGTTTCACCCTCTTCAGCCAGGATAGCTTGATTCCAGTGGCATGGAGAGCACGGGACCCACGCCTGGGCATACCCGTCCCACTCGGGTGACAAATGCAAAAACAACAGTTGATGGACAGAATGCAGAATAATGTCATACATTCACCCCAGTACAGAGATTTGGGCCAAAAATCCATCGTTTTTTTGCTCACCATGCCATTCCAGTTTGAACCCAGCCATATGCAAATCAGTCTTGACCCTGTGCCTCATGGGAACAGTCCAGCCCGAACTGCCAAGCCAGGTCCTCCCTGGACTGGAAACAAGCATCCTAGGACCGGTCTCGGGGTGCCACCCTCTTTAGCCAGGATAGCTTGATTCCAGTGGCATGGAGAGCACGGGACCCACGTCTGGGCATACCCGTCCCACTCGGGTGACAAATGCAAAAACAACAGTTGATGGACAGAATGCAGAACAATGTCATACATTCACCCCAGTACAGAGATCTGGGCCTAAATCCATCGTTTTTTGCTCACCGTGCCATTCCAGTTTGAACCCAGCCATATGCAAATCAGTCTTGACCCTGTGCCTCATGGGAACAGTCCAGCCCGAACTGCCAAGCCAGGTCCTCCCTGGACTGGAAACAAGCATCCTAGGACCGGTTTCGGGGTTTCACCCTCTTCAGCCAGGATAGCTTGATTCCAGTGGCATGGAGAGCACGGGACCCACGTCTGGGCATACCCGTCCCACTCGGGTGACAAATGCAAAAACAACAGTTGATGGACAGAATGCAGAACAATGTCATACATTCACCCCAGTACAGAGATCTGGGCCTAAATCCATCGTTTTTTTGCTCACCATGCCATTCCAGTTTGAACCCAGCCATATGCAAATCAGTCTTGACCCTGTGCCTCATGGGAACAGTCCAGCCCGAACTGCCAAGCCAGGTCCTCCCTGGACTGGAAACAAGCATCCTAGGACCGGTCTCGGGTTTCACCCCTCTTCAGCCAGGATAGCTTGATTCCAGTGGCATGGAGAGCACGGGACCCACGTCTGGGCATACCCGTCCCACTGGGATGACAAATGCAAAAACAACAGTTGATGGACAGAATGCAGAACAATGTCATACATTCACCCCAATACAGAGATCTGGGCCTAAATCCATCGTTTTTTGCTCACCATGCCATTCCAGTATGAACCCAGCCATATGCAAATCAGTCTTGACCCTGTGCCTCATGGGAACAGTCCAGCCCGAACTGCCAAGCCAGGTCGCCCTAAGTGGGAAGGGTATGCCCAGACGTGGGTCCCGTGCTCACTACGCCACTGGAGTCAAGCTATCCTGGCTGATGAAGGCTGATAGCCAGAAACCGGTCCTAGGATGCTTGATTCCGGTCCAGGGAAGACATGGCTTGGCAGTTTGGTCTGGACTGTTCCCATGAGGCACAGGGTCAAGACTGATTTGCATATGGCTATGTCTGAACTGGGGTGGCGTGGTGAAGCAAAATAACGATGGATTAACCCAGATCTGTGACTGGGGGTGAATGTTTGCCAATGTGCAGCATTACGTCCATCATCTTGTGTGTTTTGCATTTCGCCCTAAGTGGGAAGGGTATGCCCAGACGTGGGTCCCGTGCTCACTACGCCACTGGAGTCAAGCTATCCTGGCTGATGAAGGCTGATAGCCAGAAACCGGTCCTAGGATGCTTGATTCCGGTCCAGGGAAGACATGGCTTGGCAGTTCGGTCTGGACTGTTCCCATGAGGCACAGGGTCAAGACTGATTTGCATATGGCTATGTCTGAACTGGGGTGGCGTGGTGAAGCAAAATAACGATGGATTAAACCCAGATCTGTGACTGGGGGTGAATGTTTGCCAATGTGCAGCATTAATTCCATCATCTTGTGTGTTTTGCATTTCGCCCTAAGTGGGAAGGGTATGCCCAGACGTGGGTCCCGTGCTCACTACGCCACTGGAGTCAAGCTATCCTGGCTGATAGCCAGAAACCGGTCCTAGGATGCTTGATTCCGGTCCAGGGAAGACATGGCTTGGCAGTTCGGTCTGGACTGTTCCCATGAGGCACAGGGTCAAGACTGATTTGCATATGGCTATGTCTGAACTGGGGTGGCGTGGTGAAGCAAAATAACGATGGATTAAACCCAGATCTGTGACTGGGGGTGAATGTTTGCCAATGTGCAGCATTCCGTCCATCATCTTGTGTGTTTTGCATTTCGCCCTAAGTGGGAAGGGTATGCCCAGACGTGGGTCCCGTGCTCACTACGCCACTGGCGTCAAGCTATCCTGGCTGATGAAGGCTGATAGCCAGAAACCGGTCCTAGGATGCTTGATTCCGGTCCAGGGAAGACATGGCTTGGCAGTTCGGTCTGGACTGTTCCCATGAGGCACAGGGTCAAGACTGATTTGCATATGGCTATGTCTGAACTGGGGTGGCGTGGTGAAGCAAAATAACGATGGATTAAACCCAGATCTGTGACTGGGGGTGAATGTTTGCCAATGTGCAGCATTCCGTCCATCATCTTGTGTGTTTTGCATTTCGCCCTAAGTGGGAAGGGTATGCCCAGACGTGGGTCCCAGTGCTCACTACGCCACTGGAGTCAAGCTATCCTGGCTGATGAAGGCTGATAGCCAGAAACCGGTCCTAGGATGCTTGATTCCGGTCCAGGGAAGACATGGCTTGGCAGTTCGGTCTGGACTGTTCCCATGAGGCACAGGGTCAAGACTGATTTGCATATGGCTATGTCTGAACTGGGGTGGCGTGGTGAAGCAAAATAACGATGGATTAAACCCAGATCTGTGACTGGGGGTGAATGTTTGCCAATGTGCAGCATTCCGTCCATCATCTTGTGTGTTTTGAAGTCTAAAGGGTCACTTATGAAGCTCTCAGCAAAACTGTTCTAGTCTACTATTTAAAATTTCCTATGGGAAAGGGTGAGGTAATCCTAGAGTGCTATTTATGATTCTAATTTGCTTAAGTAAATTTGAAATGATTTACACTATCAAAGGCAACTTAGTGGCTAAGTTAAATGGTTACCACTGCACTGCTTTCGCCAGTTTGTGTTTTGAAATTGTCTCATAATGAGATGAGGGCATACTCTCTATTCCTGGAGGTTCTTAAGGACACCTCTGTTTCATATAGTAAGTAGTTTTACTCCACAGAGCTTTGTGGTCATTGAATCTGCGTTTTACTGGAAAAGAATGGGGCGCTTCTGATAGGTCTGTTTCTCGTGGGTGTTTTTGTTTGTGAATAGGCACTTTTAGTGAGTGATCTGTGAAAAGTGATTGTACATTTTGTGGGAGCTTATAGACATTTCTAAGGTGTATTAACATTGATATTGATAAGGAGGCCAGTGAAGAATTTATTAGCAGCTACTTGAAAATGCTCGAGGAACAAGAGTCTATTGGTGATCATGAATTCTTGTAGCAGTTGGCTAGATCCTGGGCCTGTGGGAGTGATATGGAATAGAACTGATGATGAATGTTTTGATTGAGTGAGGGTGTATATCTAATCACGTTATCCACTGGCTTTGGGAAATTTAGGAATTCAGTTTAAGTCAGTTTACCGTCCTTATGTAGTGTATGGTGGAGATTTTGCTAGAGAAGTGGTCTAACAGAGCATCACATATTGCTTAGAATGGGTCAGAATCAGAGGTACATGCCTGCGGATTACACATTTCATGAAAAAAGGTTTGGACTAAAGTGACCCTAGAGCATCAGTCCGCCCATGGCTCTGGCCTGGCATAGTGTCAGACCATCTACATTGTAGGTCACCATGGTTCTGTTCCACCCTCTAGGAAGGGACTATACTACTGTCAGTATTGTCCCAAAGGGAGATCTTTGCTCCTCTCCGCCTCCAGTATTGAGGGTGAATGGCTATTTTGTGCCAGGCAAATCAACTGCAATCTCTTTGCTGGTTTTCTGTCAGTGTGCAGGATTCCTAAGTAATCGTACAGAGCTCTCAAATTCTAATTGACCAACCAGTCCCCCACAGGAGCAAACATTTCATTGCAGACTCTATCAGTCACTCCAGATCTGACCCAAGGACATCCATCTACCCTATCCTTCGTTTAGCCATACACCAAAGTGTTTGTTCTTTCTCTTGGACTCAATAAGAGTGTCTGTTCATAGGTCTGCAGAAACAATGTTCACACTGCAAAGACTCTCAGTACACATTGCACATTCTGTAGAGACCCCTACAGACCTTTTCACAGACTGGCAGTAGTAAATTATTTTACTGTCCTTATTTATAGGGCAAAGGTGATTGAGGGATGAGTGGTTCTTTAACTGCAACTGATGATTAACTTGTGCCCCAAAACAACCAAGAGGAGTTTGCAGCATAGATTTCAAAATTGTTATATGGCTCCAAATTCACATGATATTGCTAGTCCTTGGTAGATGGAGTAGTGATCAGCATTGAGTGTTAAGTTTTTTCTAAAGAGCTAGGAGGGGAAACTATCAAATACCACTAAGTGGGGTGTAGCCCCATCTCAGAGTTAGGATGTTCCCCTTAATAACTGAATCTGTGGAAATGAAGGGGGAGTTAAGGATGCCTGCATTCTGCTGAGCATCTTCTGATTCTTGTTTGAGGCAGCGCATTAGTATCTGGGGAGGAGGCACCAGCCATCTCAAGGCTCTTTCACTCGTTTTAGCAACCCCCTGGATGAGATAGTAAGAACAGGGCATAATAATCCTGATGAGACTTTAGGGATTTTAAACAATATTCTAGAGAAGATTTCCAGAACTAGACACAATTCTGCTAGTAAGTCCTGTTAGAACATGATACAACCCAGCATTCCAACTATACAATGCTTTAACTGACATATAACGTAGTGGCATTAGTTCAGGTAATACCTCTAGAACTATACATATTAATCAAGCCCTGGCCTTAGATGCTGTACTTCATATAATAAATACAAAAGGCCAGATATATCAAGCGTTTTACCGTTCGCTAACCGGCCAATTCGCAGAATTGGCCCGTTTGCGAACGGTAAAAAGCCTTTTGGGATGTACCTATTTTGCGAATGCATTTAGGGAATCGCAATTTGCGATTCCTTAAATGCAATGCTGGAAGCAAAAAAATATTGCGACCTGGCTTTAAGGAATCGCAAATTACCACCAATTTCAAGTTGTGACTGAGGCCGTCACAATGAAAATATACGAAAAAGAGATGGATGGAATAGTTGATGGTCATTTCTTAAAGCGTTGCCGTGATTTTCGTTTTGAAAATAACAACAATGCACCCCTCACCATGGCAGTCCTTTCCCATGGCGAGGGGGACTTTGGACAGTTTTCACTGCCCCTTACTACCAGGGTTTTCCTGGCAGTGATAGGCAGTAGAAAATGATCTCTAATTCTGCCCATCTAAATTAGGTGTATGGAATTATATGTCAAGTTCTGACGGTCCTTACTCTGTCGGGCCGTTGGAGGGGTTTAATCACGGTGGAGACTAAGTAATCTCTGCCTAGATTTAACCAAAGTTCTACCAGCATTTAAATCGGGCATACAGACCTCAGTCTTGGCAGTATGAATACTCTGTTGCTGCAGTGACGGAGTATCCACACCGCCAAATATAAATGAGACCCATAGTTCAGCTTATAGCTGATGGTACCAGAATACATAAAAGTGCAGAAATGCAGACAAACACAAACGTGTGCAATTAAATTAGGGATAACGCAATGCCACCAATGACAGTGCTGTGTCAAATATCAATAACCATCTTTCATTGTATACATAGCGATTGATATGAAAGGTTTAATGACCTTTCTGAACAAGGAAATAACAGAACACCAAAATGCCTAAAATAGGGTCAGGGATTCTGCACACAGCAGAGATAGAGGAGCCCTTGACCCTCTGGGTCACTTAAAAATTTCCAATACAATGTCAGGCCTCTAATATATCAGCCTGTGTGGCATAGCACAACTTAATACAGAAAAAATAAAGAAAAAAAAGGTTTATGGATGAGAAAAAAACAGGGACAGCAGAAGAATCTCCCCAACGCACACCCCAAACAAATTAAACATACAAAGAAAGGTACAATAAAATAAGGAAATTAATTTAGCTAGAAATAGAGGAACATCCAATTCGGAGCTATCCTCAGGAAAACAGACAAATGGGCCTTCCAGGTGAAAGGTCTAGTAGTTATGTCCTCATGGCTAAAGGCAGGGGTTAATGTTATTTGTTAAATGTGCAGTGTTTGCACTAAATCCTGGACATAACTCATCTTCCCATGGTGAGGGAGAAGGGTGAAGTAATAATATTTATGGCTTTATTACAGAAACAATTTGGAGAGCAGATGTCAGGACCCAGGCCTCCTGTTCGATAACCTGGAACAGGTTATAGGCCTTTGTAATGCATGTTTTGTATAAGTGTACTCTCTCTTTTGAGAGGATCCCTTACTATGCTTCCAGGTAACCGGGTGAGGCATTTATCCACACTGCCTTTTTTTTTTTTTAAAACAGCGTCATCGGAACAAGCCCTCGCTTGGCTTACTGTTCCTGACCTGTGACCAAGCCCTTTCCCTGTGCCTCGCTCTACCCGGTTTTTGTTTGTTTCTTGGTTCAGAAGAAACATTATATCCTTTCGATCCCTGAAATTGACTTGCAGCCGCATTTTAGCTTGAGATGCGAGCGGAGTAATCCTGACAGCCCCGTAACCTCTATGGGCTGATTCAAGTACAATTCTACTTTATTTTCTGGATTCCTGCTTCCGTCAATCTACGGTTGCCGCTACTACCTCCCTACGCCGCTCATTCTGTGGAAAAGCCCTTAAACCGCTCACAGCTTTCAGCGTCCCAGCTCTCTTTCACGTGACGATTCCCTACGCTGTTCAGTCAGTGAAGAAGCACTCAATCCGTCAGCAGTCTTCAGCGTCTCAGCTCTCTATGGCGTTTTCGCTCCTCTGACTGCTCCTAGCGTCCTGACTCCCCCGCAGTTGTAATTTTTGTATCTTTTTGTGACATCTTATTTTTTTTTTACTTCAACACTGAAAGGAAGCAATCCGTGACTCAAGCCGTCATCTGTAATGAAGTTACTTTATAAACTCATCGAGAGTTAACCCTTTAAGAAGAATTTGCACAATTAACTTATTGAGGACTAATTTACGTTCTAGAGGACACAGCTTCTGTTACATTGTTGGTAAAGAAGCATTTACCTGCAATTCATATGGGAGTGATATTAACTCCGAATATTCCTCAGTGTGAAAAGCTGGGAGAGACATAGCTGGTAAGTGGAATTTCTTCTTATGCAAGACATGCATTAAAACTGTTACCAAGAGATTATGAGATTCTGATAGATTTCCTTGTTCCCTTTCAGTCTACACCGCCTCCTGCTCTACTTCCTGGTGTGACCTGTTTTGCTTGCGGGGGGGAAGAGTGGTGTGGCCATTTTCAGAACTCTTCCCCATATCTCCCATGAGAAAGTGATCTTGATTCCTCTTCGTTCCTGTGGAATCGGACCAGACCCAGGTTAGTGGTAACCTTGCGCTTGACAGCAGGCTGCAGATTGATACACTCTTTGGAATCTATGGATTAAATAAGTAAAATATTTTAAGACCAGTCCAAAACAAGAGCTGAGATCAATAGGGATATGGGGGAGGGCTTTCTACACCAAAAACAAAATCCATGCTACACACATACCTCCTCTAATATCATTCAAGGAGTAACCATCTCACTGAACTTACCGATAAATGAAAAATGCACTGGAGTCTTTCTCTCTGAAAGTTTACCTTTTCCGGAGTTCTTCTAAGCAGAGTGGCAAATTCAAGCCTCGCCTCAAGCCTACCTTTTGTGAAAAAATACATAGAGTACATAGAGTATCAACTGTGACTCCACTCTAATTACTGCGAGGAAGGAAAAAATCCTTTTCTTTAAAATAACCCACACACACTCTAGTAGTGTCATGCTTCATCATCGGGTTCACCCTGACTCCTAAAGGTCAGGGTGGGCTCAACCATCTTCCAGGGAGCTCTTACAGAGAAAAAGACCAGGGGGCTCAGCTAGAGATTAAAAATCCCTCAGCTTCTCCAAGGTATCCCTTTATTATCGGAGAAGTCGGGGAAGATTAAAAATATATAGTAGTGGGTTATTTAGGATTCAATGGTCCTATGACCCTATGTTATACAGACATGTTTCAGCCCTACTCTAAGGCCTAATCAGGTCCGGGGCTTTAATCAGGGTAATATAATGATACCTCCCTGGCTAGTGCAGTGGATAATATTATCCTGTATATTAAAAAAAAGTCACTTAGGCAAGCAACATTGCGTATGCTGGGTCAATCTATATACTTGCCCTCATTTTGTCCCGTTGGGGTCCAACCTGCAATAGAAACATAGATACATGTATATACACATATTTATAATGCCTGGTATTTGTGACTTTTTTTATGAAATAAACCTCATCTCATTACGGTTATCACCTCGTGCACACATCTCCCAGTGCATGCCTTTAGAAATAGTGTTTCGAGGTCTCTCATTCTCACCGTCACTCCTTCATTCGGGGACTATCATTGTGTCAGGCATTTATTGCTGCTATCACTTCATTGAGTGCCTCTCCACCCAATTCGTCATCTTAGCGCACATAAGGTTAGTGCGCATACTGTGCGTCAGGCTCAACCAATCATTGCACATAGGGATTCTAAGTGGGTTTTACACATTTGTGTGTAAATTCTTATATACCCATTCATTCCACTATCACCATTTTCTCTGAAAGTATTTATCTTATTCCACATGCCATATGTGGGTTGAATCAAGAGTGATTATTTGTAAAATAAACATAGAAAACATTCATTCACTCATTCACTCACCCGCAGTGGTCGGGTAATGTGTGTCTCGGGAGTGGGAGGGGGTCGCCCTATAGTCACATTCTGTGACGGGTGCCGTGTTTATGCAGAGGAAAGAAGGGAAGCAAAAGTTTAGCGTGACAGTCGGTCACCCTACCTCAAAATGTAGTGCTGGCTCGGATGCTGCATCAAGCTCCTAAGGGGAGGCAATAAACAACAACTCACTTCCTCAAAGGTCCTACCCCGGCTTCTCACCTATTCCATTCTGCGTCTCCCAGCTTGTGGTGGTTGGATGCCGCGAGACACGCAGTTATGTCAGTTGTGGACCATTGGAAAACGAGCGTCAAGTGACCAACGCATGATGTGTGTCATGTGGCATGTGGAATGACGCGACATTGTCGGACTACTCAAAACGTTATGCCTGAAGGGAAATGTAAATTTGATGGGCATGATGCAAATATGAAAGTGTTTTTTATTAACAAGTGGGTCAGGACCTCCGTGCTGCTATTGTCCGAGTAATGTTGTTTGTTCTCTGGTGGACCTCATTCATAATAAAAGCTAGCCTATGTAGGCGGATATAGTTCTTCAAGGGATATAATCAATTGGTGCTGCATTTGTTTAGATGAAGTGAGCACCATGCTTGGAAGCATGTACATTTGTGCCAATAATTCTTGTTAGGTGAACTGGAGAAATAATGACAGATTAGAATGGCTACGTGTAGCATCATGCATAATTAATTCATAAAATGCTTCTTAGGTTATGCATCCAATGTGACCTATCACATTAATTCGTAACTTGCCCCCAGGGTATTTTGTCGTTCAAACCTGACTTGTGTGTGCTTAATTTATACACCCAAGGTTATTCTTTGGTCAGTAGCTTGTGTAACAAACATCTGTCTGTACTACGTTTTTCTATGATTGTCCATTTCACATCTGCTTCGGAGTGTCCTTTTTCCACATAGTGTGCTGTCAGTTTTGTAGATGTTCTCTTGCACCTTATGGTGCTTCTATATTCGTTTATCATTATTTTGACCTTCCATGTGGTCATCCCCACATATCGAAGATTGCATGGGCAGGTGATCATGTATATAACATTGTTACTGTTACAGTTGGTGTGATGCCTTTGTTCCCATGTACGGAGGCCCAAGTCAATCTGATGAGACTGTTTCGTCAGTGCACACACTGTACACGAGCCACAGGGATAATGTCTCATAACTCTGGGCTGGTTCCATAGAGCCATTTGCCGTTCAACAGGGCCCTTCCGCGTGTTACTGTGAACTAGCATGTCTCTTATGCTTCGGTTTCTTTTGAGGAAAAAAGAGGGGTGGTTTGTAGGATACCTGACTAGAAGTCAGGATCCGCCAGTTCTTTTTTATTATTTTCTTGATGGCATTCGAGGAAGAATTGTATGTGGTGACGCAGATAAGGGCATCAGTTTCCGGTTTAGTGTTGGTGTCAGGAAGGGCTGAACGTGGAGTATTAAGTGCCTTTTTTCGTGCTTGTTTGATAATCTTGTCTGGATATTCTTTTTCTCTCAGTTATTTCATCAGTTTTTCAGATTCATCTTTGAAACTGTGTAAGTCCAAACAGTTTCTTCTAATCCGGAGGAACTGGCCAATTGGGAGATTTTCTCCAAGAGCCCGAGGGTGGGCGCTGTTAAAATGCAGCAGGCTGTTACGTTTGGTTGTTTTTGTATACAAGTAGAGTAATTTGAGTAGAGTCGCAATATACTGATTGGTTCTTGCGCCCTTTGGTCACCAAGATAAAATCCTACATTAAAGACACCAAACATCTAATCCCTTTCGATTGTGAAAGGACCTCTCTACCCTTTCGATCTGAAAAGAGTTTCCCTGCTCAGATCTAATTTGCATATGAATTTTTAAAGTTGACAGATAATTTATTTTAGTTTTTGGCGTTGCTGAATTAATGGTAGTGTTTTCTTCTTTGTTTACCATGCCTCCTTTCTTTGCTGGCCAAGTGTCAATTTTTTTGTATGATCAGTGTGCATGTGTGTTTGCCATAGGCCACAATTTTATCTATGTTCTCCATACCATGTTGCATGGTGGCCATTTTGTTTTGCATAGTCAGTGTGCTGTGCTTTCGCAATAGGTCTGCATTTGTTCTTTGTTGTCCATGCCTTTGCCCTTGGTGGACCTTGTGATCGGCGGCCATTTTGTAGTCAGTGTGCTTTGCTTTTGCCATAGGCCTGCATGTGTTCTTTGTTGTTCATGCCTTTTCCCTTGGTGGCCATGTGGGCGGTGGTCATTTTGTAGTCAGTGCTTTGCTTAGTCCCAAGGAGACACCAGCAATAGTTGTTTTCAATTATTTGATTTTTCCTTGCACCCTCTGCCTGCCATAGTTTCACACCAGCAATCATTTTTTTAAGGCTTATTCCATTTTCCCCTGGCCTGCCTGGCAAATGCAGCCTGCCATAGGCACACACCAGCAATAATTGTTTTAATGATTATTCCATTTCCCTCTGGCCTGGCTTGCACCCGCAGCCTGCTACAGGGCATAGGCACACTCCAGCAGTAATTGGTTTAAGGATTATTCCACTTTCCTATTGCCTGCCCTGCACCTGCCACCAGCCATAAGGCTTAGGCGCACACCAGCAATCATTTTTTTAAGGATTATTTCATATTCCCTTGACCTGGCCTGCCCCGCTGCTTTCCATAGCCCACAGGCACACATTAGCAATAATTGTTTTAAGGATTACTCCATTTTCCTCCTGCACCCTCTGCCTGCCACAGGAGTCACATAGGCCTTACAGGCTCATAAAGTACACTTTTCAATTTTTATGTTATTGAAATATTATGTTATTATGGTTTGGAATGCATACACTACTGTTAATTATTTGTGATGTGACCTCACTAAATTATATTGTCTGTGGATTCAAACTGCAAATGCCACATTTTACTGAAGTGATTTCTTGTTTGTTTGCTTTTTGGTGCACAAGAGACATCAGCACACACAGTATAGCCAGGCAGAAGGCTGGCAGCGATGCATGCCAGCTGAGTCCTCCTCTGCTTCTGCAGCTAAGTGGCAACTGCCAGAGCTAAGAAAAAACTTGAAGATGGCCCCAAAGAAGTGTTTTACTGCCACAAAAGTGGCCAGTGAGGAGGAAAAGAAGGATATTGCCACCACCGGTGTGCCAACCTCTACTTTTTTCAGGAAACGTGGTATACCTTCTGCACCCTCCTATGGGCAGAAAAAGGCTGGAAGCAGCACCACCGCATCATCAACAGTACCACCCCAACCTAAGCCAAGCCCTTGTCTCTCAGTGATGCAGCCACTGCAGTCATTGCGACGAGCAGTGAGTCTGAACTGGACTTGTGTCAGCCGCATACTAGTACCCAATCATCGCAGGAAAGTGGACAACAGGAGCCACAGCTGGCAATAGTTCTTCCTGAAGTAGGAGCAGAACAGGAGGTTGAGATTCCTGCTGAGCAAGATGTTGCTCTTCAATTATTGGCTTTGCAATCTTCAGCAAGAAAAAGAAAGGGTACTTCATCATTTTCTAAAGCCCTCCTTCTGATGAACTGGACATGGATTGGAACCCAGCCGAGTCTGAGACCTGCCCCAAGAGGCAAAGGAAAATTCAAGTTCCTGAAAGTCTTAGAATTATGGAAAGTGACAGTGATGAGGATGAGCCAGTGATTGTCAGTATTGAGGGTGGCTCGGAGGACACCAAGATATGACCTCTGCTATTCAACCTGCTCAAAGGGACATGGTTCCACCACCACCTCCACCACCGACTTCCATATGTGTAAGACCCCGTCAAGATCTGCTTCTACTACTACCACAGTCGAAGTACGCCGTACAGAGAGGCAAACGGCACAGCCACCTACCTCCAGTTCTTCAGGCATTGGCAGTGACACACTAAAGACGTTCTCCCCAGTTTGGGACTTCTTTACAATTAGCAAGCAGGAGGATAACATTGCAAAATGCACCATTTGTCACGCAATAGCTCATTGAGGTAAGCCAGGTTCGCACTACAGTACTGGAGGCCAAGCATCCCATCTGAAAAAACATCACTCAATCCAGTGAGAGGAGCACCTTAAAAAGATAGGTGCTCGTGGTAATAAGAGACGGGAAGCAGCTGAGTGCACAGTGATAGAAGAAGGTGGTCATGAGGAAGCAGAGAATGACGGCATTACAAAAAACAGCCCTATCCCCAGTAGTGTGCCAGCATCACCTTCATCAGCTACCGTCAAATAGCACAAGACTCCGATGCAGACATCTGACATCCACCATACAGAGTGAATCCCCCAAGATGCACATTGAGTACCACCTCCTGGTTTCTCTCCGGAAGTCACCTGTGTCAGTGCCACAAAAAAAAATCCAAGCAACTATTATGGGCATGTTTAGGCAGAAGGGGCCCTACGAATGCAACCACCCAATGGAACATTTGTACAGTGGGAAGCTGACTAAAATGTTAGTGCTGGACATCCTCCCTTTTTCTTTTGTGGAAAGAGTGGGATTTCTAGAATTTGTGGCGGGCATCTGCCCGAGATGAAAGGTTCCCACCGGACTTATTTTGCTAGAGTTGCTGTTCCAGTGCTCCATCATGATGTGCTGCACTTGGTTGGCCAAGATTTGCATCAGAGTGTTGTTCACACTATCCACCTGACGACAGACATGTGGACCAGTTTTCAAGCAGCTGATTACATGTGTATCACTGCACACTGGATCTCTTTAGTAGGGTTCAGGCAACAGCTATTTGCATGTCTTGGTGCTGAAGAAAGTTGTAAGTGCATTGGGAGGCATGCAACTTAAGCAATTTTCGCCATGGAGAAATGCCATACAGATGCAAAGATATTGGAAGAGTTTAAAAGCAAGGTGTTTGAATGGCTTTGACCCAGAGGTTTCAGAATTGGATTTATTGCCATAGACAATGGCAGTAATATAGTCAAGGTCATGTTAGTTGGTGGATATTACTGGATCCTCTGTTTGGTGCATTGCATCAAACTGATTGTGCTAGACTTTCTCGAAAAAGAAGACATAGTCAGCAACATACAGGCCACCTGCCGAAGAATCTGCACTCATTTTAATCATTCTTTTAAAGTCAGGAAACAGTTGAGGATCATTCAGTGTGCTAATAGAGTACTGTTAAAGCCCTCATACAGTAGGTGGCAACACATTAGAACTCGACTTCCTACATGTTGCAACGTCTGTTTGAGCAGTAGAGACCGGTCACAAACTATGTCCTTCAAAGAGGGGGATGCAACTGGGAAAAGTTTGACCGTGGAGATGGACAAATGGGGACTAGTCAAATGCCTGACACAAATGCTACTTCCTTTTGAGTATTTCACATGGGAAGCCAGAAAGGAGGACAGTATAATGAGCCATGCAATACAGTTGTTGCATCTGCTAAAAGAGCAGTTGAAAAAGGTGTCACCAATGTTCATCTGTGTGAACGAAGAGGCATGTGAGTTGGTTCAGGGCTTAATCCTTCACTTGGCTATTAATATAAGGCTGCAAAGAGAGATGGTGTCCCCCAAGAGTACCTATGTGCTACAATACTTGATCCACAGTACAAAAAAATACTGCCCAGTTTTATACCTTTTTCAGAAGGGGATATTTCAAAATACGGGACTTGGATTGTTGACCAAGCAAGAGATCTGGAAGAAGAATGGCTGGAAGTTAGAGGCCAGGACAGAAGGTCTGTCATGCAGCCTTCAACCTCCAAAGAGGGCAATGCTGTTGTCTCACAGCCACCACCATCATCACCAGCAACACCAGAAACACCAGTAATACCAGCAACATAAGAATCTGACCCAACCTCTGCAATGGCTTATTTTCAACTGTGAGAGTTTAAGTTAAGTGCAGAAGCGAAGCCAACAGAGGTCAAGCAAGTGGCAGCACCAATAACCATTCAGAGAATGGTCCATGACTATATGGTTGACCTAAAGGAGGTCTACCTGGAACAAATCCCCATTGGTATGGGAAGATGCGACAATGACCAGAGCTCAGCAGGCTGACAATAAGGTATCTGGCTTGTCCGGTACCAGTGTGTCTTCTGAGTGCATGTTCAGTGCAGCCGGCACAGTTGTCACAGTCAGAAGGACCAGTCTCTCATCTCCAAATGTGGAGAGAGTGACCATGATAGAAAATGAACCAACAGTTCATACCACAAGGTTACATTGCTCGTGAAACAGCACAGGAGGAGGATGAGGGTGATTAGTCAGACTCAAGTTTATTAGCTGATGAACTTCTTGGTGAACCCCCTGAGCTTGAGGACAAACTCTACTTCCCTGACTAAGTAGGCCACAACACAACTTTCATATATTATGGTCGAACTGATTCGTACAAAAAAAGAGGGGATATCGAAGAACATTTACATATTTGGCGCCTGACTTATGCAGTCCCATTTATTCATCACATGTATGGGGTGGGCCTGTGTGCAGAGAAGAAGACTCCCCCATTTGCTTAAAGAACATCCAATCCCTATCTCTCTTTTCTTATTTCCCTAGCTGGGCTGCCTGCCAGTAAAGATCATTAATAATACAAGACTGCCATTGTCTTTCACTTCCATGGGAAAAGAGAAGGTAAAATAGACAAATGAGCTGTGCACCACACTTGGAACAGGAAACTGTGTACCAGTGAGTGATATATTGAGTGATTGATGACTCATGTAGTGGGTGGGAGGGTGTTGTAACTAATTTGTAATTTTGATTTGTAATGTTTAGGGCCCGATGGATGATTATGCCTGAATGATTGCCTTGCTTTCACATGTCATTATAATTATTTACATGGTCCACTCCAGTCCTTTCATGTACTTCTTTTTTTGAGGTTCTTCAGAGACCAGTCAATTTAGTTTATAAAAATTACACAAAATGCTCAAATTCTTTTGCCCTTCCTGTTCATTAAAACTACAGGTCTATCTCATTCGGGTCAGGAGGGGACTCAGAGTCAGGAAGATCATGGGACTACCCCAACAGAAGAAGAAGGAAGTTTCAAACAATGCCTAGGGGAAACAAGCAAAATGACTCAAAGAGGCCTTCTGCTGTGGAGTGGAGAGAGGTGCGCTGATTTGGAAAATACTGAGTGGTGAGATGGCTCGAAGGTCAATCAAACTCTAATTAAGTGGTTGTGGTCTGAGGGAACTGTCACTGAACACATGCTACATTATAAACGCACACAACTGACATTTGTGCGATTGATACATACAGCTACTTGTCTGGGATTGGTGGTAAAAAATTGTTCTCACTTATGTCTAAATTGCACATGACTGCACCAGCCTATACTCTGCCCTTTTGATCCTCATCCATCATGAAGCTTACCTTCTCCTTGACCCTACAATATTGGCATGCATTGTTATGCATTCCACAGGCCTTCTCTTCTTCTTCTTCACGAAAGCTACATGAGACTCCTGCTTACCAGACCAGTTTAGCCCTGCAACCAAGTCAGACATTTTGAGAAGAAGAATGCAGATGCACTGTCCATTTTGGCATTTATATATACAGTATAATGTTTCCTTTCTTAGCAATAACATTTTATAGAACTGTGTTGGTCCCCCCCTTTTTTTGTATTTTTCTCAACCCTAGGTAAGATAAGATAACTTGGGATTCTGGGGCAAAATGACTATTTGCAATTCATTTGACAACTGAACTGTGGCATTCCTTCCACAACAGATGTGATGATGATGTGCAGCTCATTGACTTGATGAATGTTGTGTTTGTCTTTGTCTCACCTTTCACCAACTCCCCCTTCCCATCCATTCAATAAATCCCTAATCCTTTCCCCCTAGGTTCTGTGATCTATTGAGGTGTGACTTAATAATTTAGACCATAAATGGATTTACACCATAAAAGGATCACACACATGGCAGATGTAGTGAATCGAAACCAAATCAATATGACAGAATCTTCTGAACAATAGCACACGTCAGCCCTACTACCCCCAGCCAGGCATGTAAAGGACATCATCTTCATAGTGTAGAGTCTTACTTAGAACAATGTTTGTCCCAGATAGTACTAGTATACACTATGGTCAGATTCACGAAGGTAAAGTAAAGTTACCCTTCTGGTGTAAGTTTATTCTTGCAGTGTAACTGTACTTTCAGCCAGTAACATTGTGAGTAGTAAATAAGTAACAGTAACTCCTTTTAAATGATAGGAGTTACTTACTATTTGCAAAGTTTCTACTCGTAAATTTAAGTCACTGTTAGAAAAGTTAAGTGTAAACTTACACTGCAAGAGTAAAGTAACATCAAAAGTGTAACTTACTTTACTTTTGTGAATCAGGCCTTGTGTTGTTTACAAAATCTGTGCAACATGCAGTACCCTTCTCCTGAATACCGACTCCTGACTCAAGGTTTTTGTAAGTTTAGTTTCTTTTAAATAAATTGAATTGTTACTTGCTCCCCAGATTGCTTAGAAGTACTAATGCTGGTTTTTGCCATGGTGGTCTTAGTCTTGGATTACCCACTTATTCTGTGTTTACTTTCAGCCTACTTGCCATTGAGGAATAATCCTTCTGAATAATCCTACAGTTGGAGTTCACCTTGCAAACATCATTTGGAATTTTGGAAGTGGGACAACGCTTTGTAAATGTCTTCTCTGTTAGCGCTAGTCCACTACTACTACCTGCACTAAGAAAGCCCTTTGGGAAACCCTGCAATAAGGTTTTGGAAGATTGAAAGAGGTAGCAGTCATCGCTTAATCTATTTCAGGTAAGAACTAAGAAGTGAACTAGTTAAGAACGTAATACTGAAGTTGTTCTCTGGAAGCAGAGATATATAAGATTAAGATTGTTGTGTATGTTATTGGCATACCTCCTTAGTGGTCAATAGTTACAGAGGGTAGGACAGGGCATTAACTAACCTAGATAGGTGACTGGGTGCTGCAAAACGGCATAAAGCAATAAGTCAAACAGAGGTCTGTTCCCACTCTGATAGCGGGGTATACTAGACTGCAGGAAGAGGTAAGAAAAGTAACCTACTGAAGAATAAATACATGGCAAAGGGCTTCAGGTCGGGAAAATCTAAGGGGAGAAGTTAATGTACAGTATAAAATGTGACAATTTCAGAGGACAGTTTCTCGTCTTGCTATTGTCAATAACCACAATGCTACGCTAACTAGCAATAGAAAGATAAAAAGCCAGATAGTGAGTGATATGTATAAAAAAATAACCCATTTCTTTTTTTACATAAGGAAACCCACCCTCTCCACCCACAAAAGGCCCACCCCTCTCCCCAAACAAAACCCCTCAAATGTCCGAGTCCAACCCTTTCCCCAACTTCCCTTCCCACACTCTCTACCCACAATAACAGTCCCTACCAACAAAAAAAGTTAAATTAAAAGAGGGCCTCGAGGTTATCCATCTCAGAGCTTATGTGGGCCAGGTACTGCTGCCCACCCTAAAGCAGTGCCATGTAGGATGCGGCAGAGGAGGCAATCTGTTGATGATGATGAGGAGGGGGCGTGGTGTTCCGCTGGTCAGCAGTGGGACCTGTTTGTAGGCAGCACCGGCATTGGTGTGGCTGGGATGGAAGAGGTCCAGGATGGTGGCCTAAGGAATCCTGCCCAAAATGAGAAAAAACCCAAAGTGCAGGCTTCCGTGCTTCATTAGTTATTGGGCCCCGGGTGGGGGAAGTTCCGGCGGCATTTTGTTACTAAGAGAGGGGAGGCACAAGGCCCCCCCTCCTGGGGCTTAACATTACCCCAGGGACCACCATCTCCCCAGGGTTTTCTGATTTCTAAACAGGTGCCTCTTGGACCCCCCTCAGGCCCCGGAGACCACCACCTCCCTAGGGCCACATGTCACAAAGTATTCGAGGGGGCCTCTTGGACCCACGTACCCCGGGGACCAACACCTCCCTGGGTTTACTATATTTTTATGGGGGGGCCTCTCGGAGCCCCCCTTGCTCTGGGGAGCACCACCTCCTCGGGGCCAAAATTAATTTGTATTGGGGGACTCAGGGACCCACCCCTGGGACCACCACCTTCCCGGAGCCATCTTATTTCAAAGTAATGGGAATGGGGGCCACGCGGCCCCACTCCCGGGCCGTGATTGGCCCCGGGGACTGCCACCTCCCCGGGGAAGGCCCTACAAATTAGAAAGGAGGGGGGACCCCTCCTGGAGCCATAGATTACCTTGGGGACCGCCAGCCCCCAGGGCTACCCACCCCGGGGTACCCACCCCGGGGCATAGCTGTTTACTATGGCTTGGCCGGCACTTTATCGCTCCTGCCAAGCCATAGCAAACGCTCCGCTTCCAGCAAGCAAGAGTATAAAAAATGCTCTTGCTTGCTGGAAGAGGAGTAAAATTGATTTCACAGAGTGGGAGCTGCGTGTTCAGCAGCTCCCTCTCTGTGAAAGCAATGCCGGCTCCCGCAAGAGGCAGGGAGCCGGCAGGAACAGCAGAGGCCTTCAGGCTCCCCCCGCTGCACTGGGTGGGACCAGGGCACCCGGCAGAGAGGCCGGGCCCTGGGCGATGGGGTCCCTGGGGCCAAAGTTGGTCCAGGAGGGGACCACGCACCCCCCTCCCCTTATTTTTTTCAACAATTTTTTGGGGTGAAAAAGGCCAGGCTGGGAGTGGGGATCCTCAGCCCCCCTCCCTTTCATTTTTTTATCTTAAAAAAATGCCAGGCCTTAGGTATGGGGTCTCCGAGGCCATAATTAGCCTAGGGAGAGGGGCCACGTGGCCCCCTTCCCAAATAAATAAAAACAAATTAGAAAAAAAGTCAGACCGGCAAGTCGCCGGAGGCTCTGCCCCCTTTCACCACCACTCTGCAAACGCACATACTGGTGCACAACTGATTGAGGGATGAAGTCTTCTTGACTGCAGAGGGTCCATGGGAACCAACAACCCCTCCTGTTACCTCCAGTAAGTCCCACACATGGGGACTCACATACCCATTCACAGACCCATACCAGTACCCACATACCCACTCACTCCTCCATAGAGGTACTCACACACCCACTCACTCACTCGTACAGCCACTCACACAACCATTCTACTCACCCATACAGACACTCATACAACCAGTCACTCACCCATTCAGCCACTCACATAACTATACACTCAACCATACAGCTGCTCACACCCATTTATTTACCTACACAGTCATTCACACACCCACTCACTCACCCATACAGCGACTCAACACAGCTACTCACTCACCCATACAAGTACTCACACACTCACATACCCACTTACATACCCATTCACACATCCATAAAAGCACTCATACTTCTGCTCACACACACATATAGCCATTCACACAGACACTTACTCTCCAATACAGCCACTCACACACAAACTCACTCACCCATACAACCACTTACACAGTCAGTCACTCACGTATGCAGTCATTCAGACACTCACTCACTCACCCATACAGTCACTATACACCCACTTACCCACCCATAGAGACACTCACACGACCACTCACTCACCCGTACAGCCACTGACACACCCACTCACTCAACAATATTGCCACTCACATAGCATCTCACTCACCCTCACAGTTATGCACACACCCACTTATACACCCATACAGCCACTTACACACCCATACATCCAAGGATACAGTCACACAGCCACTCACATAATATATGTTAAAAGTAGTATCACTCAGTAGTAGTGCACCTAGTATAATAATCTAACTTTTGTAGCTGGTTAGTATATATGTTTAACACCCATAAACTCTTAAAAACACTTACACTCACTAGATGATGTCATCAGTGATGTCATTTGAGACGTCAACAGTGATGTCATCAGTGATGTCACTGATCATGACATGAGTGATGTAATATGTGAGGTCATAAGCATTGCATTGCGGAGGTGTAAGTTAAAGTTAGCTCAAGTAACTATAACTGCTGAATTTCACTGGTTTTCTACAAATGAAATCTTAGCCTAACAATAACGTCCCTGTAACCATTGTTTTTGTTAGTGAATTTCTAAGGTTTTTTAAAATTCTATTTTCCAACTATAACGTCCTTGTAACCTTTGTTTTATTTAGTGAATTTCTAAGGATTTTCAAGTTCTATTTCCTAACTATAATGTCCCTGTAACCATGGTAGGTTGGTTGATTGAAAAGCCAGGTCTTCAGCTTGTGCAGGTCTTTTTTTTTTTTTTACAATTCCATTGCATATTTATTACAAACAAATTAATGTTACCAGCACTACACAGTCACATTTCCAACTGGTTCCTTAAAAGTAAAATATGCAATACTTTGGTCCCGCATCACAGTGCTATTTTCGGATGTAAGTCTGACTATTACAGGCAAATAACTTCTAAATGCGAAATGCATTCTGCAATTCATAAAAGCTGTTTTCACGTGTGTAAAAAGATTTTTTTTTATTTATTAAGCAGAATTATAACAATAACCATACATCATCCAAAAAAAAACTGTTTCACAATTTATATTTATAGCTTGTGAAATCAAATGCTTCTTCTAATCTTAAACCAGTGAATTAAGCATTTTAAAATGTCCTCCTTTGATGGCATGGTAACACCAGAAATTCAGCCTAAACAAAGTGCAAGTAGTAAAGTGCAGTGCATTCCGGTCCTTTAAAGTGCCAAATCAATTTATAGTATGAGAATTCCAAAAACATTATACAGAATCTATTAAAGTGCTTCAGCTCATATTCCACTCTTGACCATACATGAAGTAAAATACCAAAAAATAATTAATTGGGATCCTGGATCATATTAATTACTCAACACGGAAAAACATATATAATAATGATAAATTATTGGGCAAATAACTAGCCCTAAAGTGCATTTAGAAAACCCCCCAAGCCCCATAAACAAAAGCATCAGCACTGTCCATTCCATCTTATTCATGATCACGATATAAATTTCATCTTTATACATACTAATATAATTCATAAAATTTAGATCTCCTATTCCTTCAATATTACATTTATTATTACCTCTTGTCCCGAGGTGATAAACCTTATGGAAAAACAAGATTTTAAATAACTCTTCATACTAAAGTGCTGTGCATTTAACCCCCATAAAGTGCTTTCCTTAACTGTTTCCTGATAAAGTTAATCTATACCCAATTTCCACTCAAACCTCCCTCCTCGGCATGCCTGAGTATGAATAAGCAAAATGTTATTAATAGAGTGCAATGCTTTTAACGATTCTACTAACATCATAGTTATATCCTCTAGCTTGAGTCGGCTACTTGACTTTCTACATTATCCATAGGCTTCCACACAGCTGAAAATCTTTTAATAGCACCTACCCTTTTTGCATAGGCTTCCTCAAATATTTTAGTTCAAATCATTTTATTATGCCAATATAGATAAACTGGCACTTCAGTTGCCCTCCAATTCTGTAGAATCAGGGACCGTGCTATTAGAGAGGATATTGCTATAAATGCTTCCTCTCCTTTGGAGACTGGAACATTTTGGCTCTGCCTTACAACACCAAAGAGTGCTGTTTCCGCCTCTGGTTTGAGTTTTCTCTGTAGGCCACAGCTAAGGGCAGAAAAAACGTTCTCCCAAAACTGGGCTAAGACTGGACAGATAAAAAAAATATGGAGCCAACTCCCCTGACCCGATTGATAGCAGCGAAAGCATCTATCCTCTATTTCTGAATGCATTTTATGTAATGCTCTTGGAGTATAATAAGCCATTCAGTGTGATAAAAATGACATTCTTTTAAAATGTGTCGCTCTTAATGCCTTATTGCCATGCTGCAAAATCCCCTGCCACTGAGGCTCTGAAAAAGTGCATTGTGTTTCTTGGGTAATTTTATCTAAAAAGCTTGTTACTATAGAGCATTCACTTTGGCTCCGTAAAAGTCTGTACCAATTTCCAATCCCCCTTAGCTTAGTTCTAAAGAGGGCAGCCAGTACAGAAACTGAGGCAAGATTAGATGGGGGGGGGGCAGTAGTTTTTTAGCAATTGCATAATCTGGAAATACCCTAAAAAGAAGAGCTTACATCGCGCTCCACACCTGGCCTAGATCTCCTGATAGTTTAAATAGTTCCCCCCCTACTATAAAATGACTGAGTTCCCTAAAGCCATTGCTTTCCCAAAACCTTATCTGGCTATTCTGAATATTCAAGCCCAAACTTTTACATTCTGCAAGCTTCAAGTACTCATGTCCAGCGCATATATCTTCATGGAATAAAATAACCGTAATCTGACCCCATACTCCTGTAGTGTCTTAGATCTAGTTTTCTTTGGGAGCTTGGCGGTCTTAATAAAAGCCGGTATCTGGGTTTCTGCTTCCTGCACCATTTTATCCAAAAAGAAACCATCCAGCGATGCCTTACCATCTATCAAACAAGCCATTATATCCAAAAAAGTACCTTCATAATAAGTACGAACTTGGGGGAGTGCCAACCCCCCTTGACTGGTGTCGAGATGAAGCACTGACAATTTTACACTTGATGCCTTCTTACTCCAGATAAATTGATGGAAAATTGCTTCTAAATCTTTAAAATACGACATATTAATTCTTATCAGGACGTTTGTAAAAAGAAAAATGAATAATGGTAAAATAGACATTTCTATAAGAGCAACACAACCAATTAATGTAATCTGAAGAAGTTTCCATCTATCTAGTAAGTTTCTAATCTTAATAATCATTGCCCCAAAATTCATTTAAAAAAGTTCCTCAAAGCGATTTGTAACATATATCCCCAAGAATCGAATCGGCTCTGGGGAACAGGCTTGCCGTTGAAGATTGCTCGGAGGGATTTGGCAGCCTGTATTGAGTAGCAGAATTTCAGTTTTATTATGATTAATTTTATATCCCCCAATTGATTCAAACTGCGCAAACTCTGTCAACATTATTTTTATATTATACTCTACAGGTCTAAGATAGAGAATAATATCGTCTGCAAACAGTTTTACTTTGGGCATACCCTCTAATGGTGCTTTTATCTCGTGATTAGCCCTAATCCTGGCAGCAAGTGGTTCTATAAAAAAGGTAAATAACACGGAGAGGGGGCATCCGTGACGAGTACCGTGTCAACCTTCCCTGCTAGATGAGAATTTATAAAGACCTGAGCCTGGGCCCCTTGATATAAATTCCATAGCATATTAGTTGTTTGTATTGGGAACCCCAACCTTCTAAGGGCACTGAAAAGAGCGTCTAAATTAACAAAGTTGAATGCTTTTTCAGCATCGACCATCATCATTAGTACGGGTATTTGGTTGGTGTTAAAAAAATCAAGTGCTTGAACTATTAACCCGGTGTTTGATGACATGTATCTTCCAGTCACAAATCCCGTCTGATCCTTGTGGATCACCTTCTGTGCTACTGGAGAAAATCGATTCGCCCAAATTTTATCAATATTTTATAGTCAACATTCAACAGGCTAATCGGCCTGTATGAGATAACATCTTTGGGGTTCTTATCCATTTTAACGAAGCTGACTATGGTAGATTCCTTAAAAATAGATGGAACCTCGCCTCCTGCTTTCAAAAAATTAAAAAGCTCAACCAAAAAAGGTATTAGTTCTTCTGAGAATACTTTATAAAACTCAGTTGGAAGGCCATCCTTACCAGAGGCTTTCCCCCCAGGCATTGAAACTAGGACACGTTTGATTTCTGTGATTGTAATTTCCGCAGTCATTTCCTCTGCCTGTTTATTTGTTAGCTGCGGAAGCTTGGTACCATCAAAATATTGACTTATCACCTCATTTGGAGCCCTATATTTTGTTGCGTATAACTTATGATAATGGTCTCAGAAGATTTTTGCAATTGTTTCCTTATCAGCGACCAAGAACACTGTCCCTGGTTCCTCCAATCCCGTTATTACTGTGGCCTCCTGCTTAACTCTACTTAACCAAGCCAATAGTTTCCCACCATCTGACTCTCCTCATATACACGCTGCTGACACATCCGTGAACTATTAGTCTCTTCAAGAATAAAAAATTCTCTTAGCTCCTGCTTGGCTTTGATTAATTGCTCCTCAGCTACTGAGCTCTGTCCCAAACCGCTATTTCTCTGCATTAAAGCGGTATCAACTGCCTGTTGTAATACAGCTATGCGTGCCCCCAGTGCTTTAGACTGCGAGGCCGTGAAAGTGACCATCTGCCCCCGCATTGTGGCCTTGAAGGCCCCCCAGACCGGAAAAAGTGCTGTGGTGCCCTTATTCTCCTGAAAGAATGTTTTTATCAAGTTTTTCGTGTTCTCCACACATTGGGGGTTCGAGAGAAGGAGACGATCCATCCACCACCTGGACTTCTCCCTCCTTCTTGCCTCTATTTCAATTTCAATTCTAACCAATGAATGATTTGAGAATGATTTAGCCCCGATTTCTGAGTTTAAACAATTAATATAACTAGAGATAAGGAAGAAATCAATACGAGAAGCAGACTGATATCGGAGAGACTAACAGGTAAATTGTGAGGTTTCTCGATGTGCCCCACGCCATGGATCTATTAATTGATAGTCCTGCTTCATAAAATCCAATACTTTTTTAGTTTTAGGCTTCAACAGTTTTTTTGATTTATTTGAAGTATCCCTTTTCAAATCTTGAATAAAGTTGAAATCACCCCATAGAATTATAGGACCCGCTGCACCTCTAACCAACTCATTAATCTTCATAATAGCTTTGGGATCATCTTCTATCGGGGCGTAGTAATTTACAAAGTTAAAAAATGTCCCATTCACCCCAGCAATAACCCAGATCCACCTCCCTTGGGGGTCTCTTAAGACTTGAGAGATCTCCCAATCGATCCTTTGCCCAAAATAAATGGCTATCCCCATTAATGCCAGCCCAGCAGAGGAAAAATATGCCTTAGAATAATATTTGGGGATAAAAAGATTTGGCGTATTTGTTTTTAGATGAGTTTCCTGAAGATATAAAATTTGGGGAGAAAGGGAGGTTCACCATCTAATCAATCCGCCATATTTTTGCTTGTTGGACACTCCATTTACGTTAACCGAGACTCTCCCTGCTTGAAGAGACATCTCGCCTCAAGGGTAAAAGCGGTAAAAAAAAATACACATTATTTTTAATTACTTTACTTTGAGTTCTTCTCCACTATTGGTTGCTTTTTCCTCTATAATTCTGCTCTTTTTCCATTATCGCTCCTAAGCGCACCTCCACCTCCTATGCTTCCCCTCACTCTCCCTAACCCTTACCAAACCCCTGTGTCCCTCCCAACCCTTGGCAATTGGGGAATTGCCCACCATACCCCTTGCCTCCCTCCCCTGGTTGGCACCTATACTGGGTGCCATGGTGTTGCACCCTAAGTGGACTGACCCTTCCCCTCATCCCATCAAATCAAAAAACAATTCAAAAAGAATTAAAAAAAAAAAAATCCACGATTATCCTTCCTTATCTACTTTTCGGTAGTAATTTTCTGTAACAGTTCCTGGGCCTCGTCAAGGTTTGCAAACATATGAAACTTCCCTTGCACCAATACTCGTAGCTTAGATTGCTGAGCTATAGCCACCTGAGCGCCCTGTGCCTTAAACAAATACAGGAGTTTGACATATTCCTTGCAATGACGTGCAGCTGCTGCTGACATGTTGGAAAAAATACGGCAAGAGGGTACTTTGTGAGTTGAAAATTGTCTCTTTTGGATGGCCCTGGTGAGTATCTGTTCTTTGACACGAAAATCTGCGAAGTTGACTACAAATGTTCGAGGCACCTTTGAGTTCGGGTACGGCTGGGCTGGGACGCTATGTGTTCTTGTGATTGATTGTAAGATCTCCTGAAAACTCAGGCAGAATATTATTTTTAATAAATGTCTCAACCCATTGATGAACTTGCGATCCTTCACATCCTTCAACCCCCACCAGCCGCGAGTTGGAGAGTTGTGAATGATTTTCCAGCTCTTTCAGCTTACTTTCAAGTAAGATTTTCTGTTTTTTATCCATAGTGACTCTTGCTTGTGTAGCTTTAAGCTCGCGTATCTCGTCGAGAATAAGATTGAACATGGTTTCAATACCATATTGGACGACACGCTCTTCTTCTTGCTGCATTTCTAGCATCTGTTTTTCTGAGGATTCGTCTGATATTTGCCGAACCTGATCTTGCTGTCTTGCCTCTGGGAGTTTACCCGAGATGGAAGATAGAGGCTGAAAGTCCGTTAAAACATCCTTCTGGTATTCTAGGGATCTAGGAGCCCCTTTTTCTTTCTCTAATGTACTCTGAGGCAGAGCAAGAGATTGAAAGCCTTGTGGCGAGCTTGTAAGCATATTTATGGTGGGTCCTTGTTCTTGAACTTGTGCTACAGACCCTTATGCTGAGGATATTTTAGATTTCATAAATAATGGATATTTCTTAGACTTTCCTTGAGTCAGGCTAGAAGAGCCTTCCTCTGAGACCTCTTGATTCAGCCTCTCATCAATATATTTTTTATTGCCCAGCTACCTTCATTAGAGATATCCTCTTTTCCTGCTAGACCGATTTGAGCCGGGGGTTGCCCCTCAGAGCCTGCTTCTTCTGCCGACCTTCCCTGCCGAGTAGTTTCCGAAGCTTGCCCACCAGCTTTAACCCCCACTCCATGCTCCACCACATCATCTTCTGAACTCAGGGGGCTTGATATTGGAGCTGACCCTCAACTGGATTTTTGGGAGCGCTCAGCTCTTGCTGTCGCTGAAGCTATCTTCTTATGAGCTGTTCAAGATTTAGATTTAAGGCCCACAGTGGAGTCAACATGAGCCATCACATTAGCGATTTTTAAATGCTTCCCCATCATGTCAAGGGCCCAGTGGAAGCGGTCCTATTAGCAGTGTCCACCCCTAGTTGAGGGAACAGTGAATTATTATTATTTTTTGTGTGTGATGAAAACAGGCCAAACATTTATTTTCCTTATGAGGAAGATGGTCGTCCAATTAGCATCAAAACATGGAAGATTATGTGCGCACTTCTCCTTTCTACTTTTCTCAATGAGCCATCAACCTCAACCACTCAGCGAGAACCACAGGGCCAGGATTCAGCAGACCACCCTCGGTGAAGCTCCCAAAACACAGGCTGCCAGAATAAATCCAATATCCATCAGTGATTAGCTGCCGCCCACGATCAAGAACAGTAGCGCCTGTACCTGAAAGTTGAAGTAGCACCTGCAAAATATGTATCTCCGCTGGTTTTCGCCCTCTTCAGAGCTCAGGAATTCTCTGTCAATGCAGCCCTTCCGTGGGCTGCTGATTGGCTGCCGAGCTAGACACACAGCCCCATGCACCGCCGACGAGTATCCTCCATTCAAGGCGGCAGAAGGACGATTCTCGAATGCCAGCGAACCCAACTCGTCTCGCTCCCGGTGGCTGCTGCAACAATCAGCGTCACTACACAGCGCGTCGGCTCTCTGGAAGTGAAAGCAGCATGCCGTAGGACGAGGGGGGTTGGAGAAGTCCACTAGCAGCAGACCATTGCGGGATTGTCTGCCAGCTTGTGCAGAATTCAAGAAGAGAGGAGGAAGATTTGATGTGTAGAGGGTGGTCATTCCACGCTTTAGGAGTGCTGTAAAAGAACACTTGTCCTCCTGATTTGGTTCTGTGTATGCATGGGATGTTGGCAAGTAGGAGTCCTGTGGAGCTTAGGTGTCTGGATGGTTTGTGGAAGGAGATGCGACTGTTCAGGTAGGTGGGGCCTGAATTGTGCGGTTCCTTGAATGTGTGTGTGAAGAGTTTAAATTTAGTGAGTTTGTGTAGTGAAAGAATGTGTAGTTCCCTGATTTTTGATGTAATGTGTATTCTGCGTGGGAGGTTGAGGTTGAGTCTGGCTGTCGAGTTCTGGATGCCTGTAGTCTTCTAGTGAGTTGCTTGGTGATCTCGGTGTAAAGGGTGTTCCCACAGTCCAACTAGTTGGTGACTGGGGCGTGAGTCACAGTTTTTCGTGTGTTGCTTGGGAGCCATTTGAAGATCTACCTCAGCATCATCAGGGTGTGGAGAGGTCAGCATCCTCAGGGTGTGGATGCCGTTTGCAGTTTGCACTGCACCTCATTAAATTTCAAAGAGCTATCTGTCCTCTAAAAGTGTCTTACCTCACACAAACCTTACCGTTCACCATACTGCAATTTATAAAGTTGTCCCTTACCTCATTGCATATTCTAACTGTAAAATGTGCATTGCACTGCCTTGCAGGAAAACATAGTCCCAAGTGGCTGAATACAGTAACAAAAAGAGTGATCTACTATTTCATTTTTAGACCCCACCTCCGGTTCACTGTCCCTGTCTTCACTATGAGAAGCATTATATATGGCAGAAAAATGCACGTTTGCACTTGTATATCAGACAAAGAACGTTTGGCTTGAATAAACCGTCAGAAAGCCACAGTACACTTCAAAGTGAACAAAGAGCTGAGCAGATTGTACGACTGAATTTGGAACATTGTAGAAAATTCAGTAGTTCTACAATTTTAATCTATGAAAAAAGTGTAAAACTTCACAACAAAGTAACAAGTGGCAACTCGAACCATGGTTTGCAAGCCCTGGTATTCACAGAGAGGGCCGATTCAGAAAGGAAGGTTAATATTATACAACTGCAGGTTTATTTTGCATAGGTGAAAAACTTTCCCAAGTTCGCCCTGCAACATTTCTGGTGTATTTCAGGAGCAGATTTGTGAATTTCTAGCTACATCTGCATATTTCAATTCCTGTTGCTGCACATAGTGCACAATGACTCCATTTAGAAATACCAGGTAAGATGTGCAATAAATAGCACAAATATTTTATTTTATTTCTCCAGGGCCATATTGCAAATAAGGCGCACATTCCCTGTTTGCGTCACAGTGCACCTTTAAACAGGGGTGCCTAGCACAAACAAGGACAGTGCTCACTATTATGTTGAATGTGCTGCTCCCAGGTCAGCCACAAACTCACGCTGCCCTGGGGGCAGGGCATTCACTGAAATATGGAGCAGTTGTTTTAAAGCTGCACCGTGTTTCTTTGTGCAGGTGGCAAATAAAATTATTTTTGAGGCAAGGTTTAGGGCTGGGAAAGGAGTAAGAGTTAGATTAAGGGTTAAAGTGAGAGTAATGGAAAGTTATGTATTTGGTTTTAGGGGAAGCGGGAGGTTAAGAATAGAAAAAATATTTACATTAATAATAAGGAATAAGAAATAAGGAATGTGTTTTGCTCAATGGAAAGGAAAAGGCTTAAGGTAAGTAAGGGGTTTATGGCTAGGGCTAGATGAAAATAAAGGAAAGGTCTAGTGTTGTAATTTAGCTATCAGATATGGTTAGGGTCATGGAAAGAGTTCTGTTTAGGAGAACTGGATGAGGTAAAAGTAATGTGTCAGAGTGATATTAATATACATATAAATGTCGTAGATATGAAAGCAGTAGGTGGATGAGTTTGGTGCGGGAAAGTCAAAGGAGGAAGTGGATGGAAGGATAGTGACACAGACCCAGTTGAACGATAGCAAAGTCCTCAGTGTTAAAACAGTGGCCATTGTGCCATGACTACAAATACTGTAACGAGATTGCTCAGTCTAGTCACCAAGGGATGCTTTGCTCAACCTTTTGCAATGCATCATTTCTGCTGCTGAACGTAAGAGACTTTAAAAAGTAAAAGAAAGGCAGATTGACTTACCCTGTGATTATCTGCTTTGCAGCTGCAATGACGTTGGTAGATTGATTGTCCCACAACTTTCCTTATGTTCGGCCCCACGGGCTAGTCCCATAGAAGAATGTTCCCACACTTGAAGGTTGCATGCAAACCACAAGGCAGGGCAGGGCGCCTCATGTTTTTAGGAATGGCTAAAGATAAACATTGTGTTCCAATTAAGTGTGTGGCGTGGCTCGGGAACACGCCAGGTAAACATGCCACATTGTTATTAGAACTTCCTGAAATCACAGATTCTCCCCGTTGTCCTATTTTCTTTTCAGACGCTGGCATTAATGTTTCACCTAGGGATGGGCATCACTGAGAGCCCGAAATACACTGATGTCGGGGGTGGGGTGAGGCTGTGCTCCCTCATCCAGCTGCTCTGATGTGGCGGTGAGGCAGTGAGGAGTGAGGTGATGTGTGGAGCTCCATCAGAATTGACAAGCCACATTGGCTGCAAAAGTAGATGGTACGCTCGAGAGACATTCTGTGTATCCACTAAAATTAACCTTCTACCCTTCAAAAAATCTTCACTGACTCACTTGTTCAGGCAGTTTCACAGACGCATCATGTTCTTGGACACCCTTAGTGATGATTCAATGTGCATTATTGAAATGTAGAAGCAATATACAATGTAATACTTTGTATCTCATAACATAAAGCAATACAACAGAACATAATGGAAGGAACTCTGATCAAGTGCCACTGTTGCATACTTTGGAATCCTGGCAACTGGGTTCTAATGGATTGTTACCCAAGTTTGTGATCCTGGTCAAATAACTTCATCTTATTTTGCTGTGTAACGTCCGAGTTGCATTCTTCCATTCCCAGTCCCATCATCATGTTCTGGCAGTGTCACCTTGACTCCAGGCACACCCTACTCTTCTATGTACAACAGAGTTATAAATATGCTTTCTGTAAAACTTCATTCTCCGTGCACAAAGTAATTGTCAATCTTGAAGTAGATTCAAGTACATTCTTTGGAAATGCTCCATTGAGCACATGGCACAGAGACCGATTGAACCCTCAACCCCTTGTAAACGAAACATCAGATTGTACCCCACAGGTGCACACAGATCTATGGGACTGAATTTGGTGCACATTCACAAAGGGGCAGTCTTTTCTGACCTTTTGTCATTGTGCGCCTGTTAATAACATCACCCGTCCAAGGCCCCTCCCCCCATCAGGGATGCAGTTATCAATAGCACAGTGGATTCACTAGCACTGGAGAAAGCTGTCTGGTGGGGGTCTTTGCATCTCAATTATATTTTGGGTTTGATGAGCCCATTTACCTTACTTGCACTAGAGCCTTGGCACTCTTTCTGCAACACTGCCACCCCCCCCCCACAGCCCCAACCATAAAGTGTTCTTAACAGTATCTTCTTAACGTGTCACCGCAGCGCCCTGCTTGGATCTCCATAAGGGAAGCCCTTGTTACCTGTGGGTGGAAACTAAGGCAAACCGGGATAAGTGGATAAGCAGGACAATCCTGTCTCTTCACAAAAGCTGCTTATGAGGGGACACAAGCTGTATATTTTAATTTTCTACTGTAAAATGTATGCATTCTGTTACCATTCCTCATTTACATGACGAACATTTTCATGCACTTGAAGTAAGTCCGTTGAAAGAATGACAAGGTGGAGCAACTAAAAACACAATTCAACAAACCATTGTGCATAAAAGAATAAAGGTGGACCTGTAATATTGGGAAAATGGCCCATTTTCTCTATTTAGTGATGTTCTTCAAGGGTATTGTTTACTATATTCCTGTAGGGGCTCAATAATAAATCTCATCTGCAAATGGGTAAACCAGGAATTCTGCCCAAATTTCATCTGTTAACCTCATTAGACGATAATGCTAGGTTTTATTCCTATATTGCATGTAAGGACAGACGAAAAAAAGATTCTCCATACACAAGATCCATAATATATTGGCCCTCTCAGCTATGTTTGAGAATCCATTATACCTTTCCAGCAAATAAATCCTTGATATGTCCATGTTTTCTTGATGTACTTGATAGAAGTAGATAGTGGGAAAAGCTGATGGGTTGGGGGATTCCTTTACATCTATGGTAAGGGACCTATACAGTGACACCTAGGTCATGATTAAACTGGGATGGAATCTACCTATATATGGTCAACTGTTATTAAGCATGAGTTTGAACAAGAGTGTGTAGGTGCACCCCTGATATTTAGCTTATATACACCTCTGATGTGGGTCACAAAATACCGACTTGCAGATCATTTCCACCTAATATTGGTTCATATCATCCTTCAATTTTCCAATGCACCAATGAATGAAATTGTGATTTCATAATATACCCTGACCTCAATCAGGCCAGCAATCCTGTAGTCAGTTCCTCCAATTCAAAAGTGCTAATCTTTGGGTGTAATAGGAATGCCTCCTCTAGGTGAAGCTTCCAGGATCTGGCTTAAGAAAGATATGCATCTTACGCTTACTATGGTCTTATGTTCATGACTGAGGGGGCCATATGTTCTTTCAAGAAAACCTGGAGAGCAAAGCAAATGGCTTAACATGATACCAGTGGAAATGTTGCTTTCTTCCAAACTGATGCAGAGCGTTGCTTATGGACATGTGATCATCCATAGTCTACTTCTCAACAGCAAATCAGGTTGGAGTGCACTCCTGTCTCACAAATACTCTAGATGATGTCTCAGTTTCTTTATCTGTGCTATCTAACTTCAGTATAGTGCCCCAGGATCAATCAAAACACTCATAAAGGGTGACATTATGGTTGATAAAAGGTCAATAGCAAATCTCTGATCTGTATATTTGAATAATGTTCTGAATGGATGGGGCTTGAAGCTGGAGTGGGAGAGCAAGCTTACATATATGAACCTTAAGACAAAAGGTAGCAATTCATTTAGGGGTGGTCCTTATAAAAAGGACCAAGTTAACTTCAAAAAGAAGACATTTGCACAGAATAACTATTGGAAGGGATGTAAGACTGCCTTTCAGATGGAAGCAATGAATACAAATATTAGATTACACTTTGTACTTTCAGATTTCTTTGGATTCTGACAGCAGATTTCAGGGATTCCTGGGAAAGCAGTGACCTAGTAGATAGAAGTGTTAGCTCAGTCAGGATGCAAAACAAATAGTTTTTCATCTAGTCTGTCCATATGCACAATTATCTACTCAATGCAGGTCTTGGATGAAGCCAATGTTTCTTCATTATGGTATTCAAACCTCCTAGGACACTGCCCAATTCACACTATCAGTGCCTAATTTCCATATGTCTGCTCGTATAACAAAGTTTCTGAATTTTCTTTTTCCTTTTTATAGTCAGATTATTAGCTTCTACAAAAGGTTCTCTCTGGTGAGCATGCCCTCTTAATGTTCGGTCAGTAATTTTCTGTTATTGGTCTCAACCTTTTAATGTCTATACCTGAGAGCCTGATGGGGGGACCAAATACTAGTACAGACTGTTTGAGAATTGAAAAAGATGAATTGAAACATTTTATTTAGTATAATTTATACCCTAATTTTGCAAATTAATTGTGATAATTTCACTAATAAACAGTATATTTTCTTGAGTTAAATTAACACTAGTACAGTTGCCTTACTTATGGTAGGTTTTAGTCCCTACATATTCAAATAGGTTTTGCTTTGACATTTTAATATGAAGACTTAAAGTTCAATGTGATGACTTGCTTGCATTTTAGTCCAAGACCCATAATTTTAAAATCCCAAATATGGGAGGTACATTCAGCATTTACCTTTTATGCGATGGGCACACTTTTTGAGCGTTTTGATCGTGGGTCAAACAAGCTAATTTGTGTTTGCTAATTTTATGCTATCCTCAACGGGGCATGTGCAATAGGAGGATGTTCAGCCATCTACCGCTGTTCAAAGTCAAAATATGCCAATAATCCATCAAAAGAAATGAGAAAACAACCATTACCTCACAGGCGAGCTCAAGAGTTGTGGGTACGGAGGACTGGAAGGCCATTGGAAAGGTTAGGGTGTTTAAACTGAGACAAACCGAGAAGTTCACTTTTGTTTTACTTCTGCATAAATAATTTGTCTTAAGGAAGACTATTGACAGAGTTACTGAGATCCAAAAAGTGCAGAGACACCAACAGTTTTGCTTGTTTTGATCGCTTCAATCAACACTTACACAGAAGACTCATAATTATCAACTATCTTAAGAGAAAGGTAATAATATATTCAAGCTGATGGCAAAAACTTCAGAGGTTTTAAATTGATATTCCAAACCCTCAAAAGATTTAAAGGACCCTCCAAGAGACATTAAGCTTATCACTGATGCCCCACTAGTCAATTCAATGAGTAAGAGAGCTTTGACCATGACACCTTATCTTAGCCTCCATTCACCACTTCAATAACGGATTAATTTTGACCTAATTGTGCTGGTACATATCTTACCTCCACAAAATTAGCACAACATTTACCCCATAGAAGTCATCATATCAGACCCACATGCCAGTTGATAATGATACCATTTAGTGGGTACCCCAAAGCATGCAACAGTCTGTTTTGGGCATGTCAAACCTCATGACCTCAAGGAGTCACAAAATGTACCTGAACATTTTTGATAAAACATGCTAGATAGACAGACAGATTGACAAATGGAAAGACAGAGAGAGACAGACAGACACATGGAAGATCGAATGGATGGATAGATAGATAGATAGATAGATAGATAGATAGATAGATAGATAGATAGATAGATAGATAGATAAGCTGCTGGGATTGTAATCTTAGCCAAACATTTAATAGTGGAGACCACAAAAAACACTGTCATCATACCCTACCTTCTAGTTGGAATACAGCAAAATGGATGTGAGAGGGAGATTGGGTAGATCTGCTGTATACAGTAAAGCCCATCTGAGGATAGAGATATGGCATGCAGTTCTCAAAATTTAAATTCATAGATATATATTATCTGATCAATCTAATCTGCCCCTTCCTTGCTGTAGTGACTTATCAACCACTTGATTACAATGTCACATCTGGAAAGGAAATCCTCAAATGACCTCTTCACCTGCAAGCAGTAACTCAGAAAGTCCTGTTGGTAGGAGACTTCGGTCTGTAGGTGGAAAGAATAGACAGCAATAGGCTACTTGTACATACGTTATCCTGAGTTTCTACAAACTAATGATTGGGCCAACACCAAATTGTCTAAACCCTTGATCAAGCTTTCTGTCATATTGTCAAATACACAAACACCTCAGTGCAACCACAGTTCTGAGATAAACATGCATTAATCAGGCACCTCCTGTCTCACCTGTGGTACCACCCTTTACTCTGTAGTCCCCAAATGTGCACCACATCCAAATCATACGATTCAACAAAATAAGCATGTGTGAATTGTACTAGACATGCAAACCAATTACACCTGATCATAGCTTAGAGGGTGCAATGGTGGCGGAGTACCTTCTCTGCCAGACTGAGGGTCCGCCCACTCGATTTAGAGGTGAGAGGATCTTAAGTATGTCCATGATGGAGCCCACTCCATCTCCATCGCCAAAATGCTCCTCCAACAACCTGACATAGTACGGGCTGTCAGAGGTTAGCTACTCGATCACACACCGAATTTAGAGTGGGTGATCGGATGAATTTGTCTGCTGTCCATCACCACCAGATGAAACTTGGCGGTGAGGGACAGTAAAAAAATTTGCATCTGCACCATGGGAAAAAACACCCATGTTATGGGGGTCATGAGTTTTCATTTTTCAAAAACAAACCTCCTCTTTGGGAGTTTGTTTTTGAGAAATGAAAAACTGTGTCTCAAGTGTGATGGGCAGCCATTCTGTTTTTCATAGCCATCCGTCAAACTTTTACAACATTAACAGAAACCGCTGAGACAGGTGTTCTTGCAAATGTTAAGAGAATATTTGGTGAACAGTACATCAGTCATGGCGACAGAGTGATTTACTTCGTCACCCTAAAAGACATTATTCCATCCTCCAAACATAAAGTCAAGCCCTAACTTTTCAGATCTCGGAATCCTGCTTAAAATAAACAGGAGATTCTATGAAAAGGCTTTCGAATGAGCTTTAAAATGCCTTTCACACTAAATTCTTTAGTGTGTAAGCAATGCAACAATTTAGAAAAAGAAACTAATTAACATCTGTATTCAAAGAATTATTTACACTAAACTTCTTTAATACACACTTACTGAAACTTGAATCATTCTGAATCCAAATTACAAAAAATCCAGAAACATAGCAGGATTAAGTTGAAACCCTGCCTCTTTACCAGAACATTCTCCCCATCCCCAATGGCGAAGCTCACAATTTTTTTGGAGGCCGCGATGAGGCTGAAAATTCCAAGGGGGATATTCACAAGAACGTGTGCTAAACATCTCCAAAAATGTTAACGCAACTTTACACATCGCAGCCTATCGCAGGAAAATAACCCCGTGTTAACGTGGAATTCACAACACCGCGGTACCATGCGATAGTCCCCCGAAAACGCTGCCAATGTCTGCGATACAACAACTGCGACCGTGATAAAAACACAACCCTCAACGCGAAAAAACATGCGATGGGCCAAAGCGCGATGAGGAAATCAGCGATAAGGAGCGCCAGGCCTGCAATACACACATGGCAGGCGGGAAAAACCACTATAAAAGTAGAAAAAACACACAAACACAAAATGACCAACACCCAAGCACCATGGAGGCAGCCGGAGCAGGCGCAGAGGACGAGCACAACCCCACAAACACCCTGGACGACCAGCCTGGGACCTCGGGGACAGGGAAGGGCAAGGACAAGAAGAAGAGGAAGACAAAGTTCAGTCCGCAGGAAAACAGGATCCTGGTCACGGAGGTGATGGAACACCATCAACAACTGTTCGTCACCTCCAACGTGTCATTGGGCACCAAAAATGGAATATGGCGGGACATCGTGGACAAGGTGAATGCCGTCGGAGAGCACAAGAGGTCAATGGACGAGGTCAAGAGGCGATGGATTGACATCAAGCGCAAGACCAAGGAGAAGCTCGCAGGCAACCAGAAGGCAGCAATGCAGACTGGAGGTGGGAGCCCAGCACCACAGCTGGAGCTGTATGACATGGAGGAGCTGGTGTCGACAGTCATCAGTGTGGAGACTGTGGCCGGAGTCGGGGGACCGGACACTGCTCAACAGGACACAACACAACCGCAACAGGGTGAGTGACCACCAGGTACTGGGGTGACGGGTGGAGATGGCCACAATGGCACACATGCACAATCAAGCAGAGCACAGTGCACACCCACAATGACTCTGGATCATGGCTCTGATCCACAGACTGTCACAATGTACAATGCCATGCTGTCTGAATGTGAACCTGTACCATGCAGCTACATACATGCGGACACATTGTAATACACCATCTCCCCTTCACATTGCAGGGGCACCGTCAACACCTCCTGCAGAGCAGTCACAGCCACTCTTCACTGATGACGAGGAGGACACCCCCAGCATCGACACCCAAGCCCTCCAAGACATCATTGACATCATCCGCAACTCACCTCCAGGATCAGGGCAACCCAGCTGCATCGAGGAGACCCCATCCACTACCCAAACCACCCAGCAGGAGGCACCCACAGCCCCGGCAGTCTCTCAAGACCCCCAGGAACAACACATGGCCTTCCAACGCCGTGTGCTGGAGGGCCAGAGGAAGACGGCTGAGCAGGTGCGGGTGGGGTTCGACCTCATGGCTACCAAACTGGACGCCATCCATGGGTGTCTAGGTCCCATCAAGGACCAGCTCCAGTCCCTAACGGACACCCACGGCCCACTCCATGGTCTCCAACAAGCCCTGATTGACATCGCTGGAGTCATGACTCGGAGACAAGAACACCTGTCCGCTCAGAGTGGCTCCAGCGATCCCAGCCGTGAGTTGGCACACATGCGGAGGCTCATGGAGGACATGGTGCGGATGGAGGCGGAAAGGATGGCAGCCACCGCTGCACATCAGCGAAATGTAGCTGGGATCTACCATGCCCTGCAGATCCTCATCATGGCATTGCTGCCACAAGGCGTGGCGATGATGAATGCTGCTGCCCCCACACCATCCACATCTCCGCCCCCTGTTGTGTCAGTGCCTCCCAGTGCGGCAGGCGTATCCACTCCGGCACCTGATGTGTCACTGCCACACAGTGCGGCCGACAATCCTCCTCCGGCCCCTGATGTGTCAGTGGCACACAGTGCCGCAGCCGGTACTGCAACACCCACAGGTGGGGCAGAGCACACATCTGAGGACGAGGACGTGGATGGGATTGAGATCAGAAGGAGGCACTAGCATTCATTTCCGCCACCTTGCCTGTTTCTGCTTGGTGCCGCACATGGCCCCATGACCTTCCACTGACCCCTGATACACTCCGCTGCACTCACCTTGGACCGCGACATGGACTGCCATATCCTGTTTGATGACCAATGACACAGCGACCAGACTGCGGACTGTACCCTTCCTCTTCCGCAGTACTTGTCATCCCCGGATGGACTCTGGCTGGCCCTCCACAGGCCCATATTGTGTAGTGTGCTTGGCATGGCCCTGTACCGCTCCTGCTGCAAAACTCCACTGGATGTGCAATAAACATCCAGAAACGCACTGCTGTGTCATGTCTTTCATCATACATGTATGAATGTGTGGATGAATGTAGGGACAGTGATTTCCCTTACGTCAATGATGCTCATCTAGTGGGATGCCAGTCACAGTGTGCTACATTGCCTATTGTGTTCCGGTTGCCGTGGACACTACAACAGGGACACATGCATTAGTCACTTCCTTGTCCTGACATGGACTGAACCACGCCCAGAGCCCCTGAGTCATTGTTGCAAGCCCTGCGCTGGTCCGGCGTACGCCAGGCCAGACCACTCTGTTTACGCTCCGAGGGGGGGCCCACATAGCTACATGTCGCAGACGTACACACTGGTGGTATGCAGGTCACTGGTCTAGTTGTCAGCATGTCACAGCCAATCCCTGAGGGCAGGTCTGCACACACACCACACCCATCCGGCACAGGTGTCACAGGCCATGTGACCCCATCAATATAAGGGGCCGACAATGTCACATTCTCCACTGCCGGTGGTGACTGGATGACGGACGCTCCACGGTTCTCAATCATAAAGGGCCCATGAGTTGTGGCGCACAGGGTTGGTCGCACCCGAGGCCTTGTGCCCGTCACAGGCCTACCACCACGTGGCACTGACTGGGGTTGCACAGGGTCAGTGTCACCCGAGGCCTTGCGCCTGTCACGGGCCTACCACCACGTGGCGCTGACTGGGGTTGCACAGGGTTAGTGGCACCTGAAGCTTTGCGCCTGTCACGGGCCTACCACCACGTGGCGCTGACTGGGGTTGCACAGGGTTAGTGGCACCCGAAGCCTTGCGCCCATCACGGGCCTACCACCACGTGGCGCTGACTGGGGTTGCACAGGGTTAGTGGCACCCGAAGCCTTGCGCCCGTCACGGGCCTACCACCACGTGGCGCTGACTGGGGTTGCACAGGGTTAGTGGCACTGAAATAGCTGAGTGGGTGTGCAGCCTGCGATGATGACGTGTGCACTGATGTGGTCTCTGCCATTGATGCCTCAGGACTCAGCGTCATGTGTGGGACCTGCTGGGCCGCGGGCGGGTCCGCATGATGTGGACCATGCCATGGTGGCGGGACCGGGGCCTGGAGCTTGCACGGGCACGTGGTGTGCCCACTGGTGGACACACCGTTGGCGGCAGGTGAGCAGTGGGCCCGGGGTGTGCAAGTGCGGACAGCCAGCGCTGGCCGGCGGGAGGGGGTAGGGTGCAGCTGCATGCGTGCGCAGGGACGGACAGGCGTTGTTGCTGTGTGCTGTGTGATGGACTCTGCCATGATTGACTCTGGCCTCGATTACAGATTGCAGACCTGGTGGCTTGCAGTGTATCCCGGCACGTGGTTGGAGACACACCGGTGGCAGCAGGTGAACAGTGGGGCCTGGGTGCGCAGGGGCGGCAGTGTCTCTCTCTCTCTCCCTTCCTTCCTTCCTTCCCTCTCTCTCTCACTCTCTCTCTTTACCTTCTCTCTCTCTCACTCTCTCTCCTTTCCTTCTCTTTCTCTCACTCTCTCTCCTTTCCTTCTCTCTCTCACTCTCTCTCCTTTCCTTCCTTCCCTCTCTCTCACTCTCTCTCCTTTCCTTCCCTCTCTCTCACTCTCTCTCTCCCTTCCTTTCCTTCTCTCTCTTTCTCTCTCTGCCTTTCTTTCATTCTCTGTTTCTCTGTGTCTCGCTCCTTTGATGTGCGCATGGCACACGTTCTGATTTTGTGCTTTATTTTCGAGGCTGTGACATCGAGATTGTCCCGGACGGACCCGACAGGAGTCTTCCGCATTGGTGTTTTGTGTTGTATTTCAATAAAGTTTTTGGTTGTTACTTCAGTGCTGTGTGCCTGTTTCTCATTCTTCTGGCCACACATGTGTGTTATTTTTTGACAATGTGCGTCATCATGCGCTTTTTGTGGCTCTTGTGTCGTGCATGGTATGTGTATGCCCGGGGAAGGGTTGGGGTGGTGGCGGTGGGTGTTGTGGCCCTCATGGGTATCCGAGCTGCATGATCATTGCCTCCATGGCATCTGTGGGTCTTCAGGTGTGGCTCTTGGCTGGGCTCCCTTTCATGCTGCAGGTAGTCGTCCTGCTTAACACCAGCAAAAGGCAGGTGCTACCACGGCTTATCGCCTGTTTTTGGTTCGGATCGCAGATCTGGCAGTTCGTTGTGAAAGTGGTGTTGTGGTTTTTTCGTGTGTTTTTGCACGGGAACGCCTACTCTGCATCTCATTAGGGTTAGTTGGTGGTGTCCACCGTGGAGATAAATTTTGGGGCAGTTATCGCGGGAATACTGGCGATGTCTGCAGTTTGCACCCGCTTGTGAATGGGGTGTTAAATCTATCTCCACTTTGGATGCGTTAAGGTGGAGATAAATCGGCGGTAGGTCCTTGTGAATATGCCCCTAAGTAATTTTAATCAGCAGACTGAGCCATGAAGGCTTCAGGTGGCAATTCTTTCCTACTCTATGTCACCAGTTGGTCAACGCAACCCTTACAATGAAGACTGTTCTTAGTCCAATGAAAGATGCCATCTCCAGATCACGTTTAGGAAACTGACGTTAGACCTTCAAATGTAAGCAAACTGCCAGCTAATCTGTATGCCAGTAAAGTCATATCGACCAATTGCCCCCATTGCCTTAGTGACCTGAACACTCATTTCTAACAAATGCAATGTTCCTCAGGTCATAGCTCAAATCCTGGTAAGACAGGCTGTGTACTCTTAATAGTAATTAATACTACAATTTATTTTTTGCAGCCCCTAGAAACAGTGGAGGTGCAGTATGAAGTGCTGTATCAAAGTATATTATTAATGAATGAAATACAGTTTACTCGGTTCATATGCAATACATCCAAAATATTTCTGCTGGGTGAACCTATATCCAAGCTAGCCAATTTGAAATCTGTAAAGATACACATACACTGTATCTTCAAAGGGAAGAAGGTTTATTTAAGCAGCTTCTTTCACCCCAGCCTCCTCCTCTCCTTCTCAACCCCTTTTACCATTTACTCATTACATTCCAAGCAGGGAACTTCTAGATAGAATAAAGACATGCAACAGCAAAGGTTCTACATACTATGTTAAGAATACCACGAAATCCTTTTTGATTTGGGCCATTGGTAACTCTATCACAGAAAGTAAAAAATGTCTTTGTCATCTTTGACAGAAATTGCCCGACAAAATGTAATGATAAATGGTTAAATTTTCAGTTTCCACTTCACAGAAAATTCTCCCATTCCTTCAAACCCAAACTGAGAGGAGATAACGAGAGCCTAGGGGTGGCTTGTCTCGACTGCAGCAATGGGTTCAACAAGAGGCTAACTAAGACTCCTACCCACAGAGAGTTCAAAATCATGCATCTGAAATATTCCTGAACCTCCACTAACAGGTCATGTGAAATCTACCTTGAAATTACTGCACTGACTCCTAGCAGAATGTAGGATTCAATTCAAGTTGCTGTGGACCGTAAAATAGGCCTTCTGAGGCAAACTATTACTGGCACAGACTTAAATGTTTAGCATCCTCTATCCTTTTAGGAGGTGTTAAGTATAAAACAAGGTGGTCGTTCCATGAGAGCAGAGTGTTACAGACTCTAAAATGCCCTGAATCATAACTAAAGGGTAGAACCAACCATCTATAATTTAGCAAACTTGTGAAATCGGAGATGCTCATGGTACTTGACTGAGTAACTGTTTAGAAGGTACTAGCAAGAGAATAGGGAAAGGGAACATTTGCTTTGAGCCTGGCGTCACTTCAACCACCTCCCATTTAACCTTCTGTAAAACTAGAAGTCGATATTCCAACAAGGTGATCTTACTGTGACAAATATAAAAATAAACGATTGCATTAAAAAAGACAACCACTAGCCTCTTTAATCATGAATCTATAACAATCTTACTCGCCATATGGGGTGCAATTGATTTCAAAATTCTGCGGTAAGAAAAAGAATTTTGTTTTCATACTTGACTGTAATTTTAGAAGCAATTATGTTTAATTTAAGTAAGCAAACAACTCTATTACAGTTACGACACTGCAGCGTACATTTCCTCATTCTGTTGTCCTGACAGAAAGCCAGTTTGTGCAGAGTGAGCTGATCTCAATGCGTCAAGAATATGCTACTGTGACACATTTGCTGCTGCTTGCAGATGCCCGCATTAACATTGGTTTCATTTCACAATGATAATGCAAAGGTCTCTTGATTGTTTCTGACTTTCAAAAATTAAGTTTAGCAAGATATATTAAATTTACAAAGTATAGGAATTTTTTCACGCTCTAAAGATCTGAACTTTTATCCTAAAAATCATGGATGTCGATTCATCAAAATGCTAGGTGTAGCGGAAGAGACATCACATGCCATGTGACCCTGTCTGATGTCACAGAAAGTGATATTACACGAACTTTGACCTGGTGACATTACAGGAAGTGACATCACCTGCCCTTTGACCCACCCTGATGATGTCACAGAAAGTGACATTGCACGGCATTTGACCTGATGACATCATAGGAAGTGACATCACGTGACCTTTGGACCCCATGAAATCAAAGGAAGTGACATTGCATGACCTTCAGCTTGGTGCTGTCACATGAAGTGATGCATCTAACTTTTAGTCACTTACATCACACACAGAGCCTGGAAAATCTTTACAGACACAAAAGAAGTACCCTATAAACAGACATACTTCAAATCCTATTGGAAATGCAGCTATATACATTGTTTGAGGTAGTATCTTCAGATATACAATTAAGATTATGTAGCATTGAACCTATCAAATAGTGAACAACAATGCAAAATACGCTAGTCAAGTTGAAGTCAGCCATTAACAATATCAAATAACTTATAAAATGGGAAGTTTGATGGGCCTGAAATGTTCAAAACAAGTTCACTTTATCATTTGTTTTAGAAACTAAGAGTACCATGTAATTAAATCTCAGTCTTGGAACATAGATAACAGTGTTATTTAATGCAGGTCAAGTTCTCCCAGCAACCTTCCTATCCATGACATGGTATACATACTTTTAAACCTGTGGAGTCATTGAACCTTTCCAGGTTTGCTATCATTACCTTCGTCTAGAGAAAGCATGCACATCACTGGTACAGTACTTGTGCTGGTCAATAATATGCTTGTTCTGCATTGACATACCTTACCAGCAACAAACATCTTATCTAACATCCAGAATGGCCAAAGACATGAATGCTTGCTTTACAAATGCAGATGTTACAGTCCGCATTTAAAAATGGCTCCATTAATCACTGCTCCTAAAGCAAAACTTTCCATATTTTCAAAATCCTTCACACACATATACAGAGAAAATGAATCATACGTATGTAAATCAGTGTATAGAAAATGTTACATAAGGCAAAGGAGACTAAAAGGTGTAGGATTCACATGTCATCCATACTGGTAGACACTTTTTAAGAGTGCTTAGTCTGGAGAAGCACAAACTAAGGATGAAGAACATAACACAGTGGTTAGGTTTGACTTTAATAATAAGAATTCATTTCTACCAAAGCAAACCTTTCATAGCAACATCAGGATAGAAAGACTGGGGAAAAAACATAACTTTATAACCTGTACCATGCAGCTTGCATGCAGCTTTTAGATGGCAGTTCATTGCTCACTGTGCTAGATTATGAATGTATCTTATGAACTGCACAGTAACAACAGAATCTATGTGACTAAAGCAGTAACCCACTGAGTTAGCACCATAAAATACTGTTCTTTGATATGCATGGTACACATTCGTTGCAGCAGGCATATTAACTCTCTACACTACATTAGATAAGTAAAAACTGCCACTAGACAAAACTCCCATCTTTCTGCAGCAGGTACATTATTAAGTCACCAGAGTTAACTTGAAAATGTTATTGTTGCCCAAAAACTGCTGAATTTACAAGTAACTTTGCAGTGCTTTTAAAACTGCTGCACTGCTACAAAACCGACCCCCACTAACAAAACCTGCCCCCGACCCTTCCAGCCTCCGGGGAAATGCCCGCCCATCGTCCAATGCCCAGTATTGACAATCAGGGCTTCGTGGTGTTCAAAACAGACAATGTCTTGTTGGACAGTCCACCAGTACTGACTGGCATGCGCATGCTACATGGATGCAGTGTTCAATATAAAACAATGGCAATTAATGAGTTATTCACATTACATAAACAATGGCTAGACTGCTAGAAAGGTTGAACCTGAAATGTGTGCTCTTTAAAATCTTGTGTCAACTCTAAAAACTGATAATCTTTTCTTACTTTACTTGTTATTTCTGTTAGAGGTTTGTCCAGGGCCTGGTACCACCACAAGAGGAGTTGGAGAGTCAAGATTCTAGTCGGGTCGGTGTGACGATTCAGTCAGTCTCACTCCTACACTACCTGCCCCGCGGCCCACCTGAGGTCCGACTGTCCCACTCAGTCAGAGAGTGATAATTAAGTGAAGCAAGTCACTCCCGGCCCTGTCGGGATTGGGAGTCTGTTTCTGAACTCGCGTTGAAGACAGTCACATACTCTAGAGACTAGTGACACCCAGTACCCATGCCACACAGCAGGCACAAGTCCGATTCCGACTCCGACCCCTCGCCGCTTGTCACACTTTCTTTGCAGTAGGCATATTAACCCTTTGCCCTAACTTAGATTAGTCAAAACTGCCACTAGACAAAACTCCCATCTCTCTCCATCAGGTACATTAATAAAGCACCAGAGTTAACTTGACACTTTTACCGATGCCCTAAAGCTGCTGAATATACAAGGCACTTTGCAGTACGTTTAAAACTGCTGCACTGCTACAAAACTGGCCCCACTAACAAAACCTGCCCTCCACCCTTCCAGCCTCCAGAGGAAATGCCTGCCCATCGCCTGATGCCCAGTATGGCCATTCCGATCCAAGTGGTGTTCAAAACAGACAATGTTTTGTTGGCCAGTCCACCAGCACTCATTGACCGGTGTGCGCATGCTGTGGCTACACAGATGCAGTGTTCAACATAAAACAATGGAAATTAATGTGTTACTCACATTACCTAAACGATGGCTAGACCGCTAGAAGGGGTAACCCTGAAATGTGCACTCTTTAACAATCATTTCAGAGGTTTTCAGGTCATTTGAAAATCTTGTGTCAACTCCAAAAACAGATAATCTTATCTTACTTTACTTGTTCGTTCTGTTAGAGGTTTGCCTAGGGCCCACAGCTCACAGGAGTCACAACGAGCAGCACCACCACAAGGTGAGTCGGAGAGTTGAGACTCTAGTCGAGTCGATGTGATAACTCAGTCAGTCTCACTCTCATTTGACATCACCTGCCCGTTGCCCGCCCGAGCTCCGACCGTTCGTCTCAGTCAGAGAGTGACAATTAAGTGAAGCAAGTCACTCACAGCCCGTTCCTGAATCTGCGTTAATTCTAGTCGGTCACTCTAGAGTCATGACATCCAGCACCCACGCAGCAAACACTAGTCAGACTTGACTCTGACTCCAAGGCTGTTCCTTGTCAGCGTGGCTTTTACTGTCACGTGGAGGATAGCCAATAATTTTTGCCAGGGCCGTTATCATTGGTAGCACTTTCACGCTAACAGATTGACGGTCCTGGGACCCAGACGGTGGTCCCAAACACAGTGGTACACATACCGCACAAGGCACCATGTCCTCAGCTAGTGTAGGGTGCACCTGGTGCGCGGTTGCACTTACAAACACGTGCTGCTAGTGGTAGCATGTGTAGTTAGTCACTGTCCAATCATGCCCAGCCATGCTTCGTGCTTATTTGCTCAGCTTCCTAGCCCTGGCCCACAGCAGATATATACAATGTATCAAATCAAGGACTGCGCTGGCTGACCCAGCCCGGGGTTACCATAGCAATGAGTGAGATGAGTTCTTTCCCCCACCCAGGCCCAGCTTGCAGGCCATCAGGATGTCTCTGCAGGCAGAACTTCATCACAGCAGTGCGATCAAACACTGCTCACACTGCAGCTGCTTTTATGCCACCAGTGCGCTTGCCAAGGCTGACAAACAGCTAGGGGTTCCAAGCAAGGTGGCAGGGGTCACAACGGGTGGCTTAGGGCTTGCAGTTGTGACCCCTGGCGACTCCTAATAGACGTCCATGCTAAAAATAAATTCCATGGTGTGGTGCTGCAATTGAAACATTTTGCTGCAGGAGCCAATTTCTCTGCAGAGTCGCCTATCTGAAGAACATGGCTCCATGGCATCTCCTGTTTTAACGTGTCCTAAGTCCTGAGAAGAAGTAACAGAACAGCGAGTGCAGTCAGAGGCTATTAAGGCTGCCCAAGGGCCTTTTGGCTGGGCAAGGCTTCTTTCCTACACTGCCTCACTAGTAAAACTATAGCTTCAAAGCCTCGAAAATTGCACTTCTAAAAATAAATATTTAGAAATAGGGACTGTTCTCAAAGGGTTTGTTCCCAAATCTAATAAATTAAGAACAGTGTGAAGGGGTTGAAAGGGTTAAGGTTCAAGCATATAGGGTTTATAGTATAGGGGCTGGTGTTAGGATTATAGAGTTAAAAATATGGGGTTAAGGGAATGGGTTGTATGGCTTAAGGTTTGGGGTACAGGTTTAAGGGTTTAGAAATGCAGGCTATGGGGTTAGGGCTTAAAGATACAGCGTGAGAGTTTGGGGTATAAGGTATAGAGTATAGGGATATGATGTTAAGGATTAAAGGTTAGAGATTCTGGTTAGAGGGGATTAGGATATTTGGTTAACCTTGTGGGCTTTGGGGTGTAGAGTTACATGTATAGGGTAATGTGTTTAGGGAAAGGGATTATGGGTATATGGGTTATGGGATTTGGTTAGGGGTTAATTGCTAGGGCATTTCGATATAGCAGTTTTGGTAATGGTGTGGTAATGGCTGGATTTTGGGCGGGGTACGTGAAGACAAAAGTGAAAGTGTGAAAGTGTTTTCAAATTGTAAATTTTTGTGCAATAGATTATAATGAGTATTAGTAATTTTTCTGTGAATCCAATACGCAAATGATGACATAACATGATTTTAGTTTAAACAAGATTATTTTAATGTATAAAAGAGTGTTTTTGATATAGTTGTGGCACATTTCTAGGAAAACTCCATCTTGGATAAAATGGATGCTATTTCCGTCATTCACTCCTGTCCTCACCCACTTCCATTATGTCCCCCTGAGCATCTTCTATCCTTGCAGGCTTCGCAGAGGAAAGACTCTACTGTTATGAATACAAAGCTTAGAATGACCTCTCTAGTGTTCCTGAAATGGTACAACACTTTTATAAGAGCCTTCACACACCTGCCAAAACATACCCAACTGATTCCACTCAGACAAGACCTGGGCCTTAAGCTGATTTGTCACAAGGCCCAACTTAGACCACTTCTGTTTTGGCTCATGCTTAAATACTCTGTTGCGCTTGAGGGCTATTACCATTCTTTCCAGGACATAGCTGCCCATGATAGGGTTGGTAACATCAAATGGCTTTCCTTTACTAAAAATATTCTACACAAGATTGGCCTTGGTGGGGACGCTAGGGGGCGGGCTGACAAGATGGCCGCACCTTAGTGAGGCTCCGTCAGCCCTGGACGACATATCCAGCAACTATCCTGTATCCGCGGGGGTACCCCTCCAAAAATCGCCTCATCTGGCATCGGAAGGCAGGCGGAAGCAGAGCGAGCCATTTGCGTGCAACCAGGGGGCCGTGATAACCCCGTTGGACACTGCCTCCATCCGAGGCCTGTGAAGCACGCTGCTGCTGACTGGGCCGCGACTCGTGTGATCGACCCGCCGCCTGCAGAGCCCGGGGGGCCTCGCTGAGATGGATCAACAGCCACTGCCAGACAGGACTGCGGCGGGTCCCGCAGGTGCGCGGTGGCGAAGAAGAGACACACGTCAGCACTGGCAAACGCGCCCCTCATCATAACAGTGAGTGTACCTGGCGTGGCTTGCATATACGCAAAGCCGAGGATTGCGGCCTGCCCCGGGTGAGAGAGGCCTAGAAGGAGGCGCTTTTCCTGGCGCGACGCCCCGGGCGGGAGCATCATCGCTTGGCACCATTCCGGAGCTCACCTACAGGCAAGGGGCGGAGGAGCAATGGACGGGGGACGTAGCATAGCCGTCGGCCAACGCACTCACCCAATAGACTTGTGTGGACTGGCCGGGCGTGGAGTCTGGCGCGGGAGCCTGGGAACTGGGGCCTACCCTGCGTGCATGGACACAGCTTCGTGATAGTTGCGGCCAGGTACTGGGCACAAACGCACACGCCTGCTAGGCCTCAGATAACGTATATGGGCGAGCCCTCCAGCACCCTGATCGCTCCCCGGTGCAAGTATAGTATAGCAGAGGCCCCGGAGACCTAGAGGCCACATTCGCTCCTTAAAACCGCTGGTTGAGAACGTTGACGGGGGTGTGCGATTCCCCCGTGGGACGCCTGTGCGAGGGAAGATCCGCTACACAGGTCTGGGGGGTCCTTGTGTCCCTGGTTGGCCCTGATGGACACCGCGCTACCCCTGCAGCTGGGGTGTGATTCCTGGTGCCCTTGCGCAGGGCGATCCCCGGAGCTATCCCCGTGAGAGTGAGCCTCGGAGAGGAGGGCCAAAACGACTCTTTCACCCCTACACACCACAGCGCACAGGGTCCACCTAGCTGGCGGACTGTGACCGATAAGTCAGCGCGCGGATGTCGCCGGGGGTGGGGTGGCTCAATCCTCCCCTCAACGTACCCTCTACTCCACCACAGGATCGTCCCGGGCTGAGCACCTCGAGCGTTGGCCTCCCTTCACAGTGAGATACAAGACCATATTTCAGTGCCCCCGCCCGACCCCGCGGCCCTGCGCTGGACTGGTGCCCGCGGTGTGATCATCGGCCTGCAGCACGCCGGTGATTGGGTGTCACGAGAACTGAGGCGCTTCTCCCCCCCTGCACTGCGTAGCTGGGCGGCGAAGTCACACGCGCCATTCTGATCCGGCGCACAACGCAACCCTTTGCGCCACCCGGAGCGAACAGTCAGAAGAGCGGCCGGGAGTCGGCAGAAACACCCCCCAAATGCCCAGCTGGTTGTGACAATGGGGAAACCGGAAGGCAAACAGCTGAAGCTCAACTTTGACACCCGCAGAACGCCCAGAGGGCAGCCGTCCGACCCAGAACAAGATGGCACTGGCCAAGGGCCACAAGGCACAGAGGAGGTGGACTTGAAGACACTGCTCCACACAATGAAAACAAGCTTTGCCTCCATTGAGGGGAAGATGTATTCCATGTGCGCCAGAATGGACCAGATCACCCAGAAAATTGAAAAACAGGACGGAAGGATTAAGGAGGCCGAAGAGCGCATCTCTACAGTTGAAGATGATCATGCGCAGGCTGCGGGGAAACTCACGGACGTCGACAAGCTGCTAAAAGTGATTGCAGCCAAAAATGAGGACATTGAAGCCCGCTCGAGGCGGAATAACATTCACATAACAGGTGTCCCCGAGACCACAAACACTGGAAGGCTGGAAGATTACGTAGAGCGGCTGCTCACTACTTACTTTGGCCATGAGGCATTCTCCAGGATGCTCATAGTGGAAAGGGCGCACCACACATTAGCACCAAAACCCCCGCCGGGAGCTCCACTTCGACCCATAGTAGCGAGGCTACTCAACTATCGCGACCGTGATGCAGCCCTGCGCAGAGCGAGAGAACTGAAAGACGTTGTATTTGAGAATAACGCCATATCACTCTATCCAGATTTCACCCTAAACGTCCAGGAGGCGCAGAAGAAATTTTCTCCCATCAAAAAGAAACTCCAGCAGGAAGGAGTGGAGTATGCAATGCTTTACCCCGCACGCCTACGGCTCACCTTCGATGGCAAACACCACATTTGTAGCACCCCACAACAAGCGGCGGACTTCTTTAAGAAAACAGTGCTGGCTGCCAAGAGAGCGGAGAGATCCCCGACGAGCGGCGAAGACGGCCCGGCGCAACATGAAGAGGACTGAGAGCGCTGCACACAGTAAGACATGCCACTGGTGGCAGGTAGCCTTGCTGACACTGTCGGCATGGACATATGCTTCAATATGCAGGTAACACTAACTAAGGCCGATCTATTGCCTCCTGACCTTTCTTTAGTCTTTTAATAGGCGGGGAGGACCCTGTCGGACATTGTATTAGCAGTCCAGGGCCCCCTTCTGCATGCTACCTTGGTGCAGGAGGAGCCGCCAAGCCCCCTAGGACACACGTCTCTGAGGGAGCTCCCCCTTTCCCTAATTGTGGGAACTTTAATGTTAGGCGGTTGCCTCTGTTGTTTTGATGAAGAGACATTGCCACCGTAGACTGTAAATTACCCTGAGACTTGCTTTCTACCTGAATTCCGGATGTATTGTGTCTTCCTGTTCATGCACCGTGATCTCCATATGGTGCGACTGTCATATAACCCCGTAACATGGCCAGTGCAATTATCACTTAGGGTACCGGTGGCACCGTTGATTCAAAAGTTTCTTGATGGTTTGGGAGGGCTTCAGAGGGAGGGTCCTATGCACGGCAGGTGTGGGTCGCCGTTGTGGGGGGAATGTTGGGGTAGAAGGTTAGGCATTATAGAATTTGCATTAGATGACAGACTACGTGGTGATAGCTCACACCCACACACAGGTACAGGCCCACAATTCCCATCTATCAGTCAGACGTTGGGAAATGACGGGTGAGGGACACAAGCCAAACACCACCTCGTCCCTGGGTCTCCTAACTTGGAACATCAGGGGGCTGGGCGACCCCAGAAACAAACGACACATACTAGCCTACCTAGATAGGCACCATGTCAGTATAGCCATGTTTCAGGAAACACACACCCTCCCCTCCCAGCAACCCCAGTTCGCCACAAGGTGGGCTTCACATAGGTACTTCTCATCGTATTCCGCCTATTCCAGAGGCACGGCAATACTGATAAAAAAAGCGGTACCATACACTGAGGAAGGATTTTCACTAGACCCACAGGGCAGGTACTGCATGACGTGGGGGAGACTAGCCTCAGCCTCCGTCACACTTGTGTGTAGTTATGGGCCTAACGTAGATGACGAAGACTATTACATAATATTATGGGCAAAGGTGGTGAGCATAGGATCGACGCATCTCATCTGGGGAGGGGATTTCAACCTTACGCTGCAGCCCTCGCAGGATCGCTCCCATCCACTACCGCACCACTATTCTAAGGCACAGCATCAACTCCAGCAAATAATTGCAGACAATTTACTAGTAGACGTCTGGCGCCATCACCATCCAGCAAAGAGGGAGGGCACCTTTCACTCTGCAGTACACAACAATCGGTCCCGATTGGACATGTGGATCACCTCGCAAGACATAGCGTTACACGCCCTATCCTGGCGTCACCTATCGTGCACGTACTCAGACCACTCCCCGGTACTCATGGCCATACACCCACCCTGGTTGTCGCCCCAACCCAGGCAGTGGGGTTTGCAACCTACGGCGCTCCTTGACATGGTTTTTCAGACCGAACTGGGGAAAATACTGGAGGAGTTCCTGAGACTCAACGTTGACTCGGTGTCATCCCTGGCTACAGTGTGGGAGGCTCTGAAGGTCACCGTTCGAGGCCATTGCATGACTAAAACTGGAGGTATACTCAGAGACATACGCACTTCAATAGCAAACTTAGAAAGTCAGATCAAACAGCAAGAGATGAACATTCACCCGACAGGCGCGGGACCCACACTGGCCGCGATACGCGGACTCCTCACGGAGTATCAAATCGAGGCGGAAAGGGAATGCCTCTTCCGCAGCAAATACCACACAGCGCGCAAATATGGCGAGGACGAGCGCCCCGGTAGGGCGCTAGCCGAGACCATCCGTCCACCTAGAACGGCGAACCACGTGCTGGCTATCCCAGACGAGGCAGGAGTGACCCATCAAGACACATCTGCCATACTGGAGGTGTTCACTGCGCACTATCATAAATTGTATACGACATGCGCTGCACGTCAAGCTGAGACCCCCACTATATTTACAGCAGATAGAGCTGGCCTGGCTCAGCAACCGGCAGCGCGACTTCTTAGCTTCCGACTTAGAGGAGGACGAAATATGGGAGGCCATTATGCATATAGGGAATGGGAAAGCGCTTGGACCCGACGGTCTCGGCATAGAGTTTTATAAGACTTATATCGACACACTTGCCCCCTTCCTAAGAGCGGTTTATGAGGAGGCTGCCCAAACCAGGACACTGCTGCTTACCATGAGGGAGGCCATGTTGGTCTCGCTGCTGAAGCCAGGAAAGGCCCCCGAATCCACAGATTCGTACAGACCATTATCCCTGATCAACTGCGATGTGAAGATTCTAGCCAAAGTGGTGGCCAACCGGCTCACGCTTTTGATGGATAACCTCATCAGGCCTGATCAGGCGGGCTTCATACCTGGGCACGCCACCTTGCACAATCTGAAGACCCTCTTTTCCATCATGCAGGGAATTGACCAGGAGGAACAGGCTGTGGCGGTCTTTTTAGACGCCACCAAAGCGTTCGACTCCTTGGAATGGGAGTACTTATTCTCAGTCCTAAAGCACATGGGGTTCCCTCCGGGGTTCCTCAAGTGGATCCACCTGCTATACCATCGACCCCGGGCCTCGTTACTCCTGAATGGAGAACGCTCTCCCGCCTTCGGCATCTCCAGGGGCACGCTACAAGGGTGCCCCCTTTCACCCTTGTTATTTGCGATAGCTATAGAACCGTTGGCAGCCATGCTACGACAGCACCACAAACAATATGCGCTGGATTATCCCACTAGGCCCGTGCTAATTTCGCTCTACGCGGATGACATCACGATTTACGTGCGAGATCCTGCAGAAGGGCTAAACTCCATAATGCGAGAAATAATTAAATTTGGGGCCTTTTCAGGTATCACCATAAACTGGGGCAAGTCCCAAATAATGTCGCTCACCAGAAGCACCATCCCATTCCCCCTGGACTACCCGCTACAGTGGTGCGAAGATGAGGTCCGCTACCTGGGTGTTACCATCACCAAAGACAAAGAAGAGCTCTTGCGAGCTAACTATGGAGTGGTCCTGACTAAGGTGGAAGAATTAATCACTAGATGGATAGCTCTCCCGCTATCCCTGGCCGGCCGGGTGGCCTTAATGAAAATGGTCATTATGCCCAAATTTTTATACTTGTTCACAAATGTCCCCTTTCCCCCAGGACGTCCTTTCTTTACTAGGCTGAAGAGCCAGCTTATATGCCTGGCTTGGGGTGGGAAACAGCCCCGAATCAAATGGTCCACCCTTACACTCTCTTTCGCTCAGGGCGGTTTCGAAGCACCCGATCCCGAATTATAATATCTCAGTGCACAGGCACACTTCGCGGCGTATTGGTTCGAACCTCCCCCCTTTATGACACATCTAGCGGTCGAACAGGGGTTAATGGAACCTACCTCACTCGCTGGGTTCCTGGGAACCGACAACTCCTCAGCTGGGGGAAAACAATCCACTGTAGCCTGTACTAACAACGCGTGGAGAGCTCTAGCCAAACGGTCCCAAACCCCCATGCTATATTCCCCGCTCCTGCCCCTGCGCGATCAACACAACTTGCCGGTCACACAAGAAGGCATATGCAAGCGCATGCTCCTCAAACTAGGCATACACACCTGGGGGGATTTATACCAAGATGGGCAATTTAAAGCTGCAACGGAATTCTTTGGCGACACCGCTCCCACCGGCATGGACCGCTTCCTATACATCCGCATGAGACAAGCCATTAAAGCCACAACCCCGGCGTTCCCAGGGGAACCCCCCACGTTGCTCCCCCTTCACCAACTGCTACATGCTGGGGCACATCACGCTGTGTCTCGTATATATAAAGCCACAGTTGGGGCGGGGACACACAACACCCTGAAGGCAAAGCAGGGATGGGAAGATGAACTGGGCCATCCTCTTATGGAAGAGGCCTGGGCCATTAGCTGCCAGCAAACTGAACGCATCACAGCTAACAGTAGATTCAGAATCATTCACTTTAAATTCCTCCACAGAATGTACTATACCCCAGCGAAACTGTACAAATTACAACTACGAGACAGCGACCGATGTGATTGCTGCAGGCGGGAGGGAGCGGGTTTTTTACACGTTGCGTGGGAATGTGAGTCTGTGGCACGCTATTGGGCAGGGTGGGGACTGCCTTGGGGGACATGGTGGGAGGGCCTCTTGCACTCACACCACAAATGTGTCTCCTGGGTCACCTCTCGGAGTATAGAGGCCGCGTGAGGCGCTTCCTAGTGATGGGCCTCCTGGTGGCCAAACGTAGAATTGCTTGCAGATGGGGCAGGGGCAGGGCCCCCAAGTTCAAGGACTGGTTAGCCGACCTCACGTATTGTCAAGAACAAAATAATATATACGCTGAGTTACTCCCCACCTGTACGAAGCCCTGAGACATTTGGGAGCCCCTCACTAGTTACCTGCTGCGGGTGGCTGCGGGGGACGCGGAGGATAGCTCTACACTGGCACGGACAGACTGCCCCGCTGCGACAGATAGGCCACAAGATAGCGGGATCCGCCATTAGTAAGGCTATTGTGTAAACTCACAACGTCTATGCTTAATGGTGTGTACTGGGTCCTGTACAGCCTGACCATAACTCTGCATTGTACTGCTGTTGCCATGATGGATCAATGTAATGCCTATTTTGCACTGTCATTGTTGTGTTGATGAATGTAAAAATGCCAATAAACAAAGTTTAAAAAAAAAAAAAGATTGACCTTGGTGAATTTTGGTCCTCTTGTCCTGCCACAAAACTTCTTCCAAAGTCATCCTTTAAGAAAGCCTTTTGGGAGTATATGTGGCCTGAAGACCTTAGACATGTTTCGGAGGGATCTCTTGCTGATAAATTTTTAGATTTTAAAATTGACGTGGCCTTTGAGCTTTTTGTTAGATTATGTAAGCCTGATAGCTGCCAGGAGTATATATCTTAAATTTCGATATGTTACTCTTCCATTACAGTTTCTTCTGGTGTTGTGAGCACCATATGCCCATCATGCCAGCAGACAGAGGAATCCCTAGTGCACTTTGTATTTTTTTGTCCATCATATGTGCGCTCTAGAAAATCCTGGATTATCCCTATATGTAAGCAACGGGGATGCAGACAGTACCAGGACTCTCTAAGGCTGCTAAGCGCTGAGTCCAGTCAGGCGATTGTCTGCGCAATGTCCAAATACTTATACTGGAGTTGGTGCATTAGATCTAAAGTGCTGACCTGAATTTCCATTTTCTAAAATTTGGAGGACATAGAGCTCTGACTTTAATCAGATAATATGAAAAAATTCCTTTGACCTTTTACCTGTAATTTGTTTTCCAAAATCGGTCTATTGCTTATATAGATTGCACTTTCGAAGGGGGTTTTACTATGGGAAAGTATGCTCTGTCTTTTATGATTATTGTCTATCTCTTAACATGGTCCCCCTTTTTAGCTTAATTTTAAAGCAGTGGACTTTTAGTTTTCATTTTTATATGCTACGCTTGTGCTGAACCTGTAATATGTGCTGTAGCTTTTACATGATTCTACTTCTCTTAACTTTGCATTTTTTACTTTGTGGATTGTACAAATATATGTTGATTTGTCTTGTACATATATAGTTGAAAAATACTGAATAAAGTATTTTTTGATTGATTGAATGTTACATTATCCAAGGCCTTTCCACTGTCGTTCCGCTGTGTAAACAAGTCCTATCCATTTGTATGAACTGATATTGTCAAAATGTGTCATATTTTGTTCGAACCTCTCTGGATGGCAGTTGCATGGAAAGTGCTGCGTGGTATAGTGCTTATGTATGAAGGTTTGACATTTTCTTTACTGATTTTTTTAAAGTGTTATAAATTGATCATGCCATAATGAATCTGCGGTTTGATTAATTCACTATGCAAGAATTATGTATAAGAACCTTTTGATTTGGGGGTGATCTAGAGATGTCTGAGCTTTTCTCAAATCTAAATAGGGATGTTGCCTGACTTTTTCTAATTTTGCTGCTTATTTGGAACTTAGAAAGATTTGTGATTTTTAACTGCTCTGCTTTGCATTTGAAGCCCTCGTGACAATTATTCTGTACCACTTGATTTTGAGATTTTCCTGTAATTAAACCATTTAACTTTTCCTCTGATCTAGAACTTAGTTATTGAGTTGACCCAGTTACATATATTGATACTCTTCTAAACTCATGGCGGGGAGAGTGCCTTTTTACACAATTATTTCCGGTGGGGAATTTCAGGTTTCTGAATATTGTGTGTCATAAAATATTGGGGTACGGTTTTTGCTCCCACAACAGGGTTAGTGAAGTTATTAACAATTTCAGAGAGAAAGTTGTAGTTGCCAGAATTACGGATGGGGGTACTGCCCAAGATTGGAGATTCTAATCTCTCAGTAGCCCCACACCAGATTCTGAGACACTCATAATGAGGGCTGTAGAATCGGCTTCCCAGCTTATTCACTGCTGTCATCATTTGGAATGTGAGTATTCATGATGACATATTAGAATGTTGGGTTCTGAGCTTGTCAGTTAGGAGCTTGGGACTGAGCTGAAAGGTGACAGCTCCTGGTGGGGTCTTATCTTGTCTTTATCTTATTCTTATTACCTTAATACTTATTAACTACCACCTTGTACCATCCTACTCAATAAATACCTATTCTTACAAGAACCTACATGGACCTGATCTTCATTTACATCACTACAGATTTGGCGACGATTTGGGCACTTCTGCCTACTACTTCAATGGACTTTTGAACCTCAAGGTAAAGAACTTTCTCTGATTATTCTACGTATTCTTAAGCATACTGGCACACTAAACGCTAAAAGACCCCACCAGTGACCATTCCACTACTGGTCGTCCTCATCTTGACCTGCCAGTCCCTGCTATACTTTCTGTTATTTAGTACCATTCTTCAATCAACAGCAGCAATTTATTGCCATGCCTACGTTGACTTGCCTCTTACATTCTGCTGCCTGTCTACTCAAATTAGCTCCACATTATCAAATTGACTTTTCTTTCATATCCGCACGTTGTAAGGTGCTTTATCTGAGCTTTTGATAACTCTGACGGCAGTAACGTAAAAAAAAAAAGAAGAAAAGAACTCACTTCCTTATGCAGTTCTGACTCTTTTAACTATCCCTAGTCCTGTTCTTCAATTTAAATACATTAACTTATAAGATCCTTTACTACTACCATGGCAGTTATTCGTATTGTCGTTAGGATGGTGACATTTGAATGTGTCACGAGCCTCCTCCTCGCGCTTGTACATAACGCGCGCAGCTCTTCCTGCTTCATCTGTGACGTGTACCTGTTTGCCTTCTTCCATGTTTCGATGCACAGTGACGCCGGGAGCCATCTGGCGCGGCGTCACCACTGCGTGCCACCATTTTGGAGCCACGATTTCTCTGGACGTTCACCATTCAGCCCTGCTTTTGCCAACCACGTTTGTTTCCTACGCGGGACAATAACGTTTTTTTTTTTTTAACATCGTTTTCATGCTGCCTCAAGACGTTTCTAGTATTGATTTCAAGGTCTTCGGAATACCAGATTTCTATGCCTCTTCATCAATTTCCATGTTTCTTCTACTACAAGACTAGAAGGTCTTCTACATTCCTGATTTTTCCTATTCTTCACAGGTACTGTTTTATTTCTAGTAAAGTTTCATTATTATTAAAACTACAATGCCACGCATGTCATCTTACATTCGGTGACATGCACACCATTTATTAATTTTTATTACCGCAAGATCTGTATTTTATAAAGTTACAGCGCCTTGTCCCTGCTACAAGTTCTTTGATAAATGTCAGTTTACTGTGTTTTTGACGGCGAATCACCTACGCTGATTCGCACAGCCTTTACATCTTTTAATTCTTCTCAAAGCACTTTGACAACGGTGACAACTTTATTTATTTTATTTTATTGTTTTCTTCTATCAATTGACAACGGTGACCACTTTACTTGTTTTAGTTTATTGTTTTCTACTATCAATTATCACATATTTGGTGAGAATTCTCTCACCTGTTTCTCTTTCAAGTATATTTGGTGTATGGTACGCTGTGATTTGAACCAATGTTTATAGTGTATTTGTTATGCCTTTATAAATTTGTATGCAATATGATTTTTTTTTTTGGGGTTGCAGCAGGTATAATTACCATTTATATGATTGCTACATGCATTAGGTATAAATATGTACCAGTTCTTTACTTATGCTTAATTCTAATGATAAATTCTTCGTTTTTATGATGCATTACACAGTTCTGTTATTGAACTTACTTAATGAATTTATTCATATTTCTGCATTCTACAAGAGTGGACGTTCATAGTCTACATTTACTGGTTTCAATTGCTAAATGCTGACGTCAACCTTTAAGGTTTAGTACTGCTTACTTTTAATTCATATTTCTGCATTCTACATGAGTGGATGTTGTTAGTCTACATTTACTGGTTTCTAAATGCTGACGTCAACCTTTAAGGTTTAGTACTGCTTACTCTTAATTCATATTTCTGCATTCTACATGAGTGGACGTTGATAGTCTACATTTACTGGTTTCAAATGCTATATGCTTACGTCAACCTTTAAGGTTTAGTACTGCTTATTCTTCATGAGCTCTATTATTGTTAATGTTTTTTTTTTTTCCTTTTGCGCAAAAGTTTTATTCTTCTAAACATTTTCTTATGCGTAGACGTACGCTACATGAAATTTGTTAATTATCACATTTATTACTTATTAGTTTTAAATGTTCTGTGCACTTAACGCTTTTATGTGGTGATCATGCCAGATTCTCATGGCCTTTTTTAAAGGTTTCATTCAAAATTAATTATTCTTCTGGCAACTGAGGTTTTCCTTTGTTCGTGCTACTGTTAGGTGTTAATTTTCACCTTTCTGCTTAATATCACTAGACTTACTAATTGTTTTCTCAATTGGAGCACTTCCTTGTTCTTATATATTCTTTATGTGGTTCTACCTTTCACTTCTTCGTTTGTGGGTTCACAATTTCTCCAGTCTGGCCAATTGGTGTATTTTGCGATACTTTCAACGTTTGTGTTCGGTGTCCACCTTCGTATTATCTCTTTCTCTTTGTCCTTTCAAGTGAGGTTGTGTTCTCTTTCTTATTTTCCTCCTTCTCTCCTCTACTCCTTGCTTCGCTTCCTTTTGACTTCCCTTGACTCTTTTCTTCTTTCACATCTTATTTCTTATTGTTTGTAATTGTTTAGTCTCTTCTCACTTTGCTATTGCAAAAAAATGTTATAAAAGGGTGTTGGCTTTCCAGCTTATTCACTGCTGTCATCTTTTGGAATTCCTTTATTTCTTCCTTTGACTCGTCTCAATTTTAATCTTTCTTCATTTATCACCTCTTGTGTTCTACTGTTCTCAGATTTATGTTTTCCTTTCTTCATATTATTTTTCACCCCGTTTCTACTCTTCTTTCTTATGTTCATTGTTATTATTTGTAATTGCCTTGTTCACATCTAGTTTAAGTTTCAATTGCAAAATGTATAAAAGGGGAAGATGTGTAGTATCGGCTTCCCAGCTTATTCACTGCTGTCATCATTTGGAATGTGAGTATTCATGATGACATATTAGAATGTTGGGTTCTGAGCTTGTCAGTTAGGAGCTTGGGACTGAGCTGAAAGGTGACAGCTCCTGGTGGGGTCTTATCTTGTCTTTATCTTATTCTTATTACCTTAATACTTATTAACTACCACCTTGTACCATCCTACTCAATAAATACCTATTCTTACAAGAACCTACGTGGACCTGATCTTCATTTACATCACTACAAGGGCCTTAGTGGCTAATGAGATAAGTGGATTTTGTTATGGTAAGTGAATAGAATAGCACATTTTATTATTTTAAAAAGCATAAAGACAAACACTTTAGTTAGCATTGTATCTTAGGTCACTAATGTATATCTCTAGTTGGAAGTGTTCAGTTCCACATAGGCCTTTTCTTGAGAAACTAAGTGAAATGTAACTCATCTCGACAAGAAAAAGGAGTCAAATTGCATTTTCAGACTGGCAGAACTCTCAAAAATAGCATAGCATAGTGCATAAATAGCAGCTCTGTATGATTGTGAGATCACAGATAATAATTACCAAATACTGAATCACTATTAGTATGGATGAACCAGTTACAATTTGCAAAGAGGTGCAAAAATGTGGTTTGACATACATAATTCACCACCAAGAAGAATCATGCAAGTTATAAAACTTAGGTCAGAAAGTAAACCTTGTTTTTTTTTTTTAATGGCTGCAGTATATGCAGTAGCAAGGCAGATGAGAGACTTGGCTGCACGTTACAAGAGGAGGAGGAGACAGGAGAGAATTTTCAGGGTAAGCATTACAATTTTTGTTGAAAGAAAGGAGAACCCACATTAAAAATATAGGTTAAGCTCCCAAATCATATATGAGCTTATAACTTAATTGGATTCACTATTTAAAGACAAACATAAGTCAAGCTATTACCACACACATCCAAGTACTTTGTTCCCTATGTTCCTGACTGGCACCTGGCAGTTTTCAGTCAATTGTTTGTACAGCATGTGGCCTTTCACAGAATGCTTTGTGAGAGTTTTTGAAAATGTCCTGAATGCTATGTTAGCTAATATATATATAACCACACAACATTTCCAAATTTAGCTCAGAAAATAATAAACATACAAGTACGATTTTATAGATTTTTTCAATTTCCGCAGCTGACTCGTTGTATGGATGGTACACATATTCCCATCTGTCCACCTTCAGCAACTGAGTATCTTTATCAGAAACACAAAAACAGCACTCTTCAAACATTCAGGTTGAACATAAAGTCGAGGGGACTATTACAGACTTTGTGTCACTCTACCCTTGAAGAATAGACAAGTCTTATATTTTCACACACTTTGGACTCTATAGTCATTTGGTTATAGGTATTATTTGAGTTTGCGTCATTTTAGGTAAATCATATTACAAGGGTTTTTTCTATTGATGTTTGATGAGGTATTATATTTTTTGTATAGGAGATAGTGCATATTCAATACAATCTTTGACACTTACCCCATATCAAAAAGCAACAACAGCAAATGAGTGGAGATATAACACAGCACGTAGGCAAAAAAGTTCTTAATGTACATTTGAACTATTGAAAAGTATATTAAAAGTGGTGGAACTTTGCAATATACTCCTGAAAAAGCATTTAAAATAACAGCAACTTGTGCTTTGCTATGTAATATAGGTACACAAAAAGGCCTTCCCATTGCCGTAGACAAACAATGACTCCGATGATGAAGAAGGCCAACCCCCGACCAGTTTACAAGATGTATACAGGGCTGTGAAGAGCTAACATAACAAACAACTATTTCTGAGGCAATATCATGCATTTTGTAGTATTTTAAGAAAAGAAGAACATTTATTATTTTATAACTACATTTTTATATCTGTTTCTTCACAGATATAACATCAGAAAAGAACAGCATGAGAAAATCAATATACATCAATTGTGAGACTGTGAAAAGGATAGAAATACAAAATGAAATATTACCGGAACCAATAATAATAAACATACATATTAATGCTTTTTTCACTCAGGCCTCTCAGTGGGTGGAGCTCTACCTGCACTCATATCCTTGCCACCTCTGCTGCTTCTACTTTGTTGAGTATTTAACTCAGAGACAGAAGGACTACTAATAATAGACACCGCTTCACTTTTTACTGAGATATGGCTGGAATCTCCACTGCATGCCTGTCATGTTTTCACCGGTGTTGCTTACCTGATTCAATCCCTTTGCAACATTTAAACTATTTAAACTATTTTGAGCCATTCCAAGCTGAATGTTGGCTGTTCTTGGAGTGAGCATATATGTGGCATTTGATTTATCCACAGATCGTATGCGCCAATAAATCCTGCCTAGAAGATGTTCATAATGTTGCTTTTGAACATGACTGTTATCATGTAAAGCTGCACACAATGTTGCTTTGGATTCTGAAACAGCCTCCGTGCCTGGATGTAAATTTTGTAACCCCTGCTATACAACTATTCTATTTTGTTTGCCATTGTCTGCATTGCGGTTGCTTGTTGTCGACGCAAAATTAGCATTGCTCTTTCCATGACAAGGATTTCTCTTTGACTAGGCACACCAACATTATGAACAAACATGGGCCTAGGTCTGACTCCTAATCGATGTCTATGAAGCAGTTCCTGCGAGAGTTTTTGGACTCTAGTAAAGTTTGCTGCTGCATACTTTGAGATATAAATTCTTTTCACTGATGCTGTTTGCCCTTTGAATCATTTAGTCTATTCTGTCTATGAGTGAGCTGTTCGTGCTCTGGGTGTAGTGGTTCATGTGGCAGCGTGTCCTGGTTTACTCACCACTGGGCCCTCTTCTTTCCCAAGTAAATCTCCAGTGTCCTAAGTTTCTTCTGTCGCAACATGTACAGATAACATGTATGACAATTGTTAATCCACTAATGTGATTTTTGTTACAATAAAAATAAGATATAATTCATTATTTGACCAATGGTCTAACAAACTGCAATTCCCATAATGCAATGCTAGCAATGTTGTTTTAAATCAAGGATTTCTTTTTTATAAAATAATAATGTTTTTCTAAATAATGTAAAAGTCATATACACTATTTCACTTGTTTGATGTCAACTATACCTATATGTAAAGTAATTGTTCAATTGATCTAAGTTAATCAGAACTTAGTGCCAATTTAAACTATTGTTATGAATATTATTATTATTAATATTATTATTAATAATAATAATAATAATATTCATAGTAGTAGTATTAGTAGAGTAGTAATATTATTATTAGTGGTGGTATCATCATTTTAATGCTACACTGTTATAAAATATTAATTATTATTCCAATGTAGTATTTTAATTATTATAGTTTACATTATACTAGTAGTCCATGCTATTTCTGTTTGCATATTATATTAGTATTATTATTGTTATTTTTATTGTTACTCTACTACTGCTACTACTACTGCTACAACTACTTTTACTATGCACTCTGATAACAAATCACAAGTGAAATGCCTTCATTATATATTATTATATTTTACATCATACTATTTTTGTTTGTATATTATCATTAATAATAATCATCATAATCATAATCATAAAAATAGAATTCTGCAATCCCTATATAAACACCCATTTATAATTTCTCTGTAATAGGCACTTGTGATGCACTCAGTTCTGAAGATATAACAGAATCGCTCAACTGTAATAACTTATATGGTCGAGTACCAGAGCCAGCAGCTGAGGGGAAAGGCAAATCAGGTCATGAAACATTATTAAAGTAGCTTTTTAAACAGAAAAAATCTAAATGTGACTTTTATTTCTTCTGCTCTGTTTTTCTAGCTGTACATATATATACATATATATATACTATTGTCTTTTCTGATCTATCTGTCTTAACATTGAGGTGCCACTACCCTCACCTGGGGAATTGCCTTTACGTGTACTGTTCTTGATTATGACATTTTTGTTTCTATTTGTCTTTGCTCCTTAAGCATTTGTAAAGCATTCTGATACCCACGAGGGTCATGTTCGTGCTACATAAAACTTTCAAATAAATAAATTATAACGAATAAAGTGCTCCCTGCAGTACATGATAAGGATATTGCAAGTCACCTCGGAGTTGCATAACCTTATAAAGGAACTTGGCCTTCAGCCTCGTTCTTCCACAAGGTCATGGAACTCCTCAGTGGCTTGTAATGTCCTTATAATGTATGGCAGGGGGTCCTTCATCCCTAATAGAACTATTACGACTACTAATACTACTACTACTACGCACTATAATAAAAAAATCACAAGTGAAATGTGTTCATTTCTCATAAAATCGCATTACTCCTATTCAGTTTTCCTCTCCTCAGTCCTCACATATCATAGGGTGAACCACTTACCAAGACATGTGCACCAGATCCTAGACATTCAAAAGAAACCACAGGCTTCTGTTACCTGAACTGTCCTTTCCTTTCTGCTGAAAATATGTTTTAGTCTCCCTGCTAGATATGGCTTCCATCTGATGATGAGAAATCCATTCTCTAATAGAATGTCGGCTAATTCTTCCATATTGTTGAATTTCAGGATCGGAGATGGGATGTGCACCTCCTAATCATCCAAATACAGGTGGACTGCAGTGCTACAGTCATGCAAACAGAACACAAAATGGTGGTGCCTTTGTAAATACTCTGGTAACGTATTTTAAACTAACGTGCAAAACACTGAATTTAACGTGCTTTGCCTGTTTGGAGACACTGAAAAGGTGATAGTGAGCACCACATCATAGACTGAAAGGTGTGCATCATTCAGATTAATCGATGACAGTAAACACCCTTTAGAGACCACCTGGGATATTACATAGAAGAGGGGACATTTTTAGTGTGAAGTCCTTACAAAAAGATTGTTTTGTTCTAGTGTTCTCCTCGTGACCATATTTCATAGCTTGGGAATCTCCAAAATGTCAGTATCCAGAAGAGTCAATGAGAAAGAACAGCACTGAATCCAGAATGAGCTTGCCCATACTTTAAAAACAAGCATTTGCAATGCAACAGGTCTCGCATTTGTGAGAGTTAGAGCTATTGGCTTTGTAAATTACAATGTTTTTTACGTATGTGTTTTGGTTTGGAGTGTAGTGGATATATGGGGTATGGAGTGGAATTATGTGGGTTGCATTAGAATTGTTAGAGGTGAGAGAGCATGAGAGTCGAATGGGAGGAGCACCTAAAGGGAGTGCGAGGGGTATTGGGGGTTTAGAGAGCTGTACCAGTGCACAGCGTGAGGAGGTACAGGATGGTAGCATGTGTGGGCAGGCAGTAGAAAGAGGCAATAGGGAGTGTGAGGGAGGGAAGAGAGGGCACAGTGGGATTACGAGATGAGAGGGGGTAGTGGGAGTGGGAGTGGGAGATAGAGAGATGAAAGGGCAGGTGGGGTGTGGGGGAGAGATGACAGGGTTGGTGGAAGTGCAAGTGAGATGTGTATTGTATTGTAAACAAGCAATGAATTTGCACGAGAGCATCAATATCCTCGCCATATTGTTCCCAAAAAAATAAAGCAATACAATGATGCATTAATAAAAACATTAAAAATAAAAACAATAATGCATCATATGCTGCCTATTAGGCTTGCATATAAAAGTACAGTTACTGTATATATTTCTACAAAGTTGCTAAATAAAGGTAATTATAATACCAAATTTAATTGAAAACTCCTGTTGTTATAGGCCATTTTGGTGTGAAAAGGCTGTTAGGGATGGGGCTACTACTTTCAGTCAGTTACTTATAAAATAGTTTGATGCTTATGGGTAACCAGTTATAGCGAAGCAACCAGTGTTAGAGGCCGCATGTTATAGTTTCCTAAAGATAGTTCAACATGTGTAAATGTGAATGGAAAGACTGGTGGTTGATAGGTTAGGTTGGGGGGAGATAGTCATACCTGGGACAGCAGCAGAAGTGGGTTACTTGAGTAAATATACCTAGTGAGAACCTAGTGCAGAGATTTACAGATTGCGTGAAATCACCTGTGTGCACTGGTTTTACAGGAGAGCACTTTGATTATTGTAAACATGATGTATTTAAAAAAGAAAAATCTAAAAACACATGAAAAACAAAGGAAAGCTGCAAAGCCTTTACACAATGACTTAGTAAATGAAGGTAAATGCGATTCCGTTTTTAAAATAAACCTCCTTTCGGCTGAGCGCATCTTGCTCCGAAAGGGCTGGTAAGGCTGTGAATGATTTGGGGACTTATAAAATAGTCTGATGATTTTAAACATCCAGGGGCAGATTTACAAGCCCCTTGCGTCACTTTTACGCTGCCGTTGCGTCACTTTTGTGACGCAGCGGCAGCGTAAAAAATGCGGCAAATTTACAACGTGACGCATCTAGTGAGATGCGTCACGTTGTAAAGCCCTGCGTGACATTATACCTGCGTCAGGTATAATGTATGCAGGGTAGGCGTTCCCATGCAGGAAAGCCTCGTAAAAGTGACGCAGTGAAATCTACAAGATTTCACTGCGTGACTTTTAGGACGCCACTGCGTCAAAACCTTACGCCTGCTTGAAGCAGGCATAAGGAGTGACGCAGTGTATTGGGAATAGGCTGCAACACGCATTGCTGGAGTTGTGTCGTGCTTGCGACACGACTCCAACAATGTGTGACTTTTCTGCCAACAGATGCGTCAGAATTTCTGACGCATCTGTCAATCCTTGCGCCATAGTGCGCCGTATTGTAAATACGGCGCATCTATAGTGGCGCAAGGGTATTTCACACAGGTGCAGGGAAACTGACGCATCTATACAGATGCGTCAGTTTCTTGTAAATCTGCCCCCCAGTTGGGGTGAAGCAGCCAGTGTTGCAAGCCATGCGTTGCAGTCTTTGTAAGGATAGCTAAACGTGTGTTAGATGTTAATAACAAACTGGTGGCTGATAGGTTTGGTTAGAGGGGAGACAGTCACGCCTGCAACAGCAGCATGACTGTGTTATTTGTGTTAATATACCAACCAAAAACATTCTGCTCAGACCAACAGAGATGCATGCAATCATCCATGTGTGCTGGGATAACGAGGCAGAGCACTTTCATCTTTGCAAAATCTAAACAAGGTATACTGTATTTCCGAGAAAAATCTAGTATATAATATTGCATCATTAAGGTAGTGTAATAAAAAGCTAAATAATGATATTGCTGCTTAGTGACAATATAAGAGTCCATTGTGGAAAAGAGAAGCTGTGTGCGAAATCCATCACTACCTCTTCCGCGACTGCAAAGAAACCAAAACCATGTGTAGATGTATTATTGATGCTCGTTTGCTGAGGTTTCGGGCCAGTGTGGCCAACCGTAATTGAAAGCTCCTCGTGGACCAATACAGATGGCAAGGAAAGCATCTTTATGCATAGATAGAAAATACTGCACATTACGAGCTAGAGGGATGGTGTACACGTTACACACGAAAAGAGAACAGTAGAAGTAATTCGCGAGCAAACAGTGCAGGAGGCGCTATAGATACAGTGCACTATGGAAACGGATGGCATGGAATGCGGGTCACTCATAGATAAAACGAGCTAGAAGGATGGTGTACAGTTTACACCTAGAGAGAGAGAACAGTAAAGGTAATCCGCAAACACAGTGCATGAGGCGATATAGATTAAGTGCTGGTAGCTCTGATTAAAGTTGTATGGATAGAGGAGCGCGCGCGGCGCCAAACAAGATGGCCGCCTAGCCCCGGAGCTCTGCATCACAGCGGGAATGCCGCGGTGATTTTCGCGGCTTAATCCTCATCTTCCCTAACGAAATGGAGTGTTTCCAATGTCGGAGGTACCCCTGAGCGGTATTCTTCGAAGAATTATGGATTTTCTTAAATTTTGAAGGTGAAAACAGCGCAAAACTGCTGCAGCTTCTCTACGGCCGCCATTTTGGTTTTATCTGAGGGAATCTCTCCTTACTTCTCCTCAGGTACAATGCTTTCTCCTGACTTTTTACCATAACGTTCCACATTGCCTGCTATTACATGCCTGACCAGCCTTTTCCTGGCTTAAATGAGAACTAATTATTTTTACATAAACAGATTGCGCAGTTAACGTCTGACATTTTTCTCTTCATATGCTGTGGGGTTTTTGCTGGTGTTCTGTCTCTTACTCCAACGCAATTTCTCCTCCCTGTGCTTTATGGGTAGGAGTAAGAAGCTATTACTTACAAATAAGAGACCCACGGTTCTTACTCCTGTGTCTGAATCCCCACCTATTAAACCTGCGCTTCAAGGAAATAGCATTATGGCGCAACCCGGATCCTCAAGGTTGATGGTCTCGCCGCCATCCTCAACTAAAACACAAACTCCCGCCTCTGCTAACAAACGCCTCAAACAGGACCCTCCCTCTCCACCAAAGCCTGTTTCTCCGATATCTCTAGACATTGTCTTAGAGGAAATCCGTGCCTTGCGTCCATTTGTTGAAGAAACGAACTCCCGTTTGCAGGCTATGGATGTCGAATGGTCTTCTATGGAGTCTCGTATTACCATGGTGGAACAACAAGTTGATGACCTACAACATGTTCCTAACAAGTTGGTTGCTTTGGAGAGGGAGGTCCTTTCATTAAGGAAATCAGCGGAGGATATTGAAAATCCTAACAGGCGCAATAATCTTCGCTTATATGGCCTTCCTGAGGGTTTGGAGGGTGATGATCCTGTTCACTTTTTTAACAACTTTCTTACAAAGGTTCTTGACCTCCCAGCATCTACAAATTTAAGCATCCAGCGAGCTCACAGGCTGGGTCCCCGCCTGTCTTCGTCATCTGCTCCTTCCAAGCCTCGGGGTGTGATTTTTCTATTTTTGAAATTTAGAGATTTGCTACTAGTTTTAAATGCAGCTAAACGTAAAAAACAACTTGTCTGGTCAGGCTCTAAATTGTTTATTTCTCAAGACGTTTCTTCATCAATGGCTAAACGACGAAAATAATTTCTAGATCTCCGCCCAGCTCTGCGAACACTTGGAGCGCGTTATGGATTATTTCACCCCTGTTTATTCAAGGTTACTTTCCAGAATAACACCTCTACCTTTGATGATCCGGCAGAACTGAGGAAGTTCATCCATTCGCACTCCATGACGTCGATGGAAGTCTCTGGTCCTCTTTCTTCTACGTCCTCCATACCATGACTTTCTTCTTTTCTGCTATAGGGGTTTAGCCTGCTTTGCATTAACTAACAATTTCTTTCTTTACAGGTTGTTGTTAACAAGTGATTTGTAACATGTAATTCTTATTTCTCATTTTCATCTTCTCTTCCTCTATATTTCTGCAGGTACTTATCTTCTTTGATTTGTCTCTTTCTCCGTTTCCTATTTTGTTTCATACAATCCCCGCTGTGGTGCTTCCTCCCCGGTTGGTTGTGCCGTCTTCTCCCCAGTGTCACTACTCCTCGTATTTTTCTCTTGTCTTCCCTTATAAGGTACGTATTACAGTCGTCAATCCATTCATTTTCGTATTTGCATTCCTATTTGTTAATATTGGATGTCATGTACTGTCTTCTTTTATTCTTTTTCCTATTACTCTCCTCCTTTTTCCTCCTTTTTTCTCTCTCCTCTCCTTCTCTACAACTTTCTTCCTTTTTCTACTGTTTCATCTACCTATGGTTTTTATGGTTGATTATGTTATTCATTATTATTATTATTAATGTAACGTTGTTGTTGGTTCTCTTGTTCTATATATATTACTTATTCTTTCACATTTAGAGTTGTTACTTGGAATGTAAAAGGTTTTATTAACCCTATAAAAAGGCAGAGAATTATTTCTCATTTAGCTTCCTATAATCCTCATTTAGCTTTACTACAGGAAACTCATTTGACAGAGGCTGAGGCTCTTAAACTCAAGCGCAATTGGGTTGGTTCAGTTCTTGTTTCTCCTACCACTACAAAGAAAAATGGTGTTATTATTCTATGTCATAAAAACTGAAATGTTCTGTTATATCACAAGAAATTGATGCGGATGGCAGATGGATTTTAGTTAAATTACTTATTAATGATAACATTTCCTTAACTGTGTTCAATGTGTATGGTCCAACCCAACCAGATTATTCCTTTTGGCCTACTATTACAAGCAAGTGTTTGCAGCACAAAGATGATTTTTTTATTCTAGGGGGTGATTGCAATCAGATCATGGACCCCTTTATTGACCGTAAATCTCAGGTGCGTTTTGTCCCTCACAAAGCCCACAAACAATTTCATAGTACCATCACACAGACGCATCTTGTAGATGCTTGGAGATTATGTAACCCTGACCAAACAGAATGTTCCTTTTTCTCCCCTCCACATGGTTCCTTGACCCAATTAGACTACCTTTTTCTGTCTAGACCTTTGGCTCAAAATCTCATTTCATCTTCAATTGAATCTATTTTAATTTCTGATCATGCCCCGGTGATTGCTGACTTTGATTTGCTCCCTCCGCAATCCAGGTCCTCCAGGTGGAGATTTAATAACTTCCTCTTACAAGACCCAGTTTTTTCTTCTTCCTTTACCTCTTTTACTGAGGAATTATTTTCTTTCAATGAAGGTCCATCCGTTTCCTCTGCTTTGGTGTGGGATGCTTTTAAAGTGGCTGCTCATGGTTTCATTATTGACTTTGTTTCTAGGAAAAAGAAACATGCCCTCTCTCAACATAAAGTCCTACTTGATAACATTAAATGTTTGGAACATCAATTCTACACTTACTCATCAGAAGCCACTTTACAGGAGCTTGTTCGCGCAATGGTGGATTTTAATAAGATCTCTACTGACAATGCTTCCTCTATTCTCCTCCGTAGTAGTGCCCGATACTATGGAGGCCGTAATAGGGTAGGTTCTCTTCTAGCTAATTACCTCAAATCTAGAAAAGAAAGAACTCTGATAGATTCTATTCAGTCAGAAGATGGGAAGACTCTTTTTAAAGACCACGCTATTTTGGATGAATTTGCCTCCTTTTACGAAAATGTATACACCCCGGAATCTCCAGCATCGTCAGCTCTGATTGACTCGTATCTTGGCAAGGTTTCTCCCTCTTCATCTTCAGATCTTGACTTTGACTCACTGGATTCGGATATATCGATCCAGGAGATTTCTAATTCCTTAGGTTCATTAAAGAAAAGCAAATCCCCTGGTCCAGATGGTTTTTCTGTCGAATTTTATCTACATTTTTCTAATATCTTACTTCCAAAACTCTTTAATCTTTTTCAGTTTTTTTGCAATACTGGCGCATCAAGCGGTACTTTCTTGGAGGCCTCTATCTGTCTTATTTATTTATTTATTTATTTATAGAGCGCTAACAATCATCCCGAAGGATATCACGGCGCTAGATAGCAGAAATTCGTTGTACAGTTACTGGCGGGAGTGGTGGATCTGACAGATATTAGGATCTAGGAAATAGATGGGTTTTGAGTTTTTTCCTAAAAAACAGATAATCTGCTGTAAGGCGTAGGTCTTGAGATAGTTTGTTCCACTTTTTTGCTGCCAGATATGAAAACGAACGTCCACCTGCCCTCACTTTCCTTATGCACTTTATCCTGGCTTGCGCTTGGTAAAGTGACCGTAAGCACCTTGTGGGGGTATAAAATTCGATTTTATTCTGTAAAATTCTTGGTCCACTGCGGTGAAGTGCCTTATGTGCGTGGCTGAGTAGCTTGAACACTGCCCTCTGTCGCATGGGTAGCCAGTGAAGTTGTTTCTTGCACATGGATGCTGAGCACAGTCTGCTTTTATCGCATACCAATTTCGCTTCAGCGTTTTGTAGTACTTGTAGGCTTGTAAAGAGGTAATCAGCCATGCCTATGAACAAGGCATTGCCATAATCTAGTTTGCTAATGAGCAGGGCCTGTGTAACTGTTTGTCTACACTCCAATGGGATCCAGGGAAAGAGTCTCCTTAGCATTTTCAGAGTTGCAAAGCCCCTTCCACACAGGGCCCGCACATGGTCCTTCATGGAGAGGGTATTGTCAATGAGGATGCCTAGGTTTTTAGCACATTGCTTGGGAGCTGGGGCATCTCCCAGGGATTGTGGCCACCAAGTGGCATCCCAAATCAAGTTGGATCCACCGAAGAGCAGGATTTCCGATTTCCCTGCGTTTAATTTCAGGCAATGTTCTGACATCCATTGTGCCATCTCTGCGAGGCAGTTTTTCAGTTTTGTTTTGGTGTCATCATGCCTTTCCTCAAGTGCTACCATCAACTGGGTATCGTCTGCATAGGAGCAAATGCTGAGACCCCATTTTTTACTGATTTTCGCTAGGGATGACACTTATGCGTTAAAAAGTGTGGGGCTCAGGGATGCTCCTTGTGGCACGCCACAGCCGATGGCCCTGGGTTTAGAAAAGAGCTGGTCCAGTTGTACCGTTTGGGTTCTATTACTCAGAAACGAGCTGAACCACAGTAGGGCTTTGGCGTGGATTCCTTTTTCATGCAGGATTTCCAGCAAGCGGTTGTGCGAGACTGTGTCGAACGCTGCCGACAGGTCCAATAATATCAGAGCTACCGCTCCCCCCTGATCAGTCAGGGATCTAATGTTGTCTAAGATGGCCAAAAGTGTTGCCTCCGTGCTGTTGGTGGCTCTGAAACCAGTTTGTGTAGGGTCTAATATATCATTGGATTCTAGATAGTTGGATAGTTGTCTGTTCACCAATCTCTCCAAAACTTTGGAGAGGTATGGGAGCTGAGAGATTGGCCGATAGTTTTCAGGATTGTTCCTGCTTTTTTCAACAGGGGAGTCACTATCGCCTGCTTCCAGACCTCAGGGAAGGTTGCAGAATTAAGAGAGTGGTTGAGGAGCTGAGTGACATAAGGGCATAACACTGCTGTGATCCGAGCAAACATAAAGTGAGGACAGGGGTCTAAAGGAGATCCTGATTTCACTTCCCCCATTGCTTTTAGGACCTCATCCTCTGTTAGGGGGGAAAAGTTACCCATGCTAAATGTAGCACTTGGGTGAGGAGTCCGGTGCTCCCAGTTAATTGAGTTTACCATGGTGTTTGGTTTAAAGGAAGAATAGATTCTACTGATTTTGTCAGTGAAAAATCTACTGATTTCTTCGCAAGTTTCTTCTGAGGGGGGCAATTTTTGGGACATACTCCCAGGTTTGCTCAGTTCCCTTACTATTTTGTACAATTCTTTTGCTGAATTGCAATTCTCGTTAATTCATTGCGCGTAGTAGGTCTTCTTAGCCTTTCTAATGGCATTATTGTAGGTCGTAAGCTCAGACTTATAACTTAACCTGTCAGGTTCCTGCTTTGACAGTCTCCATTGGTGATCAGTTAATTTACACTTTCTTTTGAGTGCCCTCAAGTCCATTGTTTACCACTTCTCAGAGTGGGGTCTATTTGTCTTTTTGTGTTTTACCAAGGGGGCACATAGGTCCATAAAGAGTGTAAAGATCCGAAATTTTGCAAGAATTACCGTCCTATTTCTTTGATAAATGTAGATTATAAACTTTTCGCTAAGATATTAGATCTATGCCTTGAATCATTCTTACCTTATTTAATTGGCCCAGAACAGTGTGGTTTTGTCAAAACCAGACTAACATCTGATAATTCCCGGTTATTCCTTAATGTTTTAAACAAAGCCTCTACTCTGCCTTATTCCTTGGCTGCAATATCTATTGACGCGGAGAAGGCTTTTGATAGAGTTGATTGGTCTTTTTATTTAAATCACTCCGTTGGCATGGGTTTGGGTCTAAATTCATTTCCTTGGTTTCACTACTTTATACTACCCCTACTGCCTCTACTGTGGTTAATGGCCTTATCTCAAAACGTTTTTCCCTTCATCGTGGCATTCGACAAGGCTGCCCCTTATCTCCTCTCCTTTTTATCTTATCTCTGGAACCTTTTTTGTCGCATATTCGCCACAATGCTTCCATTTCTGGGTTTCTATATGACGACCGCTATTTAAAGCTTTCTGCATATGCAGATGATATTTTACTTTTTATATCCAATCCGGAATCTTCTCTTCCCCCTTTGTTACAAGAAATCTCAGACTTCTCGATGGTATCAGGTTACAAACTTAATTCTGATAAAACAGAAATTCTTCCCATAACCAAGCATTGTTCTAAACATCATTTTGACCTAACGGGATTTCACTGGAACACTTCTAAAATTAAATACCTCGGTGTATGGTTTACGAATTCCATCCCGGATTTGGTCACAATAAATTTGAAAGAAGTCCTGGATCGGGTTTCCAAATTACTTTCCTCCTGGAATCCTCTTTTGCTTTCTTGGTGGGGACGTCATGATTCTATTAAGATGATGGTCACCCCTATAGTGTTATATGTTCTCTCAATGCTCCCAGTTCACATCCCTTCCCTTTATTTCAAAAGATTGGACTCTCTTCTTTCTAAATTCCTATGGAATAGTAAAAAGTCTAGAATCTCTCTATCTCATCTTAGGAAGCTAAAATCCATTGGAGGTGTCAATTTCCCAAATTTTAGGCTATATCATAAGGCCTTTTGTCTTAAACAGGCTTCTTATTGGCTGCATGCTGATGTCTCCTCTCTTACTCCTTTATGGGTCAATATTGAACATTGCCTTCTTTCCCCTTTCTCTTTTTCAGAGGTCCTCGCTTTTACCGCCAAAACTAGCCTCACATCTCTACCGCTCTTTAAATACACTTGCTCGTTATTAAGACCTTATTTACAGCCAAAGTTAATCTCCAGGAATACATTTTTACGTTCTCCTCTTTGGCATAATCGTCTTCTTACCGTTAAAAATAGACCATTATTTTGGAGTACTTGGAGATCTAGGGGTGTCATTTGGGTTCAAGATGTATTTGATGGTATCTCTCCTTGCTCCTTTCCCCAGTTTCAAACTACTTTTCAATGCCCCCGTTCGTTTCAGCACAGATTTATATTACTAATGGAAACCATCTTAGAAATGTTTTATTCTCTCCCCTCTGAAAACTCCTTATCTACGCAGGATCCACTTATAAAAATGTTATTGTTACTTCCCAAAGCCTCTCTTGTCTATAAATTCTTCAACTCTGCTGATCCAGATCGAGCCTAGGCTAAGATAGAACTTTTGTGGGAGACAGACCTGGGTTGTGAATGGAGCACTGATTTTTGGAATAAGATCTGGACCAGATCGTTAAAAATTTCCAGATCTGCTTCCACCACTCAATCTATGTTTTTATGTATCATAGATTATTTTTTACTCCTGTTTCCATTGCTACCTTCACACACTCTGATAGCAAGACTTGTTGGTCCTGCAACCATCCATTAGCTGATTTATATGATCTCCTTTTTTCCTGTCCTTATGTAGCCTCCTTTTGGTCACAAATTTGGTCAAAAATCTCTATTATTTTTAATCTTCATACCCCCTTATCTAACGCCATTCTCTTCATAGGTAGTCTATCAGAATCAATTGGGTTACTGTCTCATGAGCAGGGACTTTTTGACCTTATGATTGCTTTAGCCTTTCAACAGATTACACTTAACTGGAAATGCTCAAGCAAACTCTCAGTCAAATCTGGTGGAATAATTTGTGTCACTATCATAGGTTGGATACTGCTTTTGCATCCTGTCATAATTCACATAGAAATAGAGACATATTTTGGTTACCACTAACTGTTTATTTAAATAAAATCTCCTCTTTTCAGATTTCCCGTAATTGTTCTGAACATTTCCAGCCCCCATGATTCTCCTGTTTGTTTCTTTGCCTTTTTTCTCTGTTCTTCTTCTATATTACTTATTATTGTAATTCTACTTGCACATTTCAACCTTCATCCCATTTGTTATAATATGTATCTTTTGTTATTTGACCTTCAGTTGTAGAGCATATCCTATTATTCCCCTCCCTTTCCCTCCCTTACCCTCCTTCTGTTCACCTTATCATTTCTAAAATGTTGTAAACGGCTTTCTACTGTATTTCATGGCACATTTCGTTCTGCATAATGTAATTGTTCTTGAATATTGTTCTGATTTTCGCCCAATGGTGTTTGATGTATTTTATCTTAATAAAGCTTATTAAACTTTTTTTAAAAAGTTTTATGGATACTGTTGAGTGCGCGAGGGAGGGTTTGCACCTGTTAAGCATGATGTGTTCTGTACAGATCAGATACGAAAAGGAGAGCGGCTCTTTCATACCCATGTACTGAGTAAATGTTAACTTTGCAAGACTGCTTGCTGATCGTGCTTTTCAAAAATGTGTTCGTGTGGATTCCACAGGTTTCAATGTCAAGCACCATGTGGCATAGAGCGCAGTTCTCATTTCCAGTTGTGGATCTACAGTGCATCACTGATACGGGTCGCTCAGCTACAGAAACCTTAGTCATTAATCTGGGCGCACCATTGAAACTTAGCACCAGTGATTTGGGAGCTCTGATCAAAGTTTTGAGTGCGGAGGGAGGGTTTGCACCTATGAAGCATGATGTGTACAGCACACAATACATAAGATCAAACCAATCTGACTGATAGCATTTAGGATTGTCATATGGAAAGTAAATAGATTGAACCATTGAGGCACAACAAGCGGACAATGAATGAAAGAATGATTATATATACGCCGTATTTACAGTAAAGGAGGACTGGGGAGAAAGGGAGAGCAGGGAGTAGTAGAGAGTGGGCAATGAGGTGTGGTCGCTTCTGGTTTGTCTTCACAGAAGTACTGAAGGTCGAGAGCGAGAGCAAGCTCATGGAACAGCAGGACTTGGAAGGTGTAAATTACAGTGGTAGGGGCGAATATATTTAACGTGATGTGGCACAAGGAGGTTTAACTATAACAATGAGGTTTAAACAGCACAGCGAAGGCCACTCAGAGGCACATGCGATGTGCGCCAAAACTAAAAAGAGTTTCTATGCCTTTACTAAGTACACCTGTCCCACTAGGAAGCAAACTAACTTCTCTATTAAAATTATGATGATTAAAAAAAAGCATTATCTTTACATGCACATGGATTGCACGTTTGGATGGTGGCATGTTTTTTATTTCCCTTTTTTATTGTTGTGACATATGAAATAAATAAAATACAAAAATCTATATATGGTACCTTGCATAGCCAAAACCTTTGCTAGAGTCTGTTTTGAAGCACTGCAAAGTCAAATGAAACTTCGGCGCGTTGCAGCCACAAATGACTAATCCCGATAGGCAGATTTTTTCAGGAGCAGAAGACTAAAGCAAAAACTTGGTCAATAGTTTGGATTTGTGGCAGTTGCACGTGAGAATTAGGATGAAAAAAGGTGTCTCCAGGGAGGTGGATTACTGGTGCTACTGGCAATGCGATGCGCGCTCAGTTGTAAATATGTGAACATTACTATTGCAAACTATTGCAATACCGTTCCCTAGTCATCGAGCTTCTAGTAATGGCTTTCATCTCTTACTTTAACCCAGTATGATGCTGATCCCCGTTGAGAAACATAATGGCCGCGGGTTCTTAAAGTCATAGCCTAGGCAGTCAGGATATTCCTCCGCTGGTTCAACAACCACACTTAAAATGCATGCAGCCACGGAAAGATTAGAAAACAAGCCTAGCGCAAGCGCTGTGTAGGCTTAGCATAACAAGTGAGATGCACTCTGCATGCTATAAGATGCACATGAAAGGAAGAGTGGCTTTGACAGAAAGCTCAGATTAGTGGGTACCAAAACAAGAAAATAGCAATTAAAACTTACATGCCGCCAGCTTAAGCTATTAACCAGTTATTTCTGTAAGTTCAAAAACAGTCCATGCAAGCAGTAAAATAAGTGTTTTTCAATCCCTGTTGCTTGGGCGGTACTTCCGATTGCTTAGTTACAGAAGACAAATGTGAAGGAAGGAAGCAAGCGTCCTCCCTGGTGGGAGAGAACCAGGTACCCCTGAGAATTCCGGAAGAGGAGAGATTTACTAAACTGCTAAATTCAATCCTGGCACTGGTGCCCTTTATCAAGAAAAGCACAATACTCGCTCAGATATGTAAATCACCAGCTGAATGCACCTCACCCATCGAAAAGATTTTAGAAGGCGCCAAGCGTGGGTGGCATCATTTTAACCAAAGTAATTAAAGAGAAAAAAAATTCATGTGGCCACTTCCGCAATGGAACTAATAAAAAAAAGTCACCTCCTCCCGGCGTGTAGTAGAAGAGGGTCGAGACGCTGTGGCTAAAGCAGGCGCCATCTTGGAAGGGTGTAGATTCTACTTTGTTTTCCTGGATGTGAGGGTAAGGCAATTAACAAAATAGCCAACACTGCACAAAATCATAAAAAATGCCGCCACCATGATTAATTTTATGTTAATATGGCCTACTAAGCACAGACTCTCCTACAGTAAAAACGCGTGTATAGAACAAAAGCAAGGCAAGGCTGGCATGCTTAAAGATAAAGCCTTGGCAGCCTCGTTGCGATAAAATGTTGGCAAAGTAAACCAGGTCGACATCCAAAAGTGAAAAAAGGCTAAAGCAAGCCCAACCTCACTTTAAAGGAAGCCCAAAAACCAACCAAGCATCTTACCAAAATAAGCCCAACTGCCGAGGGACATCCAAAATTTACAAAACAAAAGCTAAAAGTAATACAAGCAATAGGGCACAAGGCGGCAGTAAAACCACTATGGCATTAAGAGGAGGTGGGAGGAAGAATGCTATATTTACATGTAGGCAGCTAAAGCTCCGAAGCTAAACACAGACAAACAGTAACCTAGCAGGAAACCAAGAAAAAAAATAGTCCCCTAAAGAACAGAAACAGAGCCATGGCGGAATGAGACAGTACTAAGTCCCTGCTCTGTGGGAGGAACAGAAGAGAGGAAGGAGGGACAAAGAGGCAGGACTGACCACTGGCAAGCAGGGATTTTTGAAGGACACAGACATAGACAAATGAAAAGCAATGCCAAGAAAGGGGATGGACTTGATACCCATAGACCGATTACTGCAGGTCTCGAAGAGACAGCTGCGCTGTCTAGCTCAACCTAAAAACTGCAGTCCCTGCTAGGACCAGTTTTTGGGAAAGAGGGAACAGATGGCAATTTGAACTTTCATTGAACCCCCTCCTTCAACTATTAACCTGAAGAAACTGCTAATCTCATCAGCTTAATCACTATTGGTGAAAAACATTAGCAAGATCCTGCTTTATGCTCCTGGGGCTGCATTATCCTCTGATGACTTAGTCATTCTAATCAACTCTTTGAGCTCACCTTTATTTTCTATCAGAAGAAGACTTCCTTCAATTTCCTTACTACTGCTTTTCCATTAAGATGCTCCAAAAGGAACATAGTACCTTTGACTTGGATACATAGGCCCCTTTTACAAATAGAAGATTCATGCTACAGGGCCACATTGCCAGCTCACTAGCCCATGAACCTGCAACCAAGTTGTAAGAAATTGGGTTACTGGTTGAGGGGGGTGAAACCCTACTCAAGTAGTAACCACAATCCTTGTCAGGGTGAAGTCACAAGCAAACCCCAAATTAACCTGTGCTCAACCCTCTGGTAGTTTGGCACAGAACAGTCAGGCTTAACTTTGAGGCACTCTGTGACAACTTTATGCAGGACTTCAAACAGTAATAAAGTGAAAACCCAACACAGGACAAATTCCACACCAATTTAGAAAAATAGAGTAAAATGTAATAAATAATTTGACACCAAAACAACGAAAATCCAATTAATAGAGCCAGGGATATTCAATTTTAAAGATTTAAGTAAAAAAAGCACCCAAAAGGCACAAAGCGGCTCTCATGACTATCTGATCATGTGAGACTGGTTGAGAGTCACGAGTTCAAGCCAACAGCGAGGGAGTGCAGGCCAGGTAATGGGAGCAGGTTAGTACAGCTGAAAGAGTTACCTTCAAATACATTGCAACGAATTCTGTTCACAGTGGAAGGGATCGCGAAGAACAGGGAGAAAGTCGCAGATGGCCGTTGGAGTACACGAAAAACAGGCTGGAAGTCGCAGAGAGTCTTCACTATATTGCTAAGTTCCTATTGGCATCTTCATGCTGGAGCTATGCGTTGGTGATGGGCATTAGCAGCAAGGTGCTGGCACCAACTGGCCTGTTCGCATTCACAAAGAACTCAAACATTTCAGCGGAGCTCAATGGAGGCCACACCAAGGGTCTAGGACCTGAGAGGGCACCACTTGGGGGTTAGGAACTCACTCCAGCAGAGGCCAGCAGGGCTCATGCAGGACATTTGCAGTTCCAGGCAGCAGGTCAGCTGGATGGGTGCAGAGAGCCTCTGGAGCTTGTTATGTCCCTTTAGCTCAGAACAGGAGGTCAGCTGGCTGACCCTTGGAGTCTCTTCTGCCTTATGTGAAGGGGGCAGGTCCAATTTTCCTTCTCAGCAACAGCAAGCAGGGCAGTAGGCAGCAGAGCAGCAGATTAACGGGGCAGCAGAGTGGCAGTCCATCTGGCAGCAAAGCAGCACAGCAATCCTTCTTCTGTAGTATCCACAGGTCCAGGAGTACACTGAAGAGTTGGTGTCTGAGGTCCATTATTTATACCTGGTTTCTTCTTTGAAGTGGGAGAAACTTCTAGAGGATTCCCTTTGAAGTGCTCAGGTTTCCTGCCTCCCCTGCTCTGGCTCCAGACTAACTACACGGGACGGGGTATGCAATCCTTTGTGTGAAGGCAGGATGAAGTTTATTCAGATGTATTTGGGGCTGTGTCTAACTCCACCATACCATCCTGCCAGTGATGGCCCATCCAGGTTTACCTAACCTCTCTATTGTGTTTGCCTGTCTGGGAGGAATACACAAAGACCAATTGCCAACTACACCCAGTCATGTGACCCTGAGACAGGTTGCAGGCACTAAATGGCTAAGGCAGGGAAATTCCGTCTCTCTGAAAATTCAAAATTGTAACCAAAATCTGACTTTGCCATAAAAGAAATTGACAAGCACAGCCAATCCTGTACCCATAAGGACTTCCCAAAAGTTGGGACAGTGTGCATCATTTGAGTGGCAAGCTACAGTACAATTTGAGGATCCATTGTAGGATTTGAGGATCCTGGAACTTGAGGATCTACTGCAGGATTCTATGATCCTGTGGTTTTATAAACCAGAGTGTGGCCAGGTGCTTGGCTTTCTTCTTTGTTGATGAGAAGAAGGCTCTGGGTAGGGTGTGTTCTTTCTGGATCTCAAGCTGAGACAATCTTCAAGCCAGATGCTGAGTTCATCTTCTCAGATGTTTTCTGCTTGTGGCGCATGTTGCAGTGTGCCATAAAAATAAGTGTTGCACATGAAAATGTTTTGTAGAATTTTATTGACATAAGTGCAGAGATATAGGACCACACAACCTCCGACGCAAACTCCAGCCCTCAACTGTCCCAACCCCAAGGTTCCATGATTGATGTCACCTTACCCATTCTGGAACCTCACACTCACAATCCTGTCCTCCATAATTCAATGTCTAAACCATAACACATCACCCTCTTTTTGAAAGAAAAGTAAATTATACTCTCCTGTGGAAAACAACCCAACATGAAAGGTAACTCCAGAGCATAGAATAATGCTACATAAAGAAAACACAACTGTAGTAGCTGTACCTCAAATTAACAATATAGTCCTTCCACCACACTGGTTTCTTCTGGACTCTTTTGGATTGAACTTCACCTGGTCAGAAATGTCGCCCCATCTGGTTGAATATAATTCACATCAAGTGAAACAGACGCATCACACATTTCTTTTGCATTCTCCTCTGCCCTTACCAGCCAGGATATATTCCACACATCCCCTGACTCCAACACCACCACATTCTTGTTTACTACTTTTATTTTGAATGGTCCCAGAAATGGTCCCAGAAACTTGGTTCTTCCCTTCTTCACAAATCCAGGTTTTCTCACCAAAACTGTATCACCCACTTTCCACACCACCAACTTGGCACAGTTCCTTTTATCATGCCAAATTTCTCTTGGTAAGTCTGCCTCATGCCCTGTAACCTGACCATCTTCTTCCTGTTTTTCCCCCAAACTCTCAGCACCAGACACACAAAGCCACACTGGTGTATGTTCCGAATATGAAGTTCTTCCCTTCAACATCTGGAAAGGTGATTTAAAGGTAACCAAATTGGGAGCATTGCAATGTGCCCACCAAGTTTTTCCTCAACATTTCCTTCAAAGACGTAGCCGTGTCCACCGCTCGCTGCACACAGGATTTGACCATTCTGCTAGACCATTCACTTGAGGTGTGAACAGAGCTGTTCTGTTTGAAAGGACAGGATTCTCAAGAATTCTTCCATCTCATGCAAGGTAAACTGAACCCCATTGTCAGTAAGAATGATTTCTGGCACCCTCTCACATCTTGAAACTTCTTCTGCATAGTCACAACAAAGAATTTGCTTGCATCCTTGGAACCTTTTGACCTCTTCCAACACTGCCTTCAGAAGCCTCAGGTTAGTGATTAGCTAGGGTGATTTAAATGTGTTTGTTTTGATTGTAAAACTATAGTTGGATTCTTGGATTTTCCCTTGGAACTACATACTAACACTCTGCATTGTCTTCTAAGCTGCACTGTAACAAATTCCTCTTCGACTTTTGCAGGTTTATTTACAAATCCTGAGTAAACTTTTGTTTCTGTTCAGTGACTCAAGTTGTGGAGATTTAACAACTGAGTATAAGATATCAGAACAGAACCTCATGACGTTCCCTTGGCTTAGCTAGATAAAGGTACTCTGCCATCAATATGTTGACTGTGTAACATAATGCACCTCTTGCTAGAGTGACCCTTGATATTTTCAGTGTCTGTAGAAGGCTACCATTCATGTGAAATCCAGGTAAAAGGAACAACTGCATGCAATTAAAATTGATGTAGGAACAGAGAGCAAGAGCAGTCTCTAGTGAGAGATTTCAGAACACCCGAGATAGCCTCCACTTGATGACATGAGCTCTGTGACTAAAACGCCACAATGTCTCTTGTGTGCCTTCTCTCCCCATCATATTGGGCACTGTCCAGTTCTGCACTACCAATTGAAAGGAGACTGGTGGTTTCCACATCGGTCCTCCACCAGCATTCAAATCTACAGGTGATTGGTGATTTCACTATGACAGTGTGCAACACCCAGGGTTTGTGAATCATTTACACTACTCTTCTCTATTAAAAACAATTCCCTATTTGAGGTGTATGATAAAAGAAAAACAACATACATCGGTTCTGAAAGCTAACAACTTAAAATCTGCATAAGCGTTTGTAGAATGGCAGATATTTTTGTTGCCTTCTTTTGAGATAATTGCTGTAATTTGTCACTCGACCTTGCATTTAGGTATGGTAGGACGTTTTAGAAAGTATGTTCAATGCACTGTAAGCTCATTGATGAACCCTTAGTACCATATTTGCTAAAATGAAGAGGTATTACCATTTTGCAAATCTGGTAACATCACTGTCTTGCACAGGGTGGTGCTAGTATTGCAGGTTACATGCAGAAAGAATCCAGAAAAAATATTATGCATCTCGCTCATCCCTTGAAGCTACGTTTGTGGAAATATGATGGTTATTAAGCACATACATTCTTTTTGTGGCATTTTACCATGAAAGTTCCATCCAACTCTAAATGAGCCCATCTGTCTGAAATCCTTTGAAATATATTGTTTAAAGTAGGTGTATGTTTTGCAATTGGAAGATGAGGTGCAGTTATTAATCTTTTAACTAATTTGTTTAAATGTCACAACATATAACTTGATGGTTTAGAATAAATCTTTTGGCTAATAACATTCCTACTCAGGTTTTCTTTATTGCTTCCTGGGCACATGGCTTTTGTGAAGTCATTGGTATTCACAGAAGCTGTGGTGGATAGTTAATTATGTCAGGCAGTAGAGTAAGTTACTGATGTGTGTAACAAACCGTTATTCCCGTACTACCCTCTTTCTAGGCCTAATTCATAACATATTTGTGCATTTTACTAAGTCTCAGGTGCACAAAAGCTGTCCTTTACAATGGCAGTCTCATTACTGATTAACTGAAGATTTTGCTTTCATAAATAGATTTACTCCCTCTTAAAATTCTCTATGCTATGCTGGCTTAGTAAAGGGATTTGAGTTGTATTATGCGATTTTTATCATACTTGTGGGTGGAGGAAGGCTTGGCATTCCAGGGTGGGGATGCTTCTAAATGGTGGTGAACACCCTTAGGTTTGTGGGTATTCACAATCATTTTCAGGTAGTTAATTCGTGTAAATACAATTTTGCACAACTTTGCCTCATGCAGAAATCTGAACGTGCTGCACTTCCTTATGGTGAAATGCTTATGTATTCGAGTGCCACTGGAAATTTCTGACTGTCCTGGTTTTTGAGGACAACTGTTGTAATGCAATGAAACCGCTGAGATAATTATAAATATGTTGCAAACCCACGAGAAAACTTACATGACGAAATGTTCTATTTTCTCGCCAGCACTTTAGCGAATCGGACATGAAGAGTCTTTATAACCTGTGAATGAACCTGGGGGCTGAGTTAGTCTCTGTGAATTGTTCTGGGTATAAGACAGGCCCAAGCAAGTGTGCAGGGAATGCAGTGAAAGCTGCTCACCGCAAGATGCCACTCAGGAAAACCCTGAAGCACAATCGTCCTTTGTAGGCTGATGAAGTGCGATCTGCTTATTCATCCGCAGAAGTGCTGGTTGACACTGCTGAACAATAACCACGCTCCTAGTAAATGTTATAGTAAATAAGACTTGGATGGCTGGCTAACTCACTTTCAATAATACTATTTCTAGAAGGAGCCGATCACACCAAATATTGTACATAGCCTTTATATCGCAAACGTTTCATCAAAGGCCTGCCAGATAACGGTCTCTTATCAATTGGTTGTTCTCCTTGAATATTATAGCCATTGGAGTGCTCCTTTCCCCAAAATTAAAATGGTGTGCTTAGCCACTGCTTCATCTCATAACCCCCAATCTTGCAAGATGTTAACTACCGCGCAGTGTGTGACTTGACCTGTTCAGCCTAGTCCGACACTTTGTGCGTGTTTGTTTTTACTCCCTAATTTAAATTGCACTTTGCACTTAAATTGCACTTTGTTTTTAACTAATTGTATAATATAACTTGATTCTTAGTTACCAGTACCTCAGTCCTCTACGCGCTCGACCTGCGGTGCCCGTAAGTTAGAGCGGGCCCGCCTTGATCAGCGCTCTAGTTGTTAGCCCTAGTCGAGGATAAAAATACACGCTAGCGTGACCGCGCAGCGTGTGACGTAACCTGTTCAGCCTAGTGCGACTCTATGTGCACGTTTGTTTTTACCCCCTAATTTAAATTGCACTTTGCACTTACATTGCACTTTGTTTTTAACTGATTTTATAATATAACTTGATTCCTAGTTACCAGTACCTCAGTCCTCTACGCGCTCGACCTGCGGTGCCCGTAAGTAAGAGCGGGCCCGCCTTGATCAGCGCTGTAGTTGTTAGCCCTAGTCGAGTATAAAAATACACGCTGGCGTGACCGCGCATCGTGTGACGTGACCTGTTCAGCCTAGTTCGACACTTTGCACGCGTTTGTTTTTACCCCCTAATTTAAATTGCACTTTGCACTTAAATTGCACTTTGTTTTTAAGTGATTTTATAATATAACTTGATTCTTAGTTATCCGTACCTCAGTCCTCTACGCGCTCGACCTGTGGTGCCCGTAAGTAAGAGCAGGCCCGCCTTGATCAGTGGTCAGCGCTCTAGTTGTTAGCCCTAGTCGAGTATAAAAATACACGCTGGCACGACCGCGCGCAGCGGGTGCGCCAAAGGCAAGCCCGTCTGCGCCTGTCGGCGCCCGGAGCGCGTCCATCGCCAGAACCCCTGCCCGATTTCCTCCCCGATGTTTTACAAGCAACCAGCTGCTGGAGCTCAGGACGGGTGAGTGCCCTAACCCTGAGGTTTGCCACCGGATGGGGGATACAGTTGATTTTAAGTGTAATATGTGTGATTTTACTTTCAATAAGTCCCCAAATAACAATCACTCCGCTCTAGTTGCCACAAAAAGGGGGCTTAGCCTGCCGGAGAGAGACTCAGTAGTCACTCTGGTCTCCCCCAATTGCTCTGACTTCACAACAGCAGACTCCCCTAAAGGAGGGAATGCCTCCGGGGGTATCTCTGAAGATTTCCTTCAGTGTATCCTGCTTAACACCAGTTCACTGATAAAACATAAATATGAGTTTGAATGCATGATGCAGCTCTCTAACCCGGACCTGGTATTTTTGACAGAGACCTGGGCAAACCAGACATCCGAACCAGACTGGAACATAGCTCTCCCTGCAGGCTACTTAGTAGCCGGCTTAGACAGGATAGGGAAAACAGGAGGGGGCATTGCCATACTAAATCGATCCCACCTTAACGTTCGAATAGAGTCCACCCTGCAACTTCCTGCAGAGGCTATGCTTTTTACTATCAAAGTAAATAACACCCTGACCTTCCCTGGCTTACTCTTATATCGGCCACCTGGGCCAAGATCTGTCTTTACCCTAGCACTCCAGACCCTTCTTGAATCCTGTTTAGAATCTCCCACGTTCACAATTTTGGACGATTTTAATTTTCATCTTGAATCTAACAATAACCCAGATACCGCAAGGCTACTAGACAATCTGGCAGCACATGGTCTAACCCAAATTGTCTTGGAAGCTACGCACTTGGCCGGTCATACCCTGGACGGCATTTTTACCAATAATTCCGACATCACTCTGGACAAAATCCTACCACTACCCTGGACAGATCACAAAGCTGTACACTTTAAAATTCAAATAACGCAGTCTAATCGGCATCATGTAAATAAACCGCTTCTTGTAATCACCCGGCCCTGGCCCAGAATACAGAAAAGAGAGTTAGAAGAGTCCCTTGACAGACGCCCTCCTACACAGGCCGTGGATAACAACTTGGCAGCACATCAATTTGATGAATGGATTAGATCAGCAGTAAATCAGTTGGCCCCGGAAAAAAACATGAAAACAAGAAGAAGTCAGGCGTCAGCTCCATGGTACGGCCCAGACCTTAAAAACATTAAAGGGCCAATTCCGATTCAGGCCGGAAATCTCCCCGACCGAGCCGGACCCGGAGAGATTTCCGACCGAATCGGACCCTAGCAGTCCGACCGAACGAGTACGATGTGCACGTATGCTATCGGACTCGATTCGGTCGGACTCCCATTGAAGTCAATGGGAGCCAGTCGTACGACGCATACACGGGCTCCCATTGACTCAATGGGCACGACGCGAACAAGGGTGCCCCCTACAGCGTGTTCGCGTCGATGCGGGTCGCACCGTACATGCACGTGTAGGGGGGACCCATGGGTCCCCCTGTGTGCGACTCGCGCACCTACGCTTCCAGGGGGGTCCGACACAGACCCCCAAAGTGCGGCTCCGACAGCTCCTTGGTGCCGGACTGCGCGAGTCGGTCGGAGCGGTCGAGGTGCGCATCATACTTACCCGGCCGGGGAACGTCTCCATTGCGCGGTGCGCGTCGTCCCCGTGCGAGTCAGTCGGAGCGGTCGGGTCCTGCGAACGAGTCGGTCGGAGATTTCGTGAGCGCACGCATCGTACTCGCTCGCCCGGTTGCACGTACGACTCGGTCGGGAAATAGGGCTCCGAATCGGATCCGGTTAAGCCGAATCCGATTCGGTGCCCTACCGGCCGAGATCGGAATCGGCCCCTTAGTCTAAATGCAGAAGGGTCGAACGACTATGGAGGGCTGACTATAGCAGGGAACATAAAATGGCCTATAACCTAGTCCTAGAAGAATATAGGGAGGCAATCAAAAAGGCTAAGACAGACTATTATACAACCAGAATAGGTGCCACCAAGAACTCCTCTAAGGAGCTTTTTAAGACAGTCCTGGCTCTATCTAAACATCAGCAGGCTAATCAGTTCATACCTGATCAAACCTTTTGTAACAAGATTGCCAACTTCTTCCAAATTAAGGTGCAATCAATCTATGATGACCTCCTCAAACAGCACCCGTCGCTGCTAAATCCAATACTCCTACCATCGATGAGAATTTCACTCATAGTAAATTAACCAGTTTCTCGGCCCTAACCTCGGAGAAAGTGAACAATCTCCTTCTGTTGACTAAGTTGGGATCTCCTAGTGACCCGTGTCCCCCTGCCACTCTGCATCTGGTCTCGGAAAACATTAGCGTCCATTTAGCTCCACTCTTAAATGAAGTAATCAAGTCATGGATTTTTCCTCTGTCCTTCAAGAAGGCATGCATCAGGCCTATTCTGAAAAAACCTGCTCTGGACCCCACTGAGGTAAAAAACTACCCACCGATATCATGCCTGCCAATAGCGGCCGAAATCCTAGAAAAATCAGTGAAGGGTGAGCTAATCCAATATCTTGACTCCAACAATCTCTTAGATTCCAGCCAACATGGCTTTAGACCACGTCATTCCACCGAGTCTGCCCTGATTATGGCTACGGAGGAGATTCGCAGGCAACTGGATGGGGGGGGCAGAACCGTCCTTATCCTACTTGATCTATCAGCAGCATTTGACACCGTGAATCATGCGGTGTTAGTGCAGCGGCTGGAGGCAATAGGGATTAAAGAGACGGCTCTAACCCTTCTCTCTTCCTTTCTAGCATCTAGAGAGCAGAGGGTACATTGGGATAACCTCAAATTGGATAACTTCTATCTTCCATGCGGGGTGCCACAGGGCTCGGCTCTATCACCGACCCTATTTAATATCTATGTCACCCCGCTGGCTAGACTAATCAGAGAGCATGGTTTCACTCTGATCTCGTATGCTGATGACACCCTGCTAGTCATATCCGTATCACACAAATCTGAGGTCACAGCTGTCAGTTTTCATAACTGCTTGACGAACATCATGAGCTGGATGAACCAAAACTTCCTCAAGCTCAATACTGATAAAACTGAGGTTATGGAGTTTGGTAAGGGCCTAACCCTGTGGAACCAAGCATGGTGGCCAACCGAGGCAGGCGACTGTCCGCCGCTGACAACCAAGGCAAGGAACTTGGGAGTGATTTTTGATAATCAACTAAACTTTGCAGGTCGGATTAATCGCTTGACGTCCTCCTGTTTTTTCTTACTAAAGATTCTAAGTAAGATCATGCCTTTTATCCCACAGGAACTAAGGAAATCAGTCGTAGTAGCACTGATCCTCTCAAAGATAGATTATTGCAATGCACTATTCCTGGGCATTGACAAGGCGCATCTGGCCAAACTACAATCCTTACAAAACGCCGCTGTGCGACTACTACTCAACATTCCTAAATGTCATTCCACCTCCGCCAGTATTAGGCTACTTCATTGGCTTCCAACACAACAACGGGTGGAATTCAAGGCACTTTGTCTGGTTCACAAGGCATTGTATGGAGGGGGTGCCCTGGGTATGCAGAAACTGTTTCTCCGGTACTCTCCCACACGGAATCTTAGATCAACTAACACTGGTCTGGTTCAGATTCCCAAAATTCGCAGGGCAAGATGGGGAGGCAGGAGCCTATCCCACTGTGCTGCTAAATTGTGGAACAAGCTGCCGGCCACCATTAGGCTGCAGCTAAATAGGCTGCAGTTCAGGAAAATGATTAAGACCAGGCTGTTTCCCCCCCAAATAAGTTTTACGACTGACCTGAACATCACACCTTACACTCCCTTAGCGACAAGATGCCTCGGCATTTGAGCGCTTTATAAAACATTTACTTCCTTACTTACTTACATAAAATAACCAAATTATTTACTTTTGTTTGCACATTAAGAAATCCTTCAGTCTCCCTAACCAGTGGCCCACCAGTGTAACACGTGACATCCAACCATTGCCTCCTAAAATTGCCATTTTTCAAGTATCTTATAGACTCTCGGAGAAAATTACAACCAGGCCTATGGCCTTATGGCCTTTGACCTGCATGGGTATTGAGCAACTTGCAGATAGCCTGCTGTTTAAATTAATACTTTGTTTTTAAAAAAAAAAACACATTGTGTAATTTGTAGTCATTCATTTTTGGTGACTAGGACTTATTTTTTATTATTATTCTTTAGTCCAGAGCAAGAGAGAGAAAGGCGGGAAAGGAAATATAAAGGAGAAGGGTAAGGATGAGAAAACAGTGACAAAGGGAGCAAGCAGGTAGGTAAAGCATCCTGTAGGAGTGAGATAAAGAGACAAGAAGTAAAGAGTGGTGGGAACAAGATAAGAGAGTCCCCTTATTCTGCAACTCTGGTATTTGGCAGAGTCAGTGGTGGGTTTCTAAGAAAAACTTTGGGCCCTTTTTTTTTTTTTTTTTTACAAGTTAAGTAAAAGATTTATAGCATGCGGGCCTTAGTGTATTGTTATATGGGGTTATATAGCCCTTAGATACATTGTCGACATTGCTAAGTTAGCATGAGTTTTACTTGCCCTATGCTGCTGATTTTGCGCACGCCTCTGCTAAGAGTTTGTTTTTGCGACACTTTGCCTCTGCCCTGTACATGATAACAGATTGTTTTTCACGTTCTCAGCTTTCCCTTCAATTCTGTCTGAACATAATGTGCAAGATCGGTCAACAATGTCTATTGTTATTCTGTTCTGGTCAGTCCCTATTACCTAGACAAAACATGTTACCAACAGCTGCAATGTGGAAGAATCGTGCTTTGATATAACGTTGTTGCATGTTTTTGAAACACACTCGAAGAAAGCCGTTCCATGGAGCTGAGCGCTGCTGTTCCTATGATGTAAACCTTTGCGTTTAGACTTTCAGGTAGGGGTCTGCTAATAACGCCTAGAGATCTTCTGTTATATAAAATAACTTCTTACTGCCAAGGGGAGGGTGATTAGGCCCAGTTATTTTGCCTTTTTCACAGTCTTTATAAAATGACGACTCCTTTTGTATTCTATGGTATTGTAACAATGCTAATGATTCTTGCCTTATGCATTTTGCTGCTAGTTGTGGTTCGCATACTGTTTTATGAATCACTGTAGTCAAAATAAACATTTTGAACTTATTTAGTGACTCTGATTATTTTTATTGTGAACAAGTACGTGAGAGCGAAAGAGTGTCTTGTTCCCGCGACTCTGAGGTGAGTCGGGAGTGCTCGTGTTCTGGGTTGTCTAAACATTCGTAGCTTCTTGATCTTTGTAGGAGACCGAATGAGACACTATTGCTAGTCGGTTGGGATTTTGGGTACTACGGTGATAGGAGGTACACCCCTATTTACTGAGGTCCTGTTTTCTTGTGCATAGTTCTGTGTATGAGCAGAATCCCCGCAACATGGCGCCGCCAACGTTTGGTCTGGTTCTTATCTGCGAGACGCTTGAGTAGTGCTCGTGCTGGTCCACAATACCCTCACTTCTGATTCCGGAGACAGCTGTGATGGAGTAACCTCCTATATTGACTTCATCTGATTTGTTGTACTATTGGTGTGCTGCATCTCTTTTACCATTGTAGGTTTGATTTAAATGGTGTGGGGTTTTGGAAATGCATGTTGTAGAACTAGGTCCGAGCAAAATCTTAATTATACCGCAGTAATAACAGTAATTTTGTTTTATGTCTCTTATTTGAAATCTGTGAAATTTCACCATTATGATGAGCTACATAATTACATAAATTATTGAGGGGGGGTGCTCTTGTTCGTGGCAATTGTGTTTTTTGCACTAGTTCAGCTCGAAATTCATCCTCTTGTCAAAAAAATGGTTAAAAAATAGAACTAAATGAAAGATTTGAATTTTATGTAATTATGCGTAATTTTGTGTAATTTCCCAAAATTTTGCAATAATTAGGCAAATGATGCTAATTTCACACCTCCACAGGCATAATGCCATACTTTTGTTAAGTATTCACATTTAAGCCGAGGAGCAATAATTCAAAGAAACAATGGCACAGTGTCAGTAGAAACAGTCAAAGTCGTTGTTTGGCATTAAGCTTAGGTATCATTGGTATTTACTTGACAAACTCATAGTGTGGTTGAAGCTGCCTATGTATGGCACAAAATTAATAAAGTCAAATAAACTTCCACTGACAAACACAACACAAGTGTGTACTGTGCATTAATTTCACCGGTTGTCAAGTGATAGTGACTTTTGCTCTTTTGAGTGATCTGCAATTGGATGTTGCTGAAGATGCTGAAATGTGAGGCAATAAAGTAGTGCTTGGTGCCAAAACGCAGCACTGTATCTATGGGAAATCATGATTGGTGATTGGGGTTGTAAGGCAGCGTATGGCGGCAATGAATGAACACTCTTACAAATCAGCTTTCAAGGCACTCGACTGTCAACTTCTCAGGAAACTATAACTCGTTTCTTTCACTTGCATTGAGTTAGCAAACATACGTGTTAAATAGCCATTGCCTGAAAAACTTTTTACAGCAAGGATGTTCTGCGGTCACCAATGCGTAAATCATAATTCACCTGTTTTCTGAGCTTTCCATTGGTTGTTCATCTACCTAAAAGCTCCACTTTAATCATGCTGCTTTGGCTATGGAGCTTTCACAAATGTATTCCAGTTCATCTCCTTCAACTATTCTTAATACAGTATTCAAAATTCAATCTTTACTTAAGATTTTGCTTTCGATTTATTCCCCTCATAGCCAGGAAAATATCTAGCAGATTGACAGAAACATGTATTGAGAGTCCTTGGAGTATTATATAGGGTTTGGCAGAAAGGGAACCCTGTCATAAATTGGTGGACTCTCGCTCTACCAAAACCACTGTTGATCCATCTCATTTAGGGGTGAAGGAACCAAAAGGTTTCTTACAGTGAATCGGCAGCTGGCTCTGCCATCAGAAATCCCTGACCCAGTGGTCCATCCGCCACATGGTCTCCCGATCAGAGTGAGAATCCTCCCCTGCATTATTTAGATCTGGCGTCTGCCTCTGATTTTCCTTCCTGTAATCACGTCCCAGGCATGGAGGATGGAGGCAGGAAAAGAAAGAAAAATACCCGTGTTAGGGACATTTTTCGTTTGCTTTCCAGAAACAAAGCGTCGCTTTGAGGATCTAATTACGATTGGCAAAAGAGAATCCTGGGTAAGGGTTGATGGTCAGAATATCATTACCAACAAGATCGGTGACTTGAATATCCTGGCCTAAATATTGTTTACAAAAATATCACTCCATTGAGTGTCGGCTTTCTTTTAGTGTTTCCAATGGGAAATATTTTTGTAAAAGATGTTTAGCACAGTATCATTTTTTTCAGGTAATATTTCGACACATTATCCTGGTACCATACCTGAGAGGGCCACATCAACCTGAGGGCCCAGTTGGCACTCTTCTGTGTCAAAACTGCACGTGCCACATCAGCAGATGTATTATCATCTCAGAGATCACTTCCAAGCAAAGGGGGATCTCTCGGTAAGGTTGGCCAGCCCTTCAACAAGGAAGATTGGCGTCGGCAAGGGTCAACACTGAACCAATGAGCTGAAAGACCAGCAGGCAAGGGTTAAATCATGCCCTACGTTTGAAAGGCGTTTCTTCCTGGCTTTGCTATTGATTTTTTCAACCCAGTAAGCTACATCAACTCTGCCTACCCCCAATGCATATCCGTCATATTGCCATTTTATTCTACGTTGGCAGGGTATGCCCAGACGTGGGTCCCTTGCTCACTTTGCCACTGAATTCAAGATAGCCTGGCTGATGAGGGCTGGGAGCCCGAAACAGGTCCCAGGATGCTTGTTTCCGGTCCAGGGAAGACATGGCTTGGCAGTTCGGGCTGGACTGTTCCCATGAGGCACAGGGTCAGACTGATTTGCATATGGCCATGTCTGAACTGGGGTGGCGGAGTGAGCTAAAGAATGATGATGGATTAAACCCAGATCAGTTGACTGGGGGTGAGTGCTTGCAATGTTCAACACTCCGTCCATCAGCCCCTTTGGTTTTGCATTGTTTGCCCTAAGTTGGCAGGGTATGCCCAGACGTGGGTCCCTTGCTCACTTTGCCACTGGATTCAAGATAGCCTGGTTGATGAGGGCTGTGAGCCCGAAACCCGTCCCAGGATGCTTGTTTCCGGTCCAGGGAAGACATGGCTTGGCAGTTCGGGCTGGACTGTTCCCATGAGGCACAGGGTCAGACTGATTTGCATATGGCCATGTGTGAACTGGGGTGGCGGAGTGAGCTAAAGAATGATGATGGATTAAACCCAGATCAGTTGACTAGGGGGGAGTGCTTGCAATGTTCAACACTCCATCCATCATCCCCTTTGGTTTTGCATTGTTCACCCTAAGTTGGCAGGGTATGCGCAGACGTGGGTCCCTTGCTCACTTTGCAACTGGATTCAAGATAGCCTGGCTGATGAGGGCTGTGAGCCCGAAACCGGTCCCAGGATGCTTGTTGCCGGTCCAGGGCAGACATGGCTTGGCAGTTCGGGCTGGACTGTTCCCATGAGGCATAGGGTCAGACTGATTTGCATATGGCCATGTCTGAACTGGGGTGGCGGAGTGAGCTAAAGAATGATGATGGATTAAACCCAGATCAGTTGACTGGGGGTGAGTGCTTCACCAGGGTATGCCCAGACGTGGGTCCCTTGCTCACTTTGCCACTGGATTCAAGATAGCCTGGCTGACGAGGGCTGTGAGCCCGAAACCGGTCCCAGGATGCTTGTTTCCGGTCCAGGGAAGATATGGCTTGGCAGTTCGGGCTGGACTGTTCCCATGAGGCACAAGGTCAGACTGATTTGCATACGGCCATGTCTGAACTGGGGTGGCAGAGTGAGCTAAAGAATGATGATGGATTAAACCCAGATCAGTTGACTGGGGGTGAGTGCTTGCAATGTTCAACACTCCGTCCATCATCCCCTTTGGATTTGCATTTTATTCTACCTTCAGACTCTCAATTATTTCCATCATTGCATTTCAGTTACAGAGTTACAGCTACTAATAATTCCCAAATCAGGAAATACCTTAAAAACACTTTGTCTAAGGATCCTCATTGCTAATTTTATTTCAGATAAATTTATAACAAATTATAATTTAACACAAAACACGATTTGTGTATTTGTGAGCTCAGTTGTAAGGGTCAAGAGCTAGGATGAGACGAGGTATAGCCAGTTAGACTCCACAAATATTTAATTGTTTGTATTCCACATTAAAAATAAACTAACTAGATTCCAATTAAATCATCCTTGGGAAACCAAGGTGTATCAGAAGGTGTGTTCATGTTGGTAGGAAATGGATGTGGAACAGAGCTAATCAGTGAGATTGCCCAAAGGGTACTGGCTCTATCAATGTCTGCACCAATATCAGGTCTGGTTCTGAATGTGCCCATACATGCATTACTTTTTTTTCATTCTAAACTGAAGTGGAAAATAATTAGTTAAATAAATAATTAAATTTGTCATGGCTTTTGAGGTACTCTGGAGGTTTATATTGATTTGCCATGTTTTATGTTAGTCAGAAAGTAACTAATCAGTCGATTTCTTAACAATTCTGTCAAGATCCTAGCTCATTAGTGATTAGCGAATCATTCCAGAAGTCGAAATAAAGTCTTTCTCATCCTGCAACCAATGTCAAAACATGAGTCAGACCAGAACTCTCCCAATACTTTATCACTATAAACTAAAATATATATGTTACCCGGTGGTGCATGCCACTGGATAGTTATAGTTTCGGGATGATCTGTCAAGCGGGAAAAGAGAAAAAGGGGAGTGTCCAAAAACATGTTTTTACCATGCAATGTTCCGTAGAAAAATTGAACAGCGATACTGCAAAAATGGCTGACTGGAATTACACCAAATTTGGCACAAAGCTGGATTTTGGTCCAACAAGCGTGCTTTATATGATTTGGTGTAAATTCATTTAGCAGTTTTTGAAGAAGTGATATCAACGAACCTGACAAATGAAAAGCTAAAATCTGTTTGGCTACCAACACATCAACAAAGATGTGATGGCAGACATTTTAGGACTTGGGGACTCAGTCCATTGCCAAACAAAAAGATTTAGAAAAACCTATAGAGGGGCAGGGTAGGGATAGCCTGCCTCCATAGGCCTGGTGGAGGGCTCCTCTGGGGCGCCGGCAGTGCCTAAAATATACTTTTCTTTTAAGTAGGTCTGCGGATCCCCAGACGATCTGGGTACTCGAACAACAGAAATAGAAGGGCAGATGCCCGGTGGTCAGTGCAATGTTTTCTTTGGGGGGAGGGGACACCCTCTCCAAGCCATTATCAGACCCAAGGGACCTCATCCCTCAGGGTCACAACACTTTAAAATTTCATGGGGCTCAGATGCCAACCCTGGACACCAACAGCAATAGGAGCCCATTGGGGGAGCCCTAGGGCCCCCACAGCCCCTACTAGCTCCCCAGCCCACATCCATCATGGTGCATCAGGAGCCGACTGCAGTGGTTTGCTCCCACCTGTTGGGAGCAGCTTTTCTCTGCTCCTGCCAAACAGGAGGAAAACTGTGTTTCCTGTCTTCAAGACTGTGGGCAGGGAGTTTAAGTTCACCCTGACCACACTCTTGCAGGCAGGAAATGGCAGTGTCCTGGGGATGGGTTCCCCAGGACACTGCTGCCATCGGGCCCCAGGGCCACTAAATTGCTAGGGATGGAGGCCCACGCCCCCCCTTACAAAAACCAAACTTCATCATAGCAATTGGATCCCCAGGGCTCTAAAATGGCCAGGCGGTTCCATCCCGAAAAAACAAAAATTGGTAAGTAAGTCTCCTGTGTTATTGAATGCATGGCCCCAGGAGAGCTTACTATTTTTTTTAAAGCACTCCAAGCTGTAACTGTATGCTTTTCAGCTGAATTGCAGGGACTTCTTGTGGTTGGTTCTATGGCCGCATTTTGTGACCTGAAAATGTTTTTAAAAAAAGACTCAACTACTGTTAATGTTTTTTTAAAGGCTTTATTGAAAATATTTTATGACAATCACTTTTATTAAACATACCTACCATACTAAGACTGTCAGTAGATTCAGGGGCATCGGCGATGCTGGTGCTCCTGGATCTCTCTGCTGCGCTCGACACAGTTGACCATACCTTGCTGGCTCAAAGACTACAGGAGATGGGCATTGGGGGCATGGCCCTGGCCTGGCTGAAGTCTTACCTCAATAATCGCTGACAGAAGGTCGCTTTGCAACCCTATCAGTCTGAATGAACATAAACATCTTTGGTGCGGAGTCCCTCAGGGGTCAGCGTTGAGCCCACTTCTGTTTAATGTCTATCTCGCTCCGCTGTTCTCTCTGATAGCTAACTGGGGAGTGAAGGCGATTTCATATGCCGACGACACCCAGATGTTTTTTTCCTATAAAGAGCAGTCGGAGGACTCCTTCAAGAGTTTCAAGGGATGTTTGAGAGACATTGCGTTGTGGATAAACAATAATAAACTCAAACTCAACGCTGGAAAAATGGAGGTGATGTTTTTTGGGAAGGAGCCGCCTCCAGTACCGGATCTCTGGTGGGCGATGGAAATGGGACCACCCCCTGCCCCTGCAGCTACTATAAAAAATATAGGCGTGAAGTGGGAGGTTGATCTTTCATTCTCGGCTCAAATACGGCAGGTGACAGCCACCTGTTTCAGGAAATTGAGAAATTTGAGGAAATTTCTGAATTTTCTACCAGAAGATTGCTGCAAAATCATAGTCCATGCCATGGTGACATCTAGGCTGGACTATGCTAATGGCCTCTATCTGGGCTTGCCAAAGTACCTAATTAGACGACTGCAGATGGTACAAAATGCGACTGTGAGACTGATTAGACGTGTTCCATTCCGTCATCATGTTTCTCCGCATATAAAAGAGCTCCATTGGCTACCGGTGGCAAAAAGAATTGAATTCAAGGCTCTGACTTTGGCATTTCGAGCTATGCATGGTAACTGCCCCAGCTACCTAAAACAAAGGCTATGCTGCTATAAGCAGACTCGCTCATTGAGGTCCAATTCACAAAAGCTGCTCTGTACCCCCCGCGTTAGGAAGGCTCGCCTAGGCGGCAGGTCCTTCACGGTCGGGGCTGCCAAATTGTGGAACTCCCTGCCAAGCAACTTCCGTCACATTGACTCAGAGCCTCTTTTTAGGAAAGCAGTTTAGACCTGGCTTTTTAGGTCAGAGTAGTGGTTTAGGGTCTCTGCTATGAGCTTTAGGTCGGCTTACTGCCTACTGCTAGAGCGCCGGGACACCTCTGTTTGAGGTAGCTGTTTGCGCTTTATAAATGTCGGTATTATTATTATTATTATTATTATTATTTATAAGATATACATTTGGTTATAGTTATTGGGAGTGAGGAAGTGAGAAGTATTTGAGGGATTCTGCTCACCTTGCCAGCATTAAGCAATAGAAACAACAAGAGGGATGCCCTTAATGTCTGTTCTCTGTCTCTTTTTGCCCCTTCAACAAAACCAACCTAGTATTCTTTTTATATAAGACTCTCACACTCTAGGGTTCCTATTGGCATGCTTCATGATAAAGTCCTCGGCTAGATACCAAATGTATCTGGATGGGCTCAACCGTTAAAATTGAGGGAGTTCTTTAGCATTTATGAGGGGATCCTTAAGTTAAAATTGTCTAAAATGCTATAAGGACACCTTGGCTATGTTAAAAACAGATGGGGACACCTAGCAACATCATCAGTGTCTCAAGTATGCCAGGGACCCTCGCTAGGTGTCAGCACCTGTTTTTAACATTGCCAAGGTATCCTTGTAATAAAAAATCTCTGGACATCTTTAACAATTTTCACTTTAGGATCTTCCCTTAAATTCCAAAGAGCACCCTAGATTCTCAAGGTTCAGCCCGTCCAGATACATTAGGTTTCTGGAACCCTTGTGGGTATAAAAAACCTAGGTTTGTTTTGTTTAAGGGGGAAAAAGAGGTAGGGAGCAGGCGTTAAGGGCCTCGGTATTTTTGTTTGTGACTTTTTAACAAAGAAAGGAACTCTGCTTTATATATGTTTATATGCTGTCCCCTCGATAAAGTAAATAGGCTAGCTTTTTATATTTTAGTATATGACTCTTTCACAAATTCAGTTGGTCTGTTTTTCTTCAAATAACACCATTTATATTGTTTCATTACATACTTACATGTGCGTGCCTGTGGGCGAGGGGTAGGGTGTCCTCGGCGCGACCAACTGCACACCAAGCAAGGCAAATGGTGGTGCGCTGCTAGGGGTTGGGCACCTGCAGAGGATAGGGCAGAGGGTCCGGCAACAAGCAGTGGGATGTGATGGACATTTTCCTTTTTAAAAAATGAATTTGATAATGATGTCCCCATGCTATGCACAGTGCTGTAATTCCAGATGCAATCAGTGATGTTATCAATGATGTTATACATGTGATTAGTGATGTAATATGCAGTGCATGGCGAGTGCGCAAGGTATAGTTATTTCAGTTAAATATTTCTGTTGAATTTTGATTTTTTTGTTTAAAACATTACATTTTAACTGGTATTTTCACATAACTAGAACATCAATGAAACCGTTTTTCAGTGAATTTCTAAGTATGTTTAATGTAAAAGAAATTATTATTATCAGATCTAACTATAACATCACTTTAACCTTTTTTTTTTAACTTAAAGCAACAATATAAAGGAGTATCATTTTAAGTAAGGTAGACCTACTGGCTTTGTTAAATGGTCAGAACAGCAAAATATAAAAGGCTGGCATATTGGCATTATCAGGAGGTCAGCACGTCAACATATATAAAGTAACTCTATTGACTTTGTCAAAAATCACCACAATATTATATCAAATATTATTACTTAATTTAATAAAGTATTTTCATTTAAAACAACCATAAACATGTGTTATTTACACTTTTTGTGCCACAAAATGCTGCCTTAGGACAAACCGCAAAGGGTCCCTATCCTCAAGCTAAAAAACATACACCTCCAGCTCAGAATGCTTTAAATACATATGGCAAGCTCTCCTGGGGAAGGTATTAAATGACCCAGGACACTTACTGCAATTGTTTTTTGCAGCCCCCGAAGACATTTAAATAAATGCTTCATATTGGCCCTGCCCATTCTATGGGCACCATGAAGATGTATTCATGTATATATAGCCCTCGTAGGGCATTATGAGGCTCTCCCTGGCAGAAGCAGTGAATATAAAATTAGAGGCTAATCTTCATATTCGGCTTGTTTTTTCTTTTTCACTACTTTTGATTATTATTTTTTTTGGGTGCCTCAGTCCCAGGAGGGCTTTCAGGAGGGCCTCAGAGCACCCAGACAAGACACTCCTGACTTTCACAATGTTAAATTGGAATGATCGGAAGCATTTGCTTCGTGTCCAGAATTATGTATAAGTGACCTATCCGCTCTAACATCCTTCACCCTCTTTCGTAAAAAGCTCTCATTACAGGACTATTGCCAATATCATCAAAAGTACTGTTTGCGTCCTCAAGGCCATGCCTGTCAATGTTAGCCTCTACATCTTAACTCAATAAAGAAATATTGTGGTAATAATACATAAGTAACCTTGTGCTGCACAAGGACAAATAAGCAATCAGTAGGGTAGACTATATTTTCATACCTATCCCAACAATAGAGCAACAGTATTTAGCACTTTGCCCAATTCGCCTTCTATTATGTCTCTGCTCCCTGAAGTTGCTCGGGACAATTTCTGTTTCCTGGACTAAAGCTCTCTTAGATATATAGGGACATATTTATTAAAAATTCACGCAGAGAAGCAAGTAACCTTGAAGGAATACATCATATGTAACATAATATGGCACATTCCTATCTTTTTCCTGCACTGGCACACAATGTGCTACTTAGCGCCAATGCAAGCACCTTTGAACCATGGTGCCAGGGTTGCTGCGTTGTTAGCAGGATTGTTTATGTGCAGGAAGGGAGACCTTCCTGCACAAAAACAATCATGAGAGGCATTGTCCTCTTTCTGTGTGTGCTGCAGAATGCAGCACACATAGAATGAGGAAACAATGAGGAGAAATAAAGATATTTCTCCTTGTTACGCCTCATCTGGGGAGGTGTAGCATTTTGTCGCATTTCCAGGTCTACCAGTAATGGTAAATCTGGGAATGCAACAAAATCAATGTGTGGATGCATGGAAACACCCACGCTCCACCCATCAAATGCCTCCCTGGGACAGAATAACTCAAAGCAGTGATTTGTGCTGCGTTGCGTTACTATAGATTTATCAAGCCACGCAAGGCCATGCAAGGTGGCTTTGAATGGCTTGATAAATCTAACATGAGTTGCATCGCTCTTGTACCCTTCTGCATGGCGCAAGGGCGACACAAGTCTTTGATCAATTTTGCCTATGTAGTATAGATACAGAGTAGAATGACTGAGTCTGTACTTGAAGAATATTTCAAGTCTGGGCAGGTGAAACATTTCCAACATATTGATAAAGATGTTGCAGTACTTTGCTTTTATATACTTCGTGAAGTGCGACATAGAACTCTGCAAGCTAAATGAAATTATAAACTTTCTGCTTTTAGGAAGTGATAATATTTTTTTTGCAATAGGAAATATTTGTAACTCCACAATGTAGGAGATGTTCTACCACTGGCACCAACAAAATGAAAAAAATTGCATTCCCCTTATACATGGCATGTGAAGATTTGGAATTTTGTCACAAGTCTTGCTGATGTGTTTTCACACCAAAAATCGGATTCAAAGGCGAAGTTTAAGATGCTGCTGACTTGGGTGGTCCACAACTTTGCAAAGCTTGTGTCATTTGCCTGTGGCAAGCCATGGGCCTGTAATTTGAGGGAGATTACGACCTGAGCTCCTGGAATCCTGCCAAACGCCAAACATTGCGGTGAGTAGTTTGGGAAGTAAGGAGGATGACTCAATTTCATGACGTGAATGAAGTCTTCTAGATCAATGTCGTCTATAAATCACGACTGCCATTTCAGCTTCCATCGCAGAAGGCAAACTTCTGCTATAAGGCTGTGATGGACGAAAATGAAATAACATGTATACCTAGTTTTGGTGTGCTTCATTAAATATTGTCTTATGTCTGCTTTCTTTGTACAAATCGGAGTGTACGATGTCGTGTGTCAGAAAGAAGGGCAATCTGCGGTCATGGGACAATGTTCAGGCCACTCAGGGAACTTTAGCCATGACCAAGTCCTGCAGTGCTATACACCACGGAGCATATTTATGAGCCCCTTGCGCCTCCGGAGCAACACTTTTTGTGACGCCCCTGCAGCTCAAACTACAAAATCATATTCATGAGGTGAAGCAAAGCCACTTTGCTTGGCTTTGAATGACCTCATAGATATGGAGTAGGGCAAGGTAGCACAAATCGCTGTGTTGCCTTACTCTGCGCTAGGGAAGCATTGCGGTTGTTGTTCCCACCCAACACCCATAGATTTTGATGCTCCCCAAATTTGCAAAACCATGTAGACCTGGGGATGCGCCAAAACCTTACGCCTCCCCAGAAGAGGTGCAACGAGGAGAAATATCTTCATTTCTCCTCGTTTTTTCCTCTTTCCATGTGTGCTGCATTCTGCAGCACACATAGAACGAGTGAAAATCCTCCCAGGAATGTTTTTGTGCAGGAAGGTGCCCCTTCCTGCACAAAATATTAACGCAGATGACACAGGCACTCTTGCACCAAGGTGCAAGGGTGCCTGCGTTGGCGCTAGGCTGCGGAAATGGCAATAGCATGGGGGGAAAGGACAGGAATGTAACGTATTGAATAAATACGGTGCATTCCTGCCCTTTCACCTTGACATAGGGCTTTGCAGCAAGGTGACTTGCTGCGCTGCTCTTTCCAAAACCCCATAAATGAGGCCCTATATCTCTTACTTACGATAGATTTATTTTTAGAGTATGTTACTGGACGCAAACATTGTGCCAGCTGGCTTAGCATACAAAGGAGCTACTTTCAGTGCTAAAGTACTAATAGAAATATTAGATTAAAAAGGAAAATATACCAATTTTGAAGCTGGCTGTACAGAGTGATCAAAGAATACATTAGGTTTTGCTGAAAAAGTGTACGCGATGCTATGGTAGGGTCTGTGACCTCTGTCAGGTCATACAGGGGGAGTTTTATCGGTTTTTGAATGGTGTTTTAGATGTCTTGTAATGTCAAAGAACAAGGGAGAGTGTATGGATCTCAAATACATTTTTAGTGGACTAAGTTTATGAATAACACGGGGCTGCTGTCACTTGTCTATTGCTTTACTATGGCGTTTGGACAACATTACTCTGCCCCCAGTTCAAATCACTATGCAAGGATGAAATATAGGAGCATATTTATAAAAGAGGTGACGGAGAGCTGCGTTAGCCTCGTTGGCTTAACGCTGCACTCCGCCACTTCTGAAACGCAGGGCTGCACTGTATTTACAAGACTATGGTGCAGCCCTGCGTTTCTCCCTGCGCTAGTGCAAAATTTAGCAGCCTAGAGCCAACGCAGGCACACTTGCACCATAGTGCAAGGGTGCCTGCCTGCATTGAGGGGAAGGATTGTTTATGTACAGAAAGGTGTCCCTTCCTGCACATAAACAATCTGAAATGGCTTTTGTAACTTCTATGTGTGCTGCTTTGTGCAGCACACATAGAAGTTGCAACTCGTCATTTTTTAGGTCTCGCCTTCGCAGCGCGCATGCGCTGAATAGGAAAAAAGACCTTTTGGGATCGCTTCGGCTTTTCAGCCAAAAACGTGCACGCGTTCCATTGCCTTCAATGGCAACGCGTGCACGTTTGGCGATTCACTTGCGGGAGCGAGCGGCGCCATATGGTAGCAATTATCGCTCCTGGCGCCGCTCGCTCCCGCAAGGGAATCGCGCAGGCCCCCTCCTCTCCCCCTCCCCCTGCTGCCATGCGAGGCGCGCGCGCTTGTTTTTAAATCCCACTTAAAGCCCTGGGTGCGACCAAATCATGAACCGAGCATTATCGTGCCCCATTACCGAATCGATCATCAGTACGACCCATTAATAAACAGAGAATCGCTGTGTCCCATATTTAAACCGAGCATCGGTGTGTGTCCCATTAATGAACCGAGCATCGATGCGTCCCTTTAACGAACATATTATCGGTGTCGTGTGTCCCAATAACGAACCTAGCATCGGCGTACAGTACCCTATTATCCTACCTAGCATCGGTAAGCCCCATTTTCCACCCACCGTATTGGTACTTATCACAAAATATACACTTCAGCAGTCTTCGTGACTGCACCACTTCTTAGCCCTTTTCTCTGTTAGCCTCAGACGGCTGTCTTAGCCTCGTCCGATACTTCGGTCACAGTCAGCACCCATAACATAGTTTCTCGCGCGCATTTTGCAGCCCAGTAGTCAGATAAAGCAATGGCACCCACTTTCCCGTTTCTCCCTTTACTCCTCCGACCAACGCAGCTCTTAGACTGCTTACCTCTTTCCCCTCTTTTCCTTCCTGGTCTGCTCAGCCTCTTCCTATCACCTGACTCTTCTTCAATAATATCATGTGATGATGACCCGGTCACACTCCACCGAGCTGGCCGGTCTGACGAGTTTGCGTAATTGCCAGGAAAAGAAGCCTGAACAAAGCTCATCCCGCATAACGAAGATGAAAGAGCTGCTGGGAGAAAAAGTTTGTATAAAAAGATTAGATAGGTGCTTGAAGTGTAACAGACAGTAAGCTGCCAATAAACAAGTTAGCAAAATGTATTACATTAATTTTTTTTAAAAACATGCATTTTTAAAAACATGTCTCTGTTCACGTTATTTACAAAATATTTCTTTACTGAATTAGTCGAATTTTCGTATCTTTCTTAAAACAAAAACACAAATATGTGCCCTTTGCAAGTTGGCTGAAACATAGCTGCCAAGATTCCTTAGTCCATTTGAGACGAGCTGCCCAAGTCCACATTTTTTCTTTGAATTCTGGGACTTGTAGTATTGGTTAGGTTGAAGCCTGCCAGACAACGCAACTGTCTGGTTTGCTGAAGACATTTTGGGGAAATTCAGAAAGCTTCCCAGGGAATGCCATCTGCCTAATGCTTACCATTGGCTTTGTGGTTTGTACCTCACATTTCCTTGATTTCTATTTGCTGTCTCTATTTGTTTTAGGCTTTCTAGCTTTTTTTTTTTTGTGTGCAGATTTATATAGCGCAAACTCGGAGCGCTTTACATGAGCACCAGTTACGTTACACAAGGACACAAGCTTGAGTTGGTCCCTTCCTTTGCCCAAACCTTGTTTACAGTATCCTGCCGAGATCTCACTTTCTTTAAACAGGCCTTTAAATCTTGTTCTTATCTTGTCACATTTGCTGTGCATTTAAACACAAAGCAGCCCTGCCAAGGACCACGCATCAGGCATTAGTCTAACGCATTTCGGTGTGATGGTCTGCAACACAGCACAGAAATGTATTAATCATGCTTTATAGTGCTGCTCAGCTGTCAAGCAGGGCACTGCTATAATGCACAATTGTGACTGTGAGCTGCAGTAGCACAGTGCGCGCTGCTCCCAGCAAGCTAAGGAAGCTGGCTTAAGATCTGCGAGTACTGTATGTAAATTGTTATTTTAAGTTTGGGCAAAGTGAGAATGCGTGCCGCAGATCCCCCGACCTCGGACCTCGCACCGCAGCAGGGGGCAGTGGGGATGAGGGGAATCGATTGTCGGCTGGTGACCTGCAGTGCTGGACTGCAGGGCAAGGCAGAGTCAGCACGGCTGGCGGTAATTGATAATATGCCGGATGCGATTCCACCCACGCGACTCGACCCCAGGCCCATCAGCACCGAGTGAGTGTGAGGCAGGCCAGTGTCACTACAGTGGAGTCAGTGCAGCAGTATAGAAGCTCAGTTGTCTGGTCGCACGGCAGTGTACGTGAAGGTGGTATCACTGACTGCACATCCTGCGAGTAGGAGGTACCTGACCTGACCCCAGCCCACCAGGCCGAGGCACTGGCAGCCAGGCTCAGCGGTTGTGACGAGTCTGCATGCTGCATGATAAGTAAGCGCCTGAGAAAGTGAGTGCCAGTATTTGTCTTAAAGTAAATATTGTACTGTAATGTTAATTGCTTAGACTAGCCATGCAACTTACTCTAAGCCTCAGGTTAATAATAAATAGCGGGCGGCACCGCTCGCCGGACCCCAGGGCAGTGCTGTGCTCAGCTAATTGATTTTTATTATACTGCTCAGTGTGTGTCTTTTTGAAATAAATTACAGCCTGCGGCTGGGATGTGACCCCTAGGCTAAGTGTGTGCCCTTCCTTTTCAAGTGGTTTGCTGCAGTTAAGATCTTCCTAGAGTTTCTTGTTGCTCAAATGGGGGTAATTTCTGATATTTATAGGTTTCCCTCTTCTTCATTGCTTGATTTTGCTTGTGAGAAAGTCTCACTCATAGTTGCTGAAATGCCACTCCTAATTACATTAAAATTATGAAAATGTCACACATAGCAATCTGAAACCTTGGCAGCGATGACAAAGGTCAAATGTTGGCTCTGTCTTCTGAGGGAGCCTGGTGTTTACTTTTCTTTCTGTGACTTCAAAATGAGAGCGTTTATATGAAAGCACGAGGAATGCAGACTACTCTCCCCATGGGACCCGCTCACACCCCTCCTATGCTCCAGTTTACAAGGCTGCAACATAAACCTTAAACAAGCATTTGCAATGCAATAGGTCTCGCATTTGCGAGAGTTGGAGCTATTGGCATTGTAAATGACAATGCCTTTTATTCATTTGTTTTGAAAACCTGCAAGCGGTGCATAAACACGCACTTTGTACGTATAGTCCTTGCTTACGAGAAGCAAGGCTGTCAGTAAAAGAGACTGCCAGCTTTGCTTCTCATAAGCAAGGGCTATAAGTACAAAGTGCTTGTTTACGCACAGCTTGCAGGTTTTAAAACGCCTAAATAAAAGGCATTGTCATTTACAATGCCAATAGCTCAAACTCTCGCAAATGCGAGACCTATTGCATTGCAAATGCTTGTTTTAATGATTGTTTATGTGCAGGAAGGTATCCCTTCCTGCACATAAACAATCAATGGCGTTTTGCTGTTTCGATGTGTGCTGCACAATGCAGCACACATGGAAACAGCAAAAACGAGGAGAAATAAAGCTTTTCTCCTCGTTTCGCCTGGGTAAGACCAGGTTTTCCCTGTTCTTAATTTTGGCGCTGCCCCATATTTACGCCACCCATGTCACTATGGGGCAGCATCAAAATCGATGGGTGGTGCGGTGGAACGCCCACACCACAACACCCATTACCCTCCCCTTTTACGCTAAGTATAGCGGGAAAGGGTGCCTTATTTACAAGGCAGCGTTAAGCCACAATAAGTGGCTTAACGCTGCCTTGTAAATAAGGTGGAGCCTGTATCGCCACATGAACGTCATAACAAGTGACGTTCCTGTGGCGATAGGGGATTGTAAATATGCCCCATAGCTGCTCAGTAGGTTATGTGTAGGCTGCAGGGATCTGTGAATAGACTCTAGGCCATTGGTTAAAATTAAGAAAGGACTAAAATGAGCTGTAAAATGAATACAGTTCACAAAATAACAAAATCACAGCTACTAAATAATTGCTCAGAGCCAGAAAATTTCAGCCACGTAGGTCTGTGGGTCTGTTTCTAGGCAAACAAACCTTTGACTCTGTAAGGCCAGTAGGTATGGACAGAGTCAGTCATACATCAGATTCAGGCTGACGTCAAATGTCCCTTTTCCCTTATAAACCAGTCTGTGTCTCAACCCGGGGTTGAAAGCTAGCTAAATGAACTCCCCGGCAATGTTGACTTTCGAGTTCAAATGTAGAGTCCCTTCCTGCTCTCCTCCTGTGTCATGAATCAGAGGAACCCCGGCCAACTCTTTTGTCAGAGAAATTCTGACAATCGCAATAGGGGGGCAGTAATTCCCAATCATGCGTCTTCCCCCTTCTATGGATGCCGCGGGCCCACAAAGAATTTTTATTGGAGCTAACCATTTTTATGAGATATGCCGCTTGATGCGTAGAGAACATAGCAGGTAGTAAATACCGCTCAGTGTTTGCTTTGCAAATACCATGAGAAAGAGAAAGGGAGGCCCCGGGGACCCTGAGCGCCATCAAGTCGACGCAGCTACAGGCTGAACAATCGGCGCCCCCCTCTGAATGACAACATTGGCTGAGGAAAAGGCCGTTCCTGGGGGGAGGTCACCCCCAGTAGCGGGCCGGCACTGGTGCATGCTCCTGCCATGTGTGGCCGTGTTTCACCTCGCCGACTATCAAAGTTTCCCCATCTTGCCTGCTGGGTTTTGACCGGGGGTCCCCTTTCAACGCTGGGGGAAGCCTGTCAAAAACGAGGAAGAGGAAGGAAAGAAAAACGCTTACAAAAGAAATTAATGAGGGTTCATTTTTCGGTGGTCCCGTTTTACTGCTTTTCTTGTTCATTTTTTTCTAATCTCAGCTCAGCTCTGTCTGAACCAGATGTGCAGTGTTACAGTAGGCCAGGCGTGCCTTGGACTCTACAGTATCTGCTTGGGCTGCAGAAATAACAAACAGGAAATGTTCCATTTGCATTTGAAGAAAAAGAATTTGATCCATCAATCAAATCAAATACATTGATTTTTCATAAATAGTACAATGCAAAACAAATTCATATTTGTTCTTGGAAAATGAAAGCGACCCCTCTTCCAGTAGTACCTCCCCGAACAATAAGCCCTGTAACACTTAGCATCGCTTCCCTTTACTGCCATTCAATGTTTGTGTCCTGCAAGCATACCACAGATACAAGGAAACATGGTGGAGTATGTTTGTCTGGTTAGTAAGTTTACAAGGTAATGCCTCTTTAAATTTCGTCAATCACCGATTTTATTTCCAAATATATATTTTTCATAGATTCTGTACAGCATATCATACACACAGGGTCACTGTAAAAAGATAACAAGCATTGACATAGCCAACAGGCCCCGCCTTAGGGACCTTATAAGTGTTTAGCCAGAGCTATTGGCTTTGCCATTGTCTTTAAACTATGTTGTAGAGCATTGTGGCTGTTGTGCAGCATGTTGAAAAGTTGTAATAAAAAAGTGTTATAAGCATTTTTGTTACGTTATATATAACCAGGAAGATATGTACAACTAAATGACCCTATTAAAAAAAGAATTAAGGTAAATAATGTCTTCTACTTTTTTTATCCTTGCAATGCTGGCAACTTCTTCCAGCCTGTTCTAATGCTTGTTTGTTACAGCTGTTTTTGTTGTTGTTATGGGGGTGGGACATAAACAACGGGCGGGTGGAGGGTGGGAAAAAGTACCTGAATTACAACACGAGCAGCGGACAGACACCATGAGAGAATCAACAGATGCCAGATTCCGAGGCAAACTGAGGTGGTGCTGAGTGATGCTGAGGTGGTGCTGAGTTAGTGGTGTGCTGGTGCGGTGCTGATGCTCAGGTGATGCTGAGTGATACTGAGGTAGTGCTGAGTGATGCTGTGGTGCTGAGTCATGCTGAGGTATTGTGCTGAACTGGTGCTCAGGTGGTGCTGAGTGATGCTGAGTTGGTTCTGTGCTGAGGTGATGTTGTGCTGATACTGAGGTGGTGCTGCACTGATGCTGAATCAGTGCTGCATTGGTGCTGAATTGCTGCTGAGGTGGGGCTGCACTGGTGCTGAGGTGGGGCTGCATTGGTGGTGGTGCACTGATGTGGAGGTGCTGGTGTATTTATGCTGAGATGGTGCTGTGCTGATGTTGAGGTGGTGTCGCGCTGGTGCTGAGGAGGTGCTGCGCTGGTGCTGAGGTGTTGCTGCTAAAATGCTGAGTTGGTGCTCCACTGGTGATGCTGTACTGATGAGGAGGTGGTGCTGTGCTGATGCTGAGATGATGCTGTGCCGATGCAGAGGTAGTGCTGTGCTGGTGATCAGGTGATCCTGAGTGATGCTGAGTGATGTTGAGGTTGTGCTGAGTGATGCTGAGGTGGTGCTGAGTTATGCTGAGGTGGTGGTGCTGCACTGGTGCCCAGGTGGTGCTGAGTGATTCTTAGTTGGTGCTGTGCTGACGTGATGCTGCACTGATGCTGAGTTGGTGCTGCACTGATGCTGAAGTGGTGCTGTGCTGATGCTAAATTTCTGAGGTGGGGTTGTGCTGGTGCTGAGGTGAAGCTGTGCAGGTGCTGAGGTGGTGCACTGATGCGGAGGTGGTGCTATGCTGATGCTGAGATGGTACAGTGCTGATGTTGAGGTGGTGTTGCACTGGTGCTGAGGTGGTGCTGCACTGGTGCTGAGGTGGTGCTGTGCTGTGCTGGTACTGAGGTGGTGCTGTGCTGATGCTGAGTTGGTGCTGCACTGGTGGTGGTGCACTCATAACATAACATAACATGTGTATTTGTAAAGCGCACGTAATGCGGAGGTGGTGCTGTGCTCATGCTGAGGTGATGCTGTGGTGGCACTGAGTGTTGCTTGGTAAAGAGGTGGTGCTGAACTGGTGCAGAGGTGGTGCTGTGCTGGTGTTGAGGTGGTGCGCTAGTGCTGAGGTGGTGCTGAGCTGGTGCTGAGGTGATGCTGTGATAGTGCCAAGGTGGTGCTGCGCTGGGGCTCAGTGATGCTGAGGTGGTGCTGTGCTGGTGTTGTAGTGGTGCTCAGGTACGGCTGAGTGATGCTCTTGTGGTGCTGTGGTTGGTCTGCTGATGTGGTGAGTGATGCTAACTGGTGCTGCGCTGTTGCTGAGGTGGTACTGCGATGGTGCTGAGGTGGTGTTACACTGTCTAACTGCAGGATATATTGTTAAGTAACCACACATTACATGCCACGTTTGAAGAGCACGAGGAGGCATCCCTTCATATAGGTTGTATTTCAACAACAATTGAAACCTAAAAGAAAGCATCAAAAGTTGAAAGCGTGCAACTTAAAGCTGCTTCCATTTTGATAAAATGGAGGAATAACAGCATGTTTACTGCTTTAATCGTATCCAAATAATCACGCTGTCGAAAAGCACAATGTAAGTAGGTTGATCCTACTGTCAGCCGTCTTCTTAAACTACACTTCCATTAAGTAAGTATATTATTTAAGGTTTGGACAGTTGAGCTAACAACATCAACAAGCATTGGCATAGCCAATAGGTCTCGCCTTTGGGACCTTATAAGTGTTTAGTTATCCAGCACAATATCCTTGGCGCAACAACATCAACTGTTGCATGGCTAAACACTTATAAGGTCCCAAAGGCGAGACCTATTGGCTATGCCAATGCTTGTTGTTACTGGGGGCTGGTTGTGCGGTAGTGCTGCTATATTACACTCCAGTAACAAATGCAGCAGTAGGGCTGGTCTGTCAAAATTGCCATGGCTGCTTTGAGTTCTCAATCCGGCCCTGAATGGTGTCTAAGCCTACAAGCGTATGTTGGTTAGTCAATGGACAAAACCTCTCGGATGTTTCCGTGTTGTTTGCATGTATGAAACAGCCATGTACACTTGGGGCTGTAATTAGCGGGGTGCTCTTTCCGATAGCTGTATCCAGCCTGCCTTCTGGTGTCCGTGCATAAAGACAAGCTGTTCTGCAGTCTTCAGATAGGAGCTGCTTGCAGGAATATTTACCAGGCCCTGTGTCTGACGCGGAAAGTCCCAACCTGTGAATTCCATTAAACACTTTTCTTTTGTTTTTATTGCATTCGGCCTTTACAGTAAAGTGTGATTACACGTATGGACTGAACAAAATGGGAAACTACATACATACAACCATAGCTGCTACAGGTCCATGCATGACTAGTAAGTCCAGTCCTGGTGATTTTTTCTCAAAGATCTGTGACTTGTAGTCCTTGTGCTGTACTGGGTTCAGTAAAACTACAAGTCCCAGAATTCTAAGAAAAAGTCAACATTGACCAAACTAGTCACACACGGACCTGGGGAACTTGGCAGCTATGTATAACACATACAGGGGTTAGATCCTTCACAAGAGAAAACCAGTATGGTAAAACCTAAGCACAGGAGTGATAGCCATGGAGCCTTTTGTTTTTTACTAACAAGGTTTGACCCCTGTGATTCAGAGTCCGCTATTATTCATGTGCCATTCGATGCATAGTCTCAAACATTCATTTTAAACTCATAATAGCAATGAGGTGTAAATTCTATGTGATTAAAATTATTAAAAGTGTTGGGGTGGAGAGTCTTGAAGGACCCCAGATTAGCCCTACTGAGTGTGCCTGTTGACCTGCATTGTAATAGATGCCAAACTGCACTGCTCTGGACGGGGCTAGTAGCTGCTAAGAGATACGTAACCAAGGAATGGAATAGTGTTGTGTGGTGGGGGGGACGAGAGGGGGCACGGAGGAGGGGGGACCAGGGGCCGGGGGCGAGCACTACATATGTTGATTGTAACAGGGGTCCAGTCCAGTGGTGATTATCAGATAATGATGTTAGAAAGTTGAACTCCATGCACTTCAATGCTGTGATCATTGATATGTCTGGAACACAAACAATAAAATGCGTTATAAAAAAAGTAACTTAATTTATTCCATTTTCGTCTGTATGAATATGATGTTTGTGACAGGAGTGATGTATTATCAGAAGGGCCACTGAAATGATGCGATTGTGCAGCTGCAGCGTTTTTTGCATGATTATGGATTTGCATTATTAATCCACCATCTGCTGCATAAATTACAAATTACAACCAAAACAATTTCGCTTCTAGCTCAAATAGATCAAAAGTTACTTAAACAAGACAAAACACGAACTTTAAGGGCAGACTGTATCACCTGGGAGTAAGGGGTCAAACATAGACCTGCGTGGATTAGCGAGATTCCGGCAGGTTAAGCAATCCTGCACCAGTTCATGTCCGGGTCGAAGGTGAGAAGTGGACCCCTCCGAGGGGAGCAGTCGTGAACGGCTGAGGGAAGCGATATGGGGATGGCTCTGTTTAGGGCTCCACCGGGTCCTCAGAAGAGGGGTCTGAAAAAGCAAAACAGCCGAGGACTCGGAGGGGGAACCAGAGTGCAAGGGGCAGCCCTGGGTTAGAAGGGGCAGGGGAGGGGTCCAGGTGGGCAGCAGAGGCAGTGGTGGACTCGAAGTGGTCAGACAGTGGAGGGCTCGGGTAGGCGAAGGCAGCGCAGAAGGAGACAGTGGAGGGTTTGGGTCAGGACTCCGATGAGGGCATGCAGGATGTCGTCACGAAGGGCGGAGGTGCAGCGAGGACGGCAGCGGAACCCCGCACTCCTGTGCAGCCTTCTGAGTCGGGCAGTGCGCTGAGGTCCGCGAGTGACTCGTGTGCCTCAGACAGGGAGAAGGAGTCTCAGCCGGGGCAGGGAGGGAGACACCGAAACGTCTGCCTGCTTAAAAGGGAAACTCCGGGCGCGACACGGGCACTAGAACAGGGCACGATGAAAGGGCCAGAGGAGGAGGAGACGAAAAGTGTGCAACGAGCGGTGGCCAGAGGTAAACAGTAGAGAGCGGACGGGAAGAGGAAGGAAAAAGAAGGGGGAGGGAGAAAGGTTGGTTTAAAAGGGCACCTATTTGTGGGCCCACCCAGAGCTGTGCTAAAATAAACAAGCACAGCGCGCGCGCCTCGCGCGGCAGCAGGGGGAGGGGGAGAGAGGAGGGGGCCTGCGCGATTCCCTTGCGGGAGCGAGCAGCAAGGCACGATAATTGTTAACATATGGCACCAGCTGCTCGCTCCCGCAAGGGAATCGCCAGACGTGCACGCGTTGCCATTCAAAGCAATGCAACGCGTGCACGTTTTTGCCCGCAAAGCTGTGCCGATGGCTAAAGGTCTTTTTCCTATGCAGCGCATGCGGGCTGCGGTGGCGAGACCTAAAAATGTTATAGGATGAAAATAGGATGAAAAACATCATAGCCTCCGGCTGAAAAACTGCTCGTGAAACCAAAGACTGTGGAAAACAAGATAAGGACATGATTTGCAGCCCTCGGCTGAGCACAATTGGAAAGCCAAACAAGCCCAGGCAAAAGAAAAAGTAGTGCACCGAAATTAAATTATATGGCCGATAGTGAAGTGATCCATGCAACAGGGCCAGTCTCTAGGGTGTGACCAAAACAGCAAAAGGAGGGACAAATGTAAACTATTCACCAACGAAGACAAAGGAATTTCGAAAGGCGCATGAAGGAACAAATCCAAACGGACGGGAGTGCTGAAAGCCCATACAGTAGACACAGCATGTCTCGAGAGACAGCATATGCACTGCCTAGGCAAGACCTAAGAAAAAAGATGGTCTTCCTGTTGTTTGTAAAGCCTTATAGGTGGGAACGAAGGTGCTGCAGTTTTCCAATATACCAAGAAAGTGCGAGCATGCACTACCCAATCCTGACTAGGGTAACTGAACTATACTATACACATTTGTCCAGTGGGATTCCTTCATTGGTACATATTATCGGATCCTGCCTAAATGTATTATCACAATATTCTTTTTGCCATCAAACACATTCAATGTTTAAGTTGAAAAATCATGAGGCCACTTTATTCAATGCATATTCAATGCATTCAGCAATAATTAAATAAACATAGTGCAGACGGCACAGTGCTCATTGTTGTGTGAATATTTATACATTGTCATAGAACACATAAGAATCATCTTGTGTTTGCATGATATGAAGACGCTATTTTCCCAGTCTGTGTGAGTCTCAGTCATCTGAATTCAATAAATTTACAACCAGAGATATGCGTCGACAACTCGACTCCGACTTTAGTATAAGAGTCTCATCAGGATTAAGCCATTTTGACTTAAATGCTCTGTCATACGAGAATTAAAGAGGAACCTCGTTAAACTACACGCTAGTCATTTGTGTGATATATGATACAAAAATATCGTATGTGGGCCTACCTCAATTAATGGAAGCATAAAGCCATCCTCTCTAAGGTGAGTATAAAGTTGCCAATCAAGGCTCATGTGTAGGCCTCAGTGTTAAATGCTCACAGGCCCATGTTCTAGCAAGTATCTGCAACATATGTAAGTACACTGGTCACAGCCACCAGTACTAAGAACATCACAGTGATCATAAATTGGTCCAGATGAATTGTTTGCCACATCCTGATTAGCCGTCACTTCCAACTGTATTGTATCCTACACCATTCTGTTTACTCTTTCTACCATGCCATTCCCTCATGGACTATATAAAGCCACAGAAAGATGCTTTATACCAAATGAATTCAAGAAGGATCCCATATCTAGTGATTTGAGTTGGACACCATAGTCTATGACCATGACCTTAGGGACCCCTTCCCTGCGAAACAGATTTCTCAATACATCCAAACAACACACGTGTTTGGCTCTCTTAAGAATTTGCAAACAACCCACTTGGAGTAGTAATGGACTACCACCAAAGCATATCTCTTAGATGGACACAGATTATGCATTGGCCCGATGAAATACATTCCCATTATCTTCTACAGGCCTGTGGGAAACTCCACACACAAACAGATTTATCAGCATTTTGACAACTTGTGCAACTACTCACATGTGCTTCAACTTCTGTATCCATACCTGGCCACCAATAGTACAAATGAAGCCTCTTTTTGGTACCAGTCATTCCAGCATATCCCTGATGGCCGAAGTCGATCAGCTTGGTCCTCAATTCCATTGGAGGAACTAACCTGTTGCCCCTGAGAATTATATCTCCTTTTATAGTCAGATCATCCTTCACCTTTTGAAACAATTGATGACAATCCCTCACATTCCTTTCCTCTGGCCACCCCTAGACAATAAAATCCTTAATTCTCCTTTGACACTCATCTTGCTCTGAGCATTGTTTCTATTCTTGCAAGCTGATCGCACCATCCACTACAACCATTCCATCTACCATCCCAATCATACATTCCACCTCTTCCTCATGATTGTCTGACAAACTAGCCATAGGACAACTAAAGAGGAAATCAGCCCAGGAGTTCTTCCTACCCTGACTATGCTTGCCAATGAAGTTAAATTCATACATTTTAGACAACAATCTGCTTAACCTGGGGCTAACTTTGTGAAGAGCACTCTCAGAAATTAGAAACACCAGTGGCTTGTGATCAGTTACCAGAAAAAAATGATTTCCCTCAAAAGGGTTGCAAAATGTCTGGTGGCCAAATCACAAGCCAAAGCCTCCCTTTCTATTGTACTATAGTTGTCCTCAGCTTCAGACAGACATCTCGATGCAAAGGCAATAGTGTTCTCTTTCCCTTCAACTAATTGAGTGAGTACGGCACCCAACCCTACTTGATCACATATTGACCATCATCCCTGAAGGCATCTAGAGCTGTAGCCTCCATGAACAGAGTTTTCAAGTTCTCAAAGGTATCCTTCTTCCCATCTTCCGAAATAATTGTTACCCTTTCTGCAATAAACTCCTAAGAGACTCAGTCTGAAGAGCAAAATTGTCAATAAATTATGAGTAGTACTTGCATAGGCCCAAGAATGATCTCAATTGCTCTCTAGTGTGCAGGGCTGTTTTTGATAGCACTATCAGGACAGTTTTGGGTTTAATGCCTTTGCCAGAGATGTAGTGCCTTAGGTAATCCAAACTGCCCTCAAGAAAAATGTATTTTTCTTCCCTCACAGTAAAACCATGCACCGCCAAAACATCCAGTACTTCACTCAAAACAATCATATGCTCTCTTACATACCCGAAAAAAACAAGATGTCATCCCAGTACACCAAATCATTTCTTCACTCTCCAAACAACCTGAAAATCAATTTCTGTAAAACTGCTGCCGCTGAGGCTAGGCCAAACAACATTCTCAGAAACATAAGAGCCCCGAATGGAGTGAAAGCTGTAAGGAAGCGTGACTCTTCTGCCAGCTCCACTTGAAGATAAGCAGCTCTTAGGTCTATGCAAGAAAATACCTTGGCCTCACCCAGCTGTGCCAAAATTTCCTGAATTTTGGGCAAGGGAAAAGAGCCAATAAAAATGTTCTTATTGAGGGACCTCAAGTCAACACAATATCTAATGTCCCCTGACTTCTTTTTGGCAACCAAAACTGGAGACAACAACTAAGAGGAGTCAATAGGTTCAATGACTTTGTCTTCACTCAACTTTTCCAAATACTGTATTAACTGACTTCTAACACTTAGGCGAACGTTATGCACTTTGTGGATGAATGGGACAGCTTCCTGCTTAAGTATAAGTTTGTGTTTGTAGCCCTGAACAATACCCAGCTTGTCTTCAAACAGCGACTTGTGCTTGTCCAAAAAGGATTCAAGTGAGTCTGACTGGATTGGAACCTCTACTAAAGAAATGGGGCAAGAGGTACCTGGTCTCAAAACCATGCCAAACTTGCCTTGGTCCTTCCACCCCAATATAGTAGTACCTTTCTTCGCCATGTAGACTTTTGTGAAAATCAGTCTGTTTTTGAATGAGACCCCCCTCCATAAAGTACCCCATCATGTCTGTGTCATGGCCACCAAAGGCTACAGTACGAACATCAGGGGTAAACAGCTGTGTACCGCTTAACTCTTATAATAGAAATCATCAGTTCCAAATGTGATGGGAGATCTGGAATCAACCGTGACTTTGACTTCCACAACATCAGTGTGAACCGTGCAAACCAGATCATTGCCGAACTCTCACCCATGTGCTGCTTCTACTGTCTTTATGGACAGGACCACCTTGTTAACACTCGGGGTAGGATAACTTTCACATCGGAATTATCTTCACAATCAGTAACCATGCCAACTTTAGGAACGTCCTTGCACACTTGTGCAAAGTGTCCAAATGTTTTGCACTTCAGGCAAGATTTGCCAACTGCTGGACATCTTTTGAAATTAGCAAAATGGGAATTGGAACAATATCTGAAACATTCTCTAGGTTTCTTGCTTTCCAACACAGTTGCGGCTTGAGCTTTGGATTTAGATATAACAGTAATGACAGGTTCCAATTCAAACCCATTCTTGAATCTGTTTAGCTCTTTAGAGGCTATTACAGATCTTTCAATTCCACTCGCAATTTCCAAAGTTTCTTCCAAACTGGGATTCCTGCATCATAGCAGTCTTTTTTTGTGTTCTTTTGTCATAGCAGTTCATCACTAATTGGTCTCTTAGGTACGAGTCAATGTTTCCCTCAAACTTGCAGGTGGATATAAGAATCAGAAAGTCAGAAAAGCATTATTCATTTAAAAAAATGTCTACTGATTCCTGTTGTGTCAATCACAACAGGAATCCTTGAAGGTTTCTATGTATACGTACCAATCAGTTTCAGAAGACTGTGTTGCAGTGGGTAAGTGACCGAAGACAAGTTGTCCTTCAGAACCAGGGCAACTGTACAGAAGCGCCAATTTCCTGACTTGTTCAAACTTTTTAGCCATCTATAGCAATTAAATAACATTAAAAGGTTTTGAACCATTGCTCCATTTACATTTTTGAACTCCAGGTTCTGCCAGAAAGCTCACTGAATAAGTGATGTTTTGCATATTGTAAAATAACACTAAGAGGAATAAGTATTGTAGTAATAAACTTGACCACTAGGAGGTGTAGGAATCAATGCTGACACATCAATAACAGTTCCAAACCTCCAGGATGAGTTTCTGTGGAAAACTGGTGAGCCAATGAATGAGAATGTAACAATTTAATTCTTAGACATGAGGACCAATGAGAAGTTACCAACGAAGAATCGAGTGAGAGCAAGCTTTTATTAGAGAGAGAGGAGTCTTTAAAAAGGACAGGTTCCAGCTGGTTTCAGCAACAGGTAGGAAATACGTCTAATACTTTGATTTAGGCCTGTGCTTAGGCCGTAATGACAGTTGTGGAGAACTAGCTCGAGGCAGAGTGAGGAACTGAAAGCGCATCAATCACCATGCGCTGGACCTCACATGAATGTTCAGAGCTACAATGAGCATGCAGTAGGCTCGAGGACTGCAGAGATGCGCAGCTGACACACGCTGGGCCTCCCTTGAAGTAAGTGCTTGCAACTGTCATGTCGCGTGTAGCTCCTAGGGCACAAGGTGGCTCTCAATAAATGATTAATTGCCCAAATTGTACAAACAACCAAGATTACCTTGTTTCACAGGAGTATTACTTCTGATCTCCCTAGCTTTCGATCTCCGTTTAAATACGGTCGGGTGTCATTAAAAGGTGCAGTCCTGGTGATTCATGCCCTCTTGTCGCCAAATTATGTGGGGTTCTTCGCAGCATGACAAATAGGCACTTTGAAGGCAGGTTGAAGAAATCCAAAATAGTTTAATATACGGATGAACAGGAGCGCACAAGACGCTCCCTCACAGCTGCTCCAAGCCCCGACAACCAACTGCCAAAGCCAGGAACCACCGTAAAAGAACCTCCGTGCTAACATTCCAATGTTCTCTACATTGGTTCCAATAAGGAATAGTCATTCAAATCATAGCAATAAGTAAAAGCAAAAGGTAGTTAATATTGAGTATTGCATTGACAGTGGCAATACCACAAACATTAAAAAGACAAGGTATTCAGAAGTTAAGGTACACCTTCACTGTCATTTTTCACCAACAAAATAACCACTTAACTCCAATTTATGTCACACTTTAAATTAAAATAGAAGTTTTCCAAAACGCCATTCTACACAATTTCACTTTCTGAAGCAAGGAGATGTAAGAGAGAAAGAGTTGTATTTACGTTTGTGTATACTCACTACCTGGCTGCTGAGGAAGGATCCATCTATGTGTTTGTGTTTGGTGGTTAGGATGAGGGAAGCATTGGATCATTGGATGTGATAGAGAGTGAATTTTTCAAAACCTAATATGTAAACATAAATATAACTGACAACATGAATTTGTAAATTACACTTTGCACAAATTAGATAGAAAATTGTTGTGAAAAAGGAATGAGAGTAGTAGAAGCACCCTAAAAGTGTGCTTTAAAAGAGAACTATCAGAATACATGCAAATTTACACAAGGACAAATAAAAAGGGGATAAAAACCGTGCAAGAGAAATATGGCCTAGTGTCATTGAAAGAGTATGAATGAGAAACTTGCATTATATAGAAAACTAAGTGGTATAGCAAGTAGATAATGAGTTATAAGCTTCAAACTTCACAGACTAACATTAAATGTGATACAGATATTGAAAATGTTGAAACAATTTTGATAATATGTAAGTAGAAAAACGTACATATGTTAGAACTAAGGAATTTTTGCTGTAATTGAACATTCCTAGGGATAACTAGTGTGCTATGATGATAGTTAAAGTATATTAACATTGATTTTTTAAAGTTATTAAGATTTTATCTAATTTTAGTAATGTCCTATAATACAGTAAATGATTGAAGTGAATGTGAAGTCAAGTTAAAGGCTTCATGTTAGGACATGTCTTGTGTTGACCTTTACTCTAGAAATTAACAATGGATTTAGTGATCTAGAATAATGTTATGTTTCCCATTCCAAATTGTGCATTCTTTACTTTCTGTACAGCCCATTCCCGTGGGAGTGGCATGACCGTGAACTAAGACATTCACTATTCTCTTCATAGCTACTCTGTTTCTTTTGATAGCCGGTGTGGACTCATGAGTTTATATGTTCTCATGGTACACATGGGAAATTATGCCGATGTTTCTTTTCTTTAGATGATGTAATGCATATCCTCTGTTGATGATGGTCTTTCGACGGTTGTTTGACACCACATGACACGGACATTTCATCATGAACTTATAAAAGATGAAACCTCGGAAGAAGTTCATCGCACTCAATTTCTTTTGCTTGCATCACATTCGATTTATTTTGTTTGCTTTGCACTTAATTTATTTTGCTTATGGGGTGCAAAGTGCACTCTATTCTTTTGTTTATTTCCTATGCTGACTGACTTTTGAGGGTTTGGATTATTTTGGATCATGGATTATTTTTCAATGCTACTGTCAGTAGCAGATGGACTGAGAACTTTCTTGCTGAACCTGAACTAAAGCCTTTCCTTTTGCTTAGGCTTTATGGATATGCCCTAGAGACTTTAAATCTTTTCCCTGGTTCAGAGTACGTTATTTCGGTTAGTTGAAGAACCATCCTACTATCCCATTGGTAACTGTACCTTGTCTTTGTAACTGAACTTAGAACTATTCATTCACAAAGGTTGAGTGCCTTTATCAAAACTGCTATATTTCAAACTGAAATGCTGAAGAGATTGCTTATCTTAATGAATTTTGAATCTCTAATACAATAATTTAAAATCTAAATTGACTGAGACTCTCTTTGTGTCAAATGTTATTTCAGTGAACTGTGCATGGGTGAGATTTGGTCCTAATAGAGAAACAGTTAGCGATGTCTGGGATTTTCTGGTATCACCCCTCCTATCTTCGAATAAAGACCCATCAAGGAAGCCTACTACTCTGGTTATGGACTCAAAACTTTGAGGGATAGATCTAAAGAAGAGTTTACTCTGATTGTTGGAGGGCCCAGTGTAGTTAGGGTAAACTAAGAAAGTTGTACATGCTTCCTTTAGGTGAAGTACATAGTGGGCTTCAGTAGAAAGAGATTAAAATCTCCATCAGATGTCATGCATAAGGTCAAAGAGTAGCATTAAGTGTGATGCTGTGGTCTTATAGTTGCACCTATCCATGGGATGTGACAGATAAACCTAAAATGAACATGGAAGGAAAGTAAAAAATATATAATT